>JBBDHG010000008.1:1912500-2535000 GCA_037951165.1 Lophius americanus | reverse complement strand
CATCCATCCATCCGTCCATCCATCTGTCCATCATTCATCTATCCATCCATCCGTCCGTCCATTCATCCTTCCATACAACCATCCATTCATCCATCCCTCCATCCATCCAACCATCCATTCATCCATCCTTCCATACAACCATCCTTCCATACATCCAACCATCCATCCATCTATCATCCATCCATCCAACCACCCATTCATCCATCCATCCAACTGTCCGTCCATCCATGCATCCATCCATCCGTCCGTCCGTCCGTCCATCCATCCATCCATCCATCCATCCATCCATCCATCCATCCATCCAACCATCTGTCCATCCAACCATCTATCCATCCATTCGTCCATCCTTCCATACAACCACCCATTCATCCATTCATCCATCCATCCATCCATCCATCCGTCCGTCCGTCCGTCCGTCCGTCCGTCCATCCATCCATCCATCCATCCATCCATCCAACCATCTATCCATCCATCCTTCCATACAACCATCCATCCATCCATCCATCCATCCATCCATCCATCCATCCATCCATCCATCCATCCATCCATCCATCCATCCATCCAACCATCTATCCATCCATCCTTCCATACAACCATCCATCCATCCATCCATCCATCCATCCATCCATCCATCCATACATCCATACATCCATACATCCAACCACCCATCAAGCCTCATTGTATCATAGTCTTACTGGTAAACTGACAAACACTATAAACATTACAACATATATTACAAAATAACTAATTTTACTACGAGGAAACTTTCCTTATATCCAGCCCCGTTATATAGACTTGACTTTTTCCATTTTATGCTACTTTCACCCTCAGAGGGATATTTTCTACCCTAAACAACATCCCTCTAACAGCTGTGATCACATCTTACTTCTTGGATTACCATTATTCATACGATAGTAGTAGCCTTTTCAGAGATTTATGGTCCTCACACAGGAGAGATACTATAAACAGGTGAAGATGACATCAGTCATCAGTTCATGACATCAACCGTCAACATCTACAGCAGTTACCTGGTTGCACACATTAACACACATTAACAGCTGTAATGTAAATCCACATATAATAGAAACACTGAGAGCAACCATTTCTCTGCATAATTAATACTTTTTCTTTGATACATTCATTTATTTTTTCTGATAATTCTTCTGTACATTTACGCAGGTATTTTGCTCGCAAGTATTTTGCCCTTTATGCCATGTATTATTTAAATAATGCATGGCATAAAGGATCGGAATACTTCATCAACCACTTCTACTGTGTCGTCATGGAGACAAATTACTTACAGGTTTTAATTCTTGACTCTTAACCATGGAATGCTTAGTTTCTTTAATCTTTATTTACATGTTTATGGTGTCTACAAGTGGGTTTCAGTCCATTCAACAATTCTAATGCTTTGGTACGATGTTCTGACGACAGATTTTGAGCAATTTGATGTAAAACATTTAAATCTTATTAACATTTTTCTATTTTCATGTAAAGAAAACTGATCAGCGAAGTCGCTATTTCGATATATGTTGTAGAAATGCAAATTTAAAAAAAATAGTACTGTGCCCCAAGCAAATGAAGAAAACTTTGCAATCAACATATATCAAAACATAAATGTCATTATATATTTATTTACTAATTATAATATATTAATATAATTATACATTTATCACTTTGTTTTCTATTTTAAGACGTGTTTTATTTTTTACTCAAATGTCATTACAATAAATACAAAAAAAAGAACTGCTCAAATTTAAAAAAAAAATGTCATGCTGATTTATTTTCAACTAGGAAAAGAATGAACTCAAAATCTGCATTTAATTGATAGTTTCACAAACGTGTCCAGCTTGGTTTATTTTGACATATTTTCCCTGAAGGAGAAGCTGGTGTGGGTTCTTGAGGGTTAAGGTGCCGTTCTTCCATGTGACGGTTTCTGAGTGGAGAGTTGGCCCGTCCGAGGTGGGCGTGGCTTCAACGCCTACCCGCGCTGCTGATTGGTCAGCTCTACTGTCACTCACTGGCGTATATCTCCCCTCTGCTTTTAAATGAAGTTGAAATGAATGCATGCACGACTCAACCTGTGCGAGGTGCGCGATGAGCAGCTGATCCTGCCGCGGTGGATAAAAGCTCAACATGGTCACGGTTTCTCGTCCCACGCGTGGCACTATGTGAAGAATAGTTATTGGAGAAATAGACAAAGGAAGAGACCCACAGTGTTTTTTGGAGCGTTGTTTATATTTTTTTTGGATCGCCTCCCTCACACACCATCAGTCATGTTATTATCAGCTTTTCTTCTCTTCACTTTCTCTCACTCTTTGGCTCCTCTGTTCCTCTGTTACCTGCCGCAAGTCTCCGCGCAGAGGCCTGGATCTCGGGTAAGTGCTCACCTGTATCACTGATGTATAAGAATCAAACTAGGATTGTGCAGAGAAAGTGATACCAACTGATTTTAACCTTACACCAACAATATACTTCCCAGTGAGAGATACAGCAGTGGATAGGATCTATGCAGTAATTACACACATGCACTCAAAAAGAACACTGGCTGGCTGTTGCGTTACCTTGAACGTTACAAGTATTTATAGTTTAATAAATTCATGTATGCAAGCTAGACATGCTACTAGCACAACTTGAACAACTTAACTTTTGCAAGAGTAGGTGAATATGATATGAAATTGTATTACTGTTCACATCGTCTGCACTCAATTCTTTGAAATAGTGTAATTACATTGTAAAAATCATTTCCATGTGACCGAATGGGTTTTATTTCATCACTAAGCAGTTCTTTCAGACTATTTAAATGAATTGTGAGTAAAAAAAACTTAATTTATTAAGTAAATAATATTGGACCTCTTACTAGTAACTAAGTTGCATCTACCTGATAAAATAATCCATCTCTAATACAAGTAATTAAATCGAGTTAACTATAATAATTTAAATTGGACCTAATCCAAGTATCTGAACTGAATTAATCCTAATAAATAAAGACGGTCCTGATCCATGTAATCAAGCTTCATAAACCCTATTATAATTGTGTATATTCCAAAAACTATATTCATACAACATACCAAGTTAACTCAACTCAACGCAACAACTCAACATGCAACTAAGTTGAAGCAACCATAACAAATTAAGTGGTGCCTAACCCATCTAGAAAAATTGAATCAACTCGAATCAACAAAGTTCGACCTAATCCTCATAACTAAGTTAAATAAATCCGATTGAATAAAGTTGTGCAAAATCCACGTTACTAAATTGAATCAATTCAAATAGAGTAAGTTTGACCATACCCAAGTAACTAAACTGAGTCGAACCTATTAAAATATGTATATTCTAATAACTACGTTGAGTCCGCCATAATAAATTGAGTTAACTCAATTCACAAAACAAAGTTAAATCAACCCTAATAAATTAAGTTGGATATATTTAAGTAAATAAAGCTGGACCTAATCCACATAACTAAGTTAAATAAACCCTAATAAATTATGTTGGATATTTTTATGTAAATAAAGTTGGACATAATCCAAGTTACTAAATTGAATCAGCCCTCATAAATTATATTGACACAAATCAACAAACCCATTTAATCATATAAAAAGGTTTTCAACAGTTCTTTAAAAGTTCTTTGAGTTTTTTAAACTTTATAACACCAAGAAAATCAGATTTGATTGAAAAGAAGTATTATTTACATATTATGAGTCAAGTCAAGATTTGCAAATACAATAACATAATAGAACACTGCTAATTGCATAAGTATAAGTATAAGTAATAACTATTGTTTCATTCATGAAACTAACTTTCAAAGACTTTTCGAGGCTGCTTTATGATGCACGTTATAATGTCTCCACGCTGATCAGCGATTGGCTGCTTTTCCAGAAAAGAAGAGATTCAGGCTGTAATTTTGTTTATTGTTTCTGAATCTTCTAGCTGAGTCATTAGAGAAATCAACTATTCACATGAGTCAGCAATACCCAAACCGAAAATAAATACACTTTTTTTCATGGGGAAAATTGAACTTATGATACTGTTCTCAGTGAGTATGTTTGTTTTTAAGGGTATTGCATATAAATGGACGTCGCTGTAATCAGTAATCACGGTTCAACTTACATTGTGCCCCATCAGTTTGTTTATCCCTTCTACTGACAGATCGATGTCACTGCAACATCTCGTTTCTTTTTTTTTTTAAACACATCACATTATTTGTTACCCTCTCAAAAAACTTCTCCCCACAATTAGTCATCACTCCGTGAGTGAGAGTGAAGTAAGTGATGGGAAACAGCAATGTTTCAGTGTAGTATCTGTGGTCAGATGGGGGGGGGGGGGGGGATTTGTAATAGTCTCTCACATATTGGAACTATTTCCCAATCCCCCCCCTACCCCCCGCCACAAGACACTTCGCTAAAGATGGTTTTATGGAAGGAGTCGCAGTGATTTGATACTTCATGAAATGATTTATTTGTTTCGAGATAATTGTTTCCCACTGACCAAAATAATGAGAAAAAGTCCACATTGAGCGGGTTGTTGAGTGAGTTTTGTGTGATTCATCTTGTGGCAGATCTGTGGTGAACCATGTAGGATAATACGACGAGGGCTGGGAACTTGAGGAAATCAGAACAAAGGTGGTTTTATTGGACTTTGCTGTGACTGATGACCTATCTGAGCTGCCTGGCTGTGCTGAAATTTTCCAAACTGCTGTTTTCATTTCATACTTCTATAGATCGAGTTAAAGGATTTCATGCTCCGCTGCAGAAGGAGAAACTCTATCAGGCCAACTTCAAAAGATTCAGGGTGTTGCTAATTTGAAAACTGCTTCTGACTCCTTAAAAATCATTGACACAATTTTACATCGGAGGGAATAAAGTGTCTCAGAGGTTAGGTCAACATTTTCAGCATCTCTCTCAACTTCATCTCACCCACTGTGTCTTCTTCCTGGCCCGGAGGAGAGTCAAATCCCGCCTTCTACACCCACTCACGCTGTAGGAGACACTTTCAACATTCCTCACAGCTGCCATAATAGCAGAATTCACACCCCTACTTTCCACATGGGTATCCTCAAGGGTTAAAGCCCCTATTTTCCTGGAGCTTTGTAAAGCGTGAGGGTACAACTCTTCTCATAACTGCAGAATTTAAGTGATTGAGACAAAGTGAAAGGCTTTTTTTGCATTATGATCATTGCTTCTGGTGCAGCTCAGGTTACCTTTTTGCCCATTTCCTAAGTCTTTCCTGAGAGTCTCCTTCATTGTCACACACTTAGTTCATCGCCTAGCGCTCGGGCTGTGCCAGTCACATGATAAGGATGTATAATGGGGGTTTATTGTGAGAACAAGTTTCCCTCATGGGCTGAATTACTTAATTCGAGGCAATATTGGTGCGGTGAAAGAACGATAAATAAGTGGTCTTTATGATCTCACTTAAAAATCTTTCAGTCTCGCTGTCAAATTCACCTTTTTTTTAGAAAGAGTATTAAAGTTTTAATGACTGCAATATGATGTTTTTGCAGGTTTTTCTGCTCCTTAGCACGAAGAGTGATCTGTCTAATGAGGCAGATGCTGCACAGGCATAACTATAGGGTGGAGGTATTCTGAAATTAGGACTAAGAAATAGTAGTTAGTGCCAGGGCTGTGACGAGCTGTCAACGTGCGACGTTGCATACTTTGATCACGGCATCAGCGAAGACTCATAAAATCGCCGAAAACAAATAAAAACAGGCTGGTCTGATTTGCAAAGCAGCCAAGACTGCATACTTTGCGGTTAGGGAGTGTAGAACTTGGATTCAACAGCAGGAAAGTCTTTTTTATTGCTGCACAGCGTATGATAGCCATAGTACAGGTGTGATTGATCTGAGGCATGCAGTTCTTGTATGGTCAGCTAATGACTTTTAATTAATTCAACGAGATACCCCTTCGTTTGACACACTGCACATCTTATTTTTTATCGGATCTGGCTAAATTAGGTGAGGGAGTATATTGTTTTTTAACTCCACAAAGAGGATATGTTCTAAGGCCGTTTCTTTTGTTGCAAAATTCCACCAGTGTAAGAGTGATGGACAGATAATTGCACATCTCCGCCAAGGCCCAACAGTTCCCTATAATTCAATAAACGCTTATCTACAATATAACTCTTAAAGCATTAATAGAGGTTACTGGATTTATGACATCCAATCATATAAATCTGGAGGATGAGGCTTTCTCTTTGACACCCTAGTAAGTGATCCAAGTAATATTTCAAGGGAAATTAAAGATAATGAGGAACGTTGAATTATTAGAGATGCACCGATTGCAATTTTCTTGGCCGATAAGTGCTTTTATTTTGAAGGATTACAGTGAAAGTAACAATGCATGTCCGCGTTGTGTGATGCGTAGGCTATTTATTCTGACCTGTTGAAATTAATCATCAGGTCATCTACCTCTCTGTGCGTTTCTTAAACCAAAAACATTTCCAGTTGAAAATAAAACTTTGTCAGCCACGTTCAGACCATTACATGTTATATGTGGACTTTGTTCAAGGACTTCGGGGCTTGTGGCTGGCTCTGAGCTCCCGCTGGCTTTAGCCCCTCTGCTAAAGTTAACTTCTTAACTTGTCATCTTCCTGAGGGTGGTTAAATTTGAATCATGTTTTTAAGTTCATTGTTTTTCATTGTTGTTGTTTTTCGGGGTTGTTCGGCCGCAGCTTCTTTTGTCCTCATGGTGTTCCAAATTGCGAGATTTGAGTTTTTCTGGTTTAGTCGTGAGACGTGAGGAGCCATGGTAGTTCACTCTGTGTGTGTGTGTGTACAGCGCATGCGTGTAGCCGAAACATAGCTAACCTCAAGTCAGGCTGCTCAGCTGATTGCAGATTAAACCAAACTTGGCCTTCTGGCATTGATCGTACGATCGATAGGTCTACCTCTATAAATGATATTGGATAATATACTCAATCCTTGATGTATCATTGAGACTAGAACACACTCAGTAAGACGCATACCTCTGCCAAGGGTCCAGAAATTCATGGATCCACACCTTTAAACTACTTTATAGTTCTTCTTCATAGTTCATGTTCTAACCTTCCCTTCCACTCCGATTAGTGGGAATTGGTCCAGTAGTTTGTGTCTAATGGACAAAAATAGTTAAAAAAGGCCTATTTTGCAATGTTACAAAATTCCTGGATCTGTTCCTTTATATAGAGCCGCCCTAAATTTTAATCGACGCCAAATCTGTCAGGTACTCAGTGAGTAATAGAAGGAAAAGAAAATTAAAGAAATGCTAAAGAAAGTGAAAGAAATTCCGGCTGACACACATGAATAGTTGATTGGTTTTATCCAGATACCAAATGCACAACCCTACCACTAAAATGTGTTTGTGTAACCCTGCTAGCAAGCAGGCACAGAATAAACAAACAAACAAACGGATAAACAAACCTGTCTATTCAGTGAAGTGCTTTTCCAACAAGCTGGCTGGACAGCAGTGAAATACGACAATGATTGAATAGCTGCAACAAATGGACTGCACTTTTGAGGAATCCTAACCCTTCCTGAAATGTGCTGGGAATGTGTTTGGCAGTATTTTGGACAGCTGTAGAATCAGTCAAGTCCACGAAACTTAGCAAATATTCCATGACAGAAGATTTCAGAACCAGCAAAGCATCTTGCATTAATAACGTTTGGTTTACACTTCATGCACGAGGGAAAGGATGTTCTCTGATTTTATCAGGATATCAAAGGCCTTAAGTGCAATATTTGTTCTTGATTTGCATCCATGCACTCAGAATTACATTTTGGAGTATATATAAGCTAAAGAATAGCTCAATAAAAGCTCAATCAAATTCTGAAAACACGATAATGTGACGACTTGATGGAACTGAGGGATTTATTACCGACGCGGAAAACTTGAATAAAGCATGAGATATTTTCACTGTAGTTTAAATTGGAACATTTTATCCTATTCTAAGGATTACTGTTACCTTATACAAAATATGTTCAGACTTAATATTTAAAAGGGAGAGAGACGACGACACGAGAAGTTTGTAGTCTTACCACAAAAACTCTCCGATGCAAAGAAGAAGACCGGTTGATCATCATCCTGAAAAAGTGCAAATGGACATTTCTGGAATAAGCTCATAGTTTGGAATTAATGCCTTCTGTGAGGAAAAAGGTATCACACATAAACCTCTAAGGTGACCTATGTACTGACTATTATTTATTCAGCAGCAGCTTCTGATTAGACGCATATAGAAAAATCCTTTGACAGAAGCTTGTTGTTGTGTGTGTGGTGGTGTGAATTTAATCGCTGGTACAAACTGGACACATGCAGATTATTCTGCTCCTCTAAGAATCTGTGCTCCAATAGATGATGCAAACATCCAACCCAGATATATCCTTCTTCAAGGGGAACGGCATGTGCGCCGCAGTCAGCCTATTAAATTAAATAATATTGACCATGAATGGAGAAACGATGCAAAGGGACTGGAAAAAAAAAAGGCCATAGTTTTAGCAAATCTATACTTTTTATCTTTCCAGGAAATAGTGAGTAAAAGTCATGGTGATATAGTCTTAACCATTTTTTTCGTATGTATAAGTTGGTGGAAAAGAGGTGTGCAGTCGAAAGACAGGGGATCTGGGAAATTTGATGCTGAAGCATCAGAATTTATTTTGATGCTTTATGCTTTAATAAACAACATGGTGAAAAATGTTCCTCAAACTGAACTCAAACACATTCTTTATTGTCATATATGCCCTTTGGATCAGGATACTGAAACATAGACATAAAAACCACAAGAGATCTCTCAGTCATTCTCCTTTACTAAAATTAAAACACCGTAATTGTCAAAGTAAAGTCTCTTGGTTTCACCTAATTTACCGGCGTGAAGCTGAAAAGTGGGACCTTTTTATAAGTAGTAGTGATAACCAGTGAGAATATTGCACCTGCATATAGAGGCAGTTTGTACACAATTATCCTCCAGCAGATGGCAATCTTATTGTGTCTACTTCTTCACTAGGCCACACCCTTCATCGGTTATCGCCGCTTTAAAATGTCCCACATGAAATCTGCTTCACTCGCTGATTAAGGCTTCAAGCAGAAGCACATCTGGGTTTTATGTTTAATGGCTTCATATGTCCATGTTGTGACTAAAGAGGCATTTTAGTTGTAATAAAGCGTTGTTTCTGGGAGTTCTCTTTTGCTTTTCATGTCATTAAACAGTAACTGAGAGTAAATCTACATCCTTGGTGTTGATTAAAAAGATATGCAGTTCAAGAATTACAACTTTGCCAAAAATATCTCACTTTAATTGTGGACCAAATATTGTGTTCATTGGATAGACTATTTCCTTTTTGGGGGATCCTGGTCTTGCAGCCCGGTTTGTCCATTCTAGGGCTGAAACGATTCCATTGTCTGCCGCTAGCCTGCCAACCGATGGTATCGCGTTGTAGTCCGTGCTATGCTAGCTACATGTCACAAACTGGATTAACTCTGTTGATAGCATTTTTCAAAATAAATATAAGATCAGCTTTTAAGGACTTTTGAATCAGACCTAACACTTAGGCTAAATAACTAAAATAGCCGACAAACTGACGACCATAAGGACAAATTTCAGCCTGTTTTTTTAGTTCTAGAGGAAAAGTTTGGGTTAATGAAAACATCACTATTCACAATCATTGACATAAACATTTCTGAGATCTACTCTTGCCATCCAGTGGACCGCTCCATTGAGTCATGTAGAGTTGGATAGGTTTCAGTTCTCTCTGCGAAGATGCAATCCGGCTTAAACCACTTTTGAACCATGGAACCAGCATTTCCCAGGTCTAAGTTGAAAAGATAGCAGAGAGTGGGTTGGTAGCAGGATCTCCATGATAGCTGAGCGGTTGTCAACTCATCTGAAGGTCGGTCATTAGATCAGTACGATCCCCGACGCCTGCAGTCTAAATGTAGAAGTTCCCTTGAGCAAGATATTCAAGTTTCTCCTGACTGCTGTTCCAATATGAATGATAGTGTGAATGGTGACCTATCCTGATGAGCAGGTTGCATGAATGTTACATGAATGCATTTGTGAATGGGTGAATTCTGGTTTGTGCTGTAAAGCGCCTTAAGTGGGCAAAAAAACTAGAAAGGATCTAAATGAGTAAAGTCCATTTAGCATATTATGGAATGTTTCAGTGTGTTTCCTCCTGTTCTGGCGGGCTTATGTTGCAAATGATGCTATACAATGCCTATTCCAACCGATGTCCCTTTCACCAGTACGAGTCAGTTTTGGTTGTGTTGTCTTACTGCATAAAGCAAGTTACAATGCTCTGGTACGGAGACTTGTCATGTTTCAGCCCTTAAACGTAGCAGTGCAGTGTACTGTTAATACAAACTCATCAATGTGTTTCAGAATTAAAGATGTCTGGCTCCAGCGGACACAACCCCAACTCCAACATTAAAATATTACAAAAACAATACATCTTGAGCTGAACATCAGGAGGATAATGAGTAGCAGGTGATTGAGTATAAAAAGGGAAGCGTGGGTCACTTATTCATCAGCGGATGTGCTTGAGAAGTTTTAGCAATTTGTGCAAAATTGCAGGGAGTTCTGGGACATTCCCCTCGATGGTATTGGTACCCCAGGAAACACTGCATTAATAAACAGCCTGATACCATGAAGCCTTTTATGACAGGGGGGGCAATCCACCCAGGAACCTGGGTCCTTTCTGGGTGGAGCTGACATGTTCTCTGTTCCCCTGCAAAGTATATATTTACGTATTTAAGTCCATTTCAAATAGTTTACTTGAAATGGACGGACATGCACGGACATCATGTCCCCTGGGCTAAAGAGGAAATTTAACTTCCAGACAGTGCTAACCAGTTGAAAAGCCAGTATCTGTGATTATATGGGGGCATCATAAACGTTGAGAATTTATTTGGGAGTGACGAGGAAGGACAGGATCTGAAAGGAGCACAACAGAGCGCCCGGTTTGGACGCCTTGGAGACAAAGTGAGAGAGAACAGAATGAGATGGTTTGGACACATGTAGAGGAGGGATAGTGGATTTATTGGTAGAAGGATGTTGGAGGTGGAGCAGCACGGCAGGAGAAAAGGTGAAGACCTAGGAGGAGATTTAGAGGACACGGCAAGATGGAAACAGATGATCTGCTGTAGCCCCCAAAAACAGAACAGCGGAAAAAAGAAGATTAATGCCGATTAGACAAAAGTTTTTCTGGGTCTGAAATGCACACTTTAGAATATATGTGTAATCTTCTTTAAATGCCAGTGTTTCCATCATGTTTATTGATGTTTCAGTCTGACAGCTGTGAAGTAAATGAAAACAACAAGTCATGTTCTATCTGATCTGTACTGTCAAAAATGTTCAAGTCATTTGGGTAGTTTAATAGAACTGCTGCACTGCTGCTGTGATAAGAAGACATCATTTATCAGTCTTTCCTTGCCCGTTGATATTGAAAAGTGAAGTGCTAACTACGGGCCTAGCATACAGCTAATATAATGTGGAGTTGTTTGAGCGTGTCAGTGTGTACGAGGATCGTTTTTTATATTGAATGCAGAACTTTTTTCAGATCATGAAGCCATTTTTTTTTGTGTATATTTATAAAGAATAAAGTTAACAGGTTCAAAATGACATTTTTCTGGCTGGTGCTCCGTTCAGTTGAAACTGATTTCAAGTCATTGCATGCTGTTATTATTGACATTTAAGTCATTTCATGTCAAGGCTCTTATGGTGAAATACGAGTGTCTTGCAGAAAACTAATTTACTTACAGGGTTCCTTTATATTCTAGGACTCTACGCCACATTTTCATTGCAATTTGGTTTTTACATTTCCGACGGAGACATTGGACTTGAAGAGTTATTTAAAAAATACCCAACGGCTGTTTTAAAATAGATTGTGCCACAAGTTCACTCCCATTCATGGTCTTGCATTCAAAGTTAAATGTCAAGCTGCTTTATACAGTTTTAACAGGTTTAAACATGACATGAGGGTTCCAGTAAAATAAATAGTGAAATTGATAAGTTGTCGTTGTCAGTGACATAAAACAGAAGATTAATAATAAAACAGATAAAGAATGAAAGGTGGGAAATCCAGGAATTAAATGTTGGGGGACATGAGGCACGCTAAGAAAAATCCGCCGACGACTTCAAAGCCTGAAAATAATTCATTAACTCAATTAAACTCATACAAGTTTTATTGACTTCAATAAAACTTTATATTCAAACACCAAGCGCTCACAAAGTCACATTCAGTATTTCACAGGATGCTGACAGATGGCTGTAACGTTACCAGTGACCAATCAAATTGCCTGCAGATGTCGATTCCCTCTGATAGTGCCGTAATCAGCAAACACACATTTCATGGTCAATTTCAGGGCTTTCTAATCAGCGTAATGAAACACAGCTCCGTGATTTCAGGCTAGCGGGCGCCGAGCACAAATCATGAAGCTAATAGTTTGTCACTGTGGGAACCTGTTGGGTGGATATTTAGTGACACGTTTGAGGAGAGTGTCGTGTGTTAGAGCAGCTACGTCTCGCTGCAATCCCTCGGATTATTAGGACAGCAGAAACACTCCCTCTTCCATATCAGCCTAGCTTAGCTGTTAGCCGCGGCTCCGCCACACATGTAATCGCTTCCTTTGATACGAGCGAGTGTGTGGTCTATGGTTTAGACACACACACACAGACCCACACTTTCACACTTCCTGTGAACAGCAGAGACAGCTGACTGTTCTGTAGCCAGGATGTAGCATCAGTGAAAATCGAGGAATGTTGTTAATCAGATTAAAAGCCATTTCCGAAGAGGAAGAACCCCCCCACCCCCCTGCCTCTTACTCACACTTTCATTTTGTCTTTTTTGCACCACTTTAAAAAGAAACATAAGGAAGTCATCCTCTTAAACCCTGTTGGGTTTAATCTCCAGACCGTCATGTCGGGAGGAAATCTGTTTTAAGTATTGTGTGAAATGGTTTAGAACCGTAATAATCTATTAAAGATGTTAAAAATCAACATTTTCATTGTGATAAAGCCACAGGATATTCATTCCCAACTCTGTGGTTCCCTTCAGCTTTAAAGTATTTTATTGTCTTTCAACTCATTGTTTTGGTCTTCTGATCTGCATCTCTACTGTTTTGGCTAAGGGGCCGTTCACATGACAGCGGTTGGCACATTAAAAAGGTAAACCTTTGTTGACCTTTGGTTTACAAAAGAAAGGCCATCTTCAGGGCCTGAAACGGAAAACTTTGGACCAGATATCTCGGAGTGTAATCTTTGGAATACGCCACAGTTTTTGTCTGACAAAACGTAACTCTTGTAAAAACAGTGACATCACTGCCCCACTCTGCACGAACAGAGAAACAACAAAAACTAATGTTGGGCCATCTGGTTTTGTTTGTGCGGCAGACTCTGTTGAAAATATTAACGCACCACCAGATAACTGTAAAGTTGTTGAGTCATTGCGGAGATCGGCAGAGATCATCTACATTTCCTGCTTGGACTTCTTCTGTGGTGTTTTTGGAAAGCCATCAACTGCAGTTTTTGGCTACAGTGTTTATGATTAATAATAATCTGTCATAGATGAGCAATTTCCCAATACCGTGTACACTAACACCACCCTCCCCATCATCATGGATTCTGGCTTTTGATTTTAACACTGCCAATAACGTGTTTTGCATCAAATTAAATCCGTATAAACCGGTACACTTGGCCGCACTTGAAAGACCTGAAACCTTCCTAACCCTACATGAAACTGGACCACAGGATCAAAAGGCTGATTTGTTTTATAATCCAAGACCTGAATACAGTATTTTCATTGGTTTTTGAGGATCCTTGTACACGAGGATGGTTATCACAACAATATCCCCTCGAACGTGGAACTTTTTTACACAAAGAGAGTCCGTTTTCATTTCTTAGCTAAAACAGTTTTCAGACAATCTTCTTATAAGCATCGTCTCCACATGAAGCGTTTAGAAGCTACCTCCCCAGCACACAAACAATTAGCTAGTAAATGTAGTGGGTTATTTGGTATCTAAGTAGTCAGATACCAAATACCCCAGAAGACAGTGAAGACCAAAAATTGAGCGAAAATAGAGAAAATATCAGACTTATGTGGCCGGAACAGGACCGGTTACTGGCAGGGCTCTCAGTAGATTGTGTTTCTACCAATAAAGTTATCCGATTTATAATGCACTGACACTATATTGGTTATGTATCTGAATTATTAGCAAGAGGAGCAGACCAAATTATCCATGGTGGAAGGATGGAACCAAGCCATTCTTCCCTGTAGTTAGAATACAGTCAAAAGGCCTTTTTTTAGCAGTGTTAAAAAAGTGGAAAATGTTTCAGATTCAATTCTTTATCCAATTAATCACAAAATCAAATGATAATGATAATTAGTGGCATTTGCATCCCTATTACCTGCATGTAAAAACAAGCATACGTTTTTATAAAATACAAATGATAACATGTCAATTGCCAAATTTGAAGCTAAAACTCTAGGATGAGATAGTTAAATACAAAACCAGGCAAATGACAAAAAACCCACCTATAAATCACAAAACTAATTCAAAATTAACTTCTGTTAGGTTTTTGTCATCGCCTCCAGAAAAGTCTCGGTTTATCCTGACAGCGGAAGCATCTGTACTAAGTTTCATACTTCTAGGTTAAATAGGGTAAGTGCTCTAGGGGTTGCTTTGATTGCTGTGAAGCAATTTTACATCTTTTGCCGTGACCCACAATAAGCGTAAATGTCTCCGACGACTGACGCATTCACAAAATGTCACGTCCTTCTGGGTATAATAAAAGCCCTGAAAAGGCAAGTCATGTGGCTGAAAAAAAACTTCCATTACAATAGAGTCCACACATGCTTTCGTCCTCGTGCCCTAATAATAATAATGTATACTTTATTTCATCAAATAGACATACACGATATGAAGACGGACGGACGCAGCAACTAACAGACACAGGTGAAATCACGACATCCTTGGAGGTGGTTATTATCCCAACGAGAGAGATGGGAAGAAAGCCAGAGGTTATTTGCTTTGAAAGTTAAGTTTTCATGCATAACTAAAATGACAAAAGCTGAAATGGATTGTACTTAAATGTTAATTTTCTAGTCTGGCTTACTGTTCAAGACTTCACAACAGCAGCAAGCCCTGACCCACTCCCGTCATACCCGAATTGAGGTTCATTCAGGTTCAGGTATCATTAACAGATATTCAGACATCGGTGCATCAGCCAATGGGTTCCACTATCCTGTAGGCTACTTGTGGACTAAAGAGCATCAAACCCCCAATCTTCTGAAGACTGGATGACGACCTTGTCCTTCTTGAACCACCATACCCATTATATCTTGTTCTCTATATGTTTTATTCTATACTGAGCACATTTACCTAATGAAACACAAATTCAAAGCATTTATTATCCTCGAAAAGTCGGGTATATAATTTCATATCTGCTACTACCTCCGGCGAGGGAGAACTGGAGTGATTTGGGGAACGGTTAGCTTTGTATTGTTCCGACACTAGAAGGAGCTTTATCTGTGACAGCTTCTCAACCATTGGTCCGATTTAGTCCAACATTTGCTGCATATGAATGGCGTCGTTGAGATCTATCTTGTATTAATCATCATATTTTACTTTGAAAGGTCATATTTTACTCAGGGGACCTTCTTTTTTTTTTGGACATAACTTCCCATTCAATTTGAGGAGATCGATCAGGAGGATTGCTAGTACAACGCAGGGGATTTGGGGTCTTTTTTGGAATACATCCTTGTTATCGGGACGGCTGCGTTGGCCTACAGTTCGTGTTCACAAATAGAAAACAGGTTTTCCCTGTACAGTGAAATCTTCCTTTGCCAGCCACTTTAGATGAAGAACCACATAAACCAGACTAGGTTCCTCTGCCAAGCAAATTTGAAGTCCTACTATGGTGACACTGGAGCCATATTCTTTTTTTAACCGACATGACCGGTCATGGCGTTGCCATAGAAAGATTAATGCTGGCTCATGAAATCATTGAACAGGATTTATGTCAGGGTAACTGGACTCTATTTGCGGCGTCTTTGGAGTTGGATCGTCTGCTCAAAGCGCCCTAAAACATGATGCACTGGTGGCGGACGCTACCATGCAAGGCGTCACCCGCCCATCAGTGGGGATAACCATTCACACATCAATGGAGCAGCCACCAGGAACAAATCGGAGCTGACAGTCATGCTAAAGGACACTTTGACCTTTCGACTGCATGGCCTGGGTATGGAACCGCTGATCAGTGGACGTGTCCTCTACTTCTTGAGCCAAAGCCTTCCCTGTTCACCCTCTACACGGGCCCCTTGTTTTCACATAAACTCATTGAGATCGTATCTTAATGTTGGGAGTTACTCTGTTCACAAACACACACACACACACAAACAATTGGCGTTGATCACATAACCTCCCACGACTCTGGTTAGCGGAGGTAATTACATTAAAATGGTCAAATTAAAAATAAATGGAAGAGACAGTGATTAAACTTGAGTGTTCTCACCCCCGTTCCTGGAATGGTTCCTCCTGTATGAAACTCGTTTAATGCCTTCCAGTTCACACCGTATAATAACTGCTACATGTGATCAAAAAAAAACAGTTTGAAGTTTAAAAGGAGAAACGGGAAGAGATTAAAACAGCGCAGCATTTCATTAACTTTAAGTCAAAAGATAAAACGTGTTCATTGGAACAGTAAGCGGAATAACATTTATGGATTTCCTGAAAGTTACTACACTCTACTATTAGGTTACTATTTATGACAAAAGTGATTACGCCGGCCCGTTAAAAGCACACAACGGTACAAAATTAACCCTGGTAACATTCATTGGCATGTCATCTCTGGGGTTGGCTCATTTTCATTCTCAGTTTCCTGTTTCAATCTGCTTATTGGATAATGCGTAAATGGCAAAAAAAAAAGAGAAAGAAAAAAGCCCGGTGTTTAATGGCTTATGTACGTATTTATTTATGTATGTGTTGTTGTTCTTCTTCTTCTTACTTTCTTTGTTGATGTGCCCAAAGGGGAAAAGGAGCCCATCGCACATCACAGAGGAGCTGGCACCACACACACACACACACACACACACACACACACACACACACACACACACACACACACACACACACACACACACACACACACACACACACACACACACACACACACACACACTGATGTCAGCCGGCTTGTAATGAATCTCCATTTGTGAGTGCAAAAATCTTTTCCTGAGGAGCAGTGATGTCATTCAGGTCAAGGTGCATGTTCCTGCTGGTTTGAACACCAGACAGGGTTTGTTCCTTTTGGACCGGATCTGATTGGACCGTCCACCCAGATATCCGCGTTTCACTTGACCTAATAAAGAATAAATGGAGAGGGTTAACGTTGTAAAAGGTTTCGGGAGAATGGATGTTTTTCTTGCCATGGCGAAAAAGCAATATTTCACAATGGAATCTCAATCGACTGGCGTTGAGTCTCATCATACCGTCACCATTAAAGTGTCAATCAGTGGTTCTGTAGGTCAATGTTGCTCAAACCGGGGTTTGTGTACCCCATTGGGTGCTGCAGGGTAAAAGTAAGCTTAAAAAACATCAGCCATGTGTAACTACAAAATCATTTTTTATTACAATATACATGTTATATACATTAAAAACATAATTGAAATGCAAACATAAGTATATTGATTGTGAGTGGGAAGTTTTCTTGGTGGATGACAACATTCGGTAACAATGCAGTAACAACAAAGTTATAAACGTGGAGAGAAGTAAAACAGAACGTTAAAAATTAGCAACATCAACTAACAGTAATTCTGATTCATTGTTATTGCATCACGACGAAATGATGGATTTATCGACTTTACCGAACGGGTTGAGAGAGAGTGGCAAAGATTAAAAACTAAAAAATAATGAAAAGTACTATAAATGTAATACGCTTGAAAAATAACAATATACATTTGTAATCTGGAATGTCTCCACTAAACATTAAGTTTTACACTCTGAACTTTAAAATAAATAAATACAATCGTTTAAATTAGGTATTTTTTTATGTCCCGCCCCTGCACCTGAAAAAAAAACTAGTTATTTTGCACTGCCTCTCAAGTTTTTATAAACAACCACTGCCATGGATAGCAACAGAACCCGCACAGAACTTTCTTTTAGTTGCCAAAACTTGATTTACTTAATACCGTAATGATAGAAGTTAAAATTCAATATATATAATGTACCATTAGGGTACATTATATATATTATAGAATTTGGGAAAAGGCTTTATTTTGCGGCATTAGCCTTTGGTGTGATAAATTATGCCGTTTCCATTATTTAGCCGCATTTGAGCATTAAAACCTATAAAGCTAGAAAATACATAAGTGGAGGTCATTATTTGACTAATTGTCATATTTCAAGCCGTAGATTGTCGCCAGAATTTTTTGCTTTGCTTTACTCGCTGCATTGACACAGCTTTACTTACGCAAATGTCACTTAGGATCCTACTCGACTTTCACACGATGAAAAATATCAGTCAAGTTGCAAATCTCAAGGGACTGAGGCGAGAGATATCAGTAACACAAATTTGCATAGTTGGTGACATCGAGGTGAACTCGCAACTACTCGTGTGTAGTTTGGGTTACAGGTCATTGCATTACTGAGACATTGTTGTTTTTGAATAAAAAATAAAAAAATAAATCTGATACTGGTGTTGTTTTCCTCCAGAGACGGGACGCTGTTCTGGAGGAACCTCGCATACCTCTGATCCGAGTCATCACATCCCCGATGGATGTGGGATATGAAACAGCTTCAATTATTAGGCCTGTTTCGCATTAAAACAGGAGGTGATAATAGTGGTGAAAATGGATGGACATTATAGATTTTAAATTGCTGGATTTAAGAATCAGAGTCTGTGGCAGTGAGCTCCACACATTAAGCTTCCTGGAAAGTTTAACATAATTACACTGACTGAAGGCTACGTAATCCTGAGTTTTGTTTATTTCTTACCCTTTTTTCCATTTCATAGCTTTTTTTTTTTTTTTTACCCCCTCAGAACTTTAGCATATATAAAATAGATTATTTTCGAATCATATTCTCTCTTCTTGCTCCGCTGCTACGTCTGGAACAATTCCCTGCCAGTAAAAAAAAAAGGCCGTTTTGTGAATGCCGTAATGCTTGCACAATGGGGGTTGCATTTCACTTATTTTATGAGTGGTGGGGAGAGAGCTCAGGACTCGGTGTGCTTCAGGCTGAGATGTTTTTGTTAGATTGTGTGTATTTGTGAGTGCAGGGGAAATTTGGCTTGTTAAATTTGACATTTCATTGTTTGCCGGTCAACGTAAAAGTACAGAATTGTCTAACTCCCCTTGTCTTTTACCTCCAGTTCATCGTTTACGTAGCCCCCACTCATAAGATTTTATCGTGTCCTCATAATGTTTGATTTATATGGAAGCCTGCTCTCCATCCATTTAATGCAAAAATATATAGTTCTTCTTGTTCTTCAGTTTTGAAATTAAAGAAAGGGTCTCATGGCGGTTGTTAAGGTGGGATTACGTAACGTAGCTCTTTGGCCTCCCTGTAAATCTAAGATGTTTCTTGTTGCACGATGATGTAAAACTTTTTCACAGTGATTTGCGGGAAAGGAGCATGAGGGAGTTTTTCCCCACAGGTTTAATGCAGTTAATGTTATTTTGAACAGCATTTGTTCAGGTCCCATCACATCCAGCAATAGCTCCCGTTACTCTGTTTAACTTACATGTGTTTATTTTTGTTTTGATTATGGAACGTCGGTCAGGTCTCAACCACAGCCATTACTTGCCTGACAGGAGGAGCTGTGTTCCATCAGGAGATAATGCTAGGTCCGGTCACCCTGGCAAAGACCGCAGCAGCTGATGGCTGTCAAACAAACCCGGGTCATACAGTACCTGGAAATAACCTTCTTAATTCGCCTGATGGTTGGGGATTTCCACGTTGTGGAAAACACTTGGTAGGGAAGAAATTAAAGGAAAAGTAGTTTTTTTTAATGCGTTAACGATCGCCCGGTAACAACTTTGTGCGGTGCTAAATGACAAACATCCCTCATCTGGCGGTCACTGCTTGGGTCGAGAGAATAATTTTTCTCCTGCCTTGTGATCCAGCTTCATGTCTGTCACTGCTGGTGCGCAAGAACTTCATTTGGGGAGCGGTCAAATCTGAACCACATGAGGATCTCTGGTAGAGCAGAGGTCTTTCAGAAACTGTGGAGAGACCCGGCCAGACCTGAGAGGTGGCTGGGACATAGAGCACAGAGTCGATTTAGCAGATAAGATTAGATAGGGTTCAGCCTGATATTTGATATTCCCTCCCTCCAGGAGGGAATATAACATTATTTTTGGCTCATTTGTTTGAATTTGAAACAGTTCTTTAGTTAGTCACATTTAATTTAGAGTTTTCAACACGATGGGTTGATATTTAAGTTGCATAGAGCTACTCACAGAAGAACAGTGAAATATTTTGGGAAAAACGCTCATTAGCTTTATTGACAACAAAGTATGAACATAGATACCTCTCAAAGATCTTTCTTTTAAACACAAAGCTAGAGCCAGAAAAAGGATACAGCTATTTTTGCACAAATATTGTAAATGGAGCATTTTGAGAATCCAGTAATATCCAGTTGTTTTAATCCGTGCAAAAAACTGTAAAAAGAATATGTTCAATTTTTGTCTTTCCATAGCGGGAAAAGTTGTTGTTTTTATTCCTTGGTTTCTGCGTGGAGTAATCACCTGAGATATAACGTGATAATAAGTGACGTTTTGTTACCTTACTGTTGTTATTTAAAGTCTCATTGCTAGACTACGCTAAGCTAATAGGCTGGATATATAATGGACAGATATGTGGGTGGCATCAATTTTGTTTTCATCAAGTTTTGATTTTCCCTCAAGTCTGTTTGTCTTTTGTTATCCGGCTTATCAGCAGGATAACCCAAGGCCATAAAATATGTTGGAAGAATGGGTCAGGAGGGAAAATATTAAATTAGCCCAAAAACTACAGAGAAATCAACTATTTTTTAATAAAATTTGTGAAGGGGCATCACAAATAGAGTTGGCAAAGCAACGTAAAGATAGCAAGAAAAGCCTCGTGAGTAGAGCAAGTTAAGCAACGCGTGTTGAGTGGCTCAATGCAAGAAGAGTGAGTACAGCACTCTGTAGAGAGTGAGTCAGAGTTAGTGATGTGAGTAATGAGTTAAGTCATACGAGTAGAGTAACATGAGTAGTGCAAAGCTAAGAGAGCGAGTAGAATAGAGCGAGTTAAGCAACGCGTGTAGAGTGTTTAAAGCAACCCAAGTAGAGTGAATAAAGCAACCTGAGTAGAGTGAGTAAAGCAACCCAAGTGGAGTAAAGCAACACCAGCAGAATTAATAAAACCACCCGGATAGTTTGAGTTAAGCAACGTGACTAGAGTGAATAAAGCAATCCGAGTAGAGTGATGAAAGCAACGCCAGTGGATTGATTAAAGCAATGCAAGTAGAGTTAATAAAGCAGTACAAGAAGAGTGAGTACACCAAAGCAAGTAGTGTGAATAATGCAACGCAGTAGACGCGAGAGAATAAACACTGAACAACCTCAAAGTCGTGGCTGTTTGATTTCAACTCACACTGTAAGATCAAATGTTTGCGGAAAGCAACGTGAGTAGAGTGAATAAGTAAAGTGAGTAAAGCAGCGTGAGTAGAGTGAGTAAAGCTACACGAGTAGAGTGAATAAGTAAAGTCAGTAAAGCAGTGCGAGTAAAGTGACATGAGTAGAGTTGATATATAGAGTGAGTAAAACAGTGTGAGTAGAGTGAGTAAAGGCAGCACGAGTAGAGTGAATTAGAAGTAGACTAAGTTAAGCTGCTCGAAAAGAGTGAGTAAAGTGACGCGAGTGGAGTGAATAAGTGGAGTGACTAAAGCAGCGCTGGTGAAGTGAGTGAAGAGACGTGAGTAGAGTCAGTAAAGAAACGTGAGTAGATTGAGTTGAGCGAATAAGTAGAGTGAATAAAGCAATGCGAGTAGAGTGAATAAGTAGAGTGAGTAGAGTAAAGACTCATTCTTTAACTAATTCTATGGGTTGTGTTTATTCAAGTTACATTTACTGCATTAAATAAGAAGCATGCAATTCCCAGAGTTCCTTTACAAAGGTGCAAATCATTGAAGAAAGACGGAGGTTCTACATGTTACATTTATTGTCTTACAAGAGAAGTAAAAAAATACAACAAAAGAAAAAACAAAAAGACCGTTGCACGTTTCCAGAACATGAGAGATGTTTTTAATCTTCAGCTCAAAGAATTCTCAGCCATAAAATGAGAAAGGTTCTGATGTACTGGAGTCTCTGGTTTATGGGACAGGACTGAGGTTTGGACAGTATGAGTAAGAAATGACTATGTGTGGGAGTAGAAGTGTTTATTTCCACTTACAGGACAATGCCGTCTCTCAAAATGTGATTTAATCTTTTATTATGATAGACTCGTTTTTGGAGCGGCATCCATTAGAGCTGTGAGTCAGGAACAGGGAGGACAGGTCAGCTTGTAAGCAAAGGCCAGACATTGTGGCTCTTCACCTGGAGGAGTAGCTGGATAAATCACTCTTTTAGTGTTACTGGATTTAAGGATTTAGCCTCACATAGAAAAACTGCTTTTTGTCCAAAGTGTATTGACTCACACTTCTCTGTTCTCCTTTTAAACACGTCTGCAATGAAAGAAACGGCTTTTTTTAATTTATATTTCAAGTTCTGGAACTCCATATAATCCGTTTAGTAAGAGAGGAGTCATAGTCTTTAAAGAGTCTTTTTTTAGATGAAAAACCCCCAGATATAATGCAGATACAAGCTTTTTTTCCACATCTGAATTATTCCCGTCCTTTCCCCGATGCCAAGAGGACACGCAAGTCAAAAATGAAACAATGTTTTCTCCCTGTCTGCACTTGCTCATAAAGAAGCACATCATGATTTAGTTTAAGTCTGACCAGTTTGACAAGTGATTTTCTACAATGCTTAGATGCCAAGTCTTAAATCACATTAAACTGTCTGGCTCTCTCTGGGCGTTTTGATGTACTGGACGTACGGTGACTCGAGAGAGATTTGTGCACCATTGTCTCTTCTGAAGTATTATCTCCATTTTCTTCTTTCCTTTGTTGAAATTCACTGGAGCCAAAACAGTCGCTGTCTCAGGTCAAATCTTGGTGCTTAAAGGTGCAGTGCGTAAATTAAGTGGCATCTGTTTTGCACCTCGGCTCGACCGGCTGAGGTGTCCAAGAATCCACGGTGGCTGTTTTCATGTTTACGCGGATCAGGAGTGTCAAACTTATCTTGGGCCACATCAGCATTATGGTTGCACACTAAGGACTATATAAAAGGATCGTACTTTTATCATCCCTAATAACATCCTCGGTGTATTGGTTTTTAGAAATAATTAATAACCAGCGTTGAAAGCACAAGTCTAGGAAAATGGAAATGCAGACATTCAAGTGTACAACTATTATACAATTTATAAAAAATACAATTATTTCAGTGCCAGAAAACATGCTTTTGCATCTATATTAAGTATACGTGCTACATGCATGTATATATCGATTTAGTCACAAATATACTATGTGTGGGCACACACACCAACATTTCCCTCTTATTATAACATAAATGCCATACATTTATGGGATTAGGAAACCCTCATCAATACTCATAAATCAAAGGTGTTCAAAGTTTTCAAGTGAAAAAAAACATGTTACTTTTTTAACCATTAACACAAATATTGTCGTGCACTATATACTTTTGTTTACGTTGTTCCATTTTGGCCTCCTTTTTCACCTTTCCAACCAGGCCAGTTCTCTTGCCACACATTGCAGATGTGCCATCGGTAATAAGTAAATAATGATAATTGCCCCGTCTGTATCTCTCCTCACCTGTGGCTCTCTCTTTCTCGCTCTCACTCTCTTTTTTTTCAAACCCGACCGGTCATGGCAGTAGGCCGTTCACCCTGAGTCTTGGATCTGATCGAGGTTTCTGCCCGTTAAAAGGCAGTTTTTTCTCGCCATTGTCGCCAAGTGCTGCTCAAGGAGGAATTTGTTGGGTCCTGTAGATAATTATATAAAGAGTTTGGTCTAGACCTCTTTCTGGAAATCACCTTGAGACAACTGTTGTTGTGGATTGACGTTATATAAATAAAGATTGATTGATTGCTTAATTGATAAGCTCCACCAACTTTTCCTGTGTGACGGTGGCACTGGGGTTACTCAGGGCTGGTGGGACGTTCCCCGGCCCCTCCCGTCTACATGTCTTAGTATCCTTGAGCAAGATAGAGAACCTACAAGCTGCTCCCAATGGTTGTTCAATAGGTTTGTGAATTCAGAACAAACATGTATTTGCTGTCCCATGTCTGAATAAATGGCCTTCTCTGTCACCTCTTCTTTTCTTGGACATTTTGTAGCCCTTCATTAGTCTCTTTTACAACTCTTAAGTGCTGCTGCTGGAAACGATTGATACTGAGATGCTAACACTTAGCGGATAGACACTTTCAAAGCACAAGTAACAAAATCGTAATGCGTTGTGGGATATGTAGGGTATGGAATATGTACTTCTGTCAAACAACGTAGAATTGTACTATAAGCAAATGATATTCTTCCTAACCTCTCACGGGCCAAATAAATAAATGAGGTGCCCTGAGTTTTTGACACCCTTGTTTTCCATGGATAGATTTAGAAACAGTATTTTTTCATGTATTCGTTCTGTTAATATATTTTGGTAGCATTAACAGTTGTACCAGGGTACTGTGAGCACTTGATCCACCGCCCTGGAATGAGTTACAGGAGGAGTTATGTAAATACTTACCCAGGAATAACTTCCTTATCGTCTTCCTCCTCTTTGTTGGTCTTTAGAGGCGAATCTTCTATTCTTCCGTTTCTGCCACTTCAACCTGAAAACTTCAACGATGTATCCAATATCAGTTCACCTATTCAATAGTTCAACTTCAATAGTCATAACCTAGTTATAACCCAGTTATTTAGAAATATATATGAAATAAGACAAATGGGATAAGTACTTTTACACATCGCACCTTTGAACCTGCAAGCCGCCAGTTCCCTCTGAATCCCTCGGCCCACCCTCCCACACACCGTGGGATTTTATCTGGCTGATACTGAAGCTCGGCTGGAAAAAGTAATCTCTTGCTTCTGCAGATAATGGTATATCTGCCGATGGTAGCCTTGATAATTTCTCCACTCCAAAAACCTCCCCAAACTGTCTAGTTGGGTTATATTTAGCTGCAGTATCTTATTTTACTGGCTGAGTCACAAAAGCATTCCTCAAATTATTCAATTTCTTTCCATTGAGGTTTCAACTGTTTAAGTAGGAATATTAAAAAAAACCAGAAACTGTCCAACTAATATGACGAAAATGATCTAAACTGAGTCTTGAAGTTGGTTTATTTGCACTGGATGTGTGAGCTCTTAGCTCACCAGTTGGAAGAGTTTGAATGGACACAGCTTGCGATTAAATTGCTGGGATGTAGAAATTGATGTACATAACTGTCAGCTCTGACAGCTGTACACCCTAGTATTCGTAAATTAGTCAAAAAACCTCAAATGGCTGCAAAGAGATTTATTTCTGACTGGATCTCATTTTCTTTACCACATTTTGGATTTGTTATTCGTGCTATAACATATTAAAACTCCTGTTTTGTTTCCATGTCATTAGAGACTGAGGACAGACAGACAATATATAAAAGTCAACTAACATCATGAAGCCGATGGGGCTGTTGGAGTGTTCATCATTTTTTAGCAAATGTAGTAGCATGGCATCCACATTTGTGCAAACCCATCTGTTGTAAAGCTTTTCACTTACAGTTTCCAAATTAATTTGAATAACTTTGGATGTGGTGTAACATTTCATGTAGCACCACAATGAGACGATCATAAATCGAGCAAAGATATTGTGACAGTGATTGCAATCGGGTGAGACGCAGAATGAAGTATAGATGAATCTTTAGTCCACCAGATGTTAAGAATTAGTATGTGAGAAAGTTTTTGGTGCTCAGGTTCTTGAGGGAGACTCTGATTCTGTTGGTGGCGGCTGATGACTCCGCTGAGACTGATGAATGATGATGAACTGGCTGGAGATGGGCAGGTGATCTGATAGGTGAACTGATATTGGATACATGTGGTCGAATGATGAGAAGGGCTGATATCAGTAGACCCACCAGACCGCCAAATATGTATTAGAATCGGAACCAGCATAAAAGGTATGAATGACAGAATGTGACAGAGTATGTAAAGTAAAAATGTTTTTATATAAACCTCCTGGATGTGCCTCCTTTAATGTGTTCTCTTCTGGGCGATGCTCAATTCCAAAATTACATTTCAAGGATAATCTTTCTAACAAATAAACATACAAATATACCAACAAACAGTTGGTATGGGTAAAAATACACCACATGTAAGAACTGTAACCGATACAATGCCTGCAAAACAAATGTATACTTTATGTTTAGAGGTAGCTCTAGCATGCAGGCTAACACACTTAAGTCAAAAGGCAAACACTTTTTTGGGCAAATCCCAATGTGAGGTTAAAGGGGCAGACCTGTTTCATGAAATGTATGTCGTTGGAATGGAACCCTCCCCACTTATCAGGGTTTAGGAAAGTCTCCAAGGTCACATTGGTGTATGGAACCCGGTGTCATCAAGGAGGCCGAAGACCAATATTAACGGAACTAACCCCTGAGCTATGGGGATAACATCATGCTAGTATTGATATTGTGGGCATGCTAGTTGGCTAACATTACCATTCAGTCACAACATACAGAGAAACCTGCTGACACGACGGCACACTCTTTTGCCTGGCTTAAAACTGGTTTTGAGCTAACCTTATCCTGAGTTGCCCATTTCCCTGTACAATATTTTGGCGAAGTCCTTTTCCAGGACCACAATAGTCAATGAGAGTGGCATCCAGGATCAGCTAAGGTTGCTGCCAAGCTTAAGTGGACATTCCACCCATTGAGGCTGACATTAGCTAGCATGTGACTGTTGACAGAAACTAAATCTCACACCCAGATCATGTTGGATAAAAAAAGAAAAAACCCTGCATTTTCCGATCCTAACTTGTTTAGCCCCCTGCTCCTTTTAAATTTTGTTTTCTAGACATTGCATTAGATTACATTAGATCACATTAGGTTGTGCATTGCTCCTTCCGACAGGATAATCTTAATATAGATGCACCATATTGAATTGTGTCCATGTTTGAGAAGAGAGAGAAGAGATGTTTCTTCTAATGAGTGTGAGAAATCTGGATGTTTTAGGATTTGAAAGGTCACCTGACCTACAGATCCTATTGAAAGGTCAATAGTTACTTTTTGTACTTTGATGTTTTTCAGCACTTTGTGGTGAAACATTTACACACACATACAAATATATATATATGTATTACAATATATTACACAATTCTAATTTTGACATTACATTCATGGGAATTGTAATAAATGCCTCATGTTTGTACAATTTTAAATATTTTTTCTCATGCTTTATGATTAACTTGTCAAAATGATAAAAGTAGCGATATTAACAATTGAATAAGTACTACATATTGTACGTACAGACACTGTTGTAGAATGAATGAACTTAGTAACATACAGTAATTGTCTTTTATACTTGAATAGTAGCTGACCTTTGACCTTTGCTGAACTTTTCCTCAGATATCATTACTATAATGCTTTCACTGGTTTATCCAAGAAAAAAAAAGTATTTAGTTTCACAGGTAAATTACTTGTTACTCCGAACTCATGAACCTACTCAAGAAAATCAAATAACAAATGTTTTTCCTATCATGGTTCTTATATCTGGTCTGGTGTCATTATTCTTTGGTGGCATCACTACTTCTGAGAACTGTCTCCAGTTTGGATGTATTTATGTATGTATTTATGGCCCGGTTATTGATCAGAGCTACAAATTCAAACCTTAGTCCGGCGATCTTTAATCACTATCCTTCTATTGCTCAGGTTCTATGCCCAATTTCTTATTTACCTTCCCGTCGGCATCCTCAAATTTTCCTTGACTTGTTTTTGTGTTTTTACTTTCAGTCGATGGCTGAACATTTTTTCATACAATTTTATTCGGTAGGCATAGTTTAATGTTTAATGTCTTTAAACTTTCATAAACAGACAATACCGTCCACAGTGAACTTCTGAAAAATAAATGTTACCAAATGGTTCTCTATGTTGATGTATGAATGCATGACTCCCCCGGCGGAGTCCTCTTGGAAGGACTTATGGGGTACGTCTGAAAGATACAAAATATTATAGTTTATTTCCAAAGGTACTGGCTTTTGATACAGGGAAAGAAATGTAATAGTACATACTGGTTTACCGGTTTTAGCAAGCAACCTGAGTAATATAAGCTTAACATAATTTGTGTTGAGGCTTTTATTCTTTTCGCTTTAAAAAAAAAAGAATATTATTATTAATAATACAGTTTATTTATAAAGCACTTAACATTTGGACCCAATCTCAAAGTGTTACAAGGTAAAAGCAGATAAAAGCATCAATAAAAAAATAAATAATAATAATATAAAAACATGAGCAAAAAGCAGCAATATAAATTAAATTTATAGGTTCTGCTACAAAGAAAAAGTTTTAAGTCTTTTTTTAAATGTGTCAGTCGTCTGTGTAGCCCTGAGATGGTCAGGGAGGGCATTCCACAGACGAGGGGCAGCAGAACAGCATGCCCGCTCACCCATGGTGCTGAGCTTAGTCCGGGGAAGGAGGAGGCGGTATGAGTGGGTAGAACGGAGGGATCGTGTTGAGGTCAGTGGGGTGAGTAGTTCTTTCAGGTAGGGGGGTGCGTTACCATGGATACACTGGTGAGTGAGGAAAGAGATCTTATAATCAATCCTGGTGGAGATGGGAAGCAAATGAAGGGAATGAAGAACGGGGATCATGTGTTCGTGTTTACGAACTCTCATCAGGATCCTTGCAGCACTGTTTTGAACATCCTGAAGTCTTTGAAGACTTTTATCAGGGATCCCGATGAGGAGTGTATAACAGTAATCCAGTCTGGAGGAGACGAACGCGTGGACCAGCTTTTCAGCATCATTCAAGATGAGTAAGAACGGAGTTTGGAAATATTTTTGAGATGATGAAAGGATATCTTGCAGATGTGTTTGATGTGGGATTCAAAAGTGAGTTGAGGGTCCAGTTTGGTGACTGATGAAGAGAGGGGAATGTCGTGACCCGAGAAATTAATGCTGGTTATGGAGGAAGACTGGGTCTGATGTGGTGTGCCAATAATATTGCTTCGATTTGGGAGCTGCTCAGCTGGAGAAAGTTGTGTTTCATCCATTCCTTAATCTCCTCCAGAAAAGCGAGGAGAGTTGACAGGCGAGATGATGATGATGTTAATGATGAGGATGGAGAAGCTGAAGAGGATTACGTCTCAGTTTTCATGTAGATTTGCGTGTCATCAGCGTAGCATTGGAATGAAAGTCCATATTGACTGATGACATGGCCAAGGGGGAGCATTTACGTTATGAAAATAATGGGGCCAAGGACTGATCCCGGGGGGACCCTAATGGTGACAGTGTGTGTCCGGGGAAATGGGAAATGTATTCGGTTCTGTCGGTGAGGTAGGATTGAAACCAGTTAAGGGCGGCGTCAGTGATGGATGGTGTGATGTAGGCGGTGTAGGAGGATTCCATGGTCAACAGTGTTGAAGGCAGCAGACAAATCGAGGAGAATCAAGGGGGAGGGTGAACCAGCATCTGATTCCATCCGGAGGTCATTTGTGACTCTAAGCAGAGCTGTTTCTATGTGTTAATCCGCCAGCAGTAAAATACATGCATTTAAAATATTATGTTAGTATTAAAGTGAAAGTACTCATTGTGTATTAAAAGCAAGGACCATTTTCTGTTTTTAGCTTAGACACACTTAATCCTTCATTTCATCACATTTCATCACAAATATTCAAAATAAATAGTTTTCAGTTGTTTATTAGTAGTGTGAGGTAATATCGGCTAAGTGGAAGATAAAAGAAGATAAAGTGAAGCCTTCTTTTGATGAAGTCAAAAGAAAAAACAACAATAGTGATACTAATTCTAATAATCTAATTATGCCGTTAATTACTACAACAATAATAATTCACTTAAGCGGACTTTTATACTTTCACCAGCTGTCTGTGAAGATTTCACAATTGCGACAACATTAAAAAAGGTGACGATAGAAGGAGGGATAATGTCCCTGTGAATAAAAAGATAGATATGCGAACTACGATGTTCTGTCGTTTGCACTTTACCCTCGCATTTCTCTTCTTTATCCAGTTTTGTGTAGATATTTATCGTGCCTTGTTTAAATTTTGGCAATACTGCCTCTATCAGTTCCAGGAGGTGTTGTTTTGTTTGGCTTGTTTCATCTACACATTTTCTGAGAATGCTGAAATAGGTTGAAAAGGTGATTTGTAGGAAAGACTGCATCTGAGCTTTCATCCATATCTGTTCTTAAAGTTGTGCCTAGAGGAGCCTTACAAGTCATTTTTTAAATAGAAAATAACCTGCCATAAGAACAAATTTTCCCTTCTAAAGGTGTAGAGCGTAGAATTTATTGGCATCTAGTGATGAAGTTCCAAATTGCATCCCATATAACACCTCAGCTCAGCAACCACATCCAAGCATGTATGGTGGCATTCAAGTGTCAAATTGCTATCATCGTCTATGACCAGACTATAACCGATAGTATTTTTTGTTAAGCATTTTGGTAGTGTTGAAAGTCAACTAGGGGCCCCAAGGCCCGTATTTTGATAATTGGACGAGTAAACCTAAACAAAGACAAAGCAACAGACCTTGCCGTCAAAGGAAACATGAAACACTCATGATACTGTTGTGAGGTAAACTGGTCGGAACTACGGAAATTGACCGCGGGATTTAATTCAATGGAACGTAATGTAGAGCCTTTGTGGCACTGTAAGGCTCTGCGTCTTGTTTTTCTTCATTGTTTCCCTGCCACATCAACATAAAAACATCAAAAGCCATCTCTAATGCGAGTGTTGGTTTGTCTGTTCTAGTCTACTGTACCAATATGTTGGCCCTCATGGAAGAGGACCCGCCACCTCAGTAGATATAAAGGGCATTTCTTGAGATGTCAGGAAATTAAAAAGAACTATTACTTTCATAATATTATAAAGTAACAAAAACCTTGTAATGAATATAATATTCCATTCATTCAAAGAGATCCGACTAATTTTTACGGACTTCCCCTTTAAAGTAGATGGGATTTCAGTAAGAGCTTCAGCTGGGAGTCGATTACAGCTGATTAGTGTAAAAGTCCATTGATGTATGGAAGTGAAATTCTCCAGGAAAATAGTGTCAGCGGTGGATATTTAAGTATGATGTTATTGGCCGTCGTTACGGAGCAGAGAATTCAGACAGAATGATTGTGACAGTTTATGGAGAAGTCTGACTCCTTAATAATTATAATAATAATAAAGTCAGGGCAATGGCACACACGGGTGTTCAGCGGTGCATTAGCGGAGGAAAAACAGGGACTGCCATGCTGTTAATCTGGTTAGAATTCCATGTGATTCATGTGTACATGAGATCCAGTCTTAGACCCACTCATGACATCAGCGCTTTGGCTTTGGTACCATCTACACTTCGTTCGGGTCCGTCTGATTGCTCTTTATGTGTTTGGAGAAAATCTGTCTCCAGGCAACATTTTTCCTGTTGATCAAAATACAGTGTTTCTTGAGTCGGGCACCAGGATGGGGAGGGAGAACTTGTGTACATGCCTGCTCCACACATGCATCTCTCATGTGGGCGGTTCTCAGAACCGGCTCTGGATGTCTGATAGGATTTGGCAACGTGAAGGATGGAAACTATGCCCTTTGTTTCTGGCTGCCTCTTAAGTTTCAGCACTTTGTTGCCGCCGTACCTGTTTTGAATGCGAGCTCTGGTGTCGGACTCAGAGCTCCAATGAGCATTGTTCTTGAGAAGTGAAAAATGCATCTGAGGAATTTGGTTCTGATTTGATTTTGTCTATCGTGAAACGAGTTTGACCTGAAAAATCACGAGCTAGTGTTGAATTATTTTAAGGGTTGGCTCAGGCATCGACGGAGCTGGTTTAGATTGAGGAGGGGCGTTCTAGAAGAGCTGGTTTCCTCCAAGAGGTCAGGTTATGGCCCCAACCAGACCTGCTATATTTGTGGTGTGTGTATAACAGACGAACAGCTGCTCAACCTTTGACCCAAGCAATCCCCCCACCTCTTCCATATGACGTGCCCTCTACTACTTTTCATTTGATAAAAAACGAATTAAACAATTTCTTTGATATATTACCTCCGCCAGGGATTTCATTGTCTTCCCCATTGACCGACTTATTCAGGAATAAGTAGTAGGTAATCCCAATAATAACCAATTTTAATATTTCTTTGTAATGAACGCACAGTCCCAAATAGTCACTCAAAAACTCACACACTAGACCTCGTTTTTCTAACAAGATTCTTACTCGTATCTCTATTGTCTTGTCTTATTTTCATTTTTTCCTTCTGGTGTCCACACCGTCATGTCCTGCCTCATCTTTAAGCACCAATTAAGCAAAACAAAAAAAGTTGGCCAGGACCTGCTGCTGGACAACTTTTCGCAGCACAGGATTCTGGTGCTGCTCTGAGTACACCTTCTCTCACTCCATACAAAACCCACAACGCCATCTTTTTGGCAGAGTTTTGTGCTTCTCTGAAATCCTTGAGACCCTAAATAGGCCACTGCAAAGCCAAGACCCATTACAGCTGTCGGAGAGAACGCCGTCTTCCAGCAGTAGAGTCGGATTGACTCACTAATAGATCATGAGTAAAGACCTGGGGCGAGGGGAGGAGGACTCCCACTGCTCTGTAACTGGGATACTTTGACTCTTATTCAAAGTTCAACCAGTCTCCAGCCAAAGATTAATTATGCTGACCGCCGGTGCAGACCTGCTCACACCCTCGTTACAGTAGCCTAAACAAGGAAAAGCTGGGATCGACAAGTGTTCAGAGGAAAGACATGTTTTAAAAAACAAATAGTCAAGTGACCCATGAGCCCAATTTGTATGTTTCTTTGGCGTGCTGACGGACTGAGCTGAATATAGTCTTTGTCCAAACACAAGAAAATTGGAAAGAAAGAAAAAGCTAAATTCCAAACAATGAGAATTTTTTTTTTTTTTAAATGAATCTGTGGAATTGCACTGAGGTAAATTACTGAACTCCTGCATCCCTGACATGCAAACCTGCTGCTTCTCATTGCAGTGGCTGATCGGAGACAGAGACAGTCACTGTGGGGTCATCTGCTCACGGACTCAAGGGAAGCCAGTGTGTGGCTCAGACGGGCGGAGCTACGAGACCGGCTGTGAGTTGCAGAGGGCGCGCTGCAAAGATAAATCGCTGACACTGGTGCACCGCGGTCGGTGTCGAGGTGAGAATTTATGCTTAAATGTCTGTGTGCTGCGAGTATGTGGCTTGATGTAAGATTTGAGATTCATCTGCCCCCATTTCTATCCAAAAAACTTTGGCATTCCCATAAACCACCTCCTGACGTGCATGTTTGCACTTGTCTCATTTCCACACAATACTTGCCAGCTGCTGGCGATGAAAGTCTTTAAACTGGAGTGTCTGTGAATGCACCAAGAAGGACTTTATTATTAACTGTCTGTGTTTACAGGGTTGCACAATGTCTACTGAATTCCTACATAGCAATTATCACTATCAAACATCAGGGCGGACGATGAAATTGACCCTTGGAGCCATGAATTGTTGGAGAAGTTTCTATGCAGGAGTTGGCGAGAATTAGCAAAGTTCCACTATACACGAGGGGGATAGAGAGATCAGTGTGTGTGTCAGCCCCTGTTTCTGGGCCATAAACTTTTCAATGTAGTTGAAGAAAAATCTTTTTCTGACAGAAAAAATCTATATCAAAACACTGATGTTCATTTTTTCAGCTTTTTTTAAATTCAGTCTTAGTATGCTTTCATAGCTGATATAGTCTGGACCAATGATCAGGTTTCTTTTCAACTTTATACCTTTATACATTTATGACTAGGTAGGTTTATAATGAGGTAGGTTTGGTTTCACATTGCATTCTTGCAAGAGCACTGTATTTGCCAGACAGGCATCCACTCAGTCCCTCCATTTTCCTGGTGAAAGCAAGCTGAGAAGAGCATTCCAGACATCCCTTTCCCTTTCAGCAACACTCTCCGGCTCCTCTTGGGGGATCCCAAGGCGTTCCCAGGCCAGATGAGAGAAATGGTCCCTCCAGCGAGGTCTGGGTCATTCCGGGGTCTCCTCCCACTTGGACGTGCCTGAAAACCCCCAAAGGGAGGCGTCCTGGAGTCAACCTAATCAGATGCCTGAACCACCTATACTGGCTCCTTTCGAGGTGAAGGAGGACCGACTCTACTCGGAGTTCTCTCCGGATGTCTGAGCTTCCTACCTTATCTCTAAGATAGAAGCTCATTTCAGCCGATTGTATTCTTGACCCCATTCTTTTGGTCAATACCCAGCGCTCATGACCATAAGTGAGTGATGGAATATAGATTGGTCGGTAAATGGAGAGATTTGCCTCAGAGATTTGCCTCAAATCTTTTTTCACCACAATGGGCCGACACAACATCACAGTAGTGCTAATGCTGCACCGAACCACCTGTCCATCTCCCTGTCAATGCTCCCATCATTCAAGGACAAGGGACCAAGACACCTGCACTCCTTTGCCTCAGATTTGGAGGTGCTGACTCTCATACCAGCATTTTCACACTCAGCTCCAGTGCAGCTTGAGGTCTCGGACTGATGAAGCGAGCAGGACCCCATCATCTGCAAAAAGCAAAGATGCAATTCTAAGCTCCCCAAACCTGAAACTCTCCTCAGCTCTACTGATCCTTGAGATCCTGTCAATGAATATCTAGAGCAGAATCGCACAGAAGGGACACAAAGGACGGTTTTACCCCGCGGGCTCACCACCTGCAGGGATGAGTATTATTATTCTACTTTACTTAAATCATATTTGCATATCCCCAATCCCCACAGCAAATTTTATCTCCCGGCACTTTACAAAAACAACAGACCCAGATCGTACTCATTCATTCATTATCCATGACTGCTTATCATGTTCAGGTTCGCCTATCCCATCTGACATTAGAAAAGAGGTGGGGCACAACCTGGATGGTTCGCCAAATCATCTCATTTCTGACATAGAGACAGAGAACCATTCACGCTCTCATTTACTCCTATGGGAAATTTAGAGCCATCAGTCCACCTATATTGCCTGTTTTTGGACTGTGGGATGAAGCCGGAGTACCGAAGAGAACCCATTAGACACAGGGCGATCAGGCAAACTCCACCCAGAAAGCTGCAGGCAGAGGTGGATTTGGACCCAGATCCTTCTCGCAGTGAGACAGCAGTGCTACCCATTGCACCACTGTGCCGACCCTGGACCGTAATCTTTATTCTACATAGACCGAACATTCCCCCATGAACAAGCACTTGACAACAGTGGAAGGAAAAAACTGCCTTCTAACAGGCAGAAACCTAGATCAGATCCCGACAGAAAGTTGGGGGCCTTCCGCCTTGATGGTTTGGTAGAGAAAGAAAGAGAGGGACTATGAGAAAGTGAGTGGATCCATTAGACTATTAGGTCCTTTTAGCTTTTTTGCTGCTTTTTTGACCCATGTCTATTCTTTATTATCACATACAGTCTCAGTCATACACAGTACAACAAGTTGAAATTAGGCTTCTCCATTAGACCCATCCATGAGGAGCAGTGGGCAGCCCTTGTGAGTTGACATAACATCATGTAAACATGAAACCTATCATAGCAATTTTGGTTAATCCAGGTGAAACTCCTTCATCAATCATATAAATCAAATGCTCACTGATTTAAAACATTGTCCAAAGAGTTTGCTTACATACAAACTTGTGTGTCTTGGTGTACCTTAACCACAGAGCTTCACCTGGACTCTCGTCTTTCAGGTAAAAGCTGGGTGAAAGCTGATCAGTTGCCGGTGGTTCCTGCACCAACTTCCACGTCTGAGGGGAGAGACGTGGAGCTCAAAGGTAAGAACCAGGAACCACCCTCTAGCTTCATTCTGTCCTACAAACATGGGACAATTCTGAGGAGACAAACTAAAATGGAAAGTCGTTCTCTGTTGCCAAGATTCTCAAGTTTTGGCTTTATTGTGAAGTGTACTAAACCCTCCCTTAGAGACGTCGCACCGCGAACACAAAAAAGAACATAGTGATTTATGTGAGACTCAAGGAGCGTATTTAAGATGTAGCCTGTAGCCTGGATCCAAAGTGAACACCAGACCATTTCGGAACTGAACGAGAAGATGTCTTTCATTTTCCGCCCCTCAGTAAGCGTGTAAGTTTTTACAGACCGGGATCACACACTTCTTCAGCCTCTGGATGGCAGCCACTTAACATCAGGCGAGATTGATAGGTCTAGAGTCAAGGTTGGACGCTGGCATTCCCCTCTCCCTTTTTTGTAAGCCCTGTCCATTAGGAACACAACAGTCCCAACCAAATCCTTATTTGGAGTTATATTTGTTTCGTTAATAAATGGGATTTGTTTCATAATATCTGTTGTGTGCCAAGTTGAGGGAAAAGCGGGCAAAGCTTACACACTTACAGATGCAGCGGGCCTGCCCAATTGTAATGATGATACTGTTTAATTTAAGCAGGCACTCCATAAACCAACAGTTGTTAATAATAAAAGGCCTTGCAAAAGCTTGTTGACATGTGCATGGGATTCAGATGAAACATAATTATCGAAATAACAAAATAACAAAACATATATTGCATCAAAAGCTACATCAAAGCAACCAGAGACACATAACTATGGTTATTGACAACAGAAAATCGAAAGAACCAGTTTATTCCTACTTTTATCGAGAAAACATTCTTGGGTAAAATAAAAACATTTTAAACTAGAACAGGACTGGACGGGAGAACCCACCTAGAACAACCCTAAACAAGCGTGTTTGTCGCTATCCCTAACCTGCTACTGCCCCTACCAAACATGACCTTTTGCATAATTAAAGAAAGAACGCCTTAATCCAGCAATGATAAAGAATGTGGAACTATCTTCCTGGTCAAAGACCGTGGAACGGGTAGGGCCAGCAAGGCCCAGACGCCTACTTTTGGCCCACAAAGATTTAAAAATAAAGAATCTCCGCAGCACCTTACGCTATGTTCAGACGAAATATGTGGACCTGGTCTGAATTTTTGCTCTTATGTGACTTTTTCATAGCAGTGTGAACAACACAAACCGCATGGAATCTGATCTTTTCTTTTCCGATTTGAGCCAATTCCATATGAATTCATGCGACTTTTACATCATCGACCATTGACATTTATCACAAAGCTGAGCTAGCACACTCAAAGATATCACTATAAATACTATAAACATCACTATAAACACTATAAACATCACTATAAACAGTATAGAAATCACTATAAACAGTATAGAAATCACTATAAATACTATAAACATCACTATAAGCACTTTAAACATCACTATAAACTCTATATACATCACTATTAACTTACTAAACATCACTATAAACACTATAAATATCACTATTAACTTAATAAACATCACTATAAATGTAAATAACATCACTATGAATGATATCAACATCACTATAACCATCACTATAAACACGATAAACATCACTATATAGACTATAAACGTCTCTATAAACGCTATTTACAGCACTAGAAACACAAGACACATCACTATACATCACCGTAGATATCACTAGAAGCGCTATGAACATCACTGGAAAGGCTATGAGCATCACTATTAAGACTATAAACGTCACTATAAACATTACAAACATCCATATAAACACTATGAACATCACTGTTAACATAAACATTACATCTTTGTTATCGTTCTTTTGTGCATGCAGGTCCATTTAGGAACGTGAGCTTCTCATATTGGAGTTCGATATACGATGCATTTTCAGAGTAATGTCAACTGCCACACAAAAAAATCCTATCAAAGGAATATTGTGCTTGAGCATCAAGACTGGCAGTGTGACTCCATCCCTGTCTCTCCTCTCAGCCTCAGAAAGCAATCAGGTTATACTTGTAAAGGCTACGAGGTCACATGATCAAGTGAGAGTCTGTAGGCGTCATACATTTTATGCACTATGTGCTGTGGACAGACGTTGGGGCTGTTGGGGCTGAAAGTATGTCGGGTCATATGAAAAGACCGCAGGCATTGTCTGAATTTATATTTGCAGTACATTGTGAAAAATAAAAAAATCATCAGCGATCCGTTGGACTCAGTGCAAGAGGTAATTCATGTTGTGTAGCATTCCCTTGAACAAAACAACATATTCCAAGTCATAACAAATTTAATGGACTCCGGGCATTTATAACCTACTCACTCTCCTGTGTTCAGGTGCGGTGAACCTGTAGTTGATAATTACACTGTACTTTCCTCACTGATGACAGAAATCATGGAATAACTAAAATATGTCAGGAGGATAGCTTAACAAATTTAGTACATTTGTTGGTCTGAACTTCACATTGATGTGTTTTTCTTCAACCGATCAGCGGTCAAAAATCCTACAGACTGTAAACGTATCATGACAGGATGCGCAGAAAGCTTCTCCATAAAGTTTCATTCAGTAAAACAGGTGGGATCCTGTTTTTAATGACTTCTACATGAAAGTGGTGGACTACACCAGAGACCAGAGATCTTTCCAGACCAATGCCCAATCCCTCTTCCCAAGAGTTATAGAAATCCATTTCTTATCTTTTAACCATTATGGTTATAAACTGACGGTTAAAAACATAACGCATTGGTGGAGGTAACCAGCTCCCAATTTTTTTTAATTTTTTTTTAAGTTTTGCATTGATTCAACCTTAAAAAGTGTTTTTTTCAAACGGTATGCATGAAGTTTTTCCAAAGAACTTCAATGCCCGGAATTTGAAATAAAATTTATTTAAGAGACTAAATTGGCGCTGAGCGAGGATAAACAATCCTACGTGTCTGATTTGCATGTCTGAACCATTTCCCATAACTCAACTAAATTTAATGGAACTCTGCTCAGGAGTTTTTTTTAAATTGGTACAAAGTTTTACTTTACCTGAATCCACATAAAAAACTACTTTCTTCTTTTTTGGACCACACTTTCACCAAGTGTCACGCTGTCATGCTTAAAACAGTCTTTTATTCTCCATGCTTCTTCTCCACTAACAATCGCTGACAGTAATACAAAAAGACATGGTGAGAAAAACTGTTAAAAGCTGCTAGTCATTAAGTCATATTTCCATTTCCATAAATATTTAGAGGAGTTGTTTGGGTCCTCATTGGGGATTTTGGACTTTTTGGACATCAGCACTACATAAAATTTAGAGAACGTTATTTTTTGAAGTTATGCTAAATATATTCAACCTCCAGATTTATAAATTCATTGAAGCATGTCTGTCCCTCCTGATGACATCATCACCCAGCTCTGGCTTAGTCAGCCTTACTCTGGAGGAGACCAAATGTCTGTCTCCTCTCAGGTCCAGACTGGGCTCTTGTATTTATTCAGGGAGAGTGTTTGCCAGCAGTGGAGGACTGTGGTCTCGGCGGTCAGCTCCCTGGTGTCAATGTGTGTACGTGAACAGTTAAACACGGCGCTCGACTGCACGGGAGCCGTGAGTGCAGGAAAACCAGTAGTCGCTGATGGGATTTTGAACCGGTGACTTCATCCACTGACTTCCATCCCCTAAAGAGCAGAGGATCATCGGGGCTGCAGAAACACACTTTCCACTGACGTGTCAAAGTATTAGATCCACGAGGCTCTCTTCAGCTCTCGTCATCCTCAGCTGCTATCAAGGGTGGGGAACTTTATTTTTTGAGTCGTATGATAAACTCCTTCTATTGTAAAACATTTTTCAATATTTAGGCTACCCTTCCTGGTGCTGCACATTCCACAACACCAGGGAGTTTCCTGAGGACAACTAATGTTGATGCTAACATCCCCACGCGCTTATTTTGGTCGTGCTTTGTGACTGGACTGAACTCTCTGGCATAGGGTTTGGCAAATGAGCTCAAATGAATCTTGCGATCACAATGTCAACATACACCAAAAACCCTTCCATTATGGCGAATGATGTGTGCGTCACTTTTAAGTGTCCTCTGGGAACACTTCCGTTGTGGTGTGGTATTTGCAGTGTGTTCTCCAAAATGTTTTGCATGTGTTGTCAAATGATGACGATGTTTTGTCCATCTGCATGTGTTTTCTTAAGCTGTAGTGCGTTTGCAGCTTGTCAACCAACATGCGATTGCCATCTAAATATAAAAATAACCTAATTTTAAAAAACGCTGATTTGAAAATAGATACAAATAAGGCTCATCTTCCCTTATGAGACTCCCGGTGAGCCCGTCTGCTACTGGACCAGCACTCTATTCAAAGGGTCCAAGGCCCCTAGGGCGTCCCTAGAGCCCACAGAAGCTGTCTGTGTCTGAATCTGGATAATCTTGAGCACTAATCTACATTTTCAGATGTATCTGTGACTCCTCATCCTACACAAAGCAGAAAATGTGTTCATCTCGGTTATTTGATAGTAGCGGGGAATGGTGGATCAAAATCTTGTGCATATAATTCCTGAAAGGCAGAGTGGTGTATAAATAAATATACGGGATCTCATCATTCGTGTGAGTGAGGTGACATTCAGCCAGTAGTGTTCGAGCGTTGTGTGTGGTGTGACATATGTAATCTATGCACATTTCATAAAATGAATGGATTATAATATGTTAATAAAGAATGTATATATGCGTGTTACAAAATAAAATGTATACTTAGATTTCCTATAACAAATGAAAAATCCGGCAAACAACGAACGGACTCATGGTCGCTTATTGAAGACGGGACATTGATAAAGGAAGAAAATCAACAGAAATTCCTGGTTAAACCTAGCATTGATGCAGAAGTTCCCTGCTACGCAATATTGCATAATGGAGAAAATATCGGTTTTGCCATGAATTTATTAAAGGATTTAAGATTCAAGATTTTTTTATTTGTCCATTTTGCTATCAGTGCAGGACATACAGATAATTGAAAACGAAATGTAACAAGTTAAAAAAAAATTTAAATAAATAAATACCATGAATATATATACATGTACACAAATACCTAAATCTACTTATGCAGATAAACCTAATCAAGGTTTATGTTATCTTATGTACAGCAGTGGCAGTAGTGCTGTAGAATTATGGATTGTAAACAAGCGAAATGTATCATGAAGAAAGTTTGTTGTTTTGTTACAAAAGACACAAATCGTCTTCAGAAAATGTTTTATCTTGACCTGAACTGGCTTAAAAAAATTAAGCCAGGTCAGGTCAGAACATCAGTCCTCATCATAGCTATACTTTATTTTCACGATTATAATTTAGGATTTAGGACAGCATTTATTTCCCCGTTGCGTCAACCAATGGAAAATGGTTGACGCAACGTGAAAAAACTATTTTCACGTTAAAATGCGAGCATGGAAGCCCAACAACAGTTAGAGTATAATTAAGTAACGTATGATTGTTTTCTGCGATGCAGGTGTGATCAAAAATGGCAGCTTTGTTGGTAAATGGATAGTACTTATATTAACCTATATATATGTATAATATATTTTCTAGGTTGCCGACCACTCAAAGCGCTTTACATTGTGAGCCATCATTCACCCATTCACACAAAGATTCATGCGGTGATGATAGCGGCTGCCATTCAAGGTGCCACATGCTCATCAGGAGCAGTAACCATTCACGCCATCATTCACCCACCAATGGAACAGCCATTGGGAGCAACTTTGGGTTCAGTGTCTTGCTCAAGGGCACTTCGACATGTGGGCTGCAGGGGCCGGGGATCGGACCTCCGACCTTCTGATAAGTAGAAGACCGCTCTGCCAACAGAGCCACCGTTGGCCACAATTAATGGGTCTCTATGGGGACATTTTTGTCCTTAGAATGCTCTGAGTTACAATCCTGTACATTGATATATACTACGATGAAAATAATCAGAATGTCCCCCCAGAATACTGAACCTTTCCAAAAGTTAATACCAGTCACATTATCACAGCTGAAAAGAAGACATAATTAAAATGAAGAGACAGAAATGTTCCGAGTGAGGCACAAAGGATTGTTTATCTATCTTTTCTCTTAAAAGTCTTTTAAAGAGGCAACTTTCAAGGCACTCGATAATTTCAGCGCTCAGCTCCCAATGGAGGTTAATTATTATACATTTTCAATATGTTACAGATGCAGATCAGTCCAAGTGTCGTGTGGAGAGGAACCAGGCTTTGGAACAAGCCAGGAGACCTCAGGAATCCATGTTCATCCCGGAATGCAATGAGGATGGAACGTTTGCCCAGGTCTGTCCCACCAACTCCACAGAATGTCATGTCCTTTAAATCATTGGTGGTACTTTTCACCCTCTGCTGTATTTCACACTAACATGCACTAAAGTGTGTGTTGAAAGAAATGTGCCACTTTTTTGGTGTTACGTATCTTTTTGCCTCTGCAGGTTCAGTGCCATACTCTGACAGGTTACTGTTGGTGTGTCACCAGCGACGGCAAGCCAGTGAGTGGCTCCTCTGTGCACAACAGAACCCCGGTGTGTTCAGGTACTGGAGGGGGGGATAGCCTGTCGACCTGTGGATACATTTCACAGAGATTTCCTAAAGAATGTTAAAATGTTTATCCAGCAGCGAGTTGAAATTAGTGATTACTGTCATTTATGCAACCAGACCGGCTTAACTTAACTTTTGCTGTTTGAATACTGATGATGTATCAACCATGACCAATGTAAGGGAGAGTCACAGATACATCAGAAACCCAAATGGCATCATTTCTGGTTTCACCCCAGAGCTCACGGTGTCGACATACAGCGACAATAAGTTTGTCCTCCACTTCCACACCGATGTTTGGACATGTGACAGATTTTGTTGCGGCGCGTATTTATCAGTGTAGTCAGTCAATCTTCAGATTTCTTTCACTAGTTAGCGCGGGCTACCTAACAACTTGAAGATGCTTCAAGAGATAATATACATGTACGGACTATTGGAACTGTTGAGACTGACAGGACAAAGTACTTTGCGAATCGCTAAAGAGCGGAGGACAAGGCCAAAATTGAAGTCTGTTAGATCAGCAGTGGCTTTCGCCGGTGCATTGCCAGCCACAAGACCCCGACGAAACAACTGCCAGGTCCATCACCGATGATGTATTTTCCTATTATGTCTACTTCTCGTGGCTTTCTATTGATGGTACATCAATAAAGATATGAACGTTATTAGGGAGACTGGAAAATTGGATCCGTTGGAAGTGACTGTAGCATCAAACATGAATCCAAGGTCGGGATTTTTCCGACAGTTCTATTATGCTGCGATCACAATGAACTCAACACAAATGACATACAAAGGTAATGCTTACCTGCAAGTAAAAGTGTGGTTTTGAATTTGTACCGCGACATCGCAAATGATGGGAATAATGAAATTCTTGTTACTTGCGTCATGACATTGCGAAGATATGAAAGCCCATCAGCGATGTTCAACATCATACTTCAGGGTGTCAGTAGGACGTTGATGCAGAAGTGGAGGTAGCTTATGGGAGCCTCCTGATAATGTTGTGAGCTCAGACTTAGCAAATGCAAAGTATCCGTTGTGTTTTTATTTTGGTCATTGTTGGTAACAACATCAAACAGTGGAAATAAATGTATGTATCATTGGGTATTCAGGGGTTAGTGTTACTTTTGGGAGTGAATGATCCAGGGTGACAGTCACGCAAGTAAGGGTAACATTTAGCGTGAACGCGGCATTTTGGAGGCGTTTAAAAGGTTCAATGGTGGCTTCACTCGGGGGATTTTAGAGTGTTTGGAAAACAGGAGACAAAGATTTTGGATGAGGAGTTTCTCTGAGTCCAAAAAGAGATTGAGAATTAGGATTTGAGGAAGAACCTAAACTGATGAATGTTTGACCAAGCCTGGCCGCTGATGAAGGATGATGAGTGAACTCAGCTTTTGGGTTACAGTTAAAAGGGGGTTTGTTTGGCCACATGTGTCTTACATGTCATGTGGCGTCTAGCAGGTGCAAGGTCAACAAGGAGGCTAATAGCCCTTCATTCAGGGGCCCCCGGGGCCTCCCCACTCTCCTGTAACTGCTCCCAGCAGGCTGCAGGGAAAAGAGAGGAGCGCTGCACACTCATCCTATGTGGGATTATTATGATAATCACCATTATTTTCCTCCAGGAGAAAATATGCAGAGGTCTTTGCTTGAACTGAATTGCATAGTCACAAGCGCATATGGTTTAAATTCTGTGTGAAGAGTGTGGTGAAAGTGGTCACATGCTCCTATGAAGCTGCTCAACAGATCGCCAGGCTCGTCCCTCTCTCTCTCTCGCTCTTTATTCCTCTAATTCAGTCTTGTCTGCCATTGCATTCGCCTCTCTTTTCCACCTTTTCCACTAATCACCTGTGTGGTTTCCATGGCACCTGATAGAATCATTAAATGGTTTCTGGGAAAAAACAAGAATCTTTTGCCATTTAAAGATTCATACTAATGTATAGTAGAAGTTCAGAGCTTGTTGGATCCCAAGACCTTAAGTTTAAGCCGGATCCCAATTCCAATAAAGCTGGAATATTTTTTTTAATGCGAATGAAAAAGGAAGCGATAATTTGCAAATCCTCCTTAATGTAAACCAAATTCACTCCAAAGACAGAATGAACAAATTGGTATATGATAGGTTTCATAGCAGGCAGAAGCTCAGTAGGTAGAATGGTTGCCCCTCAAATGGAAAATAGGACATTCGAACCCTGAACTTCCGATCCAGTCCACATGTCATAGGCACATCTAGCAGGACCTTGAATCCCAATTTGTTTCATGGGTGCCTTATAGAGGCTAAGTACCTTCCAGCATGATGTGTAAGTTATCCATTCCATGAGCACTAACGCCTCAAACTCCACGCACAAAGGCCCCAAGGCTGCCGCCACTTACTTAAGTGTTTGATAGATTCATATCCATCCTTTTTTATCTTGTAAGTCCAAAAATCGTGAAATCTGTTCCCTGCATATGACCCATCAATAAGGAAGAGAAGGCAGCCCCTGTGGGCCACACGGGGAGCAAACTGGTTTTCAGTGCGTTGCTCAAGGACACTAAGACATGTTCTGAAGGAAGTAAACTCCATACAATTCTTTGTAATAGTGCATTGACAAATCTTCATGCAGATTTTCACAAATTGTTGGATATCTCCCCATCTTTGCTTATGAATGACTCAATTATGATACGATCAGCTGTTACCCATGATCCTCTTCACCTTTGGAGTGGTACAGTCAGCTGTCCTAAAACATTCTAAGACTCTCCCAGCCTTTTTTTTTTGACATTTTCCCAAATGTATGAGCCTCTCTCCCAAAATCAGCCGTGAGAAAACGCTTTCTAAAAATCTTATAAATTACTCGGAGTAAGTAAGTTAACAATCTAACAAGGGAAAATCTTACAGTTAGTGTTAACATCCCCCCTTGTCCCCGCATGGTCCTCGTCGCCTCCCAGGGCTGTGGACCAAAGTCTTTCCTCCTGGAGGGAGCGATCGTTCCAGCACCGTGTGGCTGTCTGTAGCCTGCTGAGTGGAGTATTTTCACGGTGTAACATTGGTACTTTTACTCAAGGAAAGGATCCATATGCTTCACCCAACTCAAAGTTAACTGATCTAAGATGATGGATTAATTCTATCGACTCTTAATAGAATAGAACAAAATAAATCTGTTAGGCTCTCCAGGTTTATATAAACTCTAGATAATTGGCCTCCTGAAATGTGAGTAATGGTCCAACACAATTTCTACCTGTCTCCTTCGTGTCCTGCATTAGATCCAATATCTTCATTGTTTCTTGCAAAGCTATGTTTGATACTGGAACCAGAATCTGACGCGGTACGCAGCTGCTACGGCTGCAGATTGCCCAACTCTCTGAATAACCCTTACTGATATGCTCAGACGCCCCTCTGCCCTATGACCCAAATCAATCATCTCACATACATTTGCAGGAAACTTCCGTGAATTTATGGGAACTCATGCTGGGACAAGTGGATTGTCAGGTAGTAAATTTCCTTCCAGTTGCATTGACGTCAAATGTCTTCCCTCTGTGGTAATTGGTTGTCTAATATGCATCCATGCATGAAATGGACTCTCTGCATGCAGCAATTGAGAATGAGATTTGGAATTTATATCATTTTCCATTGACGGTGAAGCTCACTAAGATATAATAGCATTCGGATAAAGCACATCGTTTTAATTTGTGTCTGCTTTCTAGTACTAACAGAATGTAGCCATTAAACTTTGATATCTCTACATCAAGACGCCAGTGGGTGGGAAAATCTTGGGATTGATGTTTTTCTGTTGTACTATGTTCTCTTATATTGGAGCAAACAACTTGATCCAGTAACCATTTGCAATAATTTGTTCTCAGAATGCATAAACAAGATTTTACAATCATAGAACATCCTTCAGACCTTCCTGAGGAGTTCCTGCTGCCGTCTACTTTCTGCTTTTTACATGTTTGTTTTTTTTCTGTACAGGGTCAGTAACCGATAAACCACCCGGGGCACCGAACTCTGGTCGAAAAGGTGAGTTGAGATCTGTTGTAGGTTGTGTTTGCATGACTCTGAGAGCTTCTATTTGTATGAGAGAGACAGAGAGAGAGCACAAGTTCCAATGTCTGACATTTTTCTACCATATAGTCGGTGCAAAGTTCACATCTGTACAGAGCAGACAGGCGACAAGACTTGCATCTCACATAGGATTTAGAAGAAAGGATTTCCTCTGTGTGGCATGTTGGCATGTTGCTAAGTTCTTCAAACGAACGTTTAAATGCTAAAACGGCGGAATGTTATTCTGAATTGATTGAGTTATATCTTTGCTCATATCATATCTGCTCAAACTAAATACGCCAAAATTATAAAGAATGAGCGAACTCTGTGGTTCCAAAGAGTGATCAATTTTTAATACACCAGAGATGTTATGTTGACACTGTTAAAGAATGAATGTCCCTTTGAACTGGAGAAGAGGTCATCAGTGGTCACCGGACCTTCACAAACTGTTTCAAGGGTTATCCAACGACAGGCCCTAGTTGAAGGGTCGGCAGCGATGGACAGATCACTGCCCTACACTAGAGGCTTCCAGCTAGTGTTGTCCTGTCCTTCGCTGGCTTGAGGGACGTTCCAAGATGTTACTGAAGGCGTATGTCTTTGTATAGCTGCAGGCCCTCAGAGATCTCCAGGACTGTGGAGCACTTCCTGCCCAGTGCTCCTTTCCATCTCACCAGATTGGCTTGAGCCTACTCTGTGTTAACCTCCTTGTCCTGGCCATTACCATAGTTTCTATCCTGGTGAGAATTGGTCATCAGGGGGCACCCAACCGTCACGGAATATTTCAACCCTTATCCAATATACTTTCCTGTTGTTGGGCCAGCAGTGGTGACAAAATCGCTGCTCCCCTCCTCCGGGCCTCCGGCTACTGTCATGTCCCTGTTTGAGGTAATAGCAGGTCCATTCCCGTGAAAAGAAAGATGACACCACAACAATCAATTGAAGGACAACTGAAGTAAAAATGAGGAAATTATTTCTCTCTATTTTCATCATCAGGTAAATATAAATTAAACTACATTGTAGTGCGCAAGAAGGTCAGAAGAGATGTGTCCCAGCCCTGACAGTGTTTAATAGAGTTCATAAGGGTTTCAGGGCGTGGAGAACAGATCATAAGTTCTGGCTTAAGAGATACCAAACTGACATTGAAAGACTAATGGCAGCTATGACAGACTCTAAATGGTTCAAAAAGTAGCCCTTGAACACATTGTTGAACGGTTCTAAAGCAAAAAGCAAACAGAAAGTGTGTTGATGCCACCCTCTTTTTATTGCGTTTTTCTGCCCATCCGTATGATTGTTCAATTTGACTCATGGTGTTTTGAAAGCATTAGATTGTCTCTAGGAACGAAGGTTCTGAGTTCAGATACACCCAGAAAACCTTGCTGCGATTAGTTTCCATGTTTTCTACGTTTCTTGGTTCTCTGAAGGTACTACAGCTTCTACCACAGTCCAAAAACATGTACTAAAAGCTTATTAGTGACTGTATATTGTCTGTAAGTGTGAACGGTTGTGTGTATCTCTGGTACTGTGTTGAACTGGCAAATTGCTGTAAAGAGTGTACCCTACTTTTTCCCAATGTTAGCTGACATTTCCTCCGGCACCATCCACAACCAAGAAAGAATAAGTTGTTACAGAAATTAGATGGATAGTTGTTCAACTGATCAGAACACTATGGAGGATGTTCAAGGGAAGTGAAGAAAATGAGCAGTTACGAAAACGCATGCACACAGAAGAATGTTCATAGATAAGTATTGTCATAATGAAAGGGTCATCTGAAATGAAGCAACTCCTACCTGGCAGTCCCGTCTGAATGCCCCAGCGGCGTCTCTGGATAAAACATGCCTGCTGTGAAAATAATATTCAGATGATTTTGATGTCACAAAATCCAAATTCCAAAGCAACACAATTTAGAATGGAAACTGCAGATCATTAAAAGTGTCAAAGAGGTCAATCCCTTAAAAAATAAAGACAACCGGCAAGAGATTGTGATGAAGCGTGTAAAAGTCGTGTAGAATGACTTACCAACTGAGCTGGAGCATCTGACAGAGATCAGGGAAAATTGAAAGAGGACATGCAGTTGGATGGTGTGACAAAGGAAGATGCAGAGAACAATGGAAGATGCAAAAAGATGAACTGCTGTGGCAACCCCAGAAGGGAATAGCCAAAAGATGAAGAAGTAGAGGAAGAGGAAAGTTTTAAGGGGCATCATTGCAATTCTGCCACAATTCTAATGCTTCAACATTTTTCTGAAAACTGAGCTTTTGGAGCCAGTTTTACACCAAGAACAAGTAGAAGCAGTCACTGGGGAACCAGAACAGAGCAGTTGTGTATATCTTCCCAGGCCACGATTTCCCACTGATAGTAAGTTGCATTTACTGATACTACAATGAGTTCTCAGGTGAAACGGAACTTCTGCTTGGAGGCACCATCCAGCAATCAGATCAACTCGGAGCTGCAGGTCTCCTATGTCTACCTCTCTGTGGCGATGGACTTAGACCATGATGACCAGGCATTGCACAACTTTTTCCAGTTCTTCTATAACAGATATCAGGACAACGAGAACATGCAGAGAAGATTATATGTGAGCAAGATACAGAACCCCTGCTTTCTCCATTGGTGTGTGAATGATGGCGTGACTGGTTGCTGCTCTTATCGAGAGCACATTCTATCATTCTATCATGAATGGGCGATTTCTGATCGCATTTTTAAGGGCTTTGAGTGATAAAGCAGACTAGAAAAGGGCTGTATAAGCACAGTAAAGTTACCATTCACCTACCTGCATGGCACGAGAGACCCTCAGAATAGCATTTGCAGAATAAGAAAGTAAGACTGGTGCTAATGGATGAATCAAACATTTAATGGATGAAACTAAAAATAAAAAAATGCTGTTTTTAACACAGTCTGCCAGTCTGCCATTTACTGGTAGGGAGGGTTTCTTCCTTCCACCCGTGAGTATCATCCATGCTAGTTGGGTTTTTGCCGTAGTCCGATGTGTTCCAGGGCAACTTTTTGGCCCGACCACAGGCCAGGTGAAGCGAAGCAAAAGGTTCTATTTGTCTTTGCTTGTCATTCATGTCAGTTTGGTGTTTACGCTTCTTTACATTATTTGTTTTTTTTCACCATCTTGCTCACAATCCTGTCGTTGATAAAAACCTGTGTGTCACAGGAATTTGTTCAATAAGGGTTCATTTGTCCATGAAGTTGTCAAAAAAGAAACAACACATCTGAAGGAGGTTGGAGGTTTGAACTCATCGGAGGTGATGGTAGGAACTAACGTATCTGATTCACAGATTGAGCCCAGGTCAGTGTTTCATGGCCACTCCTCTGATTTCAGATCTTAATTTAGTGTTTGTAGAATGTCTCCAGTTCGCTGCAATGTGCTTTTGATTGAATTATTTCCTACGGAGTGTTCCAGATGCTACAAATCTGCACATGGGTGAGTATTCTAGACAGCATTATGTAAGAACCATCAGCAAGCATCAATTCATTTAATAGAACTTTGATTCATTAAGTCTGTAAGAATATTTTCTTCAACCTGATCTTATTTCTATTTATTAATATTCATTCTGTTACACCATTCGGTGTGTCTGAGTACCAAAACATACCAGACACTAATCATTTTTTAGTTTCTTTCACTGGGGAAAAAGTATAGTAAGAGTCTCAGCTTTAACTAAGTATCCATATATGTTTATATAAACTTGTTTTGATGTAGATTTTAGTTATAACAGAGTCGTCAGAGGATGTTAAGAGGGAAACCACAGTGTAATCATATGAGAATGAAATTAAATGAAGATTAACTTGGAAATAAAATGAGGTTTCCAAAATGAGGTCATCTATCAAAGATGATTTGAAATACTCCATTTCCACATGGTGCACTACGGTTTTCATGCAGGAACTCACAGGCCACTGGCCTGCCTCTGCCGGGTGCATTACCTGGGCAGTGGGGAGCAGCAAACGGCTCTAGGTCAGTTTGGAGAGAATCAGTGTTGAAAACTTGATACTTAACAATCCCCGACACCGACACGGCTCTGGAATGAGTGCCTGTGTGCCTCATCTTTTCCCCTCCCCATGGGAGGAGGGAAGAGGCAGCAGGTGTGAATATCAACAATGCAGAACAAATAATATAAGTTATCTTGTGAACTTTGAGCTATAGTTTTACACAGTACATATTTTAGACTGTTGATGGGCACCATCGTTTACTGGTTAAGGAGGGGTGAGCTGAGTTTTATATACCAGTAGATTTTACAAACTGCACCTTTAGTGATTTTTCTTATAGTCCAATACCGTGCTGTACTTTATAATTTTCTTCACTTCAATCCGGTTACCTACATTGATTCAAGTGCTCCCTGGTATTAGCATTTAACACTTTTAAAGTAATGCTGGTGGTACAACATATCAGGTGACCCTACCGTCAGGGTGATTAGGGTTGAATGGGAGTTTTCACCACTGGTATTATTTTTGGGAGAACAGATAATGTAATTTGATTAAAGGTACTGGTATGGAATTTCATTATATAGCAAACTCTGACTACTTAGAGCAGGACAAAGAGTCTCATGAGGATGCTCAGAGGTGGATTCACCTCTATGTTTGGATTAGCTGTGGGTGGGCCCTTCAGTGCCTGTCAGTCATCACATGCTACACCTGCACAGCACTGATGCGGGTCCTGATGGAGGCTGGAGGTCTCCTCATGTGAGTGGATGTACTGTAGGTGTGCGGTTGGAATGTGAATGTGGGCAGCTTGTCAGTGTGAGAATGCGAGTGTGAGACGGCGCTGCCAGATGGGAGAAGTTGAATTATCATACAAGAGGATAAGAGGAGATTATTATCGTATACTTCTTACCAATTTGCAACAGACTCCTTCCATAATATATTACTAAGCTGTATGTTTAAGTCTTACTTTTTCATATTCTAACGTTATGATTGGAGTAAAGTGCAACTAAAGTAACAGTACCTCACCTTGTGCTGACTCATAGTTCTGTTCTGCAGGGCGACGCAGTCATCATGATGTCACCATTACGGAAAGTTTACTTCCCTGAAAGATATCACATGACGCGTTAACACAGACGCGCAGTCCTGATTGAATTTGCGAATAATAAAATTCGATAACTTAGCCAGTAAAGTGTCATAAATAAAACATGTGAAATCATCTTAGATTCCGTAATGAAATTATCATACAAACGTCTTAGTTGTCCTACATCTGGCAATGCCGGCGTGACGAGTAGATGTGTTGATGTGTATGTGAGAGTTGTGACATCATGTGTCAGTGTTTGTTTTCTGTGTTTCTGTTTTTCTGTCGTTCAGTCCGTCTGTTTGTTTTTGTCTGTCTTGGCCGGGCCATGTGCAAATCCCAACCATTCAACAGTTCTGGAGAGTAGATTGTATTAACCTCAATAATGGTAGTTTCTTTCCGTTTCTTTCTCACCCTCAACCCAGATGATGGCTCCAAGCCCACACCCACTATGGAGACTCACGTCCCCCCGGAGGGTGATGGTAGGTCTGCCTTAACTACGCCTCCATCTAGCACAAAATACCTCTCTGATGAGGCATGATTCAAACCAAACTGAAAGATATCACACTGCAACTCTGACATATTCTGTAATTACTGACATTCGGATGTAATTTTCAATTTGTGCGTGAAGCCCGGCGTCGCAAATGTTGTGAAATATAAATTTACTGGAGGATAACTTCTACTTCATGAAAGATCATAATCTGTGCTCTGATGTCCTTGCAGAGATAACCGCTCCGACTCTGTGGATCAAACAGCTGGGCTCTAAAGAGAATAAACAGAACAGCTCCACCTCCAGGAAGCCAGGTGAAACACACAAACCCATCGCAGTGTATTCCGTCATTTCTTCTTGATATTTATATTTAAGACAAATATTTAAAATGAGAGCAGTTTTTCCGCGTGGGATAGGAGTGAGATTATTTTGTCCTCGATCATATGTCTTCTTTCCGTACGAGTGACCCTTTCATTATTTAGGAAACTATTATTAGCCACATTCTGCTTTTATGATCACCACGAAAACAATACCAGAGAAAACGCCGAATAAGGCTGAATAAGTACATTTCTGGAGTAGCTGGATTCAAAAACCATCATTTGGTATTTCCTGTTTGAAGACATCCAGGTTCTGCTGGGATTGTATTTCTTCTTCTTCCCCATGTGGATTCCAACTATGGCGTGAGATGGTCAGCTGAATGGCTTTGACTGCTGCAAGTCAATGAATGACTGTGGTGGTGGGCTGAGCGTGTATCTGTGGACAGTTTGTGTGGGTTTGGGACGGGTTGACAAATTGGTTAGCTGATGTAAGGTTCAGGTGCTTGTATTATAACTAATAATAACTGCATGTCAGTGATAATTATATCCCTGAAATGTCGGGGATTACATGGAAACGTGAACGCGGCCGTAGCTACCACAGTCGATGCAGACACTGTGGACTTAATAATAATAATAATACATTTAATTTATAATGCACTTTACATTTGGATCAAATCTCAAAGTGCTACAAAGTAAAAGCAGATAAAAGCATCAATGAAAAATAAAATAATAACTATGTAAAAACCTGACCAATAAGCAGCAATGTTAATTAAAGTTATAGGTTCTGCTAAAAAGGAAAGTTTTAAGTCCTTTTTTAAATGTGTCAGTCGTCTGTGGAGCCCTCAGATGGTCAGGGAGGGCATTCCACAGACGAGGGGCAGCAGAACAGAAGGCCCGATCAACCATGGTGCTGAGCTTAGTCCGGGGAAGGAGGAGGCGCTATGAGTGGGTAGAACGGAGGGATCGTGTTGAGGTTAGTGGGGTGAGTAGTTCTTTTAGGTAGGGGGGTGCGTTGCCATGGATGCACTGGTGACTTGATACAGATCCATCGTGTTAACGCGATAACTATTTTATGGATCATTTTCAAATTTTATATCCCCATAGAGCTTAGTGCGAGAAAGAACTGGATTGATTTTTGGAAAGGTCAGCCACATATTTCCCCCACTAAGAGAAGCTTTATTTACAACGTTTTTTAGGCAATACTATACAATCACTGCTACAATTTAGGCCAAATATGGTGCATATGAATTAATCTTTGTTTATTGGGGGAGCTTTTTTAACACTGTTTTCTAAACATCATTTCTTTACTGTTGGTCAGATATAGTCCAAATTCCCCTCATATGAAATGTCTCATGGAGGATTTGTCATATTTTACTGTGGCATTTTCGGGCTAAATTTTAAAAAACCATCATTTTCGGATTACGTCCAATCTGGCTCACATGAATCTACACAAGGAGCTCTTTCTTGTATATATATATTATTTTACTGTAATACTTCATATTATACTCATTAGGGAGAGCTTTTTTATGGAGAACAGTTTCTCATCCGTTACTTCCCAACCATAAGTCCAATTGTTTCTAAATAAAGCAGAGATGAATAAACACAAGGATATTGGTCTTGTTTTATGACGGAGCGCCGACTTTATACATGGACTGTTTGAGATTATTAGTGAGTCACATTTAATTCGCAGATTTCAATCAGGCGGACTTCTTGCTTGCTTCTGGGGATGACAGCATAGTTTATTACAGCTGCAAAACATAATTTGATTTTGGCGTCTGGAATCTGACCTCATCACCGCCTGAAAAACATGTTAACATAGTTAATAACAAGAGTTATTAGCAATTATGAGCACTTTATGAACCCCTAAACCGGATCCTGTCTGGATTTGGATGCTGGGGTGGTGATGGGGCTGTAGGAACTGAACGGCAGAGACAGCTGTGACAGAGATGGGAATTGTTGCAGCTCAAATTGACCGCCGAATAATGATGGACTGGTGGATGACAACTTTGTAGAATGTGACATAATGTTTATGTAAATATGTTATCCGTGGTGATAAAAACTCTTTCAGGTCCAGGTTACTTTATTTGTACACCCGTAGGTAGATTTGGTTTGTACTTCAAGAGTGTGAGGCATCCATTGAAAGTTTTTTTTATCTTTCCAATGACAACTTACATAATGAAAACTAACAGATTAGTTTGAAACAATTTCCAGTCATAATTCTTGACTCCGATAACTAGTTTTCAGTGTTTCCCATACATAGATGAATCCCAAATGTCATTTTTTTCAAGCAATGCACGCATTTGTCATTTCATCGTGCACACTACTCTTGCAAAGCCAGAGGAGATGCACATCAACCTACGGACTAATGGGAACAGCCAGAGGCTGCAGTTTAATTTTCTCCTTTCAATCTGCCCTCCCTGAACGTCAGCATTCACTTTGGCAGCTAATCCGTTCTTCAAATGAAAGACAAAGTCTTCCAGGTGCAGTCCGAAAGTTTAGCACCTCAAAACATTGCTGAAAAATAATTAGCGTTTGATCCGTTAGCTTAATGCTAATACATAATGGGAATTGCCATGAATATGCTACCGGAATTAGCATTGACAGCGCGACCCTAATCAAACAATATATGTATGTACAAATAATCAATTTTACTTTACATATACCTGTCAGTTAACCCTGAGAAAGTTTTGTTAACGAGATGCTGCTCGCTATATATAGTTTTTACTTTTAAAGAGAGGCAAACTCCGTAACCGTAACAATATTGTGATGACAAGATTATTTTTTAAATTGAAGGGACTTGAGGGGCTACACAGAAAACGGATGAATCCGCTGCTTCATCTATTTTGCCCACCTCATGTCTGGTTTGCCTGGAATAACTGTTTCTTCCACATTCATGCAACACCTTTCAGGAACACAGTGAGCCCACATAAAGCTCAAGAGTGCTTTGTTACTCAACATATTTGAAAATGGGTTGAGTAAGCAGGTGAAAATGTATTGTCTACATGTCAATAGTTATTATTAACAGTTATTTATTTTTAAAATATGGAATGCAGTGAGCTTAAGGACTTAAGGACTTTAAGGACTTAAAACTTTCCTTTTTAGCAGAACCTCTAACTTTAATTAACATTGCTGCTTTTTGGTCAGGTTTTCATATAGTTATCATTTTATTTTTTATTGATGCTTTTATCTGCTTTTACTTTGCAGCACTTTGAAATTTGATCCAAATGTAAATTGCATTATAAATTAAATGTATTATTATATTATTATTATTAGCTTAAGCGCAAGAAATATTATGTTGTGTATTTATTAATTCACAAATGGAGACTTATTTTGATATGCGAATAGTTATTTATTTGTTTTTCTTTATTGACGTAATATATCTAGAGTGATTATTCGTTGGTAGCGGTAAGTTAATTACATTTTAAAAAAGTTAGACACATGACTTATGATTTAAGATGGTATTAATTTGCAATAAATGGAGTAAGTGATAAACTTTTGTTTGACAAGTTTATTAGCGACGCTCACCATCACAGGTCAATTCTCAACCAGGGTTAGGGTTAGGGTTCAAAACACCCAGTTTTGATTGGATTTTGAGGAATTACTATGAATGTATAATTAATCTTTATTACTGAATGATTCATGAACATATAATCTGCATTGGGACACCTTTTCTAGATAAAACAGGTGAATATCATGGATGGAATGCTTTCAGCTCTAGACACATCTGGAGTTAGTCTGGCTCACATTATTTTCAGATTTCTGGTAGGTGTGTATTCAGCCCATACAATGTGCTGGCATGTGTACGCGGCATCAAAGTGATGGATGTGTTTTTTGCTAACGTAGAATTTTGTAGCGAAGGTTTATAGAGTTGGTATGTGAGCAGGCTGAAAGAGACACATCTGCTGATTCTAGGTCTGCTGATTCTAGGTCTACTGACGATGATGTGTTATCTAACAGAACTGTTACATACGAGTGGGTCTGCAAGACCCCGGGACAAATTGACATAATTCCTTTGTATAAATGAAGGAACGCTCGTAAGATTTACCTTTGCTGAAATTACAAGAGGGAACGAAAATTAGGATAAAAGATTCCACCGACATAAACAACAGAATCTCACAAAGCTCTTTCGTAAACATATGATTTTTAAGGGGGTCGGTTCCGCCTGATTGATTCATGCGCAGGTTTTTTTGCAAGAGGACAGAGATCCAATCTCAATGAAGATAAAGAGAATGTTTTCAAAATCTTATCTGGATGCAGGTTTCAATTTAAAACACGGGGTGAGTGTGTTTCCAGAACACTAACATGCCTTATCTATCTCCTATATACATTGAATAAACATGTTAATTGGACGTTTACAGGGTGGAAAGTTGGGTATTTTCTCCACAATAGTGCCAAAAACAGTTGACTACACCAACCTGACTTCCGTCATGGGACTAATGTTTTATTCTGTATAGTTTCATATCATGCCAGACTGATATTTCAGAGACAGCTCCAGTACACAGTAGCTCTGGTCCCTCACTTATCTTATAGACAGACATATTAAGTTTAATAATTATTATTCATTAAACCACATACGCTCAACTGTGTGCCCCCCGTGCCGATTTTTTATTTTATTTCAGTCAGAATGGAACGGATGTGTTATGATTTGTGAAACTGACGCAGTATAACTACTGTTTCTCTTTAGGTGCGGCTGCCACACGCAGATGTTAAGTCCGAACTTCTGATGCTCCTGCACAGAGACTCTAAAAAACATTTTCCGTATTGAACACCTTTTCTTTCTACCAAGTACGCCCCGATCATTTTTGGAACAAATTTTTTCATTGTGCAGAAATAATTAAAGAGAATTGTTGCTGTAATTGACTTTTGACAACAGACAATGGATTTCATTGTCTATTGTCTACTGTTTATATTTTTACTTATTTCTCCATGATTTCAGCTCTTTTGCTTCAGCAACCCGCAATGTATGTTGTCATTCAACATTAAAACATAAAAACGCCAAAGTACCCCAAACACTGCTCTCTAATCATCTATTGAAAAAGTTGTTAATGAATTCTTTTAAAATGTCCTTGGGAAGAATTGAACACAGAACTTGAACTAATTCGTTAAAGTTGCCCTAAGCAGGACTTCTGCTGTGCCAGTGCTGCCTGCCGTGGGTTGAGAGTTGAATTTCGATACGTGGGTACATCCTAGAAGGGTTACTCCTCCTACTGACCAGCAGAGGCTCGCTTGTTTTAGACAAAGATTTATGACCCACGAGGGAGAACACAAACTCAAAGCAGTAGAATTCAAAGGGAGATTTTTTTTGCTAAAAGCGGAAGGTTTGCCGGGTGGTTGGCTTGGAGACTTGCAGGAAGCTTGTGATCCAGGATTACTGAACAGACAAAGACACGCTGGAGTTCTGGCCATCACTTGACTGATGAGCTGAGTGAGGTGAATGGATGACGGCTGCTAGATGGTGATCCTGAGCCACATGGAAAATAAAATAGGCAAAAGTCAGAACTATGATAATTAGGCGTAGAGGAAGCCTCTGAGCGACCCAGCAGACTTGTCCGGAGCGGCTTGGTGGAAGTCCAGTTTAGCTGAAGATCCGCAATGAAAGCCCCTCTCCTCAAGCTGCGGGTTCAGATGGAGTTTGGATGAAGGTCACAGAGGACTGGAGAAAACATGTATGGGGTAAGAGACGTGGTGAAGCGGGGTGTGTCATCATTACTGAACTCAGGTCCTATTCTTCAGTCCGAGCCAGACTAAGTCCGAGGGACTAGTGACTAAGCCCAGCCTGAACTTGGCAGGACGTCTGTTTTTTTTTAATGTCTGAACCCAACCCGAGTCCGGAAAGTTCAGTTAAGTACTGAATGTTTACGCTGTCACACAGCTGTTGTAACCATGGTTACTGCTTGTCAGTTCTCTCTGATTACTCATGTCGGCAGAGTAAATGACCGTCAAAATGCCTGTTATTGGACTTATGCCAGTAAATGTGGTGTTTTACATACTGTAATCAGAAGTCATAAATCTACTGAGATTGAAGTCTTACCATTAGCAAACTTCTCCATTAAACTCTACATCCAGAACTAATTTAAAACACGTCCGAACCTAAAATATGCCTGCTGATTTTCAAAAGTTTCAAACTTTCCTGAAGACAAGTTTTGCTTGACAAAACCAAAGAGGTCATGGCAGTAGGTCGTCCACCCTGAGTCTTGGATCTGCTCGAGGTTTCTGCCTGTTAAAAGCCATTTTTTTCTCGCCACTGTCGCCAAGTGCTTGTTCATGGAGGAATTTGTTGAGTCGCTGTAAGATAATTATATAAAGAGTTTGGTCTAGACCTGTTCTTTCTGGAAAGCACCTTGAAACAACTGTTGTTGTGAGTTGACGCTATATAAATAAAGGTTGATTGATTGATTGATTGATTGATTGAGATCCTCCATGTTTTCAGCTTGGCAACTACAGGAGACTTTCCAGCTACATAGTTTACAAAGACCTGTAACCGTTCATAGGCTCATTGTCATGTAAAAAACAGTCCCCTGTACTGAAAAATGAAACTGACACTGACAGTAGATCCTTTATTTTTTATTTAGTGTTACATTAGGTTTTCACTGAGTTATTTTGAATGCATCATGATAAATTGGCGACCTTGACCGAACCCAACTTTGACTTAACTGATATGACCGTGCTTAACTTCTAAATATTTGACCCCGGCCTGGGCCATCGGGATCTGAAGAGACACGTCGGGCTCATAAACCATGGCTATTTGAACCATACTTCCTGCCCTGGTCTATCTAGTGGAGCCAGGGTCCTATGATGGTCAGCCAGCTGTTTAATGGACTCTGCTGGGCATAGAGGGCATCTTTCCAGATGTTACCGCAGCAGTGAAAATAAGACTGACCTGAAGAGCCTGCAAGTTCACACTCCTGGGAGGTAATCAGAGGCGGCTGATGACCCAGAGAAGCTTAAAATGGTGGCATACCTGTGGTAGCAGTGACTACAGAATTGTGGGCTTACTTGACCCAGACCAGATGGAAACTCCAAAAGGACCTTTCACACACCACAGCACACTCTCTAAGTCCTGATTGGTCCTTTTATTTTATCCATCGGGTTTGAAGGTGAAACACCTGGGAAATAAACTAAGAACAATAGACTGTTGCAGTATCAGCAGGAAAACCATGGAAATTAAAGACACGAGTGACTAGAAGGTCAGCAGATTCATCGGAGCAGGGAGACGCCACTAGAGCAACAAAATGAAACAGCTTTGGGAAATCTGTCAGCAGTATTGTTGCCACGAGATACTGGCAAACCTATAACAAAATCGACAGCTTTGTGGAAACAAGGTCAGCCAAGCACAGGAAGCAGATCTAACAGGCGAGCTGGAGGTTTATGGGATTCCTTACCCCAGGCACAGACAGCACAGGTAACCACATAAGCCTCGAGTATCAGCCGCCATTGTTGGCTATTAGAAATGCCTCTGGAGCAGAGACAATAACGTCTAACCCCAGGAAGACGAGAAAAAAGACGAGTACACCCGCAGCAGAACCTGAGAGCCTTATTGAAGGTAATACCTCAGACTGGTTCTGCTTTGCCGGAAAGAATAACAGCACAGCACTGCACACAACTTTAATTTGATCTAGTATTACATCTAATTGAAATTCACCCTGAAGAAAAAGTCAAAACTGGAGTTATGGGAGAAATTGGGGTACACTTGGATCTCGCTCCCCTGCACACATGATTCATTCACTGCCTCTCTGCAAAAACTCCATATTTATGATTTAAAACGATAATGTTAGTGAAATGTGTTTGCTTAGGCAAAGTAATGCAAAGTGCATTAGCTGGTGACTCTTCCAGGCTGTACCCCACTTCTCGCCCAATTTCAGCTGGAAACAGAATAAGATATTAACATGATATTGTTTTAAGGAGAACCAGAAATCTGTGCTAACTACCAGACACACACATCTGGAAGGATGTAAAGCTGCTGCAGTCTTAAAAGTGGGAATTTGTTTCTGCAAGTGTAATTGGAGGCAGCATGCACTTGTATTTGTTTTTTCAGCGCGATAGTTCATCGCAGCGATGAGAAGAAGTGGAACCTGCTAAATAATGATGTGTTGAAAAATTTGTATTCTTTTAAGATTGAAATGTCAATAGTCTCCGTTGTTGTTGTACTGCGAACGATAAACACCCATGCAGCTTCATACCGACTCTCGGAGGTCATTACCAACATTTGGGCTGTTTTAACGGCAGCGAAGGCCAGCTTCAGACAATATTGCAGTGATTAGCCCACAGCTGAAAGCCATTGGAGTGAAGCGAAGAGGAGAGAGAACTGGTTGGGGGTGGATTCAGGGAGGGGGGCATTTGGAAAGAGAGAAAGAAAAGGAAAGTGAGATGGAGGGATTCAAAAGAGTGATGAAATCTGACAAACTGAGAAATACGGGAGAGAGAAGAGACTTCAAAAAAGTTTGACTTGGCTCGGAGTCTGAAGGATGAACGCCAGAGTGAGACCTCTCTCCGCAGGCTCTCATCTTTTGTCCATTATAAGTTTGCAGTGACGAAAAAAACAAATCGCCACAACAATGTTCTAATTGTATAAGTGGTTCCCAGCATCTTCTTGTGTGGGTTTTTATCAGGAGGATTTGTTTTGGGAGGATTTGGTTTTTTTTTCACTCTTTTACTGCCAGGGGAAAACAGCTTAAATTGAAAGTAAAAAAAAACAATATAGAGCAGAAATGTATAGAATTCCTGGAAAGAATTTTTACTCAACACATGAAAAAGTTGATCACGAACTCCCCCCCCCCCCAATTTATAAATATTAAATCAATTTTCGTTTTGGAATGGTAGCTCCTGGCGCCAGCGTTACCTCTGTATAATAAACAGTGTTAAATAATTTGGAAGTGAGGGAGCCTCGGCGAGGAGCGGCTCTAAGACCACTTGAGTGTGAGCCTTCACAGGGGAACACAATTGGTGTAGGGACATGTTATGCTCTCTGTTGGCAGCCATTCACCAGGAAGATAACCCACACTTCACTAGACCCCCACCCCAAACAAACACAGACACACACACACACACATACAGACCTCCCTGTGGTCTGCTGCTGAACCTGCCATCGCTGACATAAAATATTTATCTAGAATTCTTCAAAATAAATGACGTGCGTCACGGGGAAATGACATCCACACAACTAGAAAAAGCACTCAGAGAACGCAAACCTCCGCCAAAGCACCACAGTACCCAAGGTTTAAGAAAAGTTCATGCAGATTCCTCCGTTAATCTACCGACAACTCCAACAAAGTCTCTGTTTGATCAACGGCTTATTATGCGTGTGAAATCTTGTTATCAAGGAAAGGAAACATGAACACTCAACCCGTGAAACACTCGAGAGGTAATCTTAATTTGACACGGCAGATGGTTGCATGTGGTGGAAGTGCTCTCTCTCTCTCTCTCTCTCTCTCTCTCTCTCTCTCTGTGTGCAGCTGCCACTTCTTCCATCCTTGGAAACATAGAATTTTGGCACATTTGTCTATATCTTTCCGAGCAACCTAGAGCCGGCCGTGGTGCTAACCCCCAGAGGATATGGGGCTGGTGTCCATCACCAATCACGTTGAATCCCACCGGCGCACCTAACCATTTGCCTGTCATTGCTGAGGTTTCACCCTCCAGGTTTTTTTTTTTTTTGGGGGGGATAAAGAGCAAGAATAATCCTCAATTTCTCAAAACAGATATTTGTTTCTTCATAGTCTTTCTGCCAATTCAACCTAATGACATGAAAATCCCTCCCTAGAGCCGGAGTTCAGTTTGTCTGTTGTAGGTTTCTGTAAAAAACATTGCCATCTCCATGAACAAGGACTTAACCCCCACTGGGGAAATCAAGGACTTTTTATAAGTGTATGTTAACGCACAATGTTTAGTTTTCAGGCGAAAACTATAGTCATGAATATTAAATTTCCATTTTTCAAAAAGATTGCCCTAAATTTTACACGCTGCCATTTAAGGTACGAACTTGAGAAACGGGGGAGTTTTGTGGTTCGGAACAAACCCTTTCACGTACAGACACGGTCTAAAATGTGAAACAGCAATTCACTGCTAACAAACACTTAACATCTCTTCGTTATAGCAGATTAATCATTCATGACCTTTATGTAAAATGAAGAAGGGAACGGAAAAGGTAAAAGCATACTCGATCACCACGGTAACAACTTCAGCACGCAGCTTTGTTGTGCTTGGTTGAAGAGTGAGCGATGGACTAAATGGATGTGAATGTAAATACTGCTCAGGAAAATTAGGTGTTGCAGGAGTGATTCTCAAGTGGCTGTTGTTGCATTTATGACAGATATGAGAGATTGATGTGAAAAGTTCCTAATACAACATGAAGAAGGACTTGTTGAGGTTGGACATCTCCACATGTCCCAGGACACAGACGTGCAGGCCTGACCCTTCCTGCCTTTACGCTTAGGGCACCAATTTGGCGAAAAATGGTTCCGACTGTTGTTTATTTCAAGCGCGTTTACATCAGAATCAAATTCTGCTTAAAACCGGATGTGTTCATTTAGAAAGAAAGTGAATTGAGCTCATCGTCATAAAAATGAGTATCTCTTTTGTTTCAACCCCGCAGTTTTCACTTCAAACCAAAAGTTTCCCTTTTTTGGGCAACGCTGTAACATTGAATCACGCAGTTAATAAAATGTTTAATTTACCAAATAAAGACGTCACAACATACTTTGTGATACGCTAAATTAAACTAAACAGTAACATGTTACATGTGTTCTCTGGGAACAGAAGTTACTAAATTAAAGATGTTTTCCTTAACTCCTCTTTTAAAACATCCATCCTCTCTGAAAGAGATGTAAAAACTCTGACTCGCCACCAGGCAGTTAGAACTGAAGAAGCCTCCTGGATGAAGTTTGAAATGTCTTCAAACCCAAACAAAAGTCCAGTTGCTTTGGTTTGGGTCCACATGGATTACCATAACCTGGATAAATGGGAATCTACACAGACATTGTATGATACCTGATATTCAGTTTCATCACAGGCCATATGACCCTCAGCTGAAGGAGCATAAAGTTATTGACACAGGAGGAAAGATTGGTATCAATTCAATTTATTTGACTATCTGGGTTCAGTTTTAAACCGATGCAGTTTTTATTGGAGTACACTTTGATAATAATAATCAGTTTTTGCTTTCCTGCTTACAGTACCCTTGTATTGAGTGTGTTTCTCATGGTTTTAGAGAAAGTTCCCTCTTGTGACCAGGAGCGACAGAGTGCACTCGACGAGGCCCGGCAGAATCCTCGCGAGGCTATTTTTATCCCCGACTGTGGGCCTGGAGGCCTTTACCAACCGGTCCAGTGCCACCAGTCCACAGGGTACTGCTGGTGTGTGCTGGTGGACACAGGACGGCCCATTCCTGGAACCTCTACCAGGTGATTTACGCTACTCCATAATTCACTGGAACATAAAACAAGTTTTCTTGTTCTTTTCACCGTGTTTATTTTGAGTGCAGGTTGAATGAGGTCGAGAACATTTTTGCATTTTTATTTGTAAGAAGTGACGCCTCCATAAGGTTTGGCCGGTTTCTGTCCATGAGGGTTGATGATGATTATTACATTAGAACTCATGATCTTCTGACGGTGTATGAGGAAGAGCAAATATTTGGATTTATCTTCTGTGCACCACAAATTTCTAATTAGAAGTTGTTTATGTGTATAGAAGAGTGTCCAAAATTGAACGACTGATTGACAGACCCAAGTATTTATTTTGGAGGAGTGATTGATCCAAGCTGCTGGGTCACTTAGAGAAAAAAAATAAGCTTCAAGTCCTGGTGTGAACATTTGCATTCAGTGCAGAAATGGCGGGGGAACAGCACAGAGGAGAAGTTTATGAAGATGAATCAACATTTATTCATTCATTCATTCATTTTCTCGCCGGCTGTGAAAGTGAAAGCCTCCAAAACCCGAAACCAGATCACATTGGAGCTGTTATGGGAAAACCCACACCACATTGTCATCTGTGGGTATATATATATATATATATATATATATATATATGTGTGTGTAAAGAATGGTTTCTTTAAATTAGAGAGCAGACCTCATGTGTCAATCATTCTATTTTCTGAGTGCAGATTAAAGCATCAGCCATTTTTTTTCGGATCAGTGGTCCTGTAGACGTTGAAAAAAAAAACAAAAAAAAAACTTGCTTTGACTTAGAACAAAAGGACAAATAGGACACACATGCTCAATTTTCCATTCCAATGTTGTGGTCGCCAGGATAAAAGGAGTCATGCAGCGTTTAATGTCGAACAGTTTGTTCTGGCTCTGAAACTCAACGCTGTGCTCATCAAAAAAAAAAAATAGTGTCTGTTAAGCATTCATAAAAAGAAAAGTTAATTGCTGTCAACAGAATTAAGCCAAAGTCGGTGAAGTTGCCTGAAGAAGCCTGGCTGCACAGATACACGCAGTGAACATATTCTGGAAGGTGAAGATAGATATTTGACCTTCAGATATCGGTAACAGATTGAGCTTTTAAAATCCACTTTCTGAGGCCCTGGAAGGAAAATTTCTTGAGGTATTTTCACCTCTAGGCTGTGTTTGATTTTTATTGACAGTGGCTCTCCAAACTTGTCATCATGGCAAAGCTTCTTCTTTTTCACACGTTGCACAGGCAGACTATTTCTTTTCCTCTTCAGTTTCAGAACTGACTGTGAGTTTCTTTCTCATGCAGCCTGATGTCCTCTCCTCTCCGTGTAACAGGTACCAAACACCGGAGTGTGACGGCGCGGCGCGATCCCGAGTCTCAGACGTAGAAGATCCCTTCCTGGGCCGAGACCTGACAGGTGTGCTTCACATTATTATTACTCTTTATTGCATTCCTGTGATTGCAGAGCCATTCTTGGAGTCCAACTGTGTATTTAATATTAGGGTGGCTGAATCCTTTTCACTCCTTCAAAATCATAAAAAAGAAAAAAGCTTGAAAAAAATCAAGATGCTCACCATGAGTGCCTTTCCTCCCAGAAAGACTGAAGTTAATTATTTATATGGATCCTGTTAATTGTAATTCTTGTTAATGACACATCTGAGAACAAGTTACATTTTCCATCTCTGAAAAAACAAGTTTTATGAAAAACTATTGATTGGTTTTTGAGTTACACCCTTGAAAACTCTCTTATGATAAATAACGTCCTGCATAATGAGCCGCTTCTCAATATGTATCCATGGAAACAAAGAAAAAGATGCCACTTCATTTCTTTTTTATTGTGTGGAAAGTTTTGTGAAAAAACCTGGAAGCGTGGTTTGAGCAGATGAGTCACATGACTAAGTTGCGACAACGGACTGAAATTATGTCGTTATGTAACTGTTTGGAATGAAAAATGTTTATTATTTTTATTTATTATAGCACATATTTATGTATATTGCCACCTAACGCTAGGCTTTTATGACGCCAACTATGCAGTGATGCATAACCAGATAATTTAGGGAGCTGGTCATCTAATGTAGTGCACAGCCCAGTTTACAGCTAAGACTATAGTCATATGATTAACAAAGGTTAGATTGACAACCTTAGCAATAATACTGCACAGTTAGCTTCATGACTGATTAACATTAGATTGCAAAGAACATGACTGTGAACAACATTGCTCAATTGCGGCAATAAAATAGTTATAGTAATGTAATCCGTCTAGGTCGCCGTAGAAACCAACCACCAAAAAAAGTCCAACTTGGAACCAGGGAAACATACCATAATCCCAAAAGTTAAAAGGTCAAGAAAACCCATACTGGCAGTTCATTTGTGGATTGATGGATTAAAAACGTGTCTAAGAGTTTTTGATTATGTTAGCGGATGGGCAGAACCCATTCTTATATCTCTTCCCTCACTTCCTTTTACACACTATTGATATGGCTAAGCCCCGCCTTCCTTTGTTAAATTTGCTGTGCCTGAAAAAGTGTCTGAAGTTTGATTGATTAAACTCTAGGTCCTGTGTTTGTGGTTTTAGAAATGGTAAAAGAACCCCGACCTTCAACCCTGAACTGCTTTCAGTTTCAGCTAACATATTTTTGGATGAATATAACGTATTTTTGCTCTGTCTTTGGTTATGCCCCCGTTTAGAAGAAATATTCACCATCAGCAGTCAATTTTCAATAAGCACAACTATAATGAAGGTAGTGGAACGGTGACAGGTGATGGTTCTTTTCTGTGGAGAGCTGTGACTCAGGAAGTAGTGTGGTCATCCACTGATAGTAAGGTCGGTCCTCTGCTCCTGCAGTCTACACGTTTAAGTGACCTTGAGCAAGAGATTGAACAGCTATGCTCAAGATAGCTGTTCTCTGATGTTATGAAGAGCAAGTCATCTTTGTCATCTGTCAACACTGCATGAATGTGTGTGAATGGGTGAATGCTGGTTCATGTTGTAAAGTAAGAAAAAGACCATCTTCCATTTTTTTCCACAATTCCTAAAGATATCTATTATTTAAAACATGAAGAAGTGGTGACACATAAGCAAGATTGATGAAAATATGGAGTCGTCCATGTGCTTCAGTATCACAAAGAGGACTTTAAAGTTGAGAGAGCACATTTCCCCACTTTCGTCCGTTTTTCACATGTACTTTAGGAAACAGACTTGATGATTTTTTCCATAAGCTGACTTAGCTGGTGAAATTAGGTAATAAGTAAATGCAGCCACAGTCAACAAACCTATTCACTGGTGATGTCATCAAACAGCTTGAGGCGACCAGAGACAGGACAGTTTATACCGCTGAAAATGTTACTCATTCATGCTTGATGATCGGATAGAAGGTTTTGTTTAAGTGGGTGAAGTGTCTACCCTGTATTAACATTGCAGTGAAGTTCAAGTTTGCAGCCTGCACTGCATCTCAGCCCCCCCCCGACCCCCGCCTCCCCCCTCCCCATACAAGAATCTGCTGTGGCCCTCAGGTGTCAAAATGATGACATCATTTACGACCGCATTAACTTTCCTGTCAAGTCATGAAATTCCATTAGAAAGATATTTTTAGAAAGTGTATTGAGTTATTTGTTCTGTAAAACTGTAGGTCAAATCTGAAAGGTAAGGTAGCTAATATTATTATTTGATCTGCATTGTGGTAGTTGACAGTTACGCCGGGGGATGAGGGAAGGGGAGGGGTGGGGAATATAAATTCTGACAAATAGACGATACTTATTAGTTATAATACCAAAAAGCAACATAGTGTGAAACCTTGCTGTACATGTTGCTGTCCATTGTAGGCTCCTGTACACACAGGGCAGCACAACATGGTGGACCCAATGGAAGAGGATCAACCCCCAAGAGCTATGGGACTTACTCTCAGCTAATGTAAACAAAAACAAAACGTATTTTTCGTTGATTCTGCACGAACAAAATCCTAATTATGAATATCGTATTTCATTTATTCAGAGAGACGCCCTTCAATTTTACAGACTGCACCTTTAAAGATTCAGTCAAACCTTTCTTTGGGGTGTTGGATTCCCCGACAGCTAAGATCAGAGAGTCTCCTCTAAAGCAGAGGTCGTAACCTCGGCTCATACTCCTCTGCCCTGGTAACTGCTCACCTACTTCTATTACTACCCCTCTGCCTCCCCATCATTTCAGGTTTCACTGTAACTCCTTTTTAACTCCCCATCTGGTGAGTTTACAGAGTGGAGCATGACTCCTGACTGCGCGGCAGATGTGTGGCATGTTTTATGGAAGGTGTGAGTGTTGCAGGGTGTGGTGGTGGGCCTGTGTGGGTGTTAGAATTGCAACCGCAGGGTGCTGAGTGGAGATATTTTTATGTACTGCTGAGGGATAGTCTGAGCCGCCACAACAAAGAAAAATATTTGGTGGTTGTCACATCAAGGCAAGAGGAGGAAAGATTGAGAAGGCAGTCCATCAACAGCAGCTCCAGGTCCAGTCTGGCTGTACTCACACGATACCCCTGCTGTCAGGGAGAACTGATCCGGCCTCTACCAAAGACCAAAGGGTGTGATCTGTTCACTTCCTGTTCATGAAGTGAACATTTTTGTTTTCAAATTTTATTCAAGATTTTGCCTTTATCATGATTTTGGAGTCCACAGTTGAGGTTAAGCCCAAGGTATTTGCCAGAAACATCGGCACAACCGGGTCAAAGCTCAGTACAGCACAGAACAGTGAAATATCCCCGGCCCAGATTTCTTCCCAATATGTTCAATATAGATGTCTAAAACACTTACGATTGGTTTGGGAGAGAATACAACATATTTCTTTAAGATACAGGCTAGAAATCATGTAATTTAGCCATTTTTAAAGTGGGAGAAGAAACTGACCTCCACTCTATGAATGAAGATAGCCCAAATTCTATGACTATGCCAAACCTGCGGACTTATTGTAATGTATTAAATCAAATAGCACTTGAAGCATCCCATTATCATAATAAAACAGGAAGAAATTGCCTTTTTAAATGATTTAAATCAAAAGAGACAGAATGAAGTTTAGATTCATTCCAATGGGAGACCTTTGATCAATTTGACTGTGATTAAAGGTCATCAGATAATCATGTATCAGCAGACATCTCCACCCTTGGAGCTTGGCTACTGGTGGTGGCGGCTGACGACTCTGCTGAGACTGGTGACTGATGAAGTTGTTGGAACTCTGAGGACTGGGTGGAGATGGGGAGACGGAAGGTAAAGCAGCTTGAAGGAACTAGATGGATGCTGAGGATCGTATTTAAAAAGAGAGAAGAGTTATGATAGGCTGACCATATAAGGTGTTTCTGTAATATTGGATAGATGTGGTCGTCTGATGAAAACAGATTATATCAATTGACACCCCTGACCATAAAGCAGGTATTTTAGTCTGAGCGTGAAAGATGTGAATGACGGTGTGTGTGCCAGGGTATAGTTTTCCTGACGGAACCTTCGCTAGAGCTTCATATGTCACCGTACAATTAAAAGAACTCGTTCCAGACATACCTGAGCTTAGGGCATGGGCAGGAGAGATCACAAAAAGTTCCCAACAGTTGCCTGGGACTTATCACAGGTAGCAGAATCAGAAGGTAAAACTCTTATTCAGTGTGGTTTTAAAGGGGTTTAAAGGTCAATAAAGTGTAGAGACCCTACTTTTAGTAGGATTTTTCAGTCAAAAGCTCAATGCACTTTACAATACGAGCCAGCATTCATCCATTCACACACATACTTGACAGAGGCTACCAGGCAAGGCGCCCTCTGCTCTTCCGGATTGACAACCATTCAAACCATCATTCATAAGCCAATGGAATAAGTGCAAATTGGAGATCAGCATCTTGCTCAAGGGTCCTTTAGCACGTAGACTGAGGGTTGAACCAACAACTTTTCTCATCAGTGGGCGACTGCTCTACATCCCAAGTCACAGCCGCCTGTCTGTGTGGCTCAGGACGCTCTGTGTTTAAGCTCTTAAGGTATTAATGGTTTGGACCGCTGTCTTTTTGCTGCAAATTTAACAAACCACCTCCTCAAAGTTATCAAGCTCTCTTTGTTATTTTGGCTAAAAGCTTTAGAGTACATAGTGTTCCTGTGGTGTTTGGCCCTGCTGCTCAATGATCGATGATGGTCATGTCCGTAGACGCTCACTGAAAAGTTAAACCCCTCTAACGTGATGACAGTTGAAGCTTAATGCTGAAAAATGACACCAAATATGACATTTCTGTTTTATTCAGCTGTTTCTATTCAGAAATATAAATGCTCAAATAATCTGTGTCAAGTGATTACGCGAGAGTTGTTACAGACCTGAGACTGAATCCTCATATAATGCAACCTGTAAAAAAGTAGGGCTGCATGATAGCATGCCAATAATTAAATGTACGATACCGCTCCAGTTTTTCCCCGCGGAAGAGATACGTTCGTGGCAGTAGACTTGATAAAAACACGAAAGTTACTGAAAGTACGAAGACGTAGATTGCTGTAGATTGCTGACTGTGTGAAACTTGAAAAACAATGTCAGTTGTCAGTAGAAGCTCGGCAACAAGTCAACGATTCAACATGGTGAAGGGAGAAAAATACAAACAAAGTTCTTTATGAACATGGAATCTGTCGTAAACGTACAAGCGTTATAATTAAAGATAGCCTGACTTATATTGAGTCTGTGGGTTCTGTGCGAATACTCCGGCTTCCTCCTATAGTCCAAAAACATGCAACGTAGGTGAATTGGTGACTCTAAGTTGCCCGTAGGAGTCAAAGTTAATGCGAATGGTTGTCTGTCTCTATGTGGCCCTGTAATGTTCCGGCAACTTGTCCAGGTTGTAAGGATGTACACCGCCTCTCGCTCCAACCTTTTGCTGGGATAGTCTTGGATACTGAAGAAAAAGCATAAAAACGACCATTCTTGTTATTGAACGACAAGTTGATCGTAAAGTTACATCATATATTCATAATGCATTTCCTATAGGAGTGTAAATATTCACCGAGTTGTTTTTAACATTTAAGATGTGAACGTATGAGATCGCTCGCCCCTTGATTGGTCAAAACGAACCAGCGAATTCAGCATTCTCCAATCTCAAAGCCCGTGTAGCTAAAATGGAAACATGTCCGGTCGTCTGCAATCGTTTTTGTGAATAAAATCCCACAGTGCCCTACTTGCTCCACCATCTAAGGTAGGGAATACATTTTGATTCTATAAGAAACATATACAAAGATTTATATACTTTGTCAAACAGCGATTAGTTCTAGCATTACCGAGGAATGTGTAGGCTCACCTGGTGAGGCGACACCGTAGGCGATGTAGATACGACAAGTTTTGTATTTCAGTGCACCGGACGAGGATCATCTCTTAATCATATTTTATTATATTTCTCCCTAAAACTCGTAAAGTGTATCACGCTGACATGAGTGTTTGGGACAGATACCAGTCTATATGCCAAATATCAACATTTATGTTCATATTAATCTGAAGGTAAACAGTCACAGTTTAATGGAATTGGATCATTTCAATTTTATAAAATAGAAAATGAATGTCTTTGATAAACAAATTTTAAGAAGCCTGTTGGATTATATGGAAATGTAGATGTACGTAATATCAAGATGGAAATCTTGCAGTATACTGTGTTATCACAAGGCACAAAAATTTGCAATAAGAAAATTCAAAAATTGTGCGACAGGAAAACATTGCTTGGTATAAATAAGAAGTAGTCTCGAAGTTTCTCCGTCCCTTCATGATTTCATTTCCAAATTTTCTGCCCTTCACGCCCGGCGACACAGGCAACATACAGCATCACTGTATGCACTCCATAACACCCACATTTAACACATGGATAAAGGCTCAGCAACGCAGAGCTGTTGAGACGTCGTTGCGTCTTAGCAAGGCTAATGGGTTTCACCTGGCCGGCCAGCGGACCACCTCCCGCAGAACTGGACGAAAGGCACGAACAGAGCCCAGAACACGCCGCCACAACGCTCAGGGGAAAGAAAGGACCGAAAGTTTGAGGAGAAAGGTAGAGGCTGAAAAAAAGAATGAGATGATTAGTCACTACGCAGCTGCTTTTGTAGTTTCCCTTTAAGACACAATTTGGAGGGAAAAATTTGCACTGGTTTAGCGTGCTATTTGAACCCTACATCTGGGCAATTAAAACCAGCTACCCAAGGTGTTCAAACTGGTGTCATAAAAGTTAACAGGTCTGCTCTGCTCAACAAAACTCTCATCGCTGCCCCGCCTCCCGCCATGTGCCTCTGCTCTGCTCTCTGAAGGCTGTAAATATTTATTCATCGTGATTCATCAGGACTTATTAACATTAACACCTGGCTAGTCATCGAGCTCCGGGACACATTTGCATCTTTCCTCATTTCTGTGTTTTGTCTCTGATTTTTTGTCAGGCTGTCCAGAAGGGAAGAAAGTGGAATTCATTACAAGCTTGTTAGACGCTCTCACCACGGACATGGTGCAGGCCATAAACTCACCAGCCCCCTCTGGTGGCGGGAGGTAAGTTGTCATATCAGTGAAGACAAGAGTGTTGTACCTGAGAAGAGTACGTCATGAGTGCTTCTTCATGGAAAACCTCCTCTATTCACTCAGCCGGTCTTTCCCTCCGGTCGTCTGAATTGAACATTCATGTTTTATGTCTGACCATAAACAGTCCTTGTTCTCGTAAGATTTATATCAAAGCTGGAACCATAGAATTTACACCAATGGGGCTGGAAGGTATTTGGATTGATGCCACACACATGCTATTCCAAAAAGAGCAGGTCTAGACCAAAGTCTTAATTCTACGAGGATGAGAGAATTCAACCTGAACAAGAACATGTATACGAGGAGGGAAAGTTGCCTTTTAACAGGCAGAAACCATGAGCGGATCCTGCCTGAGGATGGGCGGAGCTCTGTCTTGACTGATGGAATTGAGAAATAGAGAGTAAGAAGAAGAGCAAGAGGAAGGACGCAGCACAGATATGTACAGCAACAAGAATAATAACAGCTGTCATAAAAGAAACATTGCAGCAGTAGTAATTAATAACTAATACTATGATTATAAAGATAACATCATCAGTGGACATCAACAAAGTGCACAGCAGCAGATTCAGCCATGATCCCCTTGACCCTGCAAGATAAAAAAAAAGAAAAAGCACAAAGACACCAGGGAAGAAGTCAAGTTAGTGACATCATTATAACCAACAGGCGAGGCTTGTGTGAAGCAAGAACATCGTCACGCATGAAGATCTCAGTGACTTTGATAAGGGCCAGATTGTGATGGCCAGATGACTCGCTCAGAACATCTCCAGAACTGCAGATATTGCTGGTTGCTCCAAGTCTGCGGTGCTTAATGAGACATGGTTGTGTAAAAGAGGAGGCGAGAGAAGCTCAGTGCATCATGGGTAAAACCCATAGCAGGCTCTTTCCTATTGCAGTATTGCTAAGGGATAGCTTAAGCCAGCTTTAATTATAAGCTATATCAAAATGGTAAGTTTTAAGAAAGTTTGTTACCAAACTAAGACCGGAAAGAGGTTCCACAGGAGTGGAACCTGATAACTGAAGGTTCTGGCTCCCATTCTGCGTTTGGAGACTGTAAGGACTAGAAGTTACCCTGCATCCTTGGAGCGTAATGTTCTGGTTGAATAATAGAGAACTATGAGCTCTCCAAGGGCTTTGAGCACGAGGGGGATTTTGAATTCCATTCTTGTACACAGAGACCACTGATGATGATTTTATAGCAAGCTAAATTGTAATATAATAAAGATGTCAGCGAGACAAAACTACATGGAGTATCCAGATGTTCTCTATATCTTTTTTTCTAAGCAGGATGTTTCTTTTTATCACCTAAAGTGATGTGATTACATGAAAAATGACAGAATAGCAGTCGACTATCTCATTGGAAGAAAGTATTTATAGTTTATTGTTGCCTCCAAGCTGTTATATGTTATTATTGCGATGACCAATTGTGAACCGCTCAGCCTTTAATGACCGACATCAGATCTATTTTTGCTACTTCCTTTAATGCCAGTGCTTCTAATATCTGGTCCATCATTCCTGTGGGCTCTTTTAACTCTGTCCAGGTTTGTGGAGCCCGATCCCAGTCACACTCTGGAGGAGAGGGTGGTTCACTGGTACTTTGCCCAGCTTGATAACAACGGCAGCCAAGACATCAACAAGAAGGAACTCAAGCCGTTTAAGAGGTACCTGAAGAAGAAAGCCAAACCCAAGAAATGCGCCCGCAAGTTCGCCGATTACTGCGACCTGAATAAGGACAAGGCAATCTCCCTGCAGGAACTGAAAGGTTGCCTCGGCGTTAGCAAGGAGGGTAAGAGGATAAGCTAGACCTATGCTGTCGTCAACGACAGGAAGTTTATATGCTGGAGAAGTCCCCAATCCCATGCATTGCACAAGCTATCTGCCTTACAGAACTCCAAAAAATCAATTTAATATTCATAGAATATTTGGTACAAAAGCTCCCCCTAGTGAGTGAAATGTGAACAGATCGATTCATAGTCATCAAATTTGGACTAAGACGGACCAATGGCGAGGAAGTTATATCTGCAACTGTGTTTTTGGTAAAAAACAAACAAAAAAAACCTCCCGCTAGTGAGTAAAATATAAACTTTTAGGATAAAGTATGACACAAACAAGATATTTCTTTAGTCAAATTATATACACAAAACGTCCACCAAATCAGGCTATTATGCAAAACAGTATTTTTGTTAAAAAAAAGTCACCCTGGTGTGTAAAATATGTACTATTACAAAGAACACAATACACTTTATAATAGATAGACCTCCTTGATTCTATTCATAAGCACCAAATTTGGACTAAATCACACCAATGATTAATAAATTATCGCCCAAAAACATTTGGAGACAAAGTTCCTCTTATTGCCAGCAATGTACAACAGACCTTTCCCCAAATCAATCCTGTCCTTCCTCGCACTACGGTCTATGTGGGTATTAAATTTCAGTTATCCATGAAATAGTTTTTGATTTATGTCCCTAAAATAGTGTTTTTCTTAAAATAACGTTCCACAGTGAGTAAAATATGAACTCCTAGAGTCGAACAGAACATATGCATGAAAGAACTATTCAATTTGACTCATGCACTAAAGTTGTCTATTCAAAGTCTATTGTACAATAAATATACAGTACTTAGGCAAGACCAAAGTATGAGTGAATGAAGTTTTATGTAAGTAGAATATCCATAGAGAAATAGAAAATGTGCTATAGTTTTTTTTTTTTATTGCATGTAGTGACTTCGCCTGATTTGTTTGATTTTGTTTGCAGGTACCTCATCGACAAGTGGAAGTCACGGGACAAGGCAAGGGACAAAATTGTTCAGTAAGGCAACTAATACGCTTTCACTAACTCCAGCTGCCTCTAGCTTTTGGTGCTGCATTGGGTTTTTTTTTCGTAACCCATTAACATGAGCGCTGTTAAAACGCATCAGTTTGGAGTAGAAACCGCAGCAAGTGATTTAAGGATGTAGTGAATAAAATTTTATGGCCTCTAATGGAGGAGTTCCAGATTACAACCTATATCACACCTCTGCTCACCCTCCCCTTCCAAGACTCAACGGTGGGGTTCAAGTGTCAAAGTGATGTAATTGTTCTATCCAGTCAAGCGATGAGGCTCCTTTAGATCATTAGTTGTATTTTAGAAATGAGATTAAGTTAGTTATTCAGTAAAACTATTGGTCAAAACTTAAATGTGAAAAAACTAATATTATATTTTACTCTGGTTTAGTTGAAAGTCAGGTCTGGGGTGGCATCTCTTGAGAAACCAAACTTTGATGGAAGAGTGATTGTGATTGATTGACAGGAAAGCATGAAGACCCGACTCGTGAAACCCGGGGTATTCTAACATAGGAAGCAACAAAATGCAGGACAGTCCCGCACGGTGACAACACTCGGTCCACAGGAAGTGGCGAGGTTTGGCTGGGCTTGCTGTCATGCTGTAGCCGTGCTCCCCAAACCAATTCAGAGCAGACCTAGAACCTGTTGCGTTGCACCCCCACAGAGGAAATGAAACCGGTTCTGCAATGGGAAATTCCTGCGCGAAGCAACTGCACTTTGCATTTGGAGTTGAATCCAAATGCAAAATGTTGCTTGTTCATTTAGTTGCTGGTTAGCAGAGTGTTGTGTCATTTTAGAGAAAATTCTCATCACAGGCTTTTTACCGAGTTTATTTCTGATGAGTGGGCTTGCTACATTCATATGTTGCTAAATGGTTAGCTTACATTCTTTGGGGGCATGTTGAAAGTTGCTGCAGCTAGCCCTGGTTCTGCAAGTACCGCTCCAATGGTTAACTCTTTCTTCTCCTACGCTTATTTAATCAAACGCTGTACACTAGTTTTCAATCAAACAATTATGGGTGATCACATGACCTCTTTCAACTCTCATTGGTGGTACTAATCATTCTAGCAAATCCTCACATACGGCAGGCTGAAGTGCTTACGGTTAATTATTATTTTGCACATAAATTTGTCTTCGGCAACAAAAGCTTAGCCAAAGAGATTTGGATGATGGTAATACTTATTTTCTGATTGTCTATCTTTTAGTCTTTATTTCCTTTCTCTTTTGGATCTATTGGTATTCCCCTCATTGAGTGATTATTGGTTCCGTCAATGCTGTTGACTCTGGCCACTGGGACGGCGCAGTGCCACATAGTACTGAGCTCATGTATTTACCTTGGCGATTCCCCATGGCGCCGGGAGAACGGTGTCTCAAAGCGGGCATAACGTCAGGCCTCTGCTGCCAGGATAAACAGTCCTGGCATATTGGAAGAGCGGAGAAAGAGGCTCAGACCGTTGTTTTTAACATGACCACCAAATCTCTCACCTCGGTGGTTACGAGCCGGAGTTAAATTGCCTGACAGCTTTATGCAGCTCCTCGCGCTGCCACTCAAGCGCCCTGAGCGAGCGATGATTGTGTAGAGGGTTAGGTATTTAGAAAAAAAAAGTCTCTTTAAGAACATATGTCAGCATTCATCCTTGACTAAAGGAAATGGCCGTCTTCCATGTTGTAAGAATGATGTAAGAAGTAGTACAGTAGTATATAAATATTAAGACACTGCACAAAGCAGTGGACATAAATGTCTGCGGGAAGGTCCGGATTAAAGCTGCTGCCGGTCCATTCATATGATCCATATACTTGCTATATGTCCTCGACACGCGCTGGATGAGATGTAGCAGAGGAGCTGAATGTCATTTTGACCTGACGCCTACGGACCTTGTAACCTTTATGAAGTTTTGAATTCTTTTTACATGTATGAAGTTATAAAAATTGTTGGAGGCTGGGCCCTAATGGACCAACTGCTCCTGTGGTCTCTGACCATTACCAATGGAACTATTAAGAATTGAACACAGCTTGAGGCAGAAGACATGCTTCACAGATAAGAATGAGTTTAAAGTGTCCTTAGTTATATCAGAACTCCGAAATCCCTCGATGGATTGAGCCTCTAACTAGCAGTAAAGTGCACAATACTGAAAAACAGTCTTAACCTGTTTAAGGTGACGTAACCCTGTTAAACATATGAGTTAATGTTCTGATGTCAAGCGCTGATGACTAAGCAGGAGTATGAGGGCCGTTGTAGATGAGACTCCTTTCCTTCGCTCTTGTCTCACCCCTTGCTCCGTCCCCCGTTTATCCTGCTGAATCTGTCATTAAGCAGCAATGAAAGGAGGGCTTTATGAGGCAGACCTGGCAACGAGGCTGCAGGACTATTAGAGAGTCCCCGATCCCCGTCCTCCCAGAGCCAACATCAATTTCTCCACACTGTTTGTGTTTTAATGCTCCACGGTTTCGACCCGCTGCACTGCGGGGTGAGGAGAGAGGACTGAGAGGGATAAGGAGTGGACAGGATTCTCTTACAAAAGTCGTTCTGAAACCACGCCTGTGAATCCGTCTCCTCAACCAAGCCTTATACAGGTTTACCACAACTCCCAGCTCTTAGTCCAAATGTCTCTATCGGCTGGTCCCTGGTGAGGGAAGCAGATTCAGAGCTGGACTGGATCTGCTTTCAGCTCTTTATCACTTGAGGGGCCAAGGTGTCTGGGGAGGGGCCGGGTGCTTTGTGCTGTTGATGGCGTAGACAGTGTCCTCAGTGACTTCGAGGAGGAGCGGGAAACGGAGCAGTTGCTACTGTGGAGCCTGGCATTCAGGATTCATCAGAAACACTGAATCTCTGAGACTTTAATGAGAGCTAAAGAGCACAACCCCATCACCGGATAGACAATTTAACTTTATATTTACTGTGCTAAATGTGAAGTTTAGTCAAGATAATCAGGCGTAATCCATAATCAGCTGCGTGTAAGTACGATAAACCTTTTAATGTCCCGCTCAACTGTTTGGTTGATCATATTTGTGTCTCTATTTCTGACTGAGACTGGTTTATAATATGACCCTGTGGCAGTATGTTTACCAGTATGGTAAAGAGTAAGGGGCCAGAGATGGAGCCATGGGGGCCACCAGAGGTTAAAAAGGGCTACCAAGAAGGAGGCTATTGAGAAAGTCCTAAACCCAAAACCTCCAAAAAGTTCACACAGTATTCGAAAAACTTTCTTTACCAAAAGGTTTTTCATGAAATACAAACTTTCATCATGAAATCATTTTAGAAGATTGATTTTTTTTTTTTATTCTTTATTTTAAAAACAGGCTTTACCAAACTGTTTGGGTCTAAGATATTCAATAAATACATTTTTCAAAGAATTGAAATATACAAAGAAGTAATTGTGTTCATCCCCTTTTTTCTTGGACATTTTAATCTGTTTAAAATAGTTGCATTAAGTCACTAGAACTTTTGGGGGGTGTTAAAACAAAATGTATTTATGGCTTTCAAATATAAAAACACACAGAATTACCAACTGGTCACAGGGATCAGTGTTTATGCTTCACGACGTATCAGCCTTGTTTGGATGATTCCTAAATATAGAATTGTTTCAGTAAATATTCTCAAGTGAGTGTTTGTTACAATATGGCTGTTGTATTAAATCTAATATTTGAGAATGATTTAGAGATGAATTTTTATTCCAACAGATGATCTGTGATAATAAGTCTGTCAAAAAGTCTCTTTTGACACTTTTGGTGATTGAACGGTATCTGCCCTAAGCAGCAGCAGGTACATTCTTCGTTGGAAGGTTGGATTCTGGTGGTGGTGGCCGATGACTCTGCTGAGGTTGATGAATGAAGAGGTTGGTGGATCTGTGAGGACTGTGTAGAGATGGGGAGGTGCAGGCGGAGGTTGGCTGTCATGTTCGGCTCAAGTTATTCTTCTGTTATGTGTTTTGACCTCGGTGGGTCTTTTTCTTGTGCTACACTGGCGGCGACGGTGGCTCAGTTGGTAGAGCCGATGTCCACTTATCTGAAGGTTGACGGTTCAATCCCTGGCCACTGTGGTCCACGTGTCGACGTGTCCTTGAGCAAGATACTGAACCCCAAGCTGCTCCCAATGGCTGTTCCATATGTGTGTGTGTGTTTGTGTGTGTGTGTAACTGCTTCTGATGAGTGTATGGCAGCCTCTATCCTCACTGTGTGAATGCTGACTCATGAGTGCCTTGAGTAGTCACATACACCCTTAACCTGTGGCTCCTCTTCTTGACCAAGATACACGTACATCACCAAAAGTGAGTGTGACACACCATATGTGGGATGTGTGTAAAACAGGGCATCCACGATCCATGATGTCACTATCATAAATCTAACACCATTAAAGACGAGGCCTCAGGCTTGTCTAGATAATTATATAAAGAGTTTGGTCCAGACCTGCTCTTTCTGGAAAGCACCCGGAGACACCTGTTCTTGTGAATTGGCGCTATATAAATAAAGATTGATTGTGGAGACACAACAAATCCCTGCAATAGGAGCACACGTGTTGCACATATACACGCTTTGGTACGCAAAACCTGCCGTTCAACAAGCCGGGAGTGTGTCCTCAGTCACCAAGGCAGGAATTACTGCAGGAAATCAGAGGCTCATTTGGTGATATGATTGATTTGCTGATAAAAAAAAAAGACTCAGATCTCCAGATTAAATACGAGCGTTAACGCATCAAAAGGCCAGATTTAAGAAATATAGACACCTGGATTCAACTGGACAGGGTAGACAAAGGTAACTGGAATATTCTTTACTCACTGAGCTAAAGCCGCCCCTGTGGGTAACGTATGATTTATGCCGACATGAAGAGATTGTGAACAAACTTCTTGACTCTGAAGCAGACATATCAAAAGGATTTGTGTGGTGAAATCAAGTGGGCTTGTTTTTCACGGTTAACGTAAGCATGAAAGCGAAGCCCACCGGCAGTGTGCAACCGCCTGACGCACAGCCTCACGTAGGCCAGTAGACACATATATTTCATCAACACATACCTCGCGCACACACTACACACTGATAGATGGAAGGACGTCCTGAAGTGGGTGCATCCAGACCGGAAACCACAGCCTCATCTCAGGATGAGGTTCAGGACATCTGCTCAGCTCTTCCAACCATCTGTAAGCAATCCCCCGCCTCCCATTTCTTTGATTGATGGGAGACCGTCCAAACCAGTTTCTGCATGAATGCCACAGAACATCAGAGACTTTAGACTCAGAGCTCCTACATTCTTCCATTCTATGCTGCCTGTTTATGTTCTTCCCTGTCACCACCTCGCAGTCTCCGATCTCTTTCAGGTTGCATCTTGTGTACAAAATGTAGTCCACCTGCGTTCTCCTACCTCCGCTCTTATAAGTCATCCTCTTGCTCCTCCCTCTTCTTCAAATCTGGGTTCACCACAGCAATTTACATTCTTTTTTGCAAAATCTACCACCATCTGTCCTTCCATGTTCCTGTCCTTAACACCGTACTTGTCCTCATGTAACTAGATACAACCCAAAAAAAGATGGATTTTTGTTTCCTGTTCAAGAACATGCTTGAGCAAAAAAATTTTCACTTGTTGATTTATTGTGTCTAAGATATTAAAATTAATAAACGCCCCAAAGAAATGAAATACGAGAAGATATTATTTTTTACAGAGTTTATTTTTCTCGGCAAGGACATTTCATTTTTCTGGTATCTGTACTTTTATTTGAGTATTTATTTGTCTTACTACTCTCAACTTCTGCTCCCTACATTTATCGCAAGTGTCGGTATTCTTTATTACTTACAATTTCATAGACTTGTTACTTTAGTTGTTGTTGGGCCTTTTTTTTTTGTTTCAATTTGTGTTTTCCTTCACTTTTATAATCTTTTTTTTGTATGCTACTCATTTCTACGTTTACATTACGTTATATTACTACAGTACACTTTACGTTTATCTTTTTTACTTTAATCCTTTTTTCCTTCATACTTATGTACTTATATTCTGCTACGTTTTACTTCTATACATTTTACTTTCATATCGTTTTTAATGCGATCCTTTTTTACTTTAATACTACACTTCACTTTTAACGTTTTTAATGCGATCCTTTTCTACTTTAACACTACACTTCACTTTTAACGTTTTTAATGCGATCCTTTTCTACTTCAATACTACACTTCACTTTTAACGTTTTTAATGCGATCCTTTTCTACTTTAATACTACACTTCACTTTTAACGTTTTTAATGCGATCCTTTTCTACTTTAATACTACACTTCACTTTTAACGTTTTTAATGCGATCCTTTTTTACTTTAATACTACATTTCACTTTTAACGTTATTAATGCGATTCTTTTTCACTTTAATACTAAACTTCGTTTTTAACGTTTTTAATGCGATCCTTTTCTACTTTAATACAACACTTCACTTTTAACGTTTTTAATGCGATCCTTTTTTACTTTAATACTACACTTCACTTTTAACGTTTTTAATGCGATCCTTTTTTACTTTAATACTACACTTCACTTTTAACGTTTTTAATGCAATCCTTTTTCACTTTAATACTACACTTAATCGACAATAATCCATTATGAAATTAGTTGTTGACGAATTTAATAGTCCTTTAGTCGGTGATGTCATCGGACACACTGCCTCTGACACCGTGGAATACGATGGAAGTAAACACGTTAGCTCTGTAGACGATGAAGACTCGTGTCTCTGAGCTAGTTAGCTGGCTAGCTAGCTCCATGTTAAAGGGCATTTACTTAACGCTTCTGTTGAGTTTAACCTGCTGTTTGATATGTAGTGAATTGTAAATGACGTGAGTACAAAATAACTATTATTAAATCACGACGATGCTCTTCACGTTACAAACTTGCCCTGCGTTAAAATCATACACATTAAAATGCTCTTGGACACGTTACACATTACTGCCGAAAGTGTGTTGCAGCCTGTCTAGTGTACACGTCTCTGCGTGTGGGCGTGTCCAATGTAGGCTGCATCCAACTAGTAAACGATTCATCCTAATGTAGTTGTTGACTACAGAATGCATAAAGCCCTGACTGTTGTCTATATTCCTAAATTTACATGAATGTTTGATTTGATTCCAGAAAAAGTTCTCTATTTTCATATATTATTCATACATTTTATTTACCTTTCGTATCAGCAGTGATGTGATGCAACATGAAAGGACTAAATTACAGTTCAGGAAATACACTGTTGGTATAGCAACCTGTTTGGTTTAAACCTCTGTTATAAAAGCAGTAAAGTTTATTAAAAAGACATTTTGGGGTCGAAGAATTTATCTGTATTGTTTTCATTGTTAGTTTGCTTGTGCCTCAAACAACCTAAAGCTAGATTCAAAAGCTGATAGCAAAATAAGAGCCGTTTCATAATTGTGTACTTATTCTTATTTTGACTTTACATTTATTCAACAACAAGAAAAAATTTGCTGATTAATCGACAAATTATTGAAACGATTAATCGACTATCAAAATATTCGTTAGTTGCGGCCTAGCTAACACACTCTGCATTGGCTCGTGGGCTGGGGGAGGGTCATTCCAGGTGTGTCCTCAGAGCTGATCAGTTTACACTCACCTGTTTACGTCTGGTTGCTCACCGGTAAGATGAGCTCCATTGGTGATAGTTTCTGTTGGTCTCATTGGACGCTTTTTGGTTTATTTGACCATTTTGCGGATTGGATTTCAGGTGTTCGCTAGTGTTTTTTTGCTATTGTCTTTACAATGACGTGTGGAAACAGGCGCTGTGATGTAGACAATGAATAGAATAAACAGAGTATGGAACATGTGTGGACGTCATTAATTTCTACTGATTACTTAATCTGCCGTGGTCTGATCGTTTTTTGAATCGACAGTCAGCCGCAATAGTATGTTTATTAGCAGTTATCTAATAATCCTCACCCTCTGTTGTTTAAACACTCGAATTTCTGTGTAGCATTGAAATGGGTTCTTGCCTGGAGACCCCTTACAAGAGGCTCGTTCCAACGGGGGCTCCAGCCAATAACCTTGTTGTTACAAAAGGTCTTACACCGCGAGGTCGTCCAGCTGCAGAGGAATTGCTCCAACACATTCCAGGTACAACAACTGAGGTTTCTGTGCAGAAAAGCAAAGTCCTAGAACAGCCGCACATAACGCCCAAACTCCATGGCCACTGGGAGAGGATTTCACCTGGTAAAATAAAGGATAGGATGAACTAGACATATGGTGTCATGGCCGACAGCCTCTAATGCCTCTAATGGCTCTAATTAATCTATTTAAATGTCATGTCCACAGTATTTTTGTGAAAAGGTTTCCCCTAGAGGGTGAAATATGAACTATAAGAGTAAAATATACAATAATATGTACGAGATTTATCTCCTTGAGTTGATTCATATGCGCCCAATGCATATCAATAAATTGCATAAATTGGCACAACGGTGAGGAGTTTATGTCCGGAAAAAATTATGTTTCTTGTAAAACAAAGCTCCCCCTGGTGAATAAATTGTGTACTATTAGAGGGAACAGTATAATGAACTCTCCTGGAGTCAATTCATAGCCACCAAATTTGTACTAAATCGGACCAACGGTGAACAACTGAACCGCGTGGATTCGCTTCCCAAAATCATTCCAGACCTTCCTCGCACAACGCTCAACATTTAACATTTTGTATCTATTAACATGATCTATGAAATAGTTTTTAGAATTATGTCCAAAACATCGGTAAAAGAGCTCCCCCTAGTGAGTAAAATATGAGCGATTTAAGTACAATATAATATACGACATATATATATATAAGTCAGATCTGAAATTATGTCGGAAAAACAGTATTTTTTGTAACAAAGCTCCCTCTAGTGAATAAAACATGTAGTATAAGATTAAAACACGATGAATACAAGATAGGTCTCCTCAAATCGATTCATATACACCAAATTTGAACTAAATCCGAAGTATTTTGTAGATAAAGCTCCCCCTTGTGTTAAAAAACACACCTTCTGACCTTTCCCCAAAATCATTGCAGTTCTTCCTTAAACTAAGCTGTACTTGGGTATAAAGTTTGTAAGTGATCCATGTGACAGTTTCTTGAGCTATCGCGTTAACGCGATAGATTTGCGGCGGCCATGATGAATCCATGATACCCCTGACTTTTTGGGAGTGTAAGAATGAAGTACTTGGATGAGAGGCAAAACGTCTTCAGTAAAAAAAGAAGTCCAATAGCTCTGGATTCAAACCCACATGGAATAATTAAGTAGATGTATCATCTGTGTGACATAAAAGGACTGAGTGTGGCATTAACATCCGGATGATTATTCAGAAACATAACCTTTAATTATAATTATAGATGTTATCATACTGTATTAGATGCTGATACGTAGTTTGCCGTCGTCTCGTCAGCGACACATGAGCGCGTCTGCAAGCTGGACATTAAAACACATGATTGAATCCCCTCTCTCTCTCTCTCTCTCTCTCTCTCTCTCTCTCTCTCTCTCTCTCTCTCTCTCTTGTCTTTCTGTCCCCAGTAGGTCGTCTGGTGTGAGAAGACAAGAATCCAGAAGCTGAGTTGAGAGCAGAGGGCACAGAGGGAAGGCATCTGTACGCCTGCTGTCGGAGAAAAGAAAGATGGAGCAGAAAATTGAAGAAGTTCCTGAGTTAAAAAAAAAAAATGAACAGAAAAAACAAAAGAAAACGAAGCGGAGCCAAAATATTTGCACTTTGTCCTCCCTATGTTTGACATTTTACCTGTTTGTACGTGTGTTTTTTTTTTTTCTTGAAGTGACTGAAAAAGTGTAGGTAAGAATGAGAATATATTTTTAAAAATCATGACTCACTACTGGAAGATGAGTTCCCCTTGTGTTTAGTCTGCTGCTGTGATTCGTTCCGTGCTCAGATACCAGGATCAGACACTAACACACACTCACACACACTCTCCCCGAGGCTTTTAAAGTTAACTTACACTTCCCCTGTCACATATAGCAGCCCACTGGTGGTCACTCATGAAAAACGAATGTACAGTGCGTCTTATTCAGTTAAACTGTTACTCCAAAAGACAAACTCAAATTGGAACAAATGTGGAACCGGGTTATTCCGGATTAAAAACCTTCCCGAATGGTTTTGATATGAAGCTGAATAAAGGTGTGAGACTTGACTCAGCGGTTGCTCCAGTCGAGCCCATAGATGAGGGTGTAGTGGCACCACAACCTTGAAGCCTTGCATTCAATGAATTTTTTTTTGAAAGACATTACCGCTGCTGCTTCACAATAAAAGTCTTGTTAAGAAGTAAAAGGGTCCACTGAGAGCTTTTAATTTGAAACCTTGTAGCGGATCATCTTATGACTATTTGGCTATCCTTTGCTCCTGCTAACCAGCCTTATGCCGCTAGCTTCACCACTTACACCCGAGAAATGCTGGTTCGCCCGACTTGCATGCGATGAAACCAGTTAAAGCTTGTGCAGCGGACTGGGCAGAGCGGAAACCCTCATGTGTAATGTAATTTGTGAGCATGCAATATAAAGTGAATGGCACTAGCATGAAACTGTGACCACGATGTCTTAATTTATCAGAGCAGAATTCGCTGAATGACTCCCCTTGCACTGCACAGAATCTTCCTCTAGATACTTTAACATCTTTGCTTATGGATTATGTGTTTATGAACAAAATCATGATGGTTGTTTGATGTTCAGTAGTCAACCGTGTTGGGGAAATAGACGTCTCAGTCAACTGGATGTCTGCACAAGCTGCGTTGGGGTTTTCATTATTTTTCTACTAAAGTTTGTGCTAATAAAAAATGAAACAGTTATAGTGGAGAATGAAAACATTTTTCAGGAGAAACACACCGTTAGAGGTGAATTATTATCTGTCACACACGCTCACACACACACATGTACACACACACATGTACACACACACACAGAAAGCAGTGGTGCGGCACATATTGACCACTAGAGGGCAGTGTCATTCCAAAATCAGCCCTGAGCTTTTTGTGCAAAATAAAGTTGTCATAGCTAACACAAGTCACCCGGGACAGATGGAGCGAAAGAAAATGGGCAGCGTTATCGTCCCAAGTAAAATAATTCACTGTTTTTAGCGCTCTTTTGGTCTCCACCAACCTCTAAGGGACATACCGAGTATTTGAGTTACTAAATGCTGTGATAGGCTCCAGCCAACGTGACCCTGAAGAGGAGTGGTTACGAAGTGGTTACGAATAATTAATAAATTCTCCTGAATGTTAAGCAGTGAGATGCTTTTACATTGAAAATATTGTGACAATATTGACCACTAGGACAAAGCTATTCCAAATTTGGAGACACTAACAAAGCTTCTTATCACCCAGTTCCTCCAGCAGGAACCTCCAGATGAGTAAGGCCCAGGGTCCACCCACTTTCAAACATCGTGCATATCTTCTTTTGGGGTCACGATAGTGGATAATCGGCTTCCATTCATGGTGACCGCTGGTACTGTTAGCCTGGCACCCTGCAGGCTAACAGTACCAGTATTTGTTAACCCCAATGGATCCAGTTTGGAGATCAGTTTCATTTTCCTTTTATCGATTCTGCATAGATTTTACGCTGGATACCCTTCCTCACGTAACCCTCCCCATATATCCGGGCTCGGGACCGGCACTAGAAGTACACTGATTTGTGACCCCTTTTTGTTGCTGGGTCTTTGAAGGTCATGCATGTAACGATGATAACATTTGCTAGCAACCTTTAACATCCCGTCCATCCGTGTGTCCTCACTCGGCCTCAGATAGCAATCAAGTCTAGACTCCTGCGGGTATGTCGGGTCATATGAATGTAAACATTTATGTCCACTGATTTGTGCAGTGCCTTGATTTATTGTTGCAAGACATTGGATGTAAAGTCATCTAAGATGTATTTGAGCAAGAGGTAGAACATCAGTCCCATAAAACAAATGAATCTAAAACTTAAAAAACTAAATGAAGTCTGGAAATAATAACCTATCGCTCTCTGTCCTACCAAGTGGATGGTGGGTTCAGGTGTGGGGAAATCTGTCTTTTATGATAATTTTATCTTTCTTGAATAATCGGTATTTTCCTCTCTAATGACAGAAATCAATGAAGAAGGAGAAAAAAATTGAGTATTTTAGAAAATTAAGTTAAAAAAAAATTCTTTTGGTCTCCGCCAGTTACTGAGGGATTACATTTGAAGAGTTAATGTAAAGCTGATAAAGCAACGAATCCCATCGGTTTACACATAAACTTATCCGGCACACCGATGGTGTAACTTCACGTCGAATTAGAAGTGATGCCTGTCGCGTTACTTAACCAATTAAATGTTAGTCTTTCATTTCTAAACAGTCAAACCTGAGTAACAGCAAACAATTCTGTCCTGCGGGGGGAAAAGGTTGATCTCCATGTTTTGAAGTGTTTGTTGGACATGAGTTCATCGGATTCAAGCTGGATGAACATCGACAAATCTCAAACTCCCCGCTGGTGTAGAAGTGATTTTGAACAAAAACAGACTGTATCTAAAAGACATTTGAAAACCTTGGAAAATCGCGGCCAGACTTTTTTTTTTTTGGATGCGACAGTGGAACCCAGATGAGCTCTAACATAAAAAAAATATGTTGTTTTGATAAAGTTCCTGTTCAAATGTTTTATCCTAGCATGTTCCTTCACCGTTTACCGGTGGATTTATTATTGGGTTTTGTTCAAAAAGAGCCCTTATAGGTTCTGATTGATTCAGATTTCCTTCTAAGTCACGCGAAGCGTCGTGAATATGAGCATATACCTCGTACAGCTATGAGACTTAGCTGTTAGAGTCATACGTCTCAAAATGTGTCCAGCTGACCACTTCTGTTCAGATTTTGTCGCTTCTGCTACAAGGTCAAAGGGCGTAATCAGTCACATCACTTAAACGCCAGATTTGTTTCGCTGGGTAGCACGGGCCGCCTAACCATTTAAAGACGTTTCAAGAGCTAACTTACATGTAGGGACTATTCCACCACTGAAGCCTGACAGGACAGTGTAATTGTAACTTGCTAAAAAGCGCAGAACAAGGCCTGAATTCGAAGCACGTTAGAAAAGCGGTGGCCTCCACGTCCAGCGCTGATGACGTAATTCCTTGTCTGAAACGTCTCTCTCTCATCTCCTCACAGAAAAGCCAGCCAGAGGTAGACATGAACTCCCCAAAAACTTCTTGCTGTGATGCAGCTGTGCGAACCACTGCACCGCCACGCCTCCCGCTCTGCAACCCGATGAGATGTCAATCAGTTTGGGCATTTTAATCTTGATTGGAATGTTTACATGGAGCGTTTGGTTGGGCTTTTATACCGATCCTAATCAGCAGCTTGCGGTCCATGTAAACCCAGCTATCTGTGATTCTCATATTTGACCTCGTTATTTTAACCAACATGTGGCAATTACCAAACCCCAGATCTTAAAATAAATGTTTGCGTTTCCTCAGTGATATCTGACTACATTCAACCGCCGTCCTCCCAGGGTTGAGTTCAGTCCCTCTCTGGAACACTTCACAACCACACATGCTTGGAGACGGGCCACCTTTTTGGAGGACAATGCACTAAGTCTTCTTGGGAGGACTTTGTGAAAATGACTGAGCGGGGAGGACGAGCACTTGAAAAAAATTGAAGCGTTGTTTATTATTGTGGTCTGGACGCTTGTGTATTTTTGAAAGTTGTGTATTTCTGAGAAAACTCCCGGGCCTCATGCGTGGGGGAAAAAAGGCTCCTGTTGTAGATACGAACAATATTTGTTTGTTTCACTTCTTTTCTGTGTTTTCTTATTCTGGTTTAATGTGAAGAAACAGAGATATACATTTCACGTTTGTTCCTCTCGCGTCAAACAAGAGACTCTCACAGCAGTTATTATGTGACATCGAGGATCTTCGTGCAGACTGGATGTTATCAGCTCACAGCGATGTTTATTCTATCCGTGATGGGCTTCTAGGTCAACTCGGGTTTTACGATTCCTGCCGCCGTCACTATACATGGTCAAGAATGTATGCAGGATCTGGAGCTTAATCCGCCGCAATCACAGGCCCATTCAGTTTAATTTGACCTGGACAGTTATGCCAAGACTGAGAAAAGAAACGTCTTTCCTAGACGGCTGCGTAGCCTCTCCTGCTTCGGTCAGGATCGGAACACTGGGCTTGTGTGTCTGCTGAAGTGCTTCCAGACGCTGCCGGGCTGCAGATCACATGAGAGATCTGAAACAACCTAACAGGCTAGTAATCACTATTCACAATGAGGAGGAGGTGGGGGGGTTGTATAGTGAAGGGGGCTTAACAGATGACAAGGAGAAGCCCAGATTGTCTTGCTGCTGATCGGCCACTTTTCTACTGCAAAATCTCAGCAGGCTCTTCATCTCAAAATGTTTTCACACAGAAATTACATATTTTGGACAACAAAAGCCTGGAGATGTGTCTTGTCTGGGTGAAATTAGTCAACGTAAATTATGCGGCTTCATGCGGAGATGTTTGCCAAAAGCAGAAAGCGCTCCTCCGCTCTAATATAAGCCTTATTTCCAGAAGACGGAACAATAGCAAGGACAAAATAAAGATGAAAAGAGTTCACGAATTGCATCTGGATTGTATCGCCGTTCTGGCTTGTTCTCTTTTCCCACCTGAAATGTAACATAAATTTAAAGCAGCTATAATGAGAAAAAGGTGTGGTGAAGCTTTGCGCTGCGAACAACTGAGAAACAAACATGCCAGTTATTTCTTAATTAACCCCTGACTGTTAAAATGACTGAGGTGTGAAACCCTATACAGTTGATTCTGGCTGCTAAACCTCTAAACGCAGGGGCAAACCATCATTCGTCTCCTACAGACGCATTTTGCGGATAGTGTGTGCTATTTTGAAATAATCTCAGTGTTTCTGAGGGGAAAAAAATCCAAATGAACTTTTAAAAGCATCTCGGTTATGAAATAGGAGTATTATTTTCGGTTTCTAATCCATTTAGTTGCATTTTGTTCATTTTTTAAGATTATCTTACTTATCCTGAGGGAGGTTTGCTATTCCAAGCATGTTCAGCGCGAACTCACTGCTGTGCATAATGGAAAAGCAATTAGAGCTGTAACAGATGACGGGCTCGCTGGGTGGAGGGGAGGAAGTCAATACTGACCCCTAAAGGCCAAGAAATGTCACTGCAGCCTGAACGTTCTTAATGGGAAATCTCGTGGACTTCCCTTTAACATTAAGTCAACAATTCTCACTGGTCGTTTTCTTAATTCTACTTATTCCACCACCTCAAGTTGTTTGGAGGTTGTAAAGCATGAACAGTGACCAAGAAAGGAGATTTTAGAGAAAAGATTTTATTTAGATCCTTCAAGGATTTACATACCAGGTACAGCGGCAGCCAACAAATAAAAAGGAAGTTAAAAGAAACAAACCAAACGTTAAAAAAATGAGACAAATATCCATACAAACGCAAGTGCAGAATGGATAGATCGTTCCTTCAGTTCAATCAGAAAGAGAAAACGTGAGCATGTTTTGTTCTCTAACATCCTCGTATTGGTTCAATCAAATCCTCAAAAGAATCCCAAATTAAAATCACTTGAAAAATCAACGGTTCTATATTTTTTAAAGAAAGATCAATACCGAAAACAAAATCGTTTCTCCCCATAATACACAGATATATCGTATTGAACTAATTTGGGTTTTTTTCCACTTGTCAATAAAAAATAGCCCTTTTTTCCCCCAGTGTGTTATTGTTGCATTGTTCATGGTTTTTTTCCAGTACGAGTGTTTGTAGTTTAATTGAGGAGGAAAGGATAAGCCAACTTTGTGGGTTTCTCACAGTTTCCTTACACAGATGTTTGAAAATACAAATTGATGAATTAAAACTAACATTTAACACTCAAAATATGTGACAGCCATCAATCCACTTCAGACCAAATCATCAACACCTTCCCAAATGATATGGATCAGTGAATTAACCCACATTTTAAAGCAGCTCTCTGATGAGTTTTTTTCATCTATACTTACCTCATCATGCATTTGTAATGAATCAAACTGAAATGTTATAAATATGTTGGATTCAAAGTGTGAGTGTTGTGCGGAAGGCTTCTGCGATGAGGTTGCTGGCGACGGGGGGGGGGGGGGGGGGGGGGGGGGGGGGGGGGGGTTTGTAAACGGGGGAGGCAGGGAGGGATGAGAAGGTTGTATCGCAGACGAAATTGGAGGCCAGAGCCAGCTGCACTACATCTGTCTTGTGCTGACACATGTGGCATTTGACTTCCAGTGTGAAGTTCAAAAGACTTTTATAATGACGCAGGTGCTCAGGGATGTGTGTGTTTCTCCTTTGTTGAGGGTGGGGCGGGGTTGGGTACAATGCCCAAAGGGGCTTCCTAGGTGAGGACTGGAATTTGGCCATGTTTTAAGTGATGTGTGGACAGCGCAGGTGCTGAATGTTGTTGGTTCACACAACGTTTTTCACTAATCACCTACAAATGTGTGAATAATTGGACGGCATTCACGGATCGTACCGCCGTAAAACAGTTCAGTCCAGCCACTCACTTTTTAAATATCCTGTTCGCATCTGCTCGGACCCTGCACAACAACCTGTTATTTCACATATCCAGCATGTTCTGCTAGTGATGAGCAATTTTGTGCATTTTTTTCTTTCCCTTTGTGTGCATTGAAACATTTAGAAAGGGATCAAAAACACCATTACGAGTAATTACAGAACATTAGCTTTAGCGATAGCTAAACATTTGCAGCGGGGGGGGGGGGTTGACAGGTGCTCGCCATTTGCGCCTGACGCCCCGTGCGCCTGCAGCAGCACCTGAGCAGCAGCGGGGTCAGGGGGTCGCCTGCCAGGAGGCCAGAACACAGGGGTGAAAGGTCACGCTCCAGACAGGCGTATCCACACGTTGATTGAGAACTCGGCTGCAGGAGCGGAGCTTGCAGGTGGAGGACATATTTTACCTCCTAATGTTAACTGATATGTCCTCATACTTGCTCATCCGTGACCCCGGATGCTATATTTGTGTTAAATAAAGTGACGTCATGAGGTTCTGAAGCAAAAAAAAGCGAAAAAACTACGACTCTTTGAACGTACTTAACGACATCAAGGAAAATATTTCAGCATGATAAAAGTGTCTCCTTTCACTATTAAAAAGTGATTTTAGTCGAACTCAATGTACTAGGGTAGGGTTAATATAATTTCTTAGGGTTGATTGAACATAGTTACTTTGAAAAGGCCCAACTTTATCTAATGGTTTTGGTACAACTAAGTTTTCACATGTAAAATTCCCCTAATTAATGGAGTTTAACAGACTGACAAAACAATTAAGTTGCCAAACTGCGTGATTGTGAAAGAAACCCATTTAATCATTTGGATATACATTACATAATCTAATTAAATAAAAACAAGACAAACATAAAGGACACTTGATCGTATCAGTTCACGTCCAATAGACCGAATCTTAAAAAGCTAAGTTGTTGAAATTTCACGCAAGCCCGACTGAGTTTAACGATGTTCCGCTGACATTCAATTATTTGATAGAAAATACATGTTAAATTCAGGTAAAGCCTTTATACTCCTGTCACTATTTACAGTAAAAAGTGATTGTCACACTGCTCATAGTATCACCCAGTGGCAGCATGTATATGCTAAAGACTAAGGGACCGAAGATGGACCCCTGGGGAACACCACATGAGTCAAAGTGACCGCTTTCTTCCGCTAGTAAAGCATACAAGGACTTAGAAACAGAACTATGTAACTTTATTCAACCAAAAGAAGTCTACTAAAGGTCAGTTTTTTTAAAAAAATGCTTAACCTAAGAATTACACAAAAAAATACTTTTTTTTCAGGAAATACTGAACTACGATTTTAGTAACTTTATCTAGTTGAAAAGTCTGATTATTATTTACTTTCTTTTTAAAAACTTGCTTGACCAGGCTAAGTGTTTGTGATTTTAAATCTAAAAGTATTGGCATTCCTTTCCCCCCCCCTTTTTTTTATTCACGTGATAGAATAAAAAGCAAGCCGGCAGCGGAAGCTTTCATCAATGAGTACGAGTTCGATTTCTGTAAATTTGGTGTTGGCGAGTTGCGAAAACAGTGATGAATAGTGTGCAAAGGGAGAAAGAGATCATTGTAAAAAGCTTCTTTTTTTTATTTTTTAAAGTATGCAGCTTTTACGAAGGTCTTTTGTTTTGCCTTCAAAACAACTCGAGTATTTCACATATGAGTCAGTGCACATGATCTGCTCTGAATCAGCCCCGGGCCTCAGGGCCCACTAAATAAAGGTAATTTTGCACATATTTTACTTGAGTTTTATGATAAAGGTAATTTTTCACGTGCAAATGATGTGGTTTGCGGCGAGGCGGGGGAAACTTCATCATCCGACGCTGTGATGAGGTTGAACTTTTTTTCTCCATGATTTTATTTATTTGGCTCATGAAACTCAAAGCAGTTAGTGGCCATTTGGATTCATTCAAGAGGCATGTCAGTGTGTGTGTATGTGTGTGTGTGTGTGTGTGTGTATGCGTGTGTTGGTGTGTGTGTGTGTGTGTGTGTGTTTATAGTTAACATCATGTTTTTATTTTGCTGTGTCATTAATAATCTTTATTAAACTCATGGAAATGCCAGAGATGTGTTTGCACATACTTTTACATGCACACACACACACACACACACACACACACACACACCCACCCACACACACACCCACAGTCATGTGATAAAACTGGGTTTGATTAAACTTCAATGATGTGAAGACATGAACAGAGGAACACAGGAGAAACCATCCAGCACCATAACTGAGTCTGAGCAGTAATGAGATGGAGACTGTGTGACGTCATAGGTGGTAAATATAGAGATGATTAAGGACAATGTAGGAATACAGCCATTAAAACGCACGTAAGCTCCCAATGCATTTTACATACAGTGAACGTGAGCAGCTGCATAAAACACAATTAACTACAGATGAAACAACAGTCCAACAAACTGTTCACTGAATTTAGAACGACTGTCGAAACGTTCTCTCCCCAAACACAGAGCTCTGCTGTTTGCAATTTCCTTTGTTTCAATCACATGTTTCACAAAGTGCTGATACTCACCGTGTCCGTGTCCGTGTCCGTGTCCGTGTCCGTGTCCGTGTCCGTGACCGTGAATGACTGAACTCTGGCCTTTTCTAGGGTCAACCACAAGGGAGGAACATGGCGGCGTTAATGTCAGGCTGGGGGGGGGATCCAGGTACGGACGCAGATTCTGGATCTCCTTCTTCACCATGGGAAATATTGTGAAAAGGAAAGATTTGAATTATATATAATAATCTGGATCTGGGAGAAACTTTTTTTACCGAATGGTTATTTTAAGTTAAGCCTCGGATGAATTATATTCCCAAATGTCAGGTGTGTTTGCATAACCTCAGTTTCTATGGACAGGTAAGACCTCAAATAATCCATTTTCAGCGTCGGTACCTGTTACTATATGTACATAATAATAATAATTATTATAATGAAAAGAATGATAATAATGTTTAACTTATAACTAGTCATAGATGTACGGCTTCTTTTTATTTTCCTGAGTTCCTAGAAACACATTTGGACATGAAGGGTCAGTAGACATGCTTGAAATTTCCATTTAATGTGACAGAACATCCTCACGGGACTAATCAGGGCTCGCACTCACAGACTTACACACACACACACACTAACACACACACACATACACACACACTAACACACACACACACATAGCCATACACACACGTAGGCACACACACACAGGCCAAAACATGTGGCTGCATTTTCTCCAGAACACCTACAAATGGAAGCGAGTTGAGAGTTACCAGTTGGGACCAGTTGAGAGTTAATATGATTAAAGAGTTAATATGGTTGAAGGAAATAGACTGATCCCCAGTCGTATCAGAATCAGGACCTGGATCAGGTGGTCCATGAGACCCAGAGGAGGCCTCAGGTTGCCATTCTGTCAGGACTGAGCCAAATTCACCAGCCCAGTGTGACTTCACTGGACCCACGGGTCCCTTGTGTGTGTGTGTTGTGTGTGTGTGTGTGTGTGTGTGTGTGTGTGTGTGTGTGTGTGTGTGTGTGTGTGTGTGTGTGTGTGTGTGTGTGTGTGTGTGTTTGTGTTGTATGTGTGCGTCAGTGGTAGCATGTTCACTCTGACAGACGCACAGTATAGTATAGTATAGTGATATCTGGAACTCCGGGATGAAGACGGGATCGTCTCTGGAACACTGGTGAGAACCTGGAGTTGATATAAATATTTATACAGATGTAAATTATGGATTTGGAGTTTATTTAATGACCTCATGTTATATAATGTATAAGTAATAAATAACTACATTGATATTAACACTTGGTAAAGATGTTAATATGTTATAATCATCAGGACTTTATTGTGTCTGAGATTTTTATGATCAAAATCTTCAAAGGGCATCAGATTTAACTGTTGATGGGAGAACTGTTGATGGGAGAACTGTTGATGAGAGAACTGCTGATGAGAGAACTGTTGATGGGAGAACTGTTGATGAGAGAACTGTTGATGGGAGAACTGTTGATGAGAGAACTGTTGATGGGAGAACTGTTGATGGGAGAACTGTTGATGAGAGAACTGTTGATGGGAGAACTGTTGATGGGGGAACTGTTGATGGGAGAACTGTTGATGGCAGAACTGTTGATGGGAGAACTGTTAATAAGAGAACTGTTAATAAGAGAACTGTTGATGGGAGAACTGTTAATAAGAGAACTGTTAATAAGAGAACTGTTGATGAGAGAACTGTTGATGGGAGAACTGTTAATAAGAGAACTGTTGATAAGAGAACTGTTGATGGGAGAACTGTTGATGGGAGAACTGTTAATAAGAGAACTGTTGATGGGAGAACTGTGGATGGGAGAACTGTTGATGAGAGAACTGTTGATGGGAGAACTGTTAATAAGAGAACTGTTGATGGGAGAACTGTTGATGAGAGAACTGTTGATGGGAGAACTGTTGATGGGAGAACTGTTGATGGGAGAACTGTTGATGGGAGAACTGTTGATAAGAGAACTGTTGATGGGAGAAGTGTACAATGATATCAAGGTGCAAATAATAATAACTAAATAAAGGTTAGCAGTTCCGAGGGCAGCAGCAAAAAGAGAGTGTTCGGGAATGGTTGAGTCCCTGAGAATACTTGGTGCTTTCCTATGACACCAGGAACTGTACAGATCCTCCAGGGAGTGGAGAGGGCCGCCGATGATCTTTTGAGCCGTAGTGTTGACCCTCGACCTCTTTCCTGTCCACAGCTGTGCGGCTGAAGAAACACACACAGATGCAGGAGGTCAGGATGATCTCAAAGAAACGCTGATAACAGGAGACAAGCTGTTTCTGTGTGAGGTGGTGGTTCCTGAGTAACCTCAGGAAGTAGAGTCCTGTGTCTTCAGGTTTACTCTCTGTGAACTCCCAGGAATAGGAAGTCTTAGACTATCTCTGCACAACCCCCAATGACGAACAGGGACTGAAGTTGTACTGTTGATGGAAGAACTGTTGATGGGAGAACTGTTGATAAGAGGCCTCTTGATAGGAGAACTATCGATGGGAGAACTGTTGATAGAGGAACTGTTGATGGTAGAACTGTTGATAGGAGAACTGTTGACTGGAGAACTGTTGATAGGACAACTGTTGATGGGAGAACTGTTGATGGGAGAACTGTTGATGGTAGAACTGTTGATGGAAGAACTGTTCATAGGAGAACTGTTGACTGGAGAACTGTTGATAGAACAACTGTTGATTGGAGAACTGTTGATGGTAGAACTATTGATCGCAGAACTGTTGATAAGAGAACAGTAGATGGGAGAACTGTTGATGGGAGAACTGTTGTTGGGAGAACTGTTGATAAGAGGCCTGTTGATAGGAGAAATGTCAATGGGACAACTGTTGATAGAAGAACTGTTGATGGGAGAACTGTTGATGGTAGAACTGTTGATTGGAGAACTGTTGACAAGAGAACTATTGATAGGAGAACTGTTGATAGAATAACTGTTGATGGGAGAACTGTTGATGGTAGAACTGTTGATTAGAAAACTGTTGATAAGAGAACTGTTGATAGGAGAACTGTTGATGGTAGAACTGTTAATAAGAGAACTGTTGATGGGAAAACTGTTAATAAGAGAACTGTTGATGGGAGAACTGTTGATGGGAGAACTGTTGATAGGAGAACTGTTGATAAGAGAACTGTTGATGGGAGAACTGTTGATGGGAGAACTGTTGATGAGAGAACTGTTGATGGGAGAACTGTTGATGGGGGAACTGTTGATGGGAGAACTGTTGAGGGCAGAACTGTTGATGGGAGAACTGTTAATAAGAGAACTGTTAATAAGAGAACTGTTAATAAGGGAACTGTTAATAAGAGAACTGTTGATGGGAGAACTGTTAATAAGAGAACTGTTGATGGGAGAACTGTTGATGGGAGAACTGTTGATGAGTGAACTGTTGATGGGAGAACTGTTGATGGGGGAACTGTTGATGGGAGAACTGTTGATGGGAGAACTGTTGATGGGAGAACTGTTGATGGTAGAACTGTTGATGGGAGAACTGTTGATGGGAGAACTGTTGATGGGAGAACTGTTGATGGGAGAACTGTTGGTAGTAGCCATGTTCGGTGCCACTGGAGAATTTTTCCGGCTAAATTTCACTTCACCACACAAGTGTTGGCAGCAAGCTCACACGTCAGCGCTAGTAAAGCATCTGAGGCTATGTTACTGTGATTAGCCAACCTCATCAAGCAGTGGAACAGGTGTTCAGACTGAGTAGATCTACCTGTGAAATTTGAACCTCCTCGATGGATTGGGAAGGACTTCAGCTGGAGGACACAGAGTTAATGGAAGGATTAATAACTTATAAGCAATCCTCAACAAAATACCGTGTGCGCCAAATCCAACAGCTTCATGACGATACTTAATTAAGTATTGGTGGAACCTGAACAATTTCCCTGAATGGGGATCATGTGACCTCACTAACCAATCACAGTCAAACAGGGGGAAGTTCAGTCATTTACATGAAGCATGGAGAACTTTTAATGCATTAACATCTCTGCATATGTATCACGACACTACACATCCTGATTATTTCTAATTCTCTCATACTTTTTCACTTCAGAACGAGTGAGAGGACGATAAATGCACCAGCATCTTGAGACGACCCGCCTCACGCGAACAAATGGTTTCCAAGGAGGTTTGTTGGTTCTAACCCTTTTTTTTTTTTTACTGATCAGCGCCCTCTAGCAGAGGGAGCAGTGACACTTGCTGGTGTTGATTAAAGTTCTGTACATTTTACCAGTGTGTGAAAACGCTGTGGTTCCCGCCATCCTCCACCTTTAGACAGGGTTGCTATGGCTTGCAGAGGTCAATGAGATTAGCCGCTGAGTTTTATATTTCTGAATCACTTTGGTCAAACCACGGCCATAGAAAATGTCTGTTTTTAGTTGACACAAGTTGTTAGATGAAGAACGAGACATGATTCTGACCCTGACGCTGCTGCAGAGCCACTTGACAGCCACGCTCCTGACCTCCATCCTGGCGGCGGTGCTGGGCTCCCTGCAGATCGGATACCACACCGGCAACGTCAACGCTCCAGCCAAGGTGAGCCGGAGAAGATGCACAGTTTCTAAGTTCTTGACATCGTCTTCAGTTTTGGTCTTGGCTTCTCCTCAAGACTGCAGATGCTTTTTATTCCGACAACGCTATCAGCCTGTTTGCTCGGATAACGGATAAAAATCTTGTTTCAAAGAGGTGTACATTTTATGATTTTATTTTCATAATATTTGTGTATACGTATATATGTATTAAAATATGATGTAAAGCCGAAATTAAAGAAAGTCCCACAATTTCAAAATAAAGTTGTAATTTAATCTGAATGAAGATTTAATATTATGAGAATAAAGTTGAAAAAAAAAAAGTGATTATATTAAAGAGTAAAGTAGTAATGCTACAAGAATAATTTTTTGGCCCCTGCTCCACATAACAGACAATTTCAAAGTGTGTCAGGCTAATTCTCGTGCTCAGATCCAGTTTCTACTTTCTTAAGTCTGTCCTTTAAAAGTGCCGATAATATAATATAATAATATGAAGTCGATGACGCAAAAGATGGTTAGGTAAAGTATAGTAAGGTAAAGTATAGTGCAACAAGATATTTAATGTTTTTGATCACTTTGTTGACTTTGTGTTGGGTACAGGGTCTCTGACTGCATCTTACCCTAGACTCCAGCTTCTTGCGATGAGGTTACGACCACTTTACCCTCTGAGCTTCAGTCATTTTCTAATGCAAAGCCTAAAATGAAGACGTCGTTCTGAAATTATTACAACCTTTCTCTCATTAAATTATGCATTTACTCCAAGAATCTCACTCTTTTTTTTTTTCCGTAAATGTAAATGTGGCTATAATTGTCCTTGTCCGGGGTGTACCCTGCCTCTCGCCCGATGTCAGCTGGGATAGTCTCCAGCCCCCTGTGACCCTGCACAGGATAAGCGGTAGATAATGAATGATTGAATTGCATGAAGGCCGCAGAATGTTCACATGAACACAGAAAAACTGCGTCATACCAACCGTGGATATATAGCCTTGTACTCAGTATATATATAATTCAAAGGGGCAAAGGGGAGAGGGGGGGGTCTTACCGCAAAAAATCTCTCACAGCGTCGATAAAACACTGAATAAACTTAACAATCCCATGAAACTCTGGAAACTGCCTGGCTGAGATTTTCTTTTTCAGTCAAGCTGAGGCGAATGTCCATAATCAACCTGAAAAGGAACACACATTCTTATTTTGTACTTTTTCTTTGAACACTTTCAAATGTCTCATTGATTAGATTGGGGATTGAGTTTGTTTCCTCGTGTTGCTGGTCTTATGTGTTTACATCGTTTTTAGATCATTGAAGAGTTTTTCAACCACACCTGGAGAGAAAGGCACAACCAGTCACTACCTGACCACAGCCTGACCCTCCTGTGGTCAGTCTCCGTCAGCATCAAGGACTTCGGAGCCTTGCTGGGCTCGCTGGCTGTGAAGTATCTGGCAGATTCTTATGGACGGTAAATAAGAAGAAGTAAGAAAAAACACTTTTCAATTCATTTTCCGTCAAGTTTTTAATGAACACTCTCCCTTGCAGACGTACCTCCATCCTCATTGTGAACTGTCTCTCTGTGGTGGGAGCCTGTCTGATGTCTGCCTCCAAAGTCAGCAGGTCGTTTGAAGTCCTCATCCTGGGCCGGTTGTTGTTCGGTCTGTTCTGTGGTTTGGTCATGAGTCTGAATCCGCTCTACATCCAGGAAGTATCCCCAACAAACCTGAGAGGAGCCTTCGCCACGCTCAACCAGGTGTCCTTCGCTGCAGGCATCCTGGTGGGAATGGTGAGAACTTGCTGCTCGCTGTAGCCCCGATCCCCTGCATTGTACAAGCAATCCTCCTGATTGAGCACATCGAATTAAATTGTGACTCATTAATAATGTCAAACAGTCCACTATGACTCAACTAGTTCTAAGATCAGATCCCAGAGGGACTCATTAATGAAGATAAATGCAGAATGCTGATGTGTTGGATTATCTTTTTCCCTGTGTCAAACAGACACGGTATTTGTTTTCCTTGATGGCCTTTTGATTTTATATTACCAGAATGGCCTTTGTCTCAACAATTTTCTGCTTTGCCCAACAGAAATCCTGTGTATTCAGCACAATTTCTGCGTATTCAGCACAATGTCTGCTTGTTCAGCGCAATTTATGTTTGTTCAGCACAATGTCTGCTTGTTCAGCGCAATTTATGTTTGTTCAGCACAATGTCTGCTTGTTCAGCAAAATTTACTTTTGTTCAGCACAATATATGCCCGTTCAGCAGTATTTGTGCTTATTCAGCATAATTCTGCCTTCCCTCGCCTTTTAAACAAAAAAAATCTGACTTCGGCGTTTTCCATTTAGGGGCAATTTTCCTGACCAACTCCTTTGAACACCTACAGGGGAAGCCTCCTTTGTTTATTGCCAGAATCGCAAGGACTTTCTGAGAGAAAAAAAAAGCATATAATGAATGCTATGTTGCCCCTCGATTTAAACATTGTTCACATGGATTCTAAATAAATTCAAAGATTAATGATGATACCTATGAAACAAGATGTCTGTATTTTTCTACTGCAGGTGGCTGGTCTTGAGACAGTACTGGGTACAGAGCACAACTGGGCCATGATGCTGTCCCTGTCCCTGATCCCGGCCTTCCTACAGTACCTGGTCCTGCCTTTCTGCCCTGAGAGCCCTCGCTACCTTCTCATTAGCCAGGGAGAGGAGGAGAAGGCTGAGGCTGGTGGGTGTCACTGATGTTCAACCTGCACCGTTCACATGACAGGTCACATTGTTTTAGCCATCAGGTTGGCTTTACCATAGAGATGTCGAGAACCCGATTGGCTCTTCTGCCGATGAGCTGAAGAGTTTTTTTTATACGCTTTTTTAATTCTAGGGATATTAAAAAATGCAGATGTTTTGAATTCACCCAATTATACCTTAACATCAGAGGTTGTTTTATCTCTTCAGCCCTGATGAAGCTGAGAGGAAACACAGACAAGGTGTTGGCTGAGCTGCAAGAGATGAAGGGAGAAGCCGCCCACACTCAGACCGGAGTCTCCATCCACGAGTTCTTCAAGAAGGATCGCTACAAACAGCCCATCATCATTGTCCTCATCATCAACTTGGGCAGCCAGCTCTCCGGATTCAATGCGGTCAGTCTCAAAATGCTGATGTAGGATTAAAATCAATCAGGGTCAGCGTGAGCTGGAGCTGCTTGTTAGGAAAACAACGGTTTTCTAAAGACTTCTAAAGATTTCTTTCCTAAAGATGCCCAGTGAGCGCTGAGATAAAATAATCCTCCTCCTCCAATTCCTCTAGATCATCAATTATTCCACCCGGATGTTTCAGGCCAAGTTTTACGAGGCAAAATACCTGACTCTGGGCGTGGGGGCTGTCAACGTGACCTTCACTCTGGTGGCAGTGAGTACAGCATCTCAACATCCATGTCTTTATTAGAGGTGGAGTGTGTTAAATTAAGAAGTATGTCTTTGAATAAATGAATATCTTTTTGTTGTATAATCAACTGAAAATTTGAATCAGGTTTTATTTAACATTAGCTTGGATTGAGGCCGATTGACCAGAAGGGCCGCAGCCTTGGCAGTAGCGGAAGCAAAAACCGTGTGAGTGTGGGAGGAGTTTTTGGGACGCAATGGAGAATGACTTTCGTTTGGCCTCAAAGAAGTTCTGGCAACTCAGGAAGAGAAAGCAGGACTTAGCTTGGACTGTGTGCAGCTGGACAGAGGAAGTGCTGATCTGTACTGAGGATGTCTTTGGACGATGGAAAGAACACTTCGAGGAACTTCTGGTACCCGAAAGCCACACCCTCTATAGTTGAGGCAGGGGTAAACGACTCGGGGAAAGGCCCATCCATTTCCCTGGCAGAAGTCACCGAGGTAGTTAAGAAGCTGCCAAATGGCAAGGTGCGAGGGGTGGATGGGATTCTTCCTGACTTTCTGAAGGCTTTGGACAAATGTCGTGTGGCAGACAGGGAAAGCACCTTTGGACTTTTAGACTGGGGTGTCCGTCCCACTTTTGAAAAAGGACCGGAGGGTTTGCTCCAATTATAGGGGGATCACACTTCTGAGCCTTCATGGGAAAGTTTACTCCGAGGTTTTGGAAAGAAGAGTCCGACTGATTGTTGAACCTCCGTTTCAGGAGGAACAATGCAGATTACGTCTTGGACATGGAGCAGTGGAGCATGTTTTACTCTTGCATGCTTGCGGGATCATGGGAATTTGTCCATCCAGTCTACCTGTTTTTTGTGGATTTGGAGGGGGCTTACAACTGCGGGGTGTACAGTGGGAGTGCGGGATACTGGGGTCATTACTACGGGCCATCCGATTTCTATATAACCAAAGTGAGAGTTTTGTCTGTATGCTTGGCAGAAAGTCAGACACATTTTCACTGAATGTTGGACTTCGCCAAGGTTTTTCTTTGTCTCCGATTCTGTTCTTGATATTCATGGACAGAATCTCAAGGTGCGATTGAGGTAAGGAGTGTATCCAGTTTGGGGAGCTTAAAAATGAATCTATGCTGTTTGTAGATGATGTGGTCCTATTGGCTTCATCTTTGGTGACCTCCAGCATGCACTGGATCGGTTTTCAGCGGAGTGTGGAGAGTCAGCACCTCTAAAACTGAGACCAAGCTTCTCTGCCGGGAATCGATGGACTGTCCACTTCGGGTTAGGATTAAGTTGCTGCCTCATGCAAAGGAGTTCCAGAATCTGTGTGTCTTGTTCTTGAGTTATGGGAAATTATATCGGTGAGCTGTGGTGAAGAAAGAGCTGAGCCATAAGGCAAAGCTATCAATTTACCGGTGCTTTTACCGGTCCGGCTTCGTTCCAATCCTCACTTACGGTCATGAATCTCGGTAGTGAGAGAAAGAATGAGGTCAAAGATACAAGCAGAGGATATTTGCTCTTCCGAAACCTGCTGCAACTGAGTATGAAACCTCCATTCAAGGGGAACACGACGGGCCGACTTGTGAAACCATTGAGAGGTAAACTGGTGGCGTTTATGTAGTCTATCCAAGGAATTCAACTCACTGGGTGAAGACGGACTCCCCCCAACACGGGCAAATTTTATCCTTAGGAGAGCCCCACAACTTGTACTGGCCACATGCCCCACACCCCGACTGTGATTGTCAACACTACCAAAATGTGAAACAAATAATATTATCCATTTACATCATGTTGACACCGGAAGGAACCATAGATCCTTGGATAGAAACGGCTGAACTGAGGTGTGTTACATTGGTGGACAAACTCATGACTCATGTTGGAAGATTGAATTAAATTTATAGGGGGTGTTTTTGAGTCAATGCCAATAAATCTGGTGTCTTAATACATCAAACACAAACATTACATTATATTCACTTGGAATCTTACCATTGATAAACTACTTTGTTAGACCTGTAGTTTAACAAAGTTCGGCTTCAAGTCGGACTCGCTCACGTCATGGACTTGAAGCCAAACTTAATTTTCTAAATATTTATGTGAAATCCGCCTGTTGGGTTTCGATGGACCCGTTGGATTTCGGTCGGTTATCCATACCCTAAAGCAGACTCACCACTCTGTTGTTCTTTCCTTTCAAGTTTTTCCTGATGGAACGGGCCGGAAGGAGGAAGCTCCTGCTGACTGGCTTCATCTCCATCGCCGTGTGTAACTTATTCATGACCATAGTGGATTCTGTCCTGGTAAGATAATCTCAGTGGGATAACCAATCACACAGGAAAAGTTCCATTGCATAATTGGACTTGCACAGGCTACATATGTTTGTTTGGGGTTCCCTTCCATTGGTAAACTGTAACAGGGGCCAACATTTGTACTGACTTGAAATTAATTGTGAAACTGTCAATGTATTTATTAATCACATGTGCGTCTGAGGTGTTATTCTAACATTCATCTGGTTATATTTCAAATATATTAGTTTATTAGAAAATAGATGACATCAGGTTTTGATGTGGGTTGTAATAAAATAAAATTTTGGACGCTCTAAAGTCAGAATTGTCTATCCTTTGAGCAGCACCTGGTCCCGGAGCTGCGGAGCCTGCAGGTCTTGCTGGTTTTCTGTTTGATTTCAGCTTACGAGCTGGGCCCAGGACCAATCTCCTGGTTCATCGCTGCCGAGCTCTTCGACCAGCCTGGTAGACCCATCGCCATGGCCTTCACCAGCATGCTCAACTGGGGAGGGAAGTTCACTCTGGCTCTTCTTTTCCCCCCGCTACTGGTGGGTTTATACTGGTGACCTGAATACTGCATGCTGCATGTTTACCGCTAAACTTCTGTTTAATACACATACACATAATACACATAACCAAAATTAAAGGATAAAAAGGATAACATAAGGATGTTTTTGGATTATAATAAAAAAAAAAAAAAGGGATTAGACTCTAACTGAGAGCGAGAGCGAGGAAGGCTGACCTGAGATCCATTTGTTTTTCGCTCTAGTCTTGGGGAGCAAAAAGGACTCCCACGCTCGCGTCTTCCATTTATTCAAACAGGATGCTCGTAAACCAAAGCAGACCACTCGTATACCCAGCTAGTTTTTTTACGAGATAAAGGTACTCGCTCGTATCAGGAAAAATCCCTGATTCGAGCAAAACAAAAATCGCTCCTAAATTAAATCATCGCTTGTCAAGCAAGGCACATTTTTTGAAGAATCTTTGCTCGTAAATGAAAATACTCTTAAAGCAAGGCACTCGTAAACGGAGGTACCACTGTATTGGGGATACCACCAGAGAAGAAATAAGCAAAGACTTTGGACGTGACAGAGAACAAAACACAGAAGAAGCTGGGGGTCATGGCAGTGACGTGAAGCCAAAACACAGTAACACATCAATTATTTGTTTTAATTAAACTCAACCTGGTAACACATACTGCTTCCTGCTTTCTGCACGACTTACTCAAACTGTAGACCTAAAAACTGAAGAGGTGGATTTGAAGTAAGCTTTTCTTCCTTTTCACATCGGAGACACGAATGTTAATCACAGTCGCTAAATCTGTTATAAACAGAAGTATACAAACACAACTGTTATAAATGATACATATTTATAATCTATTACTAAATGTCTTTTCATGTTAACTAGTTGAATGAATTTTGGGTTTTCTGTGTTTTTCTTGATAATCATGACTAATGTATAATCCCCCTAAAGTTGACGTGTGTATAATTTTTTAATTTTATATATTATATATAATTTTATAATAATAACTCTTTGAATGAATTGAATGTAATTTGAACAACAACGTTTTTATTAGTGTATAATAAGCTGAAAGGAGCAATCAATTTTTTAATCTTAGTTCAGAAATGCACTTATACAGTACACAAAAATTAAATGGAACACATAATCATCACTCAGCTGAGGAGGATCAAACTCCTCAGCCTCCCTGGGAAGGTCTATGCCAGGGTACTGGAGAGGAGAGTCCGGTCGATAGTGTAACCTCGGATTCAGGAGGAACAATGCGGTTTTTCGCCCTGGTCGTGGAACGCTGGACCAGCTCTATACCCTCCCCTCTTTGTGCTGGAGAGGACATGGGAGTTTGCCCAACTGGTCCACATGTGTTTTGTGGATCTGGAGAAGGCTTAGGAGCATCCTTTGGGGGGTGCTCCGAGTGTATGGAGTGGATGGCCCACTGCTACGGGCTGTCCCATCTGTTTACTATCGGAGTAAGAGTCTGGTTCGCATTGCCGGCAGTAAGTCAGATTCGTTTCTAGTTGCTGGACTCCGCCATGGCTTCCCTTTGTCACCGATTCTGTTCTTAATTTTTCTGGACAGAATTTCTAGGCACAGCAAAGTGTTGGAGGGTGTCGGGTTCGGTGGCCTTAGGATCCTGTCACTGCTTTTTGTGGATGATGTGGTCCTATTGGCACATTCAAACACAGACCTCCAGCTCGCACTGGGACCATTCGCAGCAGAGTGTTAAGCAGCCGGGATGAGAACCAGCAGCTCTGAGTGTGAGGCCATGGTTCTCAGCCGGAAAAAGGTAGAGTGCTCTCTCCGGGTCGGGGAGGAGTTTTTGCCCCGAAAGGAGGAGTTTAAGTATCTCGGGGTCTTGGTCACAAGTCAGGGAAAAAGGGAGTGGGAGATGGACAGGTGGATCGGGGCGGCGTCTGCAGTGATGCGGAAGCTACATCGATTGACCCGAAAGGCAAAGCTCTTGATTTACCGGTCCATCTACGTTCCGACCCTCACATATGGTCATGAGCTGTGGGTCATGACCGAAAGACTTAGATTGCGGATACAAGCGGCTGAATTTAGTTTTCCAGGTGAGGTGTAGAGTAGAAACAGGAAGAGCACTGCCAGAGCCCTAAAATGACCTCCAAATGGGCCACTCGGGTGCATGTTTCTGCCCAAACTGTCAGAAACAGACTCCATGGGGGGCATGAGGGACCAAATTCCACAAGTAGGACCTGTGCTCACAGCCCGATTGGCATTTGCCAGAGAACACCAGAATTGCCAGATTCGCAACTGTTGCCATGTTCTCTTCACAGATGATAGCAGGTTCACACTGAGCATATGTGACAGACGTGAGACAGTCAGTAGACGGTGGAGAACGTTCTGCTGCCTGCACAATCCTCTAGCAAGTCTGGTTTGGTGTTGGGTCAGTGATGATCTGGAGAGGCATATCCTTGGAGGGTGGCACAGACCTCCACGGGCTAGCCAGGGGTACCATGACTGCTGTTAGGTGCAGGGGTGCCGCGAGGTGCCGGTGCCTAGACATTGTAGGGAGTTTATACAGGCACGTGGAGGCCATACACACTACTGAGCAACATTATGAGTTGTCTGGAGGAAATTCACAAAAGTTGGATCAGCCTGGGATCTTGTCTTTCCACTTAGATTTTGGGTATGATTCTAAATCTAGTCCTCAATGGGTTAATGATTCTGTTTTCCATTGATCGTTCTTACATTATTTCTTTCAACAAATTACACTATTTATTCAATAAATATTTTCAACTGTATTATTTCATTCATCCAGATCTGGGATGTGTGATTTAAGTGTTCCCTTTATTTATTTTTTTGAGTAGTGGTATGTACAGTAGAGTATTTAGGCAAGAAATAAATACATAATACAAAAATGTAATAAAAGCTAAAATAGTAGAAAATCCACCACCAAAGGCCTTTCGACCTCAGACATAATCTATTTTTTTCCCTGAACATTCCTTTGTAAGAAAGACAGAAGTCAGACTAATTTAAAAATTTATAGATTTAATAAAAGGTAGCAGCAAATAGGAAAACTTTGATTTAAAAGAACTGAAGGTTGAAGCGGTCCTGCAGTTTTCTAGGAGCTTCTTCCAAATATTTGTTTCATAATAACTTAACCCTGCTTCTCCATCTTTTGTTCTGACTCTGGGGAAACTGAGCAGACCTGAGGCGACCTAAGTGGTCTGGATGGTTCAGAACATAGCACAAGATCAGAAATGTATTTTGGTCCAATACCGTTTAGTGCTTTGTAAAACAGCAGCAGCATTTGGATATCAGTTCTCTTAGTGACCGGAAGCCCGTGTACAGACCTCAGAACTGGATTGATATGATCCACATTTTTAGTCTTAGTGATGACTCCAGCAGCAGGTTCTGAATCAGCTGCAGCTGTCTGATCCATTTCTGAGGAAGACTAGTTAAGGCGCCGTTACTGTGGGGAAATCGACTGAAGATGAACACGCGGGCTAGTTTTTCCAAAAGAAGTTTTTCCATCAGTTTTCTAATTCTTGCTGTAGTTCCAGATGATTGTAGGCGTTCTTTGTAATGCTGGATTAAAAAACAAATATCAACAACCCTGATAAAATTGAACTGTATGTCTCCCTCGCCCACATAGAAACTGTGTGGGGCGTATGTCTACCTCCTCTTTATGACGGTGGCTCTGGTCGCCTTCATCTTCACCTGGATTCGCCTCCCAGAGACAAAAGGCCGCACATTCGACGACATCGCCGAGGAGTTTAGAGGAGCTGAGGGAATTTCTTTGCACAATAACATTGGATTCAACACTTTCAGCTGAGCCTACAGTGTCCGGATGGGAAGTGTTCAACATGTCTGCCTGTACGTTTTACCAAATGTTAGTGATAGGTCAGATATATTTTAATTGTTATGAAGGTGGTGTGTGCAATAAACTGAATTTAAGTTTGTTCGATTAAAAAACAACTTTTGAGGGGGCTGGCTGTCACTTCTAACGCGTGTGGATGGATGTTTCCACTTATATCTGAGGAGCAGAATAATGGCTCAGCTACACAGGTTTTGTTCTCGCTCTGGCTTTTTTGTTCTGGTGTGACATTAAACACGGTACTCTGTCATCTGAGTTTGTCATCTAACTACTCACATCTGATCTCCAGCTTAGGAGTCATTTCCTTTTTTTTTACTAAACTCATATGGACATTAAAGTACTTCTGTGTTTCGCTTTGAATAAATGGAATATAATATTCCCTACTACGCTCAAATTACAAGTTTGTCAGAAAAGCACTTTTTATCTCCACGGAACGGGTACTTACGCCGCCATGTTCGTATAGATGTCTATAGAGATTTTACGTTTTAAGTTACGCGTTTTGACCATTGGGGGATTATACTTATTACTGAAAGAAAAGAAAAAAAGAAATACTGAGCGCCAAGCTTTCTTCTTAATACTTTCTACACCAAGATTCTACTCTTAAATTTGGAATCCTCCAGCAGCCCGGGGCCGGCTCTGCGCCGCCAGCCTGATTCCCAGCAGCTGTTGGAAATCACAAGAAAGGACTTTTCCTCCTTCACCAGCCTGCAAGACCAAGCTCGGCTCGGCCGCCACACTCACGTTGGGATGTGGAAGGAGAAGTGACTCCCCCAACCAAATTTTACAAGTCTTTTGGCAACATAGTAACCAAGCATGCAATCGTATAGAGGTAATACTATTTTACAAACATATTAGGCGCAAGAGCAATTTTATCTCCTATATAAAACTATTTTCAAATAGATATAAACACGTAGATGCCTACATGGTGTGACAAAAAACAGACCACACACAGAATCATGCTACTGCACGCGTCTTTGTAACAAACCTTTAAAACTTAAGTATTTAATGTATTGTAAGCGATGCATCCAAGAGTTAGCTAAGGAGCACGACTCATTCAATTCAACAAGTTTTGAAACTTGTTGAATTGAATTCAATGTGCTTGCAGCAAAAGGACATTTTATTTAAAAAAATAAAATAAATAGCTTATCTAATTGAAAGAAGCCAAAAAATATCAAAGTATGTGATTCTAGCTAAGTAAACCAGGAAACTGGTTTATCTGCACGAACAATTCAGAACCGTTAAACATTGAAATATTGAGAGCAGCATTGCTGATGTGCACCTAACACCACCTCTGGAGTATTTTCCTGACGAGCACGCGGTAAACCAGGAGGGCCCCATCCAGGTAAACCAGGTGATTTAGAACCAGGTGGCTTGTTCATGAGGGGTGCACTTCAATTTTGAAGAAATACACATTAAGGATTATTTCCAACTCTGTTAAACCCTATCTGAGTTGTCACTATAACACTTTTATGAAAAATGTGGACGCATGCACAGATCACTTTTCGGGTGTGAAATTAGAAATACGACTACATGCTTAAAAGACTTGGAAACAGTAAGTCTTCTGTTTTGAAAAGAAGAAATATGTGGTTTTAAAACATATTCATTATTTAATGTATGATACATGTATCCATGTGAACTCGGTGTAATCCCGTGGATTTCACATTTACTCATGTGATTAAATGTGAAATCCATGGGATTACATGTCCGACCCATGGGATTACATTTGAAACCCACGGGATTACATGTCAACATGGCGATGGCAGCAGGGATCCCAGGTTTATAATAACATTAATAGTAATGTAACATTTAGCAATAGCTTATGGGGAAATACTATACAATAATAATAATAATAATAATAATAATAATAATAATAATAATAATAATAATAATAGTAATGATAACAACAATAATCATCATCATGAGCATCATGTGATCAGTGGACATCGAGCTGGTCCACAGCAGCAGAACCACTCACCAACCCTGTGACCTTACAGGGCGAGAAAACACAAAGACTCCAGGGGAGAAGTCAAGTTAGAAACATGCAATAATCCATTAACATGCACTAATCTAGTAACATGCATTAATCCAGTTACATGCATTAATCCAGTAACATGCATTAATCCAGTAACATGCATTAATCCAGTAACATGCATTGATCCAGTTACATGCATTAATCCAGTAACATGCATTAATCCAGTTACATGCATTAATCCAGTTACATGCATTAAACCATTTAACATGCATTAATACAGTAACATGCATTAAACCATTTAGCATGCATTAAACCATTTAACATGCATTAAAGTGAGAGGGATGTATAAGGAAGGACAGTGAGAGAGGAAGAGAGAAAAGCTCAGTGCATCATGGGAGATCCCCTACCAGTCTAAACCTGTAGCAGCATAGCTAAGAGCTAGCTTATGCCAGCCTCATATTTGAAATCCATGGGGTTACTTGTCCGACTGTTAACTGGCTCGAGCAGCCGATTGATTATACCAATGAGGAGAAGATGAGGCAGAGGTTACGTCCTGCAAACAACCTTTTTTTATTATGTTTCTCTCCCCCGTTTGGACCAGCACCAACAACCATATACACACTCTGACGACCTTTTATAAGTGTCCCTCATTAACTGATGGCCCGTACCACTAAAACATAATCCGATCCTATTAAATAAACAATAAATATTTACATAAACCACCCACAAAATATAAACCCTCTTTCCATAAATATTTACATTCTCAAACCGTGTGAATAAATACCCTTAACATATTTACATTAATATTTGCATTTTAACAAGATAAGAAAACTCCCCATCCACCCACTTCCTCCTTGTCCTCTTCCTCCCGGAACTAACAAAATTGTCTGAGACTTTCTAATTGACTCCTTATCACACATCTGCTGTTGTAATACATCATTCATTAATTCATCTTTTTTAGATTTTGTCTCTTGTAATTGAAACAGCCATGAGAAACCTATGAGATTACATGTGGAACCCCCATGTGAATCACACAGGATTACCATGGTAACCATACAAACAACCATGACAAACCCAGCCATGCCATGTGGGACCTATAGGAATATAATAATACCCATAATGCACCCATCAAAACAATTTGAACCCTGTGGCATTTTAAAATGAAACCCATACAAATCCATGTAGAAACTATTTTCCATATTTGATGAACAACAGATGAAATAGAATTACTGAAAAGAATACGAATAAACCATTCAGAGACAAATTTAGTGTCACGGCTCATTTTCATTTGAGGTCTGCTGTGTAGCATGACTTGCCGAACGGGTTCCTCAAAACTGCTGCAGTCAACTTCTATAATGGACCACTATCTGTTTGACCTGCAGGGGGAGACAAACTCCAGCCAATGATTTCCATAGATGACCCCAGAACTCAGTGAAGTGATCAACTCCTCCTCATGATCTGCTGTGAAGCTCAGAAGGTTTTGGAGGAAGAACCGACAGTTGAGACTGACTCAGACACATCTTAACGATGATATTCATCATCTTCATCACATTTAATTTTCTTCATTTTCCAGGAAGCGTGGGTGAGTAATCCACACAGATGAAGACATTGCAAAGGTAACTCATATCACCTATAAACATCATATTTTCTGTCTACACAGATGCTTCTGACAGCAAGAGTGTCCTCCAAACACCTCCGGTCATCATTAGGAGAAGTGGTGACTCTTTAGTCAGTGGGATTAAATGTTCTCACAGTATAACCGACTATAATGTCATTCTGTGGTACAAACAAGATGAACACAAATCCATAAAGCTCCTGGGACAACTGTATACGAACATTCAGAACTATGAAGACGTGGAAGGAAAAGTCAGCTTTGATGGAGACGGTCGTGAACGTTCAGCTCTCACTGTCTCTGGTCTTTCAGTGAGTGACAGTGGTGTGTATTTCTGTGCTGCAAACACCACAGTGCTGCAGATTCCCCTCAAATCAACACAAAAACCCTCCTTTATGTGCAGGATCCTCAACAACTGCTGCCAGCAGGCTGTTAGAACATCCCTCTGATATCCTGTTAGATGCTTTCACACAACAACTCTCTCCCATTTCACATTTACATTGTTGTCTATTAACTGCATATCATTGGAGCTGAACACGCTGTCAGACAGTTACAGGTTTCTGGAACAGTTTTGGATCTCCCCTGGTCGGTTTTTCACCTTTACTTTTCCTGTGCACTTTCCCTCCCAAGGACCACAGGGAGACTGAGGCTCCTCCCATTTATGGCCATCATACATGTAAAAATAATGAAACTCAGTAACAACATTTAACATCCACTAAACTATAAATGCTATTACATCACATGATGAGGTGAGAGTCTGCGGGCGTCAGCAGACTATGATCGGGTCTTTACCTATTTTGTTCTATTTATATTATAATTGTGCACGATTCTAGGTTTTGATTTAAAAAAACTAGGTTTATATCACAACTAACGGTTGTAGTATGTGCATGTAGCTCTCCCTAGTAACAATTATAATAGTACTTAATTCATTTTTAAGCATCTTTCAAAGAAAACTTACAAAGTACTTTACATGATTATAAAAGGAATTAAAGACACAAACAAGGACAGTAAGTAATCACAAATAATATTAAAACCAAATGAGACTTTCTGACAAATGAGACTGTGGGTTTTGATGACTTAAAGGCTACATATCCTGTTAGACTCTATCATACTTCTCTGTCACTCCCAACTTCCTCACGTAATACCACAACTCCTCCCTCGGCACTGTCGTATGGTTTCTCTACAACCACAAAGACTTGTTCTTGAACAAGACCTTTGTTCTTGAAAATTGGTACCAGTACACTTGTCCTCCATTCTTCAGACATCCTCTCACTCTCCAACATAGTGTTGAACATTCTGTGTTGAACAACACCTCCATACCTCCAGCGGTATATATATATATATATATATATATATATATATATATATATATATATAGAACATACTAATAGGATTTCCATTCATTTAAATGGAGAAATTCATTTCTGTTAACGTTGTTTTTGGGTTTACGAGCATTGTCTCGGAGGCACCACTGTATATGTCTTTTAAAAATGCATCTTTACAAATTTTCCTGTAATAGTTTCTGGGTTTGAACTTTTTCTGTTATGTTACATCTGCAAGATTTTTATGGATTCTCTGTTTTATTGATAGTCTATTGTTATTTTATACTGTTAAATTAATCTTGTCTAAGCTTAACACATTTTGTCTTATTTTTTGTCTCAATTTTGCAACTTTGTTTGAAATCTCCCACATACATAAAGTTAATCTTCTTCCTCTTCTTATCCTTTTACATTTAATTTCCATGAGTAGAAATAATGAACAGTGGTGACCTGTAGGGGGACCTCCTCTGTTACTTAAACTCCCAGTTCCACATAGTCTGATGATTTTGATGCAGCGACACCTGAGGATCTTCGTGACTCTGTTCTTCATACGTTCTTCACGTCTGCAGAACATGGATACAATCTTTAAACCTCACCTCCTCATACTGTCAGTCATTTTGCTGTGGACTTCAGGTAATTCACATTTCAAATTTTGCTCAAACAACCAGTGATTGTTATTTTCTGGAAGTGTTCTTGAAGTGAGTGCTGTGATACCCACAGGTCTTATTTATGGGAGTGATGTCTACCAGCCTCCCATACTGTGGAAGGACGAGGGTGAAAGTGCAGTCTTAACCTGCAGCCACACAAAGGGATCTCTCTACTACCAGATGTACTGGTACAGACTACGACCAGGAGAAACACTGAAGCAGATTGTGTTCACTACTGAAAACAGTAAACCTGAATTTGAACCAGACTTCTCGGATGAGAAGTTCTCACCCACCAAGCCTGACGCTCACAGCGGTACTCTCACAGTGAAGAACCTGCTGCTGGAAGATGGAGGCTTGTATTTCTGTGCTGTGAGAGAACACAGTGATCAAACACGTGTGAAAGCTGAACAAAAACCTCAGATCGCTGTTATCAACTGAATTTATTAGCAGTACTGAAGGAGGACATCCCATAATAGAACCACCTGCATCTCTACATATCTCTGTGGTAACATCAGCTCACATATCACAGACTGACGGAGAGCTGGAACTGATCCCAGCTGACATTGGGTGAGAGGCGGGGAACACCCTGGACAATTCATCAGTTCATCAGAGGACCGACACACAGAGACAAACAAGCACAAACACACACATTCATACCCATCAGAAGATCGGAGGTTTGATCTGTGTGATTGGCTGGTTATGAACCCTGACCAGAATACAGAACATGAGTAAATGAATGAATGAATGAATGAATGAATGACAATAATTTTGTTGATTTTATCAGAAGCAACTAACATTTAAAAGATAGATAGTGATATTGATCAGAACTGTTCTGTGGGACCAAAAAAAGATGATATGAAACTGTGTTTAAACCAAAAATGTACCTGCAAAAGTCTGTTACATTCATTCATTCATTCATTATCTGTAACCACTTCTCCTGTTCAGGGTGGCGGGGGCTGGTGCCTATCCCAGCTGAAAGTTATTCACATTCAGATATACCTCAAACTCCTCCTCTCACTGAACCAGTCATACTTTAGGATAAAGGGGCAGAACCAAGGGTGTCCAATCAGATTTTAAAGGCGTCCAGCGCCAACCTAGAACCCTCATCTAGGCAGTGACTGTTCACAGTGACGGTCTGGCTGATCTGAAGTCAGTCAGTCTTAAACCCCTACAAGCTGCTGCATAATCCTGACAGGTTATCTAAAGACTTTTAAGGGAGTAAAAATGATTTATTTGATCCTGTTCTGTTTCCTCTCAGGTAAAAACGTCTTTAGTCACCGTTCTCAAAAAACATAACTTTATAATCTTTATCAACGTACTTACATTTTTGTTCTTAACCCAGGTGGCTGTCTGGGTCTTGATGTCCGTCAGGATCCCTCTGAGCTCATCAGCAAATCTGGAGATTCAGTGCAGATCTTCTGCAGCCATGATAAAACTGACTATGCACTGATGCTCTGGTACCAGCGGTCCCCTGGACTCCCAGCTCTGACACTCATCGGATATTTGTACACCTCTGATGTCACAATGGAAGACTCGTTTAAAAAGGATTTTACTTTGTCTGGAGATTTGAGTGGAACTCAGAAGAAGAATGCTTCTTTAATCATTAAAGTCTCAGGACCTGAGAAGAATGCAGTTTACTTCTGTGCAGCGAGGGAAACACGCTGACGAGAATCCCCTCTCCCCTCTACAAAAACTCTGTTTTATCTTTTATCGTGGTTTTGATTGACTCGTAGAATAAACTGATCCCAGACACCTGCTCTGGTTTTGATGTGATGATATCAGGATCGGTTCTGTAACCACATTTATTTATCCATCCTTCCCTTTTCTGGAACCACAAACATCCATTTAAGCCTGCGAGTAGTTTAGATTCACCAGTTCATCTACATCAAATGTTTATGGACTGTGGGAGAAAGCTGGAGAAACACTATGTTTACTAAACTTGGCAAACTCTGATGTGTCGTTCATTAAAGGTGCAGTGCGTAGATTGTTGGGGTATCTCTGTGAAAAAATGGAATGTAATATTGTGGATAGCTTGAAATTTTCATAGCAAGAACAGGAAGAGAAACAACTCTTAACCAGTGAGTAAATTTCATTTGCACATTCAACTGGAAATGCCCAAAGCATGGAATGCAACACACAAACACCAAGATCCATGTTGCTAGTGTCAGTGTCCACAATGAAGGCCGCTGGAGATCCAGGTGGGCCAGCTTTGGGGCCTCGATAAGTGCCGACAGTAGCTGCACGAAGGCAATGTCGCAGTCCTCACCCCACTGACACCTGTCCCTTCCGGGTCAGTCGGTGTAGTGGGCCGGCAATGTGGGTTCTTGACAAATCGCCGGTAGTAGGAGGCCAGGACCAAAAAGCTCTGCAGCTCTCCATTGTTGGGGCGGAGCAGCTAGTCCCTCATGGGTGCGACTTCTGCTGGGTCAGTGGACACACCCGCTGATGTGATGACATGGACCAGGAAGGCTTGGTCTTACATCACTTGCTGGAACAGGTGACATTTCTTGGGATGAAGATGGAGACTCACGGATGGCATGGAAGACGTCCCTCAGGTTCGCCAGTACACTCTCAAAATCCACAGCATGGGCAAAAAGGTCATCAAAGGAAACGACATAGCGGCTGTGGAGTATGTCAGCCAAGAACCTCTCCATAAGACGCTCAAAAGTGTCGAGGGCTAGCGGGATCCAGCAATGTAGTCGTGGGCATCATTAACCCGGAGAGCAGGGAGGAATTTTTCCCAAGCCCTCACAGCTTCTGTGGTACAGATCATCGAAGGCTTGCTTGGTCTCGGTGGATGGTGGTACAGAAGCCCCTTCGACTGCTGATGGTGAAGTGGGAGACTCTCTGGCTGTTGACGATAGAGTGGCGGGCTTCTGGGCTGGTAATTAAATGTGTCGCAGCCTCTCTTCCCCTGCGGTTTGGAGTGCTATTGCATCAGAACCCAGGTAGTGTTGCACGGGGTACATCTACCACCGCCAATTAAGGTGGAGCAGCGCCACAAAACCAAGTGGCGGGTCACTAACATGAACAGAGATCTCACTCATGGTGCAGAACACTATGGATGCTTGGAAACACCTCCCACACGTTCCCCAACACGTTACAATATTCATGTATCTATGTGACTCCATAGGAGAGAAATTGGCATAAACAAAATTCCACAGTGGATTGGATGTAATAGTGCGGATTAGAGATAATTATGGCTCCACCAGGGGGAACAGCGTAGCGCTGAATCAGACACCTTACTTCTTCTCAGTATAGTTAGCATGAGGAAAGATTCCCCCTCTTCAGGACTTTTACACATGATGAATAATCTCCATGATCATTTTAAACATGCTGATACTTCAGCCAAGTGGAAAAGTTAGAAAAATGAAGTTTGGGTCATTTCTAGACAATGGTAATAGTATTTATTGGTTCAAAGGGTCACATGATAATTAACCTCCTGAGGTCAACTAAAGATAGAAAACTCTAAACAACTTTGACTGAGTTTACATTCTGTGTTTCAGCGGTTTGAAACTTGTCCAGGGGAAAGATTGGAAAGGCAGTTCAGTCCAGCAGGTGTCACTAGCTGGTTTTACATGGACTCCAGTCATCCTCATCTTCTTCTTCCTCCTCTTTCAGCAGCTCCCTTTCGGGGTCTCCAAAACGGATCACCTGTTTCCATCCATAGGTCTGTAGCCTGCTGGTTACCTGTACCAGTGATGTATTTGTTAAACCGGGCCTGAACCAGGAAATCAGTTGTGTGTGTCAGTTTGAGATCTTCCAGCCTCTAAAGTGCTTCCCAGAAATCTCACAGCAAGAAGTTGAGTGCCCTCGACCCCTTTCCTACTGCCTTATGGAAAACCAACATCTCCTCCATCAGTCCCCTGATCACCGCTGTAATAAATCAATCCCTCCAGGCCGGCTTTGTTCCATCTGCCCTAAAAGCTGCAATAATCAGACCACTCCTCAAAAACCTACTCTCGATCCAGAAGTTTGTGCTAATTACAGGCCTGTTTCCAAACTCCCATTCCTCTCCAAAGTACTGGAAAAATGAGTTGCTGCCCACCTCCAGGACCACCTCAAATACAACAACCTCTTTGAAAAATTCCTGTCTTGTGTCTGCTTTCTTCGACACTGTTGTACATGGTATTCTCCTACACCGCCTACATCACACCATTGGACTCACTGACAGAACAGAATAAATTTCCCTTGGAAGTGCGAGGTCCCGAACGCACTGTGTCACCTGTGGGGTCCCCCAGGGATCCGTCCTTGGCCCCATTATTTTCATATTTGGCCATGTCAAAACTGACACACGTTTCTCCGCAACTTCTCCAACCTCATCGTCATCATCATCTACTGTGTCAATTCTCCACACCTGTCTGGAGGAGATAAAGGTGTGGATGAAAAACAAGTTCTCCAGTTGAACACCACGCCACATCAGACCCAGTCTTCCTCCATAACCAGTATTACATTCTCTGGTCATGACATTCCCCTCTCCTCATCAGTCACCAACCTTGGTCTAAGAGTCGACCTTCAACTCACTTTTGAATCCCACATCAAACACATCTGCAAGATCTCCTTTCAATATCTCAGAAATATTTCCAAACTCCGTTCTTCACTCACCTTGAGTGACGCTGAAAAGCTGGTCCACGCGTTTGTCTCCTCCAGACTGGATTACTGTAACACACTTCTCATCGGGATCCCTGATAAAAGTCTACAAAGACTTCAGTATGTTCAAACCAGTGATGCAAGGATCCTGATGAGAGTGCGTAAACACGAACACATCACCCCCGTTCTTCATTCCCTTTATTGGCTTCCCATCTCCACCAGGATTGATTATAAGATCTGTCTCCTCACTCACCAGTGCATCCATGGTAACGCACCCCCCTACCTGAAAGAACCACTCACCCCACTGACCTCAACACGATCCCTCCGTTCTACCCACTCATACCGCCTCCTCCTTCCCCGTACTAAGCTCAGCACCATGGGTGATCGGGGCTTCTGTTCTGCTGCCCCTCGTCTGTGGAATGCCCTCCCTGACCATCTGAGGGCTCCACAGACGACTGAGACTTTTAAAAAACTACTTGAAACTTTCCTTTTTAGCAGAACTTATAACTTAAATTAACATTGCTGCCTTTTGGTCATATTTTTATATTATTAATATTATATTTTTTATTGATACTTTTATCTGCTTTTACCTTGTAGCACTTTGAGATTTGATCCAAATGTAAAGTGCGTTATAAATTAAATGTATTATTATTATTATTCCATGAGGAAGTCGGGAGTGACAGAGAAGTATGTCAGAGTCTAACAGGATATGTAGCATTTAAGTCATCGAAACCCGCAGTCTGATCCAAAGTAAAGTGTGTTATGAATAAACAGATTATTTTATTCCATTCTGCCCTAAGAGTTCCCAGTGTGATGATGTATGTGCAACATGGTGGCTTCCAAGCAGAACTGGGCCACAGCAGAGAGTTTGTTTTTACCACAAACTCTCAAAGATTTAACATTTTGATGGGAAACTAAGACATAATTAATTTTACTAATAAGTCCAATAAAACCTGTCAGGAGTCGTTACAGACAGAACAGTTTAAGATGCTTGTTAAAAGGCTTAATCCCACAACAACACAACTGGATCAGAACCATGGGCCTGCCTTTCTATGAGGCAGAGACTGGTAAAGGTCGCTGACCACGGCGTGGATCTGGGTTTTCAGGATGAAGATGTGATGAGGACTTTCTGCTTTCAGCGACACGCTAAGACTTTCTCTTTGTATGAGAGTAACGTCAGTATGGCGTTCTTCACCAAGAGGGAAACATGTCCATCAGCAGATAGCAGACAGACAGTGTCATACAGTTAAAGGTCATGGTAACTGGTTCACAGTAGATCTCACTGGACACCTGGAGACCAAATTCAGACACAATATAATAAAACAAAGAAACCTGTCATCACATGTGGAACAAAAGTGTAAAACATGTGAAAAACAACATCTGCTGCTCTTTTATCACCGCAATCCACAATCTCCACTTCCAGACTCCACCTCCAAACAACAACAAAGGCTGGCGTCTGGTGTCAGAAGACGTCTGTTTTCTCTACCCTACCAACCAGACAAACAAACAATAACCAACAAACCAATTAACCAACCAATCAACAATCGAGTCAACCAACCAACCGACATCGATGAAACCCAAACCTCCTTGGTGGATATGAATATCAGAAACATGATTTAATGTGATCATGTGACTTCCTGGTGTGTCTCCTCTGGACAGACTGAGGGTAACTCTGCTTTCAGTCGTCTATGTACACATCCAGAAACATCTCTCTTCAACTCACTGACTGACTTTAGGGTTGGGTCTTCTTCTAGGGAGGTCACCATATTGCGTTGCCACGTTTGTACAGGTGCCACTAGAGACGACTTTTCAGGTTTTCAGGTTAAGGTGACAGAAACATGTCCCCTCTAAAGACCAATGAGGAAGAAGATGAAGATTAATGTGATGCTGGAAAAAACATTTAGTACCGTCTCGGACCAGAAAAAGTCAGAAATTCTTTTCCAACACACTGGAGTCTCGCAGAATCCGATGTGTTAGAATGTATTATATTTATTATTAACCGTTTCAAACACCGGTTTTTATGTCACAAGGCTCCTTGGTTTTTGTTCTCCTCAAATTTCGCTCCACTTACCCCAATTTCTTCATGTTTTCAAAGAATATAATAAAAGAATATTTGTGCTTCTGTTTGGACAAAATTGGACCTGCTCACGATTCTCCCCTCCCCTCGCCCTGCCAGTAACAGCTTCTCAGGACTGTGAGAGGAGAATTATAATTATTCTTTTTCTCAACTTCACACAGGATTATGTGAAAATATGAATATATAAAATTTAATACTGACATCACTAATTTCTGTAGCAACAAAAACTCACCATCAACAATCTGCATGCTGTTTATTTCCTGCCAGGCTGAGGTCCAGATCACACCAGTTTACCTCTCAATGGTTTCAGGAGACGGGTCTTCATGTTTCCTTTCTTTGAAAGAGAGATTTAAAGCTCCATTACTTTCCTCATGTTGAATAATACGTATCTATCTAATAAGTATCTATCAAAGGAACGTCATCATGTGACAGACGACTCGATGTGGTCCTAGATGACGAGATCGTTTTGTCCTGTTAAAGGTCAAAATGATTTTAGAATTAAGAAGGTTGAGATGAGGAACAACATAATTTGAATCTGGAATTTCACCACTATTTGCCACTATATTAAACATTTTACACCTTTAACACCGACTACTTAATGTTTGCAGAAAGCCCATTATATTTTACATCTCATGTAACTCTGCATGTAGAGCCTGTAGGACTATTGAAAGGTTTGCATCACATCTCTCTGATGCATCCAAGTTTCACGATCTTATAGGTGTGACTGTAAACTTGTTAGAGGCTCGTTTACACAGCAACACGCTTTCAGAGTCTGAAAACAGAAACGTTCTGAAGAGTAGGATTAACTTCAGAGAGAAAATCTCTGAGTAAAGGGTTGTTTACATTCTAAACCAATATTTCTCAAAGGCCTTTAGCAGAATGTGTGTATGAGTGTGTGTGTGTGTGTATGTAGGTGTGTTTGTGTGTGTATGTTTGTTGGTTCTATAAATGGAGATCATATACCGTCCCCTTGTGGCCACTAGGACGCTATGAAGATTATTGGAAGATGTCCAACATGAGATTTTAGTTTCAAAGAGAGAAACTTTGAGAACTAAGAAAAATAAATGTCTAAATGTAAGCAGTTAATCGGTTAATTTATTTTGGGAGACGGAGGCTGCAGAGAGAAAACTGGCGGAACCTGTGAGGAACAGAGACTTGAACAGAGTTTGTGCTGGAAAACAACCAGAGAGGAGGGGGAGGAGCTTATTTCAGAATTTCCATTTTCATTCTAGCAGACAAGAGAGTTCTAGCAGTCACTGAAAATGTGTAGAATAAATTCCCTGGCAGTGATAGTCCTCCTGGTTGCAGTGTTGATTTTCTCCAGTAAGAGCATTTATATTAACATTCTACATAAAAACAGGACGACCGTTTGAATTTAAGATTGTCTTTTTTTGATCATTTTCCAGATTTCTCCATCTGTGTAAAAATTCACCAGGCTCCATTCATGATGAGCCGTGAAGGAGACCCAGCTGTGACTTTACAGTGTGAGCAGGACGACGATCAGCTTTACTACATGTTCTGGTACCGACGGGACACCAGCGGGAGAACTTTACAGCTGCTGGCTTATTCTCTCAGTAAAGGAGATAGCAACATCCATCCTCCTCTCAACAACACAAAGTTCTTAATGGCCCGGCCTACAGAGTCCAAATCCTCTCTGCGGATCAACTCAGTTGCAGCTGCAGACGCCGATGTGTATTACTGTGCAGCCAGGACCGCACAATGGTTCAGAGAGGCCCAGCAGCTTAACAAGAACCTCAGGAGGAACCAGGGGGAGGAGAGGAGGAGGGGGGTTGATGGAGGAGAGATGATGAACCCAGCAAAGGGACTTGAGATGCAGCTGACATTAATAAAGTGATATGAAAATCAGAATGACCACATGAACTAAGAGAGAAACGATGTTGACTAAATCACTAAAAATAAAAGTCCAGCCAGAGGAACAAGAACCGCCTCTCCACACTCTGATGTTCCTGCGTCGCCACAAAGCCGATGAGCTCAGATGAACCAGCAGGTGTTCTCTCTGTCAGGTCTTCATGTCGCTCTGCTCGGAGCTGAAGTCTGACCCGTCTTACGTCATTTGATACTGAGTGCAGCCTGATGGTAGGAGAGTTTCAGAGGTCAGCATCCCGGGCCGGGAAAGGAACCCATCATGCCAGGATGGACTTCTAGCATGTTGTTGGGTTAACATTGTTTAAAGGAGCAGTGTGTAAAATGTAGGGCTGTATTTTTGATCAAACAGGAAATGACATACGTATGAAGAACAAAGAAATCCCTTAAACAATGAACTGACTGCAGTGAGTTTCTGTTCACACATCAAACATTCTGGACCGTCAGTCCGTTTGTCAGCAGAACCATTGTTTACATCCCAGAAAAGTCAGGGATAAAGATATCTCTTTGAACAAATGCAATCTCTTATATAACCGATACCATCGATGACATCAATAAGGTGTGGATTGTGATATTTATAGTGCGTAGAGAAGATGATCCACCTTTACAATCTAGAGGAAGTAAAAGTGGTAACAACGTTTTCATGGATGAACCTGCGGAAGCATCATTACCGGTGCCTCCAGGCCCAGTTTATGGTGCGGAAAACTTCCCCTCTCCACCTCCTCCTCTTCTTTCCCCCGACCAACCCAGCCTGTCCTCCTCCACCTTGTCCTCCTCCACCTTATCCTCCTCCACCTTACCCTCCTCCACCTTGTCCTCCTCCATCTTGTCCTCCTCCACCTTGTCTTCCTCCACCTTGTCCTCCACCTTGCATGGATCACCACTCATGAAACCTTACAGAGGTAAACTGCTGGGACTGGGCTGGGATGTGATGCTGTAAAGATGGCAGCCAGAGTCACGAGTCACCTTCTTCCAACCACCGTGGAGGAAATGCTTCCAGCAGGTTAGAGAACATTCCAGAACATGCAGCCATCTGTTGCTCTCTTGAATCTCCCGGCGGACTGCATGGAGCCCAACATTTACATCATGATGGTTTCACGAGTCAGGTCTTCACGTTTTCTTCTTTGAGGGCGAGGTCTCGTGAACTGTTGCTTTTTCTTGCGCTGAATAATAAGTATGATCCTATTTTTGTAAAAACATAAAATAGATATCAAGCAACGACTTCTTTATCTTCCTCTTCCTCGTTTGGTTGTTGGATGCAAAACTTTTCTTCTTTCTTTATTTTGCTACTTCAACCTATAAAGGTGAAAATCCCTCTCTAGAGCCAGTGTTTGGTTCATCAGTTCTATTCTACCGTACGACATGGAGGACTGGCTCCGTCTGTAGAGATAAAGGACTTTTTTTACTGTCTGGTTCAGACCACACAATATTTGTGTCTTTGGAGATTCATCTTATCGGATCAGGTGATCACACTGCCACAAATGTGTGCCGCCATCTTCATCTGGGTACAATCACGTTGTCTGAACCAGACCTAATCTAACAGAAAAGTATGATTCTTATTTTCAGCTGATTATACACAAACAAAAACATGGCGCCTCGTCCAGGTTCACTCGTTCATCCCCTCGCTCAAAGTCGGCTGGGATAGGCTCCAGCCCCCACAATCCTGAAGAGGATAAGTAGTTATGAATATTGTATTACATTCATTCAAAGAGATCCTTACATTTTACAGACTCCACCTTTAAGGTTGGTCTCCTGTTTACACTGGTGAGCGGGTGGATGAAGAGGTGTGACCAGCAGAGATGTCACTTCCTCTGAGGAGAACAATCCCAGACTGCTTTCTGTCTTCCTTCTTGTCTCAGCCCTGACAGAAATAGCAGCAGTCGGGTTGGAGTCGACCTGAGCAGCTGCTCTAGCAGACAGTCAGAGATGGAGGCTGAGATATGGAGGAGCTGCAGAGAGAGAAGAGAAGAAAACCCACCTCAGGTTTTTGAGTGAAGCTTTATCACCGTGGGGACAGGGGGCCACGGTGATACAACCCTATAGAGGAGCTGTACAAAAACCTCCTCCCATTGAAACCAGTGATCAGACGGCTGGAGGCTACCTGGGACCACCTGGTGGAGCAGAACCACCATCTGATGGAGTAGAAGATGTCAGGACTCTCATAGAAGTTCACATGGAGAACATCGGCTGGAAAAAAGTTCTGAACATGTTTTCATTTCACATGTGGAACTTTGGGACGCTTCTTTTACTGATCCTGACAAAAAGCTAAAAGAAAGTTTGGAGATGATGAAGTTCATCCTGAACGTCTGAACCTTCTTCATCCTCTGGATCATTGGATTATTAATGCAGAGATTCTAGAAGGTTCTGTGTCTTTTTGGTGGAGGAGACATTCAGTGTGATACTGGAAATCCAGCTTACTTTGGAGAGGGAACAAAACTCACTGTTTTGGGTAAGTCTGAGTTTTTACTACATCAAACTCACAGTATCTCAACTGTTGGTGTGAAAATGAAGGAATAAACTCCTGATGAAATATTGATCTGGGTGAAAACACTGTGATCCACTGATCCTGCTTACTTTGGCCCGGGAACCAAACTGACAGTTTTAGGTAAATATTTGACTTTATTGCTGTTTTGACAGATGTCACACTGATTCATAAATATTAGTGACGCATGAAGTGAAGCAAAACTGGCGAAGTCAATTTTGATACTGCGTTTAAGCAATGTGTGAATTATCCAGCTTATTTCGGCCCGGGAACAAAACTGACTGTTTTAGGTGAGTAAGACTTAAAACTTTTGATTAAATAATATATGTTGCATCAGTATGAGAAGTAAAAAGTGTCAAACTGTTCAAAAATATGATTCTGCTCAGAATCACGTGGTTAAAACACAGGATTGTAGAGCAACAGCTAAATAATAGAAAGGAATGATTAAAATAGTGTCCTTGCCTTTGAGCGCTGATCCACTCTGACTGAGAAGTAGGAACAAAGTTCAAAACATATTAAAGTACATTTTTTAACCCTCTGGATCCAAAGATCACACCAGCGTCATCCTTAACCCGACACGTTTGTGGTCCAGTTCACCCATACACTGTGTTAAAGTGAAGAAATCAGAAGAGATGTTGATACCAAACATTGTCATTATGAGCAGAGTTGGACTCATGGTTAGGCTTAAGGTTAGGTTTAAAAGATCCTCAGACTCCACTGGGATAAGATAATTCAGGCGTTATTCTCTTCAAGGCGACTGACTTCAGGTGATCCATCATCATCATTATTGCTGTTAGAATCCAAACTGATGATTATTTAGAGGTGACGGCTGAAGGAGATGGTAGGAACCTTTTTTAGAAGTTTGATTAAAAGCCGTTACGTGTCCAGGAGGGACAAAGCTGGAATCGTTTCAAAGTGTCACAGATGAGGAGGTTTCTGTCACAGCTGGAGGTCTCTGTGGACCTACGGCCAGGCTCACTTTGGAGCTGGAACTAAACTCACTGTTTTAGGTAAGGACACCAGAGAGAAAGAACTAACAGACCTTCATCCACAGGAGAATTGTGTCTTTAGATCACAGACAATCTGAAGAATAGACTCAGTTAATATTTCATTGGATCACTGACTTCATGTGAAAGTCAGTTTGTGGCGGTAAAATCGTGCGTCGTCTTTGTTCACCGGTTTAAGTTCTCCAGCGTATAATAATAATGAAAAGAATTGTTACCAAGACCAGATCTTTACTGGATCATGGAGTTCTCATCATCAGAGTGAAATACTGGATGTTCACACTCAGAGGCTTCTTTGAAGCTGCTGAAACTGTTTTCAGGTGAACTGTAAAAAATGATCATTATCATGTGCAACAATATGTTCATTATCATGCTGTTATTCCTAGACACTAGTTACGTCTCATACACTTTACTACATTATGTTTATTATCATGTGTAACATTACTTTTATTACATTACAGTACTATTATCATGTGTAATATTACTTTTATTACATTACAGTACTATTATCATGTGTTATAACACGGTTATTACCATGTGGTTATTACTAGGCACTGTTTTTATGGTTTACTTATCATACACTTATTTAGAATTTTCACAATTATTCAATACTTTAATAATACTGAATTCTTCACTCACCTAATATTTGTTATTTGTATATTTCTTACTGTAGTTTTGGAGAAAACTCTGGGACAGGAATTTCCCATGGTTTTATTTTTTTCTTATCTTATCGTTAATATTTTACACGTACCATTATCACTCGTTGAGAATTGTATTAAATTATAACGACGAGGATTAAGATGATTTTTAATCCTGTTGAATCAGCTGTTTAACATTAAGAGAAAGAGATTTAAGTATGTCGTCATGTCTGCAGTGTTTTAAGGATGAGAGGGAAAAAGAAACAGTTTACAGTGTTGAGTTCTGAAAGGTCATCATCAGTGTGAACAATTACATTAATTACAACCCTGTTTAGTTTGGTAGCAGCTCCTAAACTCAGTTGAGCATTTTTGTTCATTTAACCCAAATCTGCTCCGTTATTGTTGAGGAAATAACATGTTTAGTGTGTTTGTTGTCAAAAGTGCCAAACAGTGAAACAAGAATTTATCACGTTTAAATAACTGTTATTGTTTTAAATTAATTAGATTGATGCTGTGAAATTTGAGATTTGCCCTAAAATAGTCAAAATGATAAACATTGTCCCGCTAGCAATAAAATAATTCCTTTACCTGTATTATTTGCGCTAAACTATTTACCATTAATATTGTCCAGTTTGAAAACACTACTCTTTAACCAAAAATATTTTCACATAAATATTTACTATTAACACTGTCTAATTCAAAAACAGTACTACTATATCTGCATTATTTGCGTAAAGTACTTACCATGAACATTGACTGATTTCAAAAACATTACTCTTTTACTTATATTTGCACTATAATATTCACCATTAACGTTGCTCAGTTTAAAAACAGTACTCTTTGATTCACAATGAATTCATTAAAAAATCTCTGTTAATTTTGTCCGAGTTAAAAACACTGCTATTCCATCTCCAATAGTTATACTTAAATATTCACCGTGAACATTGTCCAATTTACATACAGAAATATTTAACCGACATTATTTGCACTAGAATATTCACTCTTAACATTGTCTGATATAAAAACACTATTCCTTGACCTATATTATTTTCCATACAATATTCCCTATTTTAAATTGTTCAATTGAAAAACAGTATTATATAACCTGCATTATTTATATTAAATTATTCACCTTTAATAATGTCCATTTTAAAAACAATACTCTTTTTCTACATTATTTGCAATTAAATATTTATAGTTAACAATTTCAAATTTAAAACAGCACTTTTTGACCTGAATCGTTTGAACTAAGATATTCACCATTTACATTGTCCAATTTTTAAAAAACAGTACTCTTTTACTGATATTTGCATAAAAATATTCACTGTTAACATTGTGTTATATAAAAACAATATTCCTTGACTGACATTATTGTCCCTAAAATATTCACCATTTACATTGCTCAATTGAAAAAAAGTATTATATTACCTTTATTATTTCCACTCAATTATTCACGATTTACATTGTTCCACTTGAAAAACAGTGTTTTTTAACCTCCATCAGTGAGGAAGTGAAATAAGTATGAAATAATTGGGTTCTTAGTGAGTGGACTGTAAATGTTCTGGTTCCTGTTTTAACACTAGGCAGTAGGCAGTTTTTCACACGAGGGTCTGCTGTGGGCTCTGGAGATGGTTCTGCTCACATTGTAGACAGAACCAAGCCAGCAGTTCTGGGTTAGACGAGTGCAGTTACCACAGAATGGAAGATGAATAAATATCTGAGGAGACCACGTTCTCATTGATGTCAGAGGTAAAACTGAAGACGTTTCACTCTGAGTCACAAACGTTCTTGATTACACGTATTCAGTTCGGTGACTTTTATGTCTTTGCAGAAGAACGTCGTGATCCAACACCACCAACGGTCCGAGTGCTAGAACCTTCACCAAAGGGGTGTGGAAACCAAAAAGATGGGAAGAGGAAGAAGACCTTAGTCTGTGTGACCAGTGGATTCTACCCAGACCACGTTGGCGTGCTGTGGAAGATCAATGGTGAAAACGTCACTGATGGCGTGGCGACTGATGAATCTGCACAGCGGGTTGGTGACTTCTACAGAACCACCAGCAGGTTGAGGGTCCCTGCAGAGACGTGGCACACGTCGGATTTAAACTTCAGCTGCATTGCAAGTTTCTACAATGGAACAACAACCGTCTATCGTTCTGACTCAGTTTTGGGTTCTAAAGGCGAGTAGATCTTCTGGAACATGAGAGATGAATCTGAATCCTTTTGATCTGGAAAATGAGATTGTCTGTTCTCATCTCTTCCATTTTTATGTTGAAGGAGCGGCCATGGAAGACGGTAAAGGAGGAACCTTGACCAGAGGTGAATGGATTTATTGAAGTCCGTTGTTATCTTCACGTACAGCAGGAAACATTAGGACCGGTTTACCTGACCACAGATTTGCTAAAAACATAAAATGTTTTTCATCTGTGATCAAAGTGATGCTCATTTCTCCAGACTTCATACCATCATACAAATATTTTAATGTTTGAAATAAAACTTAAAACTAGGTCTACGCAGTCGTCCCCGATAGCGTGGGCAAATCCCTGAAAAGGCCGCAATCCCCTGCGTTGTACAAGTAATACCCCTGAATGAACACCTCCAATTAAAGGGGAAGTCCGTAAAACCCAAATTCACCAAACACTTAGTTCTGAACAGGAAGTCAGCGGAAAGCCAGACCTGAGAGTCAGTTACTTACTGTGACCTTTGTTCTCTGAGTGAAGAGACGACCTCTCCATCCTGCTACATGTTTCTACTGTCTGGAGGTGCAGGAAGGAATAAATCCTGTCCTTCTGGTTTACATGAGGAACAGTTGGTCCAGATGTGACAGATCTAAAGGCAATGGTGTCCTGTTCCTTTTATCATCTTCATCGTTCATGTCTTAGTTCAACAAAGTACCAATAAAACACATGGGAATCAGATTTTAGTTGTTTCAGTACACCTGGAGAATTGGAACAAGATGAGTTTTAATGTTAAAATGGTTTCTAAATGTAAGAAATGAATGTTATTAAAGAGTTAAAATATTAAGATTATCAAAGTGTAACATTAACTCGGACCTGGTGAGAATTATATTATTCCCTTATAACTCGAGTAAAGTTCTGATTCTGAATGTTTGATCTTCCTGCAGAGAAGTATCTGAGGATCACACAGACCGCCAAATTCACCTACACCCTCCTCATCATCAAGAGCAGCGTCTACGGGGCCTTTGTGGTGTTTCTGCTGTGGAGGCTTCAGGTCGGTTCTGCATGACCTCCATGTTCCACTGGAACCTCTGACCTTCTCGCCAACATGCTCATATATTCTCTTTTACATCTGCCAAGGAGATATTGTGTTTGTTTATCTGGAAAACCTTCAACAGGTTCTGATGAAACTTTGTCTGGTGGTGGATCTTGGGTCAGGGCTGAGTTGGTTCAATGCTGAGGTAGAACTGAGTGCAGTTTTGGGTTCCGGTTCTTCAACACAGAGAGATGGGCCCTTTTTGCAAAACGTCCAAAAAGTAATAATAATATTAAGCCAATCAAAATAACAATAGTTAAGCTGATGTTTCACAGCTATGCACAGTTGGATCCAGAACCACGTCATAATCCAGATGTGGAGGAGATTAGAATATGTTCTGTAGTTAGATGGGGGGTGATATCTATCAGGTCAGAGTTCTGGAAAGGAGAGGAGTAGGAGGGCGTTACTACATTTGGTATGAGCAAGATCCTGTTCAGGTGGAGCAGCGTCACCATATGCTCCACCTGCACACAGGTACATTACTGCTGGAGGAGCTCTAAGAACTTCCTGTCCTTGATCTCTGTTGTGTTCAGGAACTCATGTGATTCTTTTTTTTTCTGTCTGTTGCAGAGTTCAGCTGGAAAGCAGAACAAGTGAGAGCTGAGGTCTGTTTCTGTAAATATTCTCTGGAGAACATGCTGGTTATCTTTCATCACCTTCATGTTCAAGAGACAAACTCTGCTACCATTAGAAGAAAACAGAAAGTTTGTTAGAATTGACTTTGACCAATTTAGTTCAGTTGTGAACTGTTTGATGATTCATGTTTAAAGGTGCAGTGTGTAAAATGTAATGGCATCTAGCAGTGAGGTTCCACCTATATGACACCTAAGCTCAACTATCTAAGAATCTACGGTGGCCTTCAAGGGTCAAAATGATCTTCTCTGTAAAACTAGAGGTCAAAACTTACACGTAACATGACAGATGTTAGGATTTGTTCTGCATTGTGGTTGTGCTGTCAGTCACACTGAGGCACCATCTGAGTTCAGTCCTCAAACCAAAGACAACTCTCTTTTTCATCAACACCTCTTCATCTTATGCTTCTTCTTCTTCTTCATTGGTTTTTAGAGGCAAACAGTCTGATGGACAGATCCGGGGTTTGATTTGTCCATTTTAGGCTGCTGTTCAAACACGGCAGCCATGGAAGAGGCCCCGCCCCCTCTGGAGATATGAGGGACATTTTCTAAGCTAAAGATGAAAGTGATTCTTATTTTCGAAACAATAGCATGTTCATGAAAATTATATATTCCATTTATTCAAATAGATGCCCCTAAAATTCAGAGACTGCACCTTTAAAAGTTTTTGCTTCAGAGAATTTTGTTGAGTGTGTTATTTCATTTCATTTAAACGTTTGTTACACCTGTCTGTGTTTACTGACTGACTTTAATATCTAAATGGATTTAAACTCAGCAAAGATCTAAACAGGAAAAATGAGTCAGTTAACTTTATTTCAGGCTCAAGTTTGAAAGAAGAATGAAAGCAGAAATTCCAACATCTGTATTAAGCTGCTGTTAGAATATCACTGACCACCTGATCATAATGTTGAACCTTTTAAAGTAGATTGTTGCATTTGTCTGTCGTTTTTTTACTCCACTTTTTAAGAGAAGCTCAAGATTGTTTAAACCGTCTTCATAAATAGCTCGCTGTAGTTCAACCGAAGTCAGCTGCCAAGTAAAGGTGACAACAGGAAGTGGATGTTCTCGTCAGTGTGCAGAAGAAGGTCGGAGCTGTTGTTGTGGGTGGAGACAAACTGGGTCATGAAAGCCTGCAGAGGAGTAGAGAGCAGCAGCAGCGGAGAGGATGTGGTCTGTAGACGCTGTCTGTGCTGAGAAATGATGAAGGTGCAGCCTCCAACCTCACCACAACCTTCTCACACCTGCTTCTCTGCTCCACCTCCCTCATCCTGCTTCTCTGCACCACCTCCACCTTAAGTACTTTACATCGTTATTCCCATTTTCCACTCATTTTGTTTTCACCCTTCATGTCCAGTGGAAACCAAGTTTCTCCAAATGTGTTCTTTTTGAATGTTTGTCAGAAACTGACTGTAATAAGTTCTGTATGGGTCCAGAAAATTCTCCTAATTCTTACAATAAAATATGTGAACAACAGCTTGGATCATGTGATAAATGCATGCTGTGGATAAATAACATGTTGTATACTTACACATTTTATTCTACTTATATCAGATTATTATCAGCATCTGCAGCCACTAAAAGACCAAATATCTATACATCACCTTTAACTTCACTAAACGTGGAAATCAAATAAGGAACATTTAATTCATTCATTTATTTTGCCTGGCCCATTGAACATATTTAAGGGAGTCGGTCCAGTTGGTTTTGTATAATCTGGGTAAGAATTAAACTATGATCACATGAACACCGGTCAAACCATGACCTCCTTGGTTGCAGTAATAACATATATTATATGAGTAATGTCATTTTTTACTGCACCAAACATTCATATGAAGAAATAAGTTAGTCTTCTATGTGTAAAACATAAATAAAGATGAAATGTTCCATTACATAATCGATCTCTATCAACAGACTTTGTTCCCAGCAGAAATCTCTGAGAAACCAAAGTTGACACCCGACATTTCTCTCATGGAGGTTCTGATCCACCTGAGTCAGCTGGTTGGTTTGTTTGACGGTACATTTACACAGAATCTACTGGACTGAAGACGGATTATTGTGAAATATATATATGAAGAGATGCTGGCGTATACAAGTCTGACCTAAGTCTTCTGTTAGAAAAACTGCAGCAGTCCAGGAGTTCTGTCAACACTCATTAATAATCAACTTGTGAACGTCGTTACAGTTGTGACAGTTGTGACAGTTGTTGTTATCTAAAGGAAAACAAACAAACAAACAAATACATAATGAGTGTAACCTGTTACCAATAACCTAGAATTATCACCCTGATTACAACTGAAATATAATAGTGTAAACTAGCCTAGGTACCACAATAATAGCACCTTCTACTGGGACCGTCATCTACACAGTATCACATGCAGTGATCGAATATGTCCACCAGGGGTCTCCCTTCATCATGAAACAAGCCTGCAGCAAGTGTTGAATATGAGGAATTACACAAAACCCAACAACGATGTCAACATACTGTGTAGTCACATCAGCAGTTTGTAACAAATGTACAGAAATACACAGATGACAGAATGTAAACTATTAGCCACTATCACAACAGAACAATAGAACTACAGTCTATTAATGAACAATATATATATTACAGAACATACTTTAACTAGCATGTAAGGAACAAATCATGGACAGTAATAAATGTAACACCTATTACATTTACACACACTTTAGAAACAATCAACGTTGACAAACAAGGTCCAACACTTACAGTTTCATTCACGCACAACTTGTAGAAACGGCCGTCAACCTGTTCTCAGTCTCTGATCCTCTTGGTAGAAGAAGATTGTGCAGCGTGTTGAGTGACCTCACGCTCTTTGAGTCCGTTCAATTATTCTGTTGGACCTGCCTGCAGGAGTGACAGAGCAGGGAAGTTTGAACAATTAGGAAGTTATGTCCGAAAAACAGTGTTTTTCATAAAAAAACTCCCACTAGTGAGTAAAAAGTGAACTTTTAGAGTAAAACACAATGTATAATAGAAATGTCACCAATATGACAATTCATATGCACTGAATTTAGACTGAATCAGATAAACGGTAGAGGAATGATCTTGGAGATAAAGCTCCTCCTAGTGTCAGAATTATACAACCGACCTTTGCCAAAATCAATGCAGTTCTTCCTCACACTGAGGTCTTTTGGGGTAAAAAGTTTGAAAATATTCCACCAAAGTTATTGAGGTTTGTCTAGAAAACAGTGTAATTCTTAAAACAAAAACTCTGCTAGTGAGTAAAAAGTGAACTTTTAGAGTAAAATATGATAATACAAGATAGTTCTCCTCAAGTCCAATCATATGCACCAAATTTTAATAAAAATGGACCAATGCTTGAGAATTCATGACGAAGGACCTGCAGCAGCGATGATTCCCTAATATTATATTATCCCCGACCTTTCGGGGATATAATTATTCAACAACTAATGAATGAATTATTGTTTGACTTTGTAAAGGACCGATAAGTGAAAAACCAGTAAGATGTTGGTGCTGATCCAGGAATGTTCTACAACATTCCAGGACTTGTCTTGGTGGGACCTGCTTCTACATTTTCCCTCATTAGGGTTAAAGTACAGATTGGGCCTCGGTGGGATTATTCTCTCTCCTGATGACCTTCTATTCTAGTCCTGACTCTCATGGTAGAGCTGGATGTTTGCTGGAATGAATCACTACATCTCTTGTTTTTAACCAAAAGTAAATAAATAAGTAAAGTAAGCAGAGATCAGTCATATTAGTAAATCAATGAAAATATTATGAGACTTTCTACCACATTCAAAACAGAAAATACAAAGTAGAGAAAAGTGAAATAGCCTCAGTAGAAGCTTCTTCTTCAAAGTTCAGCCTCATGAAAAGTCCCTCTGCTCATCATTGAACGACTGCTGCTCTGCTTTTGCCCCTCACCTCGGTAAAAGTCTTTCACGACGTGTGAATTTAGTTCTGAACGTCTGCTGCTATGAGGGGAGTTCTGTTGGTGCCGGTGAAAACTGGTTCCTACAAAACAAAGCGTCTCTGAACAGGAAGAGGTCACACAGCATGAGGTTTGGTCTGAGATCACATTTATTGCAGGAAACAAACTATTGGTCCATTTGTTTCTTAGATGGGACTCCACTCCTGAGAAAGGAGGAATACAAATACTTACATCTCTGAATCAGTTACAAAGAATATAAATTCCAGCCTGAGACTTTTCTGCTGATCAATGAATTGTTTTACTCTGAAGGTCAGGAGGAGAATTATCACACAGCTCATACTGACAATTTTAGGTTCTGCAGATGTTGTGGATCAGAACACCAGAGAGACATTTCTCCATTTTCTACATCAGGGGTGTCAGACTTAATCACAGAGGGGCCAAAAATAAAAAAAGAGAAAGTCCACATGGAGGGCCGAACAGAACTCAAACTGTTTAATCTTAGTTATTATGACAATTTATTCTTATTTTATTTACTTATGAGAATTCTGATCAAACAAAGGGAATAGAATATTACAGATAACATTCTTAATGGATCAGTGTAATTCATTTCCTCTCTATCAGCAGTGTTTCACAGAATAACTTCTAATGAAAATGAAATATTTTTCAAGTTACATCTAAAATCTGTTTTAAATCAACAATATCAGAATAAAGGAACTTTAAATAAACTTTGGTAGATGTCTGGGTTGATTTAGGCATTTTTTTCTACTGCCACAGTAAAACAGTAAAAGTAAACTGTTAGTATCTGTTACTGCAGTCAGGAGCAGCTGCACCTCAGAAAACAGTAAGGCGTGTGAACGACCTCCAGGTTCATTCCACTTCCTGTTTTCATGTTTTTAACGCAACATTTTCATTGAATGGCGTTTTCTGTTGAATGCATGATCCACAATTATCCCTTAAACTTAACTGATAATTAAATCCCCAGGAAGTCAGAAATATTAATTTATCAACCGTTTTGTCAATTTTATCCAAATGTGGTTCATATGAATCAACTCCAGGATATTTATCTTATTTATACCTTATTCTAAACTCAAGGTAAATATTACTAATTAAAAAAGTTATTTAACATAACTTTACTTCTTATCTTACTAGAGTTTGTCATAAATTGACTGTAGTTGTTCATATTTCACTCACTTGGAGGCTTTTTTAAATTTCCCAAGCATATTTCTAATTATGTCCAGATTGGCTGATATGAATCTTCAGCGATACAAACATGATACACTGGATATATGTTGTGTATATAAAGTATATCATTTCACTATAATAGTTCATATTTTCTTCTTTAGGGGGAAGTTTTTCTGGAAAAACACAGTTTCTGGTCCGTAACTTCCCAACCATGAATCCAATTGTCTCTAAATTTAGTTCCTAAGAATTGACACGAGGAAATGTTTCTTATTTTATTCCTGAGCTCAGAATGAATAGTTAACAGTATTTATCTTCATCATTGAGTCACTGTGGAATCTGATCTTAGAGCATTTTGCTGACTTCATAGAAATAGTTTGGTTGAGTCAATGTGGACTGTTTGCTTGCACAACGCAGGGGACTGGGGTCCTTTAAGGGATATAGCCATCCTGCCAGGGATATAAAGTGAATCTGATTAACATGAACTGGATGTTGAGATTTAAAGTCCTGAGAAGAGAAGCACAATTATCTGATGCTCTCACTAAACGTTACGTTCACCGGAAGTTACGTCATTCATTTCTTCTATCACAGAAAAGGAACCCATGAACGAACCAAGATGTTTTTACGCCAGCAGAGGGAGACAAACCTCAACAAATGAAAGTAGGAGAAGAATTGACACTTCCTGTTCTCTGCTGATGAAGAGGCAGAGGTGGCAGAAGTACTCACATGATTTACTCGAGTATAAGTCCAGTTACTTGTGTCAAAAGTATCTCAGCTAAAAGAACAGGGATTGATTCAACATCTTTAGTCATGTACAAATGAAAAAGTACAAAGTACAAACTCCAAACTGTACTCACATTATAAAAGTAATACCTATGAGATACAGAGTGAAAAGTATAAAAGTAAAAAGCAGTAATATGAAAAAAAAAGTGTAAAAGTAAAAGATACTAATATAAAGGTTAAAAAAATATAAAAGATAAAAATGTAGTTTTAAAGTAAAGAGTTGCAGCATGAAGTAAGAACATAAAAGTAAAATGTACCAGAATAGAATTAAAAAGTGTGAAAGTTAAAAGTACTATTAAAATAAGATAAAATGAAAGTATTAGTATGAAGTAAAACATAGTATAACAAAAGTAAAACCAAAAGTTTTAAGGCAGCATTGCAGTGAATGTAAACTGTGTCCAAACGTCTGACTGGTTCTGGTTGTTTGGGTTTTCTGACAAAGTTTGTAGTGATGTCAGGAAAACTCTCAATTATTCAAAAGAAAAGAAAGAAAAACGTCTGTTCTGAAACTGTGAGGAGTAAAAAGTAGAGATATTCATGTTAAAATGTAGAGAATAAAAGTAAAAAGGTGTGATAAAATCAATATTCTAGTAAAGTACAGACACCAGTTAAATTCTCAATAAGTACAGAAACAAAGTCACTGAGTTTTTATCTCTTTCCACATCTGTAAAGTTGTTATATAACATGAACAAACGACTATTAGCAGAGTCTCACGTCTTTAACAGAAAGTTAATGGTTTTATTTTCATCTACAATGGAATAACGGCGAGTGAAAATATTCCACACAAACTCAAACATCCAAACAATGAATGGATTCATGATTTTACAACCTTTATTTACCGAGGAAAGTGTCTCTGAGATGAAGAATCTCTTTCACCAGAGCGTCCTGGCTGAGAGAGGCAGCAGCACACAGAACAAAAAACAACCCATAAAGACACAGAGACAGAAAAAACTATTCACAAGTCATAAATGATAAACAGTAGGTGTCAACATGAATCATGTTTATCTGTCAAACGTTACCAAACATCTACAAAAGGAAACTGTCTGACTGTTACATTCACTTCAATGTTACATGTATTTCTTAAAGAAATAACTTCATCGTTACAAGATAAAGACAATTACATGACGGAGGACTGAAAATCACACTTCTCTTCTGCCACATTAAATCAAGGCGACATGAACCGATAGATCCGATCAAGTTCATGTTTGTTTGTCTTGTTCTGTGTCCACCCTTGATGAAAGCTGTGTGCAAACTTACACTTCTGTTACTCTTCACATCGTTTGACCTCAACAGGTGTTCTTTGGGTTCATTGAATTAAATCTTCTTCTTCTATTACTGAAAGAATTCACAGAATTTCCACCAAGTAATTCTGTTGGTTCACCTTTATATAGTTGTGGTAAATAAACTATATTTAATACTAGATCCGAGTAAATCAATCAATCAATGAATAGATAAATCAATAAATCAATATGTCAATATGTCAATATTGGTATCATAAAGACCTCCATGTTTGGAATTTCCCCCTGGAAATCATCTGGTGTCTCATCAGGAGCAGGTCCAGATGTTTTCTCCTCAGGAGCAGGTCCAGATGTTTTCTCCTCAGGAACAGGTCCAGATGTTTTCTCCTCAGGAGCAGGTCCAGATGTTTTCTCCTCAGGAGCAGGTCCAGATGTTTTCTCATCAGGAGCAGGTCCAGATGTTTTCTCCTCAGGAGCAGGTCTAGATGTTTCCACATCAGGAGCAGGTCCAGATGTTTTCTCCTCAGGAGCAGGTCCAGATGTTTTCTCATCAGGAGCAGGTCCAGATGTTTTCACATTAGGAGCAGGTCTAGATGTTTTCTCATCAGGAGCAGGTCCAGATGTTTTCTCATCAGGAGCAGGTCCAGATGTTTTCTTCTCAGGAGCAGGTCCAGATGTTGTCAGGAGTGGTTTCTGGCATGTTAGGGTCAAACACTGCTGAGATACATCATGAGATGAGAGGTGGATCAGACTGGGAGTGTGTCCAGTAGGTGGCGCATGAGCTCCAGCTATAGACACAGGATTATAAAACATGGTGATGCTGGTCCAGATGTGACAGCAGGACCTTGATAAAGAGTTTACAGTGAGCAGAGCGAGTCAGAGTTCTGAGTTCCTTCAGGCAGGAAGTCAACATGCAAACATTATTCTTTGTGTCGTGGTTCATTGGTAATCAGTTTTAACTACACAGGAATACTGTTTTATTATTTGTATCCATTATTCCTGAATTAATGGAATAATGACTTCAATTACTTTTAAATTCAGAAAAACAGGTTCTGTTCTCTGTTTTTGTGTTCTGTCCAGGAGGCTGTCTGGGTGTGGAGGTCCGTCAGTCCCCCTCTGCCGTTATCACAACTCCTGGTGAAAAAGTTCAGGTTTACTGCAGCCATGATAAAACGGACTACCAGGTGATGCTCTGGTACCAGCAGTCACCTGGAGACACGGCCATGAAGCTGATTGGACTTTTGTACGTTAATGAAGTCACAATGGAAGGAGGATATGAAGAGTTTGGCATCACTGGAGATCTGAGCCGGGATACAGTAAAGAAGGGTTCTCTAGTGCTGAAACGTTCAGGACCAGAACACAGTGCAGTTTACTACTGTGCAGCCAGACAAGCACACTGACAGAAAGCCCGTCAGAACTGAACACAAACTCTGTGTTATCTTGAATCAAGGTTTAGAGTCTGAATAAACCCCTCCCTCACACCTGCGTCTGTGGTGGGTTTAGGTTGATGTCACCATCAGCTGATTCACCTGAGTTCATTATTATTATTACGTTTATCCTCTTTTCAAAATGAAGTTCAACTAGAAAAAGTATCAGAGCTGAAACCTACCTCTGAACCAACCTTGTTTCTTCCACTTTCTTTTTCTTCATGTGTTCAGCACCTTATTTTATTCTCTACTCCACACTCCCAGACTTCGAGTGGGGTTTTTTGTATAAGCGTGTACACAATGTAATTTTCAGATTTAGACTTAAACAGACATTGTGTCATTTATTGTTCCTCTCCGTATAAAACATCAAAGGAACAAGGTACAACACTATTAACTAATTAATGTCGGAGTCATTGCCAGCCTTTAAATCTACCGACAACTCCAACAAACTCTCTGACTATCTCTGCAAATTTCCGTGCAGGCGGTCGCAGCCTTTCCACTTCAGCATCTCTTTTCAGCCCACCGAGCGCTCAGGTCCACCCTCCAAAGGAACATCAAAGGAATCAAATGAACGAAGGCGTCAATAATGGACAAGAGCGACTCAACACATTTTGACAGCACTACTCCAAACGGCTTATTATTTTGACTGGGTGACTGGGAAAACAAGCGTTTGTTCTGGTGAGGTCCGTGTATTACACATGCTGAAATCAGCTGGACTAGACGGCTGCTGTTTCTGGAGGGATTGTTCCCTGATAGGAGAGATGGAGCGCTGTCGAGTCGGAGGATTCAACTCGGCCCGGCTACCAGCGTCCTCTCATAATATAATATAATATAACATAATATAACATAATATAATATAATATAACATAATATAATATAATATAACATAATATAATATAACATAATATAATATAATATTATATAACATAATATAATATAACATAATATAACATAATATAATATAATATAACATAATATAATATAATATTATATAACATAATATAATATAACATAATATAATATAACATGATAAAATATAATATAATATAATATAATATAACATAATATAATATAATATAATATAATACAATATAATATAGTATAATTTATTATAATGTATAATAAGTCCTCAGTTTCATCAAAACTCTCTGGTTTCCTGTTTCTCTGCATCACTTCCTGTCCCTCCTTCTTCTGATCAAAGCTCTGTAGAGATTCTACATGGTTCTTCACAGTCAGCATGATGTCATCCTGTCTGCTCCTTTCCATCATTGTCATCTCATTTAAAGGTACGGTACAATCATGAAATCATTTGTCTTAGATTTCATCTTGAATTCACCCTCAAACTGAAGAAACTCAGGTGTGACATTTAAATCCACTGATCACTGACGGCTCATTTCTGTCTGACAGTAATTTAATCCAAACAGACGAGGAAGTGAAAGCTACTCACGGAGAGAAATCACATCACATGTTCTGATCTCTCAACAGGAGTTCACCTCAGGAATGAAAAAACAGTTTCTCAGACTCCAACGGAACTTCTGCCGAAACCAAATGCTGAAGTCACCCTGAGCTTCACCCATCAGATCCCCAGCTATGACACCATCCTGTGGTATCAGCGCTCAGCAGGAGACACATCCCTCAAGCTGATCGGCTACATGTATTATGGAGACCGTGCTGTTGAGAAGGCATTTGAACGCAACTTTAACGTGAGTGGCATCTTCACATCCTGAACGCGAGACACCCTGAAGACAGTGGAGAATATTTTGGAGCAGCAAGTATGCACAGTGACGAAGAGAGGGACTTTCTCAAACAAAGACCCTCACGATAATCCAGAACATCAGCAAGAAACCACACCGGAACCAGGAGACAACGGATCACAGATCTGTCTCTGATATAACGCTCAGCTTGTTTCCTGGTTAGGAATCCATCAGAGTTCATCCCTAGAACTCTGAGTTACTGGCAGATGTCTCCTCCACTCCGAAACAAATACATCTGGTCATTAAAACCAGCAGAAAGACTGAATAAAGAAGTTCCATGTTAAATATTAGAAAGCACTCAGACAGGAAGTAGGGTCAAAGAACGACACTGAGGTCTGGAGTTGTATGGAGGTTGGAGGAGTGACAGGTGAGACTGTCAGTCTAAGACAGCAGGTAACTGGGCCACAAGAAGAGATCAGGTTAAAAGGTCCAAAAAAGATTCATCAAGGCTTTTACACAGCAAAGTTACTCATGGAGTCCCACAGGGTTCTGTGCTCGGACCAATATTATTCACACTAATACATGCTCCATGGAATTGTCATCGGCGCCGCAGATCCTTAAATAATAGGTGAAACTCAAAAACAATATCATACGGATCATTTTCAAATTTTCGACCCACTTAGACCCCCGAGGGAGAACTGGAGGGTTTTTTGGGAAAGTTTGGTTGTAAATTTCCATAACTATGGGGAACTTTATCTCCTAAATTGCTAGACGATAATTTCTCAACCGTCTGATTTAGTCTTAATTTGGTGAATATGATTTGTCTCTAGGAGTGTTATTTTGTAAATATTATATTTTTATCTAATAGTTATTAATATATACATAAATACCCTTAGGGCCAGGGGCGGATCAGAGAAGTGGCCTGAGGTGGCCGCCCCTAGAATCTAAGTGGTCACCCCAGGTACCACCCCTACCAAAGTCACAACCTGATAGGTCATTTGTCCTATCAGTTTTAATCGTCTATAATTATTACATTGAAGATTTATTATCCAAAAGTAACATTTGACAGCAAGTATAGTTCTCACAAGGTGGGGACGCGGCACATTGTTTTGCATGTAAACACTTTTCACTGCCTAATACTCCTGAAACTTTGTTTACGTCACAAGTAGGGTACTCAAATTGGAAGAAGGCAATGTTTAAATGTGGGAGTTTTAGGGGGGCATGAAAAATCTGAAGGTCATGTCAATGCCATGTTTGCCTGGAGTGAATATAAGAAGAACATCCTGACAGATTCATCTGTAGGTGCCTTGGACAAAGCAAACAAAAGAAAAGTAGAAGAAAATCGCACCTCTGATTGTCAAGCTGGCACCACAATTAGGATCCACAAGCACGACTAATACAACGTCTGGTGAATAAACTCTTTACTCGTAAGGGCAGGCACACAATAACCGAGGAAGCATGCAAAAAATACAAGGTTTCTTACAAGCAGAGAGCAGAACCATGGAACACTAGGAATTACGCTGGATAGGTTGGCACAATGGAACAACACGATCTGGCACAGGTGGGAAGGGGAGCACAGCTTAAATACACTGAAGCAGAGTCTTAACAGGACGCAGGTTTTAGCAATAAAGGGTGGAGAAGCAATCAGGAAACCATATGACAACAAACCTAATTACAAGGCATGACAGTACCCCCCCTTCAAGGGACGGCACTGGACGTCCAGTCCTTACGTTTGTGGAAATCCCTGATTAGGGAGGAATCGAGGATATTGCTGGCCGAAACCCAGGATCTCTCTTCTGGGCCGTATCCCTCCCAATCAACCAGGTACTGATGTCCCCGTCCCCTCCGACGAACATCCAGCAATCGTTTCACGGTGTAGACTGGACCTCCGTCAACAAGCCGGGGTGGTGGTGGGGGTTTGGAGGCAGGGACCAAGGAACTCTCCCTCATTGGTTTAATACGAGACACATGGAAAGTGGGGTGAATTCTCATAGTAAAAGGAAGCTTTAAACGTATCGCTGCAGGATTAACCACTTTAGAGATGGAAAAAGGTCCCACGAAGCGGGGAGCCAGCTTCCGTGACTCCACACGTAGCGGCAGATTCTTTGTGGACAGCCAGACTCTTTGTCCTGGACGGTAGATGGGCGCGGGGATTCTGCGCCCATCTGCTGTTCTCTTGCAACGAGTGCTACTTCGGATTAACACCTTACGGGCCCCTGCCCAAATCCGGCGGCAGCGGTGAATGAGAGCATGGGCAGAGGGGACACTGACCTCTCTCTCTAGGCCAGGGAACAGCGGTGGTTGATAACCATAGGCACACTGGAAGGGGGAGAGACCAGAGGATGAGCAGGGTAAAGTGTTGTGTGCATACTCTACCCAGATGAGGTGCTTGCTCCATGAAGCTGGGTTCTGAGACACGAGACAACGAAGTCCAGTCTCCAATTCTTGATTAAGGCGTTCGGTTTGGCCATTAGACTGAGGGTGGTAACCAGAAGAGAGGCTGACTGTGGCTCCCAGCAGTGAACAGAATGCCCTCCACAATTTGGAGACAAACTGTGGTCCCCGGTCTGACACCACATCCCTAGGAAAACCATGGAGACGGAACACATGGGACAACATTACCTCCGCCGTCTCCTTGGCAGAGGGACGCTTAGGCAGAGGAATAAAGTGGACCATCTTGGTGAATCTATCCACGACCGTGAGGATGGTGGTGTTACCTTCAGAAGAAGGTAAGCCTGTAACAAAGTCCAGAGAGATGTCTGACCAGGGACGCTGTGGCACCGAGAGCGGCTGGAGTAGGCCCGAAGGAGAGCGGTGTGAGATCTTGTTTCGGCCACAGACAGAGCAAGCAGCCACATACTCCTCCACCTCCTTGGTCATGCAGTTCCACCAGAAACGCTGTCGGATGACAAATAAGGTCCTACGGACCCCCGGATGGCATGAAAGGAGGGAGGTGTGAGCCCAGTTGATGATCTGAGATCGTAGCAATGCCGGGACAAACAGCCGATTTGGAGGACAACCGTCCGGCACTGGAATATTCGTACCCGCCTCTTTAACTCTCCTCTCTATGCCCCACGTTACTGCCCCGATGATGCATGATGGTGGCAACATGGGCGAGGGGATCCTAGAAACTGGATCAGGGTCATATAGCCGAGAGAGGGCATCAGGTTTAATGTTCTTGGATCCTGGACGGAATGAGATAACAAAGTTGAATCTATTGAACAGCATGGCCCACCTGGCCTGCCTGGCGTTGAGCCGCTTAGCTGCGCGGATATATTGCAGATTCTTATGATCCGTCCAGACTAGGAATGGTTGCTCTGACCCTTCCAGCCAATGGCGCCATTCCTCCAGGACCGTCTTCACCGCCAGCAGTTCTCTGTCCCCCACGTCATAATTCCTCTCGGTGGGTGACAGTTTACGTGACAGGTAGGCACAGGGATGAAGCTTCTTGTCTTCTGGTGACCCTTGTGACAGGATTGCTCCAACCCCTAATTTGGATGCATCCACCTCCACCACGAACTGCAGGTTTGGATCAGGGATTGTCAGAATGGGAGCTGAGGTAAACCTCTGTTTAAGTGCCTCAAACGCCTGCTCCGCCTGAGAAGTCCACTGAAACTTTACATGAGGAGAAGTTAAGGCATGCAGGGGAGCGGCTACTGAGCTGAAGTTGCGGATAAAACGTCTATGAAAATTTGCAAAACCCAGAAAACGCTGCACCAGCTTACGGCTGGTGGGCCTGGGCCAATTTACCACCGCACTGATCTTAGATGGGTCCATCTGCACCTTGTTAGGAGATACCACAAATCCAAGGACCGACACCGAAGTTGCATGGAACTCGCAGTTCTCTGCCTTGACAAACAGCTGATGGTGGAGAAGGCGCTTGAGAACTTGGCGGACATGTTGAACATGACTCCTCTCATCCGGGGAAAAAATGAGGATATCATCCAAGTAGGCGTGTTAAAGGCAGTCTTCCATTCGTCCCCCTGCCTTATCCTTACCAGGTGATAAGCATTTCTAAGGTCAAGCTTGGTAAAGATCTTGGCACCCTTTAATAACTCAAATGCCGATGAGAGTAACGGAAGGGGGTACCTGTTCTTAACGGTGATGTCGTTCAATCCTCTGAAATCAATGCAGGGACGTAGGGTCTTGTCCTTCTTGGAGACAAAGAAAAACCCCGCCCCGGTGGGTGATGAGGATGGTCGAATGATCCCTGCTGACAGGGAATCAGTAATGTAGGTCTGCATGGCCTCCCTCTCCGGGGCTGAGAGAGAGTATAACCTACCCCTTCGTGGTGAGGTTCCTGGCAGAAGGTCAATGCAGCAATCATAGGACCGATGAGGTGGCAACGAGTCGGCTCTTGTCTTGCTGAATACTTCTTCTAGGTCCCAGTAACACGAGGGGATCTTAAGCAGGCTAGGGTCAGTTGGCCCTGGAAATGGGTTGACTGCAACCCCGGCCATCCTGGAAGGGAGGTTCTCTGCCATGGTGACCTGAGAAGGAGGTTGACAGAGCTGGGAGATAGATGGTCTACAGCAGGACATTAAGCAGTTCTTACTCCAAGAGATTATCTCTCCAGTACACCAATCAATGTGGGGATTATGCTTCTTTAGCCATGGTAACCCGAGAACGGTGGCATGAGTAGGAGAGTCAATGAGGTGGAAACGGATGTCTTCTCTGTGATTCCCTGCTACCAAGAGATGGAGTGGTTGCGTGCAATGTGATTCGGTATAAGAACCGACCATCAAGAGCACTGGCCTCCAGAGGCTTGGGTAGAATGGATACCTCAAGACCCAGTCTCTTTGCTATACTCCAGTCCATGAAACTCTCGTCGGCTCCAGAATCCACTAACGCCTGATATGATAAAGTCTGGGCGGACACAACTATCTGAACCAGACTTAGAGATCGTGAACATTCAGAGGATATATTCCGACTCACCAGTCTCTTCATCATTGGAGGCCCCTCTTCCCTCAATGGGCAGCGGGCTAAGAAGTGGCCCAGTTGCGCACAGTAAACGCACCGTCCCTCCCGAAAGCAACGCTGTCTCTCCTCCGGGGACAATCTGGCACGGCTGACTTGCATGTACTCCTCCGAGACATCAGAGGGCGGAGGCGAGTACCGAGGCTGTGGAGTTCTGGAAGCAAGCTGCGAGGAAGAACCCGTGCAGAGTCGATTTCTCTCCCTCAGTCTTTCGTGAAGCCGGTTATCGATCCGTGTGACCATGGCGATAACAGAGTCCAAGTCAGCGGGAAGATCCAGAGGGGTGATCAAATCCTTGATTGTGTCCGAGAGTCCAAAAAGGAAAGTGTCGCGGAGAGAGGCGGAGTTCCATCCAATGTCCGCTGCTAGGGTACGGAACTCAATGGCGTAATCGGTAACCCGGCAACCTCCCTGTCTCAGACCGGCCAGAGCTCTTGCGGCTTCTGAACCGGGAGCGGTGTGGTCAAAAACCTTACTTAGAGTCTCAGTAAAATCATGCAGTGACTGGCACACCTGGGAACTCCGAGCCCACTCTGCTGTGGCCCCCGCCTCTGCGCGTCCCGAGATGTGTGAAATCATGAATGCCACTTTGGACCTTTCGGTAGGAAATGAGTGGGCTTGTAGCTCAAAATGAAGACTACATTGAGTCAAAAACGCCCGGCAATTACCGGAGCTTCCGGAGAACCGTTCAGGCTTGGCCAAGTTGAGACTGGAGGCATGGTAGGAATTCAGCGTCTGAGTGGAATCGGACCGTTGAGGAGCAGGTGCAGCAGCGGCCGGAGAGGAACCGGGTATCCAAGCTACTCACCAGCTGCTGGAACTGGGCGCTGAGGTGAGTGACCTGGGTCTCGATGGAGGTTTGAAACTCGCCATGTCTGTCGGTTAAATCCCTCACTCCTCTGTACACCGCGGACATCTGTTCCTCATGCTGGTTGATGCGCTCGCCCTGAGCGAGGAGAGCAGCATGCAGTGGGTTGGAGTCGGCTGGATCCATTATGGCCAGATCGTAATGTCAAGCCGGCACCACAATTAGGATCCACAAGCACGACTAATACAACGTCTGGTGAATAAACTCTTTACTCGTAAGGGCAGGCACACAATAACCGAGGAAGCATGCAAAAAATACAAGGTTTCTTACAAGCAGAGATCAGAACCATGGAACACTAGGAATTACGCTGGATAGGTTGGCACAATGGAACAACACGATCTGGCACAGGTGGGAAGGGGAGCACAGCTTAAATACACTGAGGCAGAGTCTTAACAGGATGCAGGTTTTAACAATCAAGGGTGGAGAAGCAATCAGGAAACCATATGACAACAAACCTAATTACAAGGCATGACACTGATAAAACTGGTGATGAAGTCTTCCTCTTACAGCTGTGCAAAACATTTCACAAAGTGGACACCTTGAGACAGATGCATCATAAAACAAAGTGAACTTTTGAGAAATAATGTAATTACTTTCCAAACACAATCCACTGATTGCAAAAAAAAAAAAATGAAAGCCACAGGAAATGCAAAATATACCAGTAACACCTTTCAAAAGGAAATCTTGGAATGTCTGTCAGATATAGTACGTGAAGACATTATCAGGGAAGTCAAGGAAAGTGAGTTCCTCTCTGTCGTTGCAGAAGAAACAAAATAACTGAAAAAAAAATGAGCAGTTATCTTTAGTATTAAGGGATTTTTACAATGGTACCATTTAGGAGAGATTTTCAGATTTCCAGAGGTTTTCCTAGTCAATTAGATGCAGCGGGACTCACTCAGAAAATCACAGATTGTCTGGAAAAGTAAGGACACAGCAAAGCAATGTAATAGAGCAACAGAAGCTGTTCAGAAAAGGTTCCAAAGAGGGAGCTTAAGACTTGGTGGGTATGTTGTGGGGTCCACTATAGGACAACAGTTTTCAAGAGAACAATCTGTGACATAATGCAGTGTCTACAAGCTCTGAACCCCAAGAGTGAAAGCTTCTTGTTAGAGGAAAGAGTTTTGAGTTTGGACAGTCTGTATGAATGTGATCTTGATGATCTCAAACATGAACTGTATCAGGGAAGGAAGGTTGTTTAGAGGAAATATCAGTGGTGGAATGAACTGTCCAGTGTTGTGGAGTTTACATCTTTCATCCAACCGTAAAAAGAAATATTTTTTCCAGCTTTTTCACTTGTGTCTCATAGCTGTAGCATTGACTGTTAGCAAGGCTAGTTGTGAGCGCAGCTTCTCTTTGTTGGACGCTTTGTCCTTCGCCCCAGTAACCGGTGTATCCAGCTACTGTAACTTAGTATGTGGTGTAAATCTCATCCCCTCCACCAACACAAGAGCTACCGCTGTTCATTTTCATGTTAATGGGATTACAACGTAAAACTATGTAGTGGAGAACATTACTTTCTGTACTGTATCTATCATGGGCTAAATGTTAAAAATTGTAAGTTAGTGAAAGTTATTTTCTAGTTCATAGACGTGTAAGTAACAATTATGTTATTCATAATAAACCATTTATTATGACTTACAATCTAGTGCTGTAATTTTAACAGTTCTACTTTCTATATGTTATTTAAATATACCACCCCTCTCTGAGTCTGTGCCCCAGCCTGGCCCCCCCGTCAAAAAAGTTCTAGACCCGGCCCTGCTTAGGACGACGAAATGGGTTTAATAACAACATCTGGATTACCTATATTTCTTTTTGTTTCTTAATTAGCATAAAACTGAAGTCATCGGTCTTGGACCCAAACACTGCAGAACTACACTTCTGATAATAGAACTACTCTGCTTGGCATTACCTGTTCCTCCAGCACCTCTTTGAGGAACATGGAAGTTACCTTCAACCAGGATTTGTCTTTCTATCCCACATGAAATAGATTTCTAGAACTGGCTTCATTCATTTGCGTAATATTTCCACACAAAAATAAATTAGGCACATTCTGTCTCAAAGAGATTCAGAAAATTACAACATGCATTTGTTGCTTCCAGAATTGACTATTGCAATTCCTTTTTATTAGGCCGTCCAAATAATCACTGAAGTCTCTCCAGCTGATCCAGACTGCTGATGCAAGTTATATAACAAAACATTTATTACGTTTGGACCTGAATATACCCAGAGAAGAAGGTCTTCATTGGTTTTAATGAATCTCATCTTTGTCTGTGCAAAGAGGGTAATATGGAAGAACAGGAAGAACCTGAGTCCTGATCCTCTGACCTGCTTTAAGCGGTTGATTGCAGGCAGATTGAGAGTGGAACACACATTCCCAAGATTGACTAACAACATGGCCGCCTTCACAGAACTGTGTGTTGTCAGGAATGTCCTCTGCTCTCTGGAAAGGGAGAAACTCTCTGGTTCAGACCTTCAAGCTTGATGGCTGCAATTATGTGAACGTGAACACAAAACCCTCTTTCTGTTCTCTCATTTCACCGTTCTTATCCTCTCCTCTTTCATGTTGTTGCTGGACATCACTTTCAAGAGAGGTTCCTCCAAACTGCTGCAGTCAACTTCTATTATGATCCACCATCTGTTTGACCTGCAGGGGGAGACAAACTCCAGCCAATGATTTCCATAGATGACCCCAGAACTCAGTGAAGTGATCCACTCCTCCTCATGATCTGCTGTGAGGCTCAGAAGGTTTTGAGGAAGAACCGACAGTTGAGTCTGACTGAGAAACATCTTAACTATGATATTTATCATCTTCATCACATTTAATTTTCTTCATTTTCCAGGAAGCGTGGGTGAGTAATCCACACAGATGAAGACATTGCAAAGGTAACTCATATCACCTATAAACATCATATTTTCTGTCTACACAGATGCTTCTGACAGCAAGAGTGTCCTCCAAACACCTCCGGTCATCATTAGGAGAAGTGGTGACTCTTTAGTCAGTGGGATTAAATGTTCTCACAGCATAACCAACTATAATGTCATCCTGTGGTACAAACAAGATGAACACAAATCCATAAAGCTCCTGGGACAACTGTATACAAACATTCAGAACTATGAAGACGTGGAAGGAAAAGTCAGCTTTGATGGAGACGGTCGTGAACATTCAGCTCTCACTGTGTCTGATCCACAACTCCTCCCTCGGCACTGTCGTATGGTTTCTCTACAACCACAAAGACTTGTTCTTGAACAAGACGTTTGCTCTTGAAAAATGGTACCAGTACACTTGTCCTCCATTCTTCAGACATCCTCTCACTCTCCAAGATAGTGTTGAACATTCTAGTTAAATACTGCAGTTCTTTCTCTCCTACACACCTCCATACCTCCAGCGGTATAATTTATATATATATATATATATATATATATATATATATATATATATATATATATATATGTGGAATATGGAACCAACTAATAGGATTTCCATTCATTTAAATGGAGAAATGAATTTCTGTTTACGTTGTTTTTTGGTTTACGAGCATTGTCTCGGAGGCACCACTGTATATGTCTTTTAAAAATGAATATTTAAAAATTTTACTTTAATACTTTCTGGGTTTGAACTTTTTCTGTTATGTTACATCTGCAAGATTTTTATGGATTCTCTGTTTTATTGATAGTCTATTTTTATTTTATACTGTTAAATTAATCTTGTCTAAGCTAACACATTTTGTCTTATTTTTAATTTTGCAGCTTTATTTGAAATCTCCCACATACATAAAGTTAATCTTCTTCCTCTTCTTATCTTTACTATTACATTTCATTTCCATGAGTAGAAATAATGAACAGTGGTGACCTGTAGGGGGACCTCCTCTGTTACTTAAACTCCCAGTTCCACATAGTCTGATGATTTTGATGCAGCGACACCTGAGGATCTTCATGACTCTGTTCTTCATACCTTCTTCATGTCTGCAGAACATGGATACAATCTTTAAACCTCACCTCCTCATACTGTCAGTCATTTTGCTGTGGACTTCAGGTAATTCACATTTCAAATTTTGTCACCAAATAGTGTTTCTTGTTTTTGCTCAAACAACCAGTGATTATTATTTTCTGGAAGTGTTCTTGAAGTGAGTGCTGTGATACCCACAGGTCTTATTTATGGGAGTGATGTCTACCAGCCTCCCATACTGTGGAAGGACGAGGGTGAAAGTGCAGTCTTAACCTGCAGCCACACAAAGGGATCTGACTATTACCAGATGTACTGGTACAGACTACGACCAGGAGAAACACTGAAGCAGATTGTGTTCACTATTGAAAAGGAAAAACCTGTATTTGAACCTGACTTCTTGGATGAGAAGTTCTCACCCACCAAGCCTGACGCTCACAGCGGTACTCTCACAGTGAAGAACCTGCTGCTGGAAGATGGAGGCTTGTATTTCTGTGCTGTGAGAGAACACAGTGATCAAACACGTGTGAAAGCTGAACAAAAACCTCAGCGCGCTGTTATCAACTGAATTTATTAGCAGTACTGAAGGAGGACATCCCATAATAGAACCACCTGCATCTCTACATATCTCTGTGGTCACATCAGCTCACATATCACAGAATGACGGAGAGCTGGAGCTGATCCCAGCTGACATTGGGTGAGAGGCGGGGAACACCCTGGACAATTCATCAGTTCATCAGAGGACCGACACACAGAGACAAACAAGCACAAACACACACATTCATACCCATCAGAAGATCGGAGGTTTGATCTGTGTGATTGGCTGGTCATGAACCCTGACCAGAATACAGAACATGAGTAAATGAATGAATGAATGAATGACAATAATTTAGTTGATTTTATCAGAAGCAACTAACATTTAAAAGATAGATAGTGATATTGATCAGAACTGTTCTGTGGGACCAAAAAAAGATGATATGAAACTGTGTTTAAACCAAAAATGTACCTGCAAAAGTCTGTTACATTCATTCATTCATTCATTATCTGTAACCACTTCTCCTGTTCAGGGTGGCGGGGGCTGGTGCCTATCCCAGCTGAAAGTTATTCACATTCAGATATACCTCAAACTCCTCATCTCACTGAACCAGTCATACTTTAGGATAAAGGGGCAGAACCAAGGGTGTCCAATCAGATTTTAGAGGCGTCCAGCACCAACCTAGAACCCTCATCTAGACAGTGACTGTTCACAGTGACAGTCTGGCTGATCTGAAGTCAGTCAGTCTTAAACCCCTACAAGCTGCTGCATAATCCTGACAGGTTATCTAAAGACTTTTAAGGGAGTAAAAATGATTTATTTGATCCTGTTCTGTTTCCTCTCAGGTAACAACCTCTTTAGACACCGTTCTCAAAAAACATAACTTTATAATATTTATCAACATACTTTTGTTTTTGTTCTCTACCCAGGTGGCTGTCTGGGTCTTGATGTCCGTCAGGATCCCTCTGAGCTCATCAGCAAATCTGGAGATTCAGTGCAGATCTTCTGCATTCATGATAAAACTGACTACTTTGTGATGCTCTGGTACCAGCGGTCCCCTGGACTCCCAGCTCTGACATTCATCGGATATTTGTACTACTCTGACGTCACAATGGAAGAGTCGTTTAAAAAGGATTTTACTTTGTCTGGAGATTTGAGTGGAACTCAGAAGAAGAATGCTTCTTTAATCATTAAAGTCTCAGGACCTGAGAAGAATGCAGTTTACTACTGTGCAGCGAGGGAAACACGCTGACGAGAATCCCCTCTCCCCTCTACAAAAACTCTGTTTTATCTTTCATCGTGGTTTTGATTGACTCGTAGAATAAACTGATCCCAGACACCTGCTCTGGTTTTGATGTGATGATATAAGGATCGGTTCTGTGACCACATTTATTTATCCATCCTTCCCTTTTCTGGAACCACAAACATCCATTTACGCCTACGAGTAGTTTAGATTCACCAGTTCATCTACATCGCATGTCTATGGACTGTGGTAGAAAGCCGGAGAAACACTTTGTTTACTGGACATGGCCACTCTCTGATGTGTCGTCCATTAAAGGTGCAGTGCGTAGAATGTAGGGGTATCTCTGTGAAAAGATGGAATATAAAATTATGGCTACTTTGATGTAAAGCCAGAGGGGTTGGTTGGAACTGAAGAGGCAAGTAAAGCTATCAGAGAAGACAAAACACATGATCAAGACTTTAGATGACACCACGGAAGATCTGTGGATTTAAACAAGAGTAAAATGCTGTGGACATGCGATGCCCAATAATAATGTTGGAAGTTTGGTTCTGACAAACCACGACTGAGTCTGAATCTCTGAAGGATAGATTTATGTATTGTGGGAGCCTGTCCACACCATAAAAAAGTGGAGACAGATTGATCAATTTTGGTAGGTTTAAGGGGAGATATTGAAACAAAAACAAACATTTGAGTTATTTGTTCAATTTGACTGTATTTATTCTGCCAATCAAGGACAGAGGTAAACTTTTCCACCTCTGAAAATCCAAATTCATTTTAGGTATAAAGGTGAATAATTGGTGGAAAAAAGAGACTGAAATTACCTTGTCAAATTGACCCCTAGGTACTTCAAGCCAGAACAACTTAACTTAAAAGGGATGTCCGAGTTTTGTAGCTATAATGCAACAGTATTGATGGGAAAAAATTCACTCTTGGAGACGTTAACCTTAAAGCCCGAAAAAGAGCCAAATCTCTGAAAAAAGCAAAGATTGGCTGTTATGGAATGGCTTGGGTTAGAAAAATAAAATAATAAGTCATCAGTATTAAGTGGTAGCTTAGACTGTGTTGATAGAGGTAGGGTCTGCGTGCAGCGTGCCTGATGACTCCTCAACTTGTGGAATTAGACATGACGCTAACTGGCGGCGTAATTGGCGTGCCAAGAGACGATTTGGCTTATCACCACGCTCATAATATGTTGAACGTGAACGCAGAGGAAGCCGTTCTGCATCCAAGGTCGTAAATAGATCATATTCAGTCTGCAAAGCAATGCGCTGTAGAAGCAAGTTTGGAGTGTGGCCAGTAGCAAGTCAGTGATGTCATTAAGTAACGTTAGCAGAGAGCTCTTCCTGTTTGGCTTCACGGGTTTTATTCAAGTGTGCAGAGTATGAAATAATCTCTCCGAAGAAAAGCCTTTAGCGTTTCCCATAACAGCGAGAATTACACCGGCTGTGCCTTGTTCTTAGTAATGGTAATAAAGTCGTCAATTGCGTTTAAAATAAATTGTTGAAATCTTCATCTGACAAAAGCAAAGTATTAAACCTCCACAATGTTGAGTTTGTAAGTTGTGATAAAAATTTAATCTCTAAAGAAAGAGGAACATGATCAGATATAACGATGGGATGGTAATTAATAGACGACACTTTGGAAATAAGTTTTGTATCAATGAAAAAATAATGAGTTTGAGAAAACGACGTATGTACGCTAGAAAATAAGTAATATTCCTTGATGCAGGAACCATAAAATCCTCAAGGGTCGATGCAGCCGTTCTTAGACGTGTAATCTGATACTGATGTGGACATTAAGGGCGTAGAGATGCTTAGAGGATTGGAACGGTCAAGGTTGGGGTCAATTACACAATTAATGTCTCCTCCAAAGATAAGAAAGTTACTGTTTAATGAAGGGAAAGGTTCAAAAAGCTTATTCATAAAGTGTGGGTCCTCAAAATTGGGGGCATAAATGTTAGCCACTAAGACGGGAACATGAGATAGTGTTCTGGACACAAAGTATCTGCCATTTTTATCTGATATAACTGTGGAAGCTGAAAACTGAATTGATTTACCAGTTAGAATAGCAACCCCTCTAGCTTTAGTGTTAGAATTTGAGTGGAACACCTTAGAAACCCAGGGGCATTTCAGTCTGACCTGATCTTTGCTACGCATGGGGGTTTCCTGCAGAAACACCGCACCAGCTTTAAGTCGTTTTAAATGAACAAATACTTTAGATACTTTGATAGGAGTCTCCATACCCTTAATATCCCAGCTAACAAACCTCACTGAAGAGCCAAAGTGTGCAACCCCCCCATGTCACTTACAAAGACCCCATATTGTATATATCCGATACAAATACGGATATATATCCGTATTTGTATCTATTATTCTGTATTTGTATTTGTATTTGTATTTGTAACAATTCTTCCGAGTCTGGTGACGGTCCGCCTACCTGTTGCTGCAAGTGTACCATCACCCGGAGATTTCTGTATCTGTTTTTTTCATCGTTTATGTCCATTTCTGTTTGTTCATCGTTGATGTCAGTTTGTTTATCCATCTCGTTCATCACTCCCCCCGAGACACTTTCATCAAAAGCCGCTGTTGATCACTTTCTGTGTTTGATAGCTTTTTTCTCGGCATCATTTCCATGAAAATAATGGCTACTAACGTCCTCTGTGCGTCTCGTCCAAAGCTAACGGCTAATAACGGGCTAGTCTCCACGACTGGCATGATGAACCGTTGATGAAATTCAACAACTACAACACTCCGTTGTGCATATCGGTTATTAAAGAACTTGGACTCTTTCGCCGGCCCCGTTACATTCACAGAAGTTGCCGTTCTAAGTTTGTTTACTCCCGCTCCCGCTCAGATAACTCCATTCCGTCCTTTTGCTCTGACGTGAGCACTATCGCGTCTCAGACGCGTCATCAGAACGCTGCAGCCTTTCCCATTAGTGTCACTGGACTTTCCTTGTTAAAATCATCCACTGTGCGGGTTAGAAAACGTGGAGTGGATTTCAGTCTTCTTCAGCCAATACAGAGACTCCCTGCTCCATCTAGTATTAAAATCGAACTCTTTAATTCACAATCTCTCACAAACAAATCATGCCTCATACATGACCACATCCTGGAGAAATGTCTGGATGTTATGTGCCTTACAGATACCTGGCAACAACCAGATGATTTTTCTGTCCTGAATGAGACCTGTCCCGCCGGTTACTCTTACCTCCAGAAAGCCCGCAGCACTGGTCGTGGTGGTGGTCTGTCTGTCTTCTATCACAGTGATTTGGACTTGTCTCCACTGCCGATGCCAGAGATCTCTTCTTTTGAATGCCTGGCATTTAATTGTAAACCCCCTTTCTCCATGACCATACTTCTAATCTACCGGCCACCCAAACAAAACCCAGCCTTCATCTCTGAGATGTCGATGTCCCCTCCCACATCAAGGGGCACACTCTGGATCTAGTCATCACTGACTCTGCTCCTCTCAGCAATCTTCTTGTGTACGATCTGGGTGTGTCCGACCACAAGGCCGTCTCCATGGAGTCTACTCAAAGTCCCTTAGAGAGGCTGGGTCACTGTTCCACTCCAACATCATCAAAACCAGTTCTGGAAATCCTAAGCAGCTGTTTTCCACTATCAATCATCTCCTTAAACCACAAACTCCCCCACTTACAGAAATTACAGAAGAGCACTGTAATAATTTCATGGCTTTCTATAAATGAAAAATTGACTCAATCCGTTCTGTCCTTTCTGGTTCCTCCTCTCTACCTATCCAGTCTGCTTACTCACAGTTTGAGATCTCCCAGCCTCTAAGGTGTTTCCCAGAAATCTCACAGCAGGAGGTTGAGGTTATCATCAGGACAATGAAATCCTCCACCTGTGCCCTCGACCCCTTTCCTACGGCCCTAGTGAAAACTAACATCCCTTCCATCAGTCCCCTGATCAGCGATGTTATAAATCAATCCCTCCAGGCCGGCTTTGTTCCATCTGCCCTAAAAGCCGCCATAATCAGACCACTCCTCAAAAAACCTACTCTCGATCCAGAACTTTTTACTAATTACAGGCCCATTTCCAAACTCCCATTCCTCTCCAAAGTTCTGGAAAAAGTAGTTGCTACCCACCTCCAGGACCACCTCAAATATAACAACCTCTTTGAAACCTTTCAGTCTGGTTTCCGCTCCGCCCACAGCACAGAAACATCTCTGCTTAGAGTCACAAATGACCTACGGATGGCAGCAGATGCTGGTTCACATTCCCTCCTGATTGTCCTTGATTTGTCTGCTGCCTTCGACACAGTTGACCAAGGAATACTCCTACATCGCCTACATCACACCACTGGACTCACTGCCACAGCCCTAAACTGGTTTCAGTCCTACTTCACTGACAGAACAGAATACGTTTCCTTGGAAGTTCAAAGTCCCGGACACACACCGTCACCTGTGGAGTCCCCCAGGGATCAGTCCTTGGCCCCATTCTCTTCATACTATACATGCTCCCCCTTGGCCGTGTCATCAGTCGATATGGACTCTCATTCCATTGTTACGCTGATGACACGTAAATCTACATAAAAACTGACACATGTTCCTCCTCAGCCTCTCCATCCTCATCGTCATCATCATCTCCCCTGTCAACTCTCCGTGCTTGTCTGGAGGAGATAAAGGTGTGGATGAAAAACAACTTTCTCCAGTTGAACAGCTCCAAAACCGAAGCTATTTTAATTGGCACCCCACATCAGACCCAGTCTTCCGCCATAACCAGTATTACCTTCTCTGGTCATGACATTCCCCTCTCTTCATCAGTCACCAACGTCGGTGTAAGATTTGACCCTCAACTCACTTTTGAATCCCACATCAAACACATCTGCAAGATCTCCTTTCACCATCTTTGAAATATTTCCAAACTCCGTTTTTCACTCACCTTGAGTGATGCTGAAAAGCTGGTCCACGCGTTTGTCTCCTCCAGACTGGATTACTGTAACGCACTTCTCATCGGGACCCCTGATAAAAGTCTTCAAAGACTTCAGGATGTTGAAAACAGTGCTGCAAGGATCCTGATGAGAGTTCGTAAACACAAACACCTCATCCCCATTCTTCATTCCCTTCATTGACTTCCCATCTCCACCAGGATTGATTATAAGATCTCTCTCCTCACTCACCAGTGTATCCATGGTAACGCACCCCCCTACCTAAAAGAACTACTCACTCCACTGACCTCAACACGATCCCTCCGTTCTACCCACTCATACCGCCTCCTCCTTCCCGGGACCAGGCTCAGCACCATGGGGGATCGGGCCTTCTGTTCTGCTGCCCCTCGTCTGTGGAATGCCCTCCCTGACCTTCTGAGGGCCCCATATTTCTTTTAAGATGCTTTTATCTGCTTTTACCTTGTAGCAAGTTGAGATTTGATCCAAATGTAAAGTGTGTTATGAATAAACAGATTATTTAATTACATTCTGCCCAAAGTATGTGTATGTGTGTATGTACAAGATGGTGGCTTCCGAGCAGAACTGGACCACAGCAGAGAGTTTGTTTTTACCACAAACTCTCAAAGATTTAACATTTTGATTTAAAACTAAGACATAATTAATTTTACTAATAAGTCCAATAAAACCTGTCAGGAGTCGTTACAGACAGAACAGTTTGAGATGCTTGTTAAAAGGTTAAATCCCACAACGACACAAGTGGATCAGAACAATGGGCCTCCCTTTTATGAGGCAGAGACTGGTGAAGGTCGCTGACCACGACATGGATCTGGGTTTTCACCCAGATACATTTAAAAAAGGACTTAAAACTTTCCTTTTTAGCAGAACCTATAACTGTAATTAACATTAATGCTTTTGGTCATGTTTTTATATAGTTATTATTTTATTTTTTTATTGATGCTTTTATCTGCTTTGCTTTGTAGCACTTTGAGATTTGATCCAAATGTAAAGTGCATTATAAATTAAATTTATTATTATTATTATTATTATTGTAACTTTGTTAGTGTGTGTGATGTAAATCTCCTCCAATCTAAAACATGACCCACAGTTGTCAATTCATTAATATGTAAATGGGATTGAAATGCAAAACTATATGGTGGAGAACATACTTGCTTTTCTTTTATTGTATTTACCATGGGGTACATGAAAAACATTTTAAGTTAAAGTTAATTGTTTTCTACTTCATTGAACGTGCAAATCGATTATTAGGAACTCCTATTTACCCAAAATAAAAAGTTTTGTTACTTATTTTACATTTTTCAATTTAAATGTGCCAGCTTTCTCTGAGTTTGTGTCCCGACCTGGCCACCCATCAAATAATTCCTAGACCCGCCCCTGTGTGGGTGTCATTGTTGATCCGGGCCCTGACTGTTCCGGTTTGGAAATAAGTTTTGAATGATCTTTTGAAAATGCATTTTAAGAATTTTATTTTACTAGCATCTTGGTTTGAACATCATTTGTTTTGTAACTTTTGCAACCTTTTTATACATTCTCTGTATTAATGATAGTCTATTTTTATTTTATAGTGTTATATTAATCTTGTCTAAGCCTAACACATTTTGTCATTATCAATTTAGCAACTTTGTTTGAAATCTCCCACATACATAAAGTTAATCTTCTTCCTCTTCTTATCCTTTTACATTTCATTTCCATGAGTAGAAATAATGAACAGTGGTGACCTGTAGGGGGACCTCCTCTGTTACTTAAACTCCCAGTTCCACATAGTCTGATGATTTTGATGCAGCGACACCTGAGGATCTTCATGACTCTGTTCTTCATACGTTCTTCACGTCTGCAGAACATGGATACAATCTTTAAACCTCACCTCCTCATACTGTCAGTCATTTTGCTGTGGACTTCAGGTAATTCACATTTCAAATTTTGCTCAAACAACCAGTGATTGTTATTTTCTGGAAGTGTTCTTGAAGTGAGTGCTGTGATACCCACAGGTCTTATTTATGGGAGTGATGTCTACCAGCCTCCCATACTGTGGAAGGACGAGGGTGAAAGTGCAGTCTTAACCTGCAGCCACACAAAGGGACCTGACTACTACCAGATGTACTGGTACAGACTACGACCAGGAGAAACCCTGAAGCAGATTGTGTTCACTATTGAAAACAGTAAACCTGAATTTGAACCAGGCTTCTTGGATGAGAAGTTCTCACCCACCAAGCCTGACGCTCACAGCGGTACTCTCACAGTGAAGAACCTGCTGCTGGAAGATGGAGGCTTGTATTTCTGTGCTGTGAGAGAACACAGTGATCAAACGCGTGTGAAAGCTGAACAAAAACCTCAGCACGCTCTAATCAACTGAATTTATTAGCAGTACTGAAGGAGGACATCCCATAATAGAACCACCTGCATCTCTACATATCTCTGTGGTCACATCAGCTCACATATCACTGACTGCCGGAGAGCTGGAGCTGATCCCAGTTGACATTGGGTGAGAGGCGGGGAACACCCTGGACAATTCATCAGTTCATCAGAGGACCGACACACAGAGACAAACAAGCACAAACACACACATTCATACCCATCAGAAGATCGGAGGTTTGAGCTGTGTGATTGGCTGGTTATGAACCCTCAACAGAATACAGAACATGAGTAAATGAATGAATAACTATATATTAATTTATGATTTTTACTTGATGACATTTAAAAGTTAGATAGTGTTATTGATCAGAACTGGTCTATTGGACCAAATTAAAGTGATATAAAACTGTGTTTAAACCAAAATGTACCTGCAAAAGTCTGTTACATTCATTTATTCATTCATTGTCTGTAACCACTTCTCCTGTTCAGGGTGGCGGGGGCTGGAGCCTATCCCAGCTGAAAGTTATTCACATTCAGATATACCTCAAACTCCTCCTCTCACTGAACCAGTCATACTTTAGGATAAAGGGGCAGAACCAAGGGTGTCCAATCAGATTTTAAAGGCGTCCAGCGCCAACCTAGAACCCTCATCTAGACAGTGACACAGTGACAGTCTGGCTGATCTTAAGTCAGTCAGTTTTAAACCCCTACAAGCTGCTGCACAATCCTGACAGGCTATCTAAACACTTCTAAGGGAGTAGAAATGATTTATTTGATCCTGTTCTGTTTCCTCTCAGGTAACAACCTCTTTAGACACCGTTCTCAAAAAACATAACTTTATAATATTTATCAACATACTTACATTTTTGTTCTTAACCCAGGTGGCTGTCTGGGTCTTGAGGTCCGTCAGGATCCCTCTGAGCTCATCAGCAAATCTGGAGATTCAGTGCAGATCTTCTGCAGCCATGATAAAACTGACTACAGACAGATGCTCTGGTACCAGCGGTCCCCTGGACTCCCAGCTCTGACACTCATCGGATATTTAGCCTCCTCTGATGTCACAATGGAAGAGTCGTTTAAAAAGGATTTTACTTTGTCTGGAGATTTGAGTGGAACTCAGAAGAAGAATGCTTCTTTAATCATTAAAGTCTCAGGACCTGAGAAGAATGCAGTTTACTACTGTGCAGCGAGGGAAACACGCTGACGAGAATCCCCTCTCCCCTCTACAAAAACTCTGTTTTATCTTTCATCGTGGTTTTGATTGACTCGTAGAATAAACTGATCCCAGACACCTGCTCTGGTTTTGATGTGATGATATCAGTATTGGTTCTGTGACCACATTTATTTATCCATCCTTCCCTTTTCTGGAACCACAAACATCCATTTGTGCCTACGAGTAGTTTAGATTCACCAGTTCATCTACATCACATGTTTATGGACTGTGGGAAAAAGCCGGAGAAACACTTTGTTTACTGGACAGGGCCACACTCTGATGTGTCGTCCCTTAAAGGTGCAGTGCGTAGAATGTAGGGGTATCTCTGTGAAAAAAATGGAATGTAAAATTATGGCTACTTTGATGTAAAGCCAGAGGGGTTGGTTGGAACTGAAGAGGCAAGTAAAGCTATCAGAGAAGACAAAACACATGATCAAGACTTTAGATGACACCACGGAAGATCTGTGGATTTAAACAAGAGTAAAATGTTGTGGACATGCGATGCCCAATAATAATGTTGGAAGTTTGGTACAGACAAACCACGACTGAGTCTGAATCTCTGAAGGATAGATTTATGTATTGTGGGAGCCTGTCCACACCATAAAAAAGTAGAGACAGATTGATAAATTTTGCTAGGTTTAAGGGGAGATATTGAAACAAAAACAGACATTTGAGTTATTTGTTCAATTTGGCTGTATTTATTCTGCCAATCAAGGACAAAGGTAAACTTTTCCACCTCTGAAAATCCACATTCATTTTAGGTATAAAGGTGAATAATTGGTGGAAAAAAGAGACTGAAATTACCTTGTCAAATTGACCCCTAGGTACTTCAAGCCAGAACAACTTAACTTAAAAGGGATGTCCGAGTTTTGTAGCTATAATGCAACAGTATTGATGGGAAAAAATTCACTCTTGGAGACGTTAACCTTAGAGCCCGAAAAAGAGCCAAATCTCTGAAAAAAGCAAAGATTGGCTGTTATGGAATGGCTTGGGTTAGAAACATACAATAATAAGTCATCAGTATTAAGTGGTAGCTTAGACTGTGTTGATAGAGGTAGGGTCTGCGTGCAGCGTGCCTGATGACTCCTCAACTTGTGGAATTAGACATGACGCTAACTGGCGGCGTAATTGGCTAGCCAAGAGCCGATTTGGCTTATCACCACGCTCATAATATGTTGAACGTGAACGCAGAAGAAGCCGTTCTGTCTACAAGGTCGTAAATAGATCATATTCAGTCTGCAAAGCAATGCGCTGTAGAAGCAAGTTTGGAGTGTGGCCAGTAGCAAGTCAGTGATGTCATTAAGTAACGTTAGCAGAGAGCTCTTCCTGTTTGGCTTCACGGGTTTTATTCAAGTGTGCAGAGTATGAAATAATCTCTTCGAAGATAAGCCTTTAGCGTTTCCCATAACAGAGAGAATTACACCGGCTGTGCCTTGTTCTTAGTAATGGTAATAAAGTCGTCAATTGCGTTTAAAATAAATTGTTGAAATCTTCATCTGACAAAAGCAAAGTATTAAACCTCCACAATGTTGAGTTTGTAAATTGTGATAAAAATTTAATCTCTAAAGAAAGAGGAGCATGATCAGATATAACGATGGGATGGCAATTGATGGACGACACTTTGGAAATAAGTTTTGTATCAATGAAAAAATAATCAGTTTGAGAAAACGACGTATGTACGCTAGAAAAGAAGGAATATTCCTTGATGCTGCGACCATAAAATCCTCAAGGGTCGATGCAGCCGTTCTTAGACGTGTAATCTGATACTGATGTGGACATTAAGGGCGTAGAGATGCTTAGAGGATTGGAACGGTCTAGGTTGGGGTCAATTACACAATTAATGTCTCCTCCAAAGATAAGAAACTTACTGTTTAATGAAGGGAAAGGTTCAAAAAGCTTATTCATAAAGTGTGGGTCCTCAAAATTGGGGGCATAAATGTTAGCCACTAAGACGGGAACATGAGATAGTGTTCTGGACACAAAGTATCTGCCATTTTTATCTGATATAACTGTGGAAGCTGAAAACTGAATTGATTTACCAGTTAGAATAGCAACCCCTCTAGCTTTAGTGTTAGAATTTGAGTGGAAAACCTTAGAAACCCAGGGGCATTTCAGTCTGACCTGATCTTTGCTACGCATGTGGGTTTCCTGCAGAAACACCGCACCAGCTTTAAGTCGTTTTAAATGAACAAATACTTTAGATACTTTGATAGGAGTCCCCATACCCTTAATATCCCAGCTAACAAACCTCACTGAAGAGCCAAAGTGTGCAACCCCCCATGTCACTTACAAAGACCCCATATTGTATATATCCGATACAAATATGGATATATATCCGTATTTGTATCTATTATTCTGTATTTGTATTTGTATTTGTATTTGTAACAATTCTACCGAGTCTGGTGACGGTCCGCCTACCTGTTGCTGCAAGTGTACCATCACCCGGAGATTTCTGTATCTGTTTTTTTCATCGTTTATGTCCATTTCTGTTTGTTCATCGTTGATGTCAGTTTGTTTATCCATCTCGTTCATCACTCCCCCCGAGACACTTTCATCAAAAGCCGCTGTTGATCACTTTCTGTGTTTGATAGCTTTTTTCTCGGCATCATTTCCATGAAAATAATGGCTACTAACGTCCTCTGTGCGTCTCGTCCAAAGCTAACGGCTAATAACGGGCTAGTCTCCACGACTGGCATGATGAACCGTTGATGAAATTCAACAATTACAACACTCCGTTGTGCATATCGGTTATTAAACAACTTGGACTCTTTCGCCGGACCCGTTACATTCGCAGAAGTTGCCGTTCTAAGTTTGTTTACTCCCGCTCCCGCTCAGATAACTCCATTCCGTCCTTTTACTCTGACGTGCGCACTATCGCGTCTCAGACGCGTCATCAGAATGCTGCAGCTATTCCCATTACTGTCAGTGGACTTTCCTTGTTAAAATCATCCACTGTGCGGGTTAGAAAACGTGGAGTGGATTTCAGTCTTCTTCAGCAAATACAGAGACTCCCTGCTCCATCTAGTATTAAAATCGAACTCTTTAATTCACAATCTCTCACAAACAAATCATGCCTCATACATGACCACATCCTGGAGAAATGTCTGGATGTTATGTGCCTTACAGAAACCTGGCAACAACCAGATAATTTTTCTGTCCTGAATGAGACCTGTCCCGCCGGTTACAGTTACCTCCAGAAAGCTCGCAGCACTGGTCGTGGTGGTGGTCTGTCTGTCTTCTATCGCAGTGATTTGGACTTGTCTCCACTGCCGATGCCAGAGATCTCTTCTTTTGAATGCCTGGCATTTAATTGTAAACCCCCTTTCTCCATGACCATACTTCTAATCTACCGGCCACCCAAACAAAACCCAGCCTTCATCTCTGAGATGTCGATGTCCCCTCCCACATCAAGGGGCACACTCTGGATCTAGTCATCACTGACTCTGCTCCTCTCAGCAATCTTCTTGTGTACGATCTGGGTGTGTCCGACCACAAGGCCATCTCCATGGAGTCTACTCAAAGTCCCTTAGAGAGGCTGGGTCACTGTTCCACTCCAACATCATCAAAACCAGTTCTGGAAATCCTAAGCAGCTGTTTTCCACTATCAATCATCTCCTTAAACCACAAACTCCCCCACTTACAGAAATTACAGAAGAGCACTGTAATAATTTCATGGCTTTCTTTAAATGAAAAATTGACTCAATCCGTTCTGTCCTTTCTGGTTCCTCCTCTCTACCTATCCAGTCTGCTTACTCACAGTTTGAGATCTCCCAGCCTCTAAGGTGTTTCCCAGAAATCTCACAGCAGGAGGTTGAGGTTATCATCAGGACAATGAAGCCCTCCACCTGTGCCCTCGACCCCTTTCCTACGGCCCTAGTGAAAACTAACATCCCTTCCATCAGTCCCCTGATCAGCGATGTTATAAATCAATCCCTCCAGGCCGGCTTTGTTCCATCTGCCCTAAAAGCCGCCATAATCAGACCACTCCTCAAAAAACCTACTCTCGATCCAGAACTTTTTACTAATTACAGGCCCATTTCCAAACTCCCATTCCTCTCCAAAGTTCTGGAAAAAGTAGTTGCTACCCACCTCCAGGACCACCTCAAATATAACAACCTCTTTGAAACCTTTCAGTCTGGTTTCCGCTCCGCCCACAGCACAGAAACATCTCTGCTTAGAGTCACAAATGACCTACGGATGGCAGCAGATCCTGGTTCACCTTCCCTCCTGATTGTCCTTGATTTGTCTGCTGCCTTCAACACAGTTGACCATGGAATACTCCTACATCGCCTACATCACACCACTGGACTCACTGCCACCGCCCTAAATAGGTTTCAGTCCTACTTCACTGACAGAACAGAATACGTTTCCTTGGAAGTTCAAAGTCCCGGACACACACCGTCACCTGTGGAGTCCCCCAGGGATCAGTCCTTGGCCCCATTCTCTTCATACTATACATGCTCCCCCTTGGCCGTGTCATCAGTCGATATGGACTCTCATTCCATTGTTACGCTGATGACACGTAAATCTACATAAAAACTGACACATGTTCCTCCTCAGCCTCTCCATCCTCATCGTCATCATCATCTCCCCTGTCAACTCTCCGCGCTTGTCTGGAGGAGATAAAGGTGTGGATGAAAAACAACTTTCTCCAGTTGAACAGCTCCAAAACCGAAGCTATTTTAATTGGCACCCCTCATCAGACCCAGTCTTCCTCCATAACCAGTATTACCTTCTCTGGTCACGACATTCCCCTCTCTTCATCAGTCACCAACGTCGGTGTAAGTTTTGACCCTCAACTCACTTTTGAATCCCACATCAAACACATCTGCAAGATCTCCTTTCACCATCTTTGAAATATTTCCAAACTCCGTTTTTCACTCACCTTGAGTGATGCTGAAAAGCTGGTCCACGCGTTTGTCTCCTCCAGACTGGATTACTTTAACGCACTTCTCATCGGGACCCCTGATAAAAGTCTTCAAAGACTTCAGGATGTTGAAAACAGTGCTGCAAGGATCCTAATGAGAGTTCGTAAACACAAACACCTCATCCCCGTTCTTCATTTCCTTCATTGACTTCCCATCTCCACCAGGATTGATTATAAGATCTCTCTCCTCACTCACCAGTGTATCCATGGTAACGCACCCCCCTACCTAAAAGAACTACTCACTCCACTGACCTCAACACGATCCCTCCGTTCTACCCACTCATACCGCCTCCTCCTTCCCGGGACCAGGCTCAGCACCATGGGGAATCGGGCCTTCTGTTCTGCTGCCCCTCGTCTGTGGCATGCCCTCCCTGACCTTCTGAGGGCCCCATATTTCTTTTAAGATGCTTTTATCTGCTTTTACCTTGTAGCAAGTTGAGATTTGATCCAAATGTAAAGTGTGTTATGAATAAACAGATTATTTAATTACATTCGGCCCAAAGTATGTGTATGTGTGTATGTAAAAGATGGTGGCTTCCGAGCAGAACTGGACCACAGCAGAGAGTTTGTTTTTACCACAAACTCTCAAAGATTTAACATTTTGATTTAAAACTAAGACATAATTAATTTTACTAATAAGTCCAATAAAACCTGTCAGGAGTCGTTACAGACAGAACAGTTTGAGATGCTTGTTAAAAGGTTAAATCCCACAACGACACAAGTGGATCAGAACAATGGGCCTCCCTTTCATGAGGCAGAGACTGGTGAAGGTCGCTGACCACGACATGGATCTGGGTTTTCACCCAGATACATTTAAAAAAGGACTTAAAACTTTCCTTTTTAGCAGAACCTATAACTGTAATTAACATTAATGCTTTTGGTCATGTTTTTATATAGTTATTATTTTATTTTTTTATTGATGCTTTTATCTGCTTTGCTTTGTAGCACTTTGAGATTTGATCCAAATGTAAAGTGCATTATAAATTAAATTTATTATTATTATTATTATTATTGTAACTTTGTTAGTGTGTGTGATGTAAATCTCATCCAATCTAAAACATGACCCACAGTTGTCAATTCATTAATATGTAAATGGGATTGAAATGCAAAACTATATGGTGGAGAACTTGCTTTTCTTTTATTGTATTTACCATGGGGTACATGCAAAACATTTTAAGTTAAAGTTAATTGTTTTCTACTTCATTGAACGTGCAAATCGATTATTATGCACTCCTATTTACCCAAAATAAAAAGTTTTGTTACTTATTTCATATTTTTCAATTTAAATGTGCCAGCTTTCTCTGAGTTTGTGCCCCAACCTGGCCACCCATCAAATAATTCCTAGACCCGCCCCTGTGTGGGTGTCGTTGTTGATCCGGGCCCTGACTGTTCCGGTTTGGAAATAAGTTTTGAATGATCTTTTGAATATGCATTTTAAGAATTTTATTTTACTAGCATCTTGGTTTGAACATCATTTGTTTTGTAACTTTTGCAACCTTTTTATACATTCTCTGTATTAATGATAGTCTATTTTTATTTTATAGTCTTATATTAATCTTGTCTAAGCCTAACACATTTTGTCATTATCAATTTAGCAACTTTGTTTGAAATCTCCCACATACATAAAGTTAATCTTCTTCCTCTTCTTATCCTTTTACATTTAATTTCCATGAGTAGAAATAATGAACAGTGGTGACCTGTAGGGGGACCTCCTCTGTTACTTAAACTCCCAGTTCCACATAGTCTGATGATTTTGATGCAGCGACACCTGAGGATCTTCATGACTCTGTTCTTCATAAGTTCTTCATGTCTGGAGAACATGGATACAATCTTTAAACCTCACCTCCTCATACTGTCAGTCATTTTGCTGTGGACTTCAGGTAATTCACATTTCAAATTTTGCTCAAACAACCAGTGATTGTTATTTTCTGGAAGTGTTCTTGAAGTGAGTGGTGTGATACCCACAGGTCTTATTTATGGGAGTGATGTCTACCAGCCTCCCATACTGTGGAAGGACGAGGGTGAAAGTGCAGTCTTAACCTGCAGCCACACAAAGGGATCTCTCTACTACCAGATGTACTGGTACAGACTACGACCAGGAGAAACACTGAAGCAGATTGTGTTCACTATTGAAAACAGTAAACCTGAATTTGAACCAGACTTCTTGGATGAGAAGTTCTCACCCACCAAGCCTGACGCTCACAGCGGTACTCTCACAGTGAAGAACCTGCTGCTGGAAGATGGTGGCTTGTATTTCTGTGCTGTGAGAGAACACAGTGATCAAACACGTGTGAAAGCTGAACAAAAACCTCAGCGCGCTGTTATCAACTGAATTTATTAGCAGTACTGAAGGAGGACATCCCATAATAGAACCACCTGCATCTCCACATATCTCTGTGGTAACATCAGCTCACATATCACAGACTGACGGAGAGCTGGAGCTGATCCCAGCTGACATTGGGCGAGAGGCGGGGAACACTCTAGACAATTCATCAGTTCATCGCAGGACCGACACACAGAGACGCACAAGCACAAACACACACATTCATACCCATCAGAAGATCGGAGGTTTGAGCTGTGTGATTGGCTGGTCATGAACCCTGACCAGAATACAGAACATGAGTAAATGAATGAATGAATGAATAACAATAATTTAGTTGATTTTATCAGAAGCAACTAATATTTAAAAGATAGATAGTGACATTGATCAGAACTGTTTTGTGGGACCAAAGAAAGATGATATGAAACTGTGTTTAAACCAAAAATGTACCTGCAAAAGTCTGTTACATTCATTCATTCATTATCTGTAACCACTTATCCTGTTCAGGGTGGGGGGGGCTGGAGCCTATCCCAGCTGAAAGTTATTCACATTCAGATATACCTCAAACTCCTCCTCTCACTGAACCAGTCATACTTTAGGATAAAGGGGCAGAACCAAGGGTGTCCAATCAGATTTTAGAGGCGTCCAGCGCCAACCTAGAACCCTCATCTAGGCAGAGACTGCTCATAGTGACAGTCTGGCTGATCTGAAGTCAGTCAGTCTTAAACCCCTACAAGCTGCTGCATAATCCTGACAGGTTATCTAAAGACTTTTAAGGGAGTAAAAATGATTTATTTGATCCTGTTCTGTTTCCTCTCAGGTAACAACCTCTTTAGACACCGTTCTCAAAAAACATAACTTTATAATATTTATCAACATACTTTTGTTTTTGTTCTCTACCCAGGTGGCTGTCTGGGTCTTGATGTCCGTCAGGATCCCTCTGAGCTCATCAGCAAATCTGGAGATTCAGTGCAGATCTTCTGCATTCATGACAAAACTGACTACTTTGTGATGCTCTGGTACCAGCGGTCCCCTGGACTCCCAGCTCTGACACTCATCGGATATTTATTCTCCACTGATGTCACAATGGAAGAGTCGTTTAAAAAGGATTTTACTTTGTCTGGAGATTTGAGTGGAACTCAGAAGAAGAATGCTTCTTTAATCATTAAAGTCTCAGGACCTGAGAAGAATGCAGTTTACTACTGTGCAGCGAGGGAAACACGCTGATGAGAATCCCCTCTCCCCTCTACAAAAACTCTGTTTTATCTTTCATCGTGGTTTTGATTGACTCGTAGAATGAACTGATCCCAGACACCTGCTCTGGTTTTGATGTGATGATACCAGGATCGGTTCTGTAACCACATTTATTTATCCATCCTTCCCTTTTCTGGAACCACAAACATCCATTTACGCCTGCGAGTAGTTTAGATTCACCAGTTCATCTACATCGCATTTTTGGACTGTGTGATAAAGCCGGAGAAACACTTTGTTTACTGGAGATGGCCACTCTCTGACGTGTCGTCCATTAAAGGTGCAGTGCGTAGAATGTAGGGGTATCGCTGTTAAATGGAATATAATATTATGGCTACTTTGATGTAAAGCCAGAGGGGTTGGTTGGAACTGAAGAGGCAAGTAAAGCTATCAGAGAAGACAAAACACATGATCGAGACTTTAGATGACACCACGGAAGATCTGTGGATTTTGTATTGTGGGAGCCTGCCCAAACCATAAAAAAGTGGAGACAGATTGATCAATTTTGGTAGGAATAAGGGGAGATATTGAAACAAAAACAAACATTTGAGTTATTTGTTCAATTTGACTGTATTCAGTCTGCCAATCAAGGGTTAGGGTTAGACAGAGGTAAACTTTTCAACTTCTGAAAATCCAAATTCATTTTAATAATAATAATAATACATTTAATTTATAATGCACTTTACATTTGGATCAAATCTCAAAGTGCTACAAAGCAAAAGCAGATAAAAGCATCAATAAAAAATAAAATAATATCTATATAAAAACATGACCAAAAGCATTAATGTTAATTACAGTTATAGGTTCTGCTAAAAAGGAAAGTTTTAAGTCCTTTTTTAAATGTGTCAGTCATCTGTGGAGCCCTGAGATGGTCAGGGAGTGCATTCCACAGACGAGGGGCAGCAGAACAGAAGGCCCGATCACCCATGGTGCTGAGCTTAGTCCGGGGAAGGAGGAGGCGGTATGACTGGGTAGAGTGGAGGGATCGTGTCGAGGTCAGTGGGGTGAGTAGTTCTTTTAGGTAGGGGGGTGCGTTACCATAGATGCACTGGTGAGTGAGGAGAAAGATCTTATAATCAATCCTGGTGGAGATGGGAAGCCAATGAAGGGAATGAAGAACAGGGGTGATGTGTTCGTATTTACGAACTCTCATCAGGATCCTTGCAGCACTGTTTTGAACATACTGCAGTCTTTGAAGACTTTTATCAGGGATCCCGATGAGAAGTGCGTTACAGTAATCCAGTCTGGAGGAGAAGAACGCGTGGACCAGCTTTTCAGCATCATTCAAGGCGAGTGAAGAACGGAGTTTGGAAATATTTCTAAGATGGTGAAAGGAGATCTTGCAGATGTGTTTGATGTGGGATTCAAAAGTGAGTTGAGGGTCAAATCTTACGCCGAGGTTGGTGACTGATGAAGAGAGGGGAATGTCATGACCAGAGAAGGTAATACTGGTTATGGAGGAAGACTGGGTCTGATGAGGGGTGCCAATTAAAATAGCTTCGGTTTTGGAGCTGTACAACTGGAGAAAGTTTTTTTTCATCCACACCTTTATCTCCTCCAGACAAGCGCGGAGAGTTGACAGGGGAGATGATGATGACGATGAGGATGGAGAGGCTGAGGAGGAACATGTGTCAGTTTTTATGTAGATTTGCGTGTCGTCAGCGTAACAATGGAATGAGAGTCCATATCGACTGATGACACGGCCACGGGGGAGCATGTATAGTATGAAGAGAATGGGGCCAAGGACTGATCCCTGGGGGACCCCCAGGTGACGGTGTGTGTCTGGGACTTTGAACTTCCAAGGGAAACGTATTCTGTTCTGTCAGTGAAGTAGGACTGAAACCAATTTAGGGCGGTGGCAGTGAGTCCAGTGGTGTGATGTAGGCGGTGTAGGAGTATTCCATGGTCAACTGTGTCGAACGCAGCAGACAAATCAAGGAGAATCAGGAGGGAAGGTGAACCAGCATCCGCTGCCATCCGTAGGTCATTTGTGACTCTAAGCAGAGCTGTTTCTGTGCTGTAGGCGGAGCTAAAACCAGACTGAAAGGTTTCAAAGAGGTTGTTATATTTGAGGTGGTCCTGGAGGTGGGTAGCAACTACTTTTTCCAGAACTTTGGAGAGGAATGGGAGTTTGGAAATGGGCCTGTAATTAGCAAAAAGTTCTGGATCGAGAGTAGGTTTTTTGAGGAGTGGTCTGATTATGGCGGCTTTTAGAGCAGATGGAACAAAGCCGGCCTGGAGGGATTGATTTATAACATCGGTGATCAGGGGACTGATGGAAGAGATGTTAGTTTTCACTAGGGCCGTGGGAAAGGGGTCGAGGGCACAGGTGGAGGGCTTCATTGTCCTGATGATAACCTCAACATCCTGCTGTGAGATTTCTGGGAAACATCTTAGATGCTGGGAGATCTCAAACTGTGAGTAAGCAGACTGGATAGGTAGAGAGGAGGAAAGAACAGAACGGATTGAGTCAATTTTTGATTTGAAGAAAGCCATGAAATTATTACAGTGCTCTTCTGTAATTTCTGTAAGTGGGGGAGTTTGTGGTTTAAGAAGATGATTGATAGTGGAAAACAGCTGCTTAGAATTTCTAGGACTGGTTTTGATGATTTTTGAATAGAACAGTGACCGAGCCTCTCTAAGGGACTTTGAGTAGACCTTTTGGTGTTCCCGAAAGGCTAGCTTGTGGACAGTAAGACCTGAAGCCTTGTAACGCCGCTCAAGGACACGCCTAGCTGCCTTCATTTCCCGTAGCTCGCTGGTGAACCAGGGGGCTGAGCGGGAGAAGGTGACTGTTCTAGTTTTTACAGGGGCGTGACGATCCAGGATGCTACTCAGGGATTTATTGTAGAAATCTACTGTGTCCTCAAACTTGATCCGTTGCTGGTCTCTGGAACGACGCAAAATATCCACACAGTCCACATGATAGAAAAGCCGGGCAAATACAGGGCGAGGGCGCTCGCCAGTAGAGTGTGATGAGCGCGATCATAAAGCGGATCATTTTCAAGCTGAATAGCATCTTTGAGTAAATCGGAGGGAGCTGCTGTGGATGAGTGGTTTGAGTCCCTCAGAATTCCCACTATTTTTATATTGTTGAGCCAAGATCTTGTTTCTAAATCCTTGTATTTATGGTCAACTCTATCCAGTTCTGCAAACAGCTGATCCACTTTGGCATGCAGCACGGCGATATCATCAGTCCAGGTTGAGACCGAGGTTTCCATCTCCCCAGAATGTTCTTCAGAGCACTCACATTGGATTTAGTATTCGTAATGCTAACATATAATATGATTTCATTGATTGTAACTCCGTTTTGATGAATGATAAGATTTCACTCAGGGCAGTTCAGTCTTAAAAATAAGCGCCATCTCACTGCGGAGAGAAGAAAACATCTGACCCTTTAAGTCGGAAGGGCCAGGGACCCAGTTTGGAGCAGAAGATCCGTCTTTTTCGGGGAGATGGGTCACCGTGAGTTGAGGATGTAGCCCGGTAGACCAGTGGTTCCCATATTTTTCACAGTCCCGTACCCCTTCAGGCATTTGACCCCCAGCCATGTAAAAAAAAAGTAAGTGTCTGTAAGCCCCCCAAAACCCACCCAACACACAAACACACAGCACACATCAAATAAAATCTCTTACACTGAATTATTTCTCACCAAATTGATCGTTTTATTAATAAAATGACCAGCATGTTCAGTGACATATTCATATAACATATTCAGTAATGAATCCACTTGAAACTGTGAAATACGAACTCACCACAGCTTTAATGAGAAGGTGTGCATGAGAGGATGCACATAACTCTGCAATGATTGGCTGAATTTGAGAAAGTCTGAGTCTTAAATCGTTCTCCACACAAAGTCTTGCTCTATATTTTGTTTTCATGTTTGTCAGAGCTGAGAATCCACTTCCTCACAAGTACGTGGTGGCAAAGGGCATCAAAGTCTTGACAGAACGTCTGGCCAGCGCAGGATTTTCTCTGCGCAGTCCGATCCAGAAATTTGGCAGTGGTTTCTGATTAAATTCTATTTTCAGGGATCCATCTGTTGAAATGTCAATGAGGCTCTCCTGTTCAGATGTTTATAAAGCAGCAGACGCAGCTGTAAATGGATGACGTATCCAACTGTCTCGCCACAGTTTCGGGGAAATGCCCTGCAACTGTGCAGCTATCTCACCGAGGGGCGTGGTTATGTTTTGTTTCACACTGTTTGTCATACAGAGTTCATTTGCGCACAAAAAGTCATGCAACGACGTAAAGACCTCTGTTCTGTTGTTGTCCATGCAGTTTAACCACAGGTTCAACTAATGTATCATGGCCTCAACTTTATCTTGCACATTGAACATGGTTGCGGGAAAACCCCTGTAAACCGAGATTAAGCTCATTAAGGCGAGAAAAAATATCCCCCAGATAAGCCAGGCATGTAAGAAACTCTTCATCATGCAAATGCTCAGACTGTTGAAAATGATGGTCACTGAAGAAAATCTGAACTTCATCTTTCAGTTCAAAGAAACTTGTCAATACTTTGCCTCTGCGAACGTCTGTGTGAAGTAATAACGTCTCCTGATCGCCGACCATTTCACTGCATAATACAGTAAATATGCGAGAGTTCAGGTGTCTGGCTTTCACAAAGTTCACCATTTTCACTGTAATGTCCAAAACATTCTTCAGGCTGGCAGACATTCCCTTGGCAGCAAGAGCCTCTTGGTGGATGCTGCAGTTTACCCAAGGGGCATCAAGAGAAACCTGATACCACTCCGCTGTGTCTGCCTTTGCGCCAACAGTACAAATCAAAACACACTGTGTCCACATAAGTCCTTTTAATTTCACAAAGCTGTCCAGCATTTTGAAAATGTCCTCTGCAGTTGTCCTTGTTTCCAGAGGTTTACAGAAGAGCATGTCTCCTTAACACGTATCCCTGGGGGTACGTCTAGCACAGGCTGGGAATCCCTGGTGTAGTCGATTTGATACCAGATTTAACTTTTGGAAGCATCTTCGGCTTTTCTAAACAGTCGTTAATAAGTTATTTGCAAAAATTCACACCAAACAAGTAAAAAAAAAGGGCGCCCAATGGTTCAATGGTTTTGAAATAATTGCAGGAGCTTTTAAGCAGGTGTTTTACTCCATTGACCCCTAAGCAGAAAGTCCTTGTTCCTTTTAAGGGTGTTTTATGTCGGTACTTTATGCAATATTATAGTTGATTATTTAAGTTAGCCGCCTCAATTTCCTTAATGGTTAATTTTTTGGGGGGCGTCTCGCCATCTCCGTTAACAGTAAAGTTCTGAATCAACCGGGAGACCGGGGTTCGGGCTCAGCCCCTGACGCAACATGCCGTGGGCGGTTGCAGAGATAAATTTCACACCTATGTACTTTGTAACGTGATGAAATAAGTAAAGATGCTGTTATTATTTATCCCTAGACATAAAACAGGGTTGTAACAAAGTTGCTGTCCGGACGACAGCACAGATCTAGTTTATTACCAGAGAACATTCATGAACGTTCATTGTTACGCAGATGACACACAATTATACTGTCAATGAAACCAGATGAAACTAATTATTTATCTACAGTATGACAACATTTGGATGACCTACCTTTCTTTTTGTTACTTAATTAGCATAAAACTGAAGTCATCGGGCTTGGACCCAAACACTGCAGAACTACACTTCTGATAATAGAACTACTCTGCTTGGCATTACCGGTTCCTCCAGCACCTCTGTGAGGAACATGGCAGTTATCTTCAACCAGGATCTGCCTTTCTATCCCACATGAAATAGATTTCTAGAACTGCCATCATATAATTGCGTAATATTTCCACACAAAAATAAATTAGGAAAATTCTGTCTCAAAGAGATTCAGAAATTTAGTCCCTGCATTTGTTTCTTCCAGAATTGACTATTGCAATTCCTTTTCATCAGGCTGTCCCAATAATTCACTGAAGTCAGCTGATCCAGAATGCTGATACAAGTTATATAACAAAACTCTTTGTTCTATCTACCCCTCTTTGCATTTGGACCTGAATATACAGAAAGAAAAAGGTCTTTGTTGGTTTTAATGAATATCATCTTTGTCTGCGCAAAGCTAGTAATATGGAAGAGCAGAAAGAACCTGAGTCCTGATCCTCTGACCTGCTTTAAGCGGTTGATTGCTTTCACTGTTTTTATCCTCTCCTCTTTCATGTTGTCATTGTTCACCTCTTGTTGTTGCTGTTCACTGTGCTGCACCACCAGGTCTGATTCTGAAGCGAGTTTGTCAGACTTTCATCCCGTGACCTACTAAACCTCACCAAAAAACGGCATGTGGACCTATGGGATTAGACATGGAACCTATAAAAACCCATGTGTGTATGTTTGTATACACATTCAGACGTGTGTGTGTTTATATCACAGCCAATGGTAGCAGTATGTTCTTGTAGCTCTCCCTAGTAATAATAAAAATAGTAATAAACTCACCTGGTTAGCATTTTTCGAAGAAAACTTACAAAGTACTTTACTTGATTATAAAAGGAATTAAAGACACCAACAAGGACAGTAAGTAATCACAAATAATATTAAAACCAAACGAGACCTTCTGACAAGTGAGACCTTGAGTTTAGATGATTAAAAGGCTTTCTTGAAATATTTGTTTTAAGAAGTGTTTTCAAGGATGAAATGGATTCTGTGACCTTCAGATCCTCAGGCAGGTAGTTCCAGAACTGAGGGTCACCCCTTATCCTGAGGTGGGACTCTGGAACATTCAGCAAGGTTGTGTCTGAAGATCTGAGACTGGACAAGAACCTTAATTCATCACACAGTGGGGACATTTCTCAGAAAAATAAAAAGCAAGGGCCGTATTCATGAATCATTTTCTCTTTCCTCTAAGAAGACTCTTAAGCAGTACTAAGGAGAGTTTTACCAACATCAACCGACTGCATGTCATCTTTCACCACATCAAGCAAAATCCACCCCATCAGCAGAGCTGCTTTCTCAACCATCTTGGAAACCTTTCCTTTCACTCTTGCTGCTACTCTTCTGTCACAGATAACTCCATACACTCATCTCACCCCACTCAACGGTCTTTTCTCCAGCGCATAACTCCACCTGTCCGGGTTTTCTTACACTTGCTCCCTCACTACAGATCACAATTTCCGCTAACATCATAATCCACGGACACTCCTGTTTGACCTCATCTGTCAGCCTGTCCATCATCAAAGAAAACAAGAAGGCCCTTAGAGCCGATCCTTGGTGCAGTCCCAACTCCATCTTGAACCCATCCGTCACTCCTATTTCACACCTCACTGATGTAATACTGCTCTCATACATATCCTGTCAGACTGTAACGTACTTCTCTGTCACTCCCGACTTCCTCATGCAATACCACAACTCCTCCCTTGGCACCGTCATATGGTTTCTCTACAACCACAAAGACTTGTTCTGGAACAAGATCTTTGTTCTTGAAAATTGGTACCAGTACACTTGTCCTCCATTCTTCAGACATCCTCTCACTTTCCAACATAGTGTTGAACATTCTAGTCAAATACTGCACTGCCTTCTCTCCTACACACCTCCATACCTCCAGCGGTATGTCATCATGACCAATCACCTTCATCCTTTCTTCATCCTCTTCAAAGCTGCTCTCACTTCGTCTATACTAGTCCTGTGAATATCCTGATTTCCAATTCTCACATCCTCAACCCTTATCTCTCTCATACACTGTGATATTTATATTTGTCTAAGTGTAATGGTGATACTGCTGTAGTGCAATAATCTGAAGGACTACACAATATTTTAAATTCAGAGCGTTCTTCTAAAGTATTCCCTCTATGCTATTGTTGCATGTTATTTTTTATGTAACTTTTGCAACCTATTTATACATTCTCTGTCTATTTTTTGTTTCATAGTGTTATATTAATCTTGTCTTTTGTCATTGTTAATTTAGCAACTTTGTGTGAAATCTCCCACATACATAAAGTTAATCTTCTTCCTCTTCTTATCCTTACTAATACATTTCATTTCCATGAGTAGAAATAATGAACAGTGGTGACCTGTAGGGGGACCTCCTCTGTTACTTAAACTCACAGTTCCACATAGTCTGATGATTTTGATGCAGCGACACCTGAGGATCTTCATGACTCTGTTCTTCATACGTTCTTCACGTCTGTAGAACATGGATACAATCTTTAAACCTCACCTCCTCATACTGTCAGTCATTTTGCTGTGGACTTCAGGTAATTCACATTTCAAATTTTGCTCAAACAACCAGTGATTTTTATTTTCTGGAAGTGTTCTTGAAGTGAGTGCTGTGATACCCACAGGTCTTATTTATGGGAGTGATGTCTACCAGCCTACCAGACTGTGGAAGGACGAGGGTGAAAGTGCAGTCTTAACCTGCAGCCTGCAGACCAGGAGAAACACTGAAGCAGATTGTGTTCACTATGGAAAACGGTAAACCTGAATTTGAACCAGGCTTCTTGGATGAGAAGTTCTCACCCACCAAGCCTGACGCTCACAGCGGTACTCTCACAGTGAAGAACCTGCTGCTGGAAGATGGAGGCTTGTATTTCTGTGCTGTGAGAGAACACAGTGATCAAACACGTGTGAAAGCTGAACAAAAACCTCAGCGCGCTGTTATCAACTGAATTTATTAGCAGTACTGAAGGAGGACATCCCATAATAGAACCACCTGCATCTCTACATATCTCTGTGGTAACATCAGCTCACATATCACAGACTGCCGGAGAGCTGGAGCTGATCCCAGCTGACATTGGGTGAGAGGCGGGGAACAACCTGGACAATTCATCAGTTCATCAGAGGACCGACACACAGAGACAAACAAGCACAAACACACACATTCATACCCATCAGAAGATCGGAGGTTTGAGCTATGTGATTGGCTGGTCATGAACCCTGACCAGAATACAGAACATGAGTAAATGAATGAATGAATGAATGACAATAATTTAGTTGATGTTATCAGAAGCAACTAACATTTAAAAGATAGATAGTGTCATTGATCAGAACTGTTCTGTGGGACCAAAGAAAGATGATATGAAACTGTGTTTAAACCAAAAATGTACCTGCAAAAGTCTGTTACATTCATTCATTCATTCATTATCTGTAACCACTTATCCTGTTCAGGGTGGCGGGGGCTGGAGCCTATCCCAGCTGAAAGTTATTCACATTCAGATATACCTCAAACTCCTCCTCTCACTGAACCAGTCATACTTTAGGATAAAGGGGCAGAACCAAGGGTGTCCAATCAGATTTTAGAGGCGTCCAGCGCCAACCTAGAACCCTCATCTAGGCAGAGACTGCTCATAGTGACAGTCTGGCTGATCTGAAGTCAGTCAGTCTTAAACCCCTACAAGCTGCTGCATAATCCTGACAGGTTATCTAAAGACTTTTAAGGGAGTAAAAATGATTTATTTGATCCTGTTCTGTTTCCTCTCAGGTAAAAACCTCTTTAGACACCGTTCTCAAAAAACTTAACTTTATAATATTTATCAACATACTTTTATTTTTGTTCTCTACCCAGGTGGCTGTCTGGGTCTTGAGGTCCGTCAGGATCCCTCTGAGCTCATCAGCAAACATGGAGATTCAGTGCAGATCTTCTGCAGCCATGATAGAACTGACTACGATGTGATGCTCTGGTACCAGCGGTCCCCTGGACTCCCAGCTCTGACACTCATCGGATATTTATTCTCCACTGATGTCACAATGGAAGAGTCGTTTAAAAAGGATTTTACTTTGTCTGGAGATTTGAGTGGAACTCAGAAGAAGAATGCTTCTTTAATCATTAAAGTCTCAGGACCTGAGAAGAATGCAGTTTACTACTGTGCAGCGAGGGAAACACGCTGATGAGAATCCCCTCTCCCCTCTACAAAAACTCTGTTTTATCTTTCATCGTGGTTTTGATTGACTCGTAGAATGAACTGATCCCAGACACCTGCTCTGGTTTTGATGTGATGATACCAGGATCGGTTCTGTAACCACATTTATTTATCCATCCTTCCCTTTTCTGGAACCACAAACATCCATTTACGCCTGCGAGTATTTTAGATTCACCAGTTCATCTACATCGCATTTTTGGACTGTGTGATAAAGCCGGAGAAACACTTTGTTTACTGGAGATGGCCACTCTCTGACGTGTCGTCCATTAAAGGTGCAGTGCGTAGAATGTAGGGGTATCGCTGTTAAATGGAATATAATATTATGGCTACTTTGATGTAAAGCCAGAGGGGTTGGTTGGAACTGAAGAGGCAAGTAAAGCTATCAGAGAAGACAAAACACATGATCGAGACTTTAGATGACACCACGGAAGATCTGTGGATTTTGTATTGTGGGAGCCTGCCCAAACCATAAAAAAGTGGAGACAGATTGATCAATTTTGGTAGGAATAAGGGGAGATATTGAAACAAAAACAAACATTTGAGTTATTTGTTCAATTTGACTGTATTCAGTCTGCCAATCAAGGGTTAGGGTTAGACAGAGGTAAACTTTTCAACTTCTGAAAATCCAAATTCATTTTAATAATAATAATAATACATTTAATTTATAATGCACTTTACATTTGGATCAAATCTCAAAAGCAGATAAAAGCATCAATAAAAAATAAAATAATAGCTATATAAAAACATGACCAAAAGCATTAATGTTAATTACAGTTATAGGTTCTGCTAAAAAGGAAAGTTTTAAGTCCTTCTTTAAATGTGTCAGTCATCTGTGGAGCCCTGAGATGGTCAGGGAGTGCATTCCACAGACGAGGGGCAGCAGAACAGAAGGCCCGATCACCCATGGTGCTGAGCTTAGTCCGGGGTAGGAGGAGGCGGTATGACTGGGTAGAGCGGAGGGATCGTGTCGAGGTCAGTGGGGTGAGTAGTTCTTTCAGGTAGGGGGGTGCGTTACCATAGATGCACTGGTGAGTGAGGAGAGAGATCTTATAATCAATCCTGGTGGAGATGGGAAGCCAATGAAGGGAATGAAGAACAGGGGTGATGTGTTCGTGTTTACGAACTCTCATCAGGATCCTTGCAGCACTGTTTTGAACATACTGCAGTCTTTGAAGACTTTTATCAGGGATCCAGATGAGAAGTGCGTTACAGTAATCCAGTCTGGAGGAGACGAACGCGTGGACCAGCTTTTCAGCATCACTCAAGGTTGGTGAAGAACGGAGTTTCGAAATATTTCTAAGATGGTGAAAGGAGATCTTGCAGATGTGTTTGATGTGGGATTCAAAAGTGAGTTGAGGGTCAAATCTTACGCCGAGGTTGGTGACTGATGAAGAGAGGGGAATGTCATGACCAGAGAAGGTAATACTGGTTATGGAGGAAGACTGGGTCTGATGTGGGCTGCCAATTAAAATAGCTTCGGTTTTGGAGCTGTACAACTGGAGAAAGTTTTTTTTCATCCACACCTTTATATCCTCCAGACAAGCGCGGAGAGTTGACAGGGGAGATGATGATGACGATGAGGATGGAGAGGCTGAGGAGGAACATGTGTCAGTTTTTATGTAGATTTGCGTGTCGTCAGCGTAACAATGGAATGAGAGTCCATATCGACTGATGACACGGCCACGGGGGAGCATGTATAGTATGAAGAGAATGGGGCCAAGGACTGATCCCTGGGGGACCCCACAGGTGACGGTGTGTGTCCGGGACTTTGAACTTCCAAGTGAAACGTATTCTGTTCTGTCAGTGAAGTAGAACTGAAACCAATTTAGGGCGGTGGCAGTGAGTCCAGTGGTGTGATGTAGGCAGTGTAGGAGTATTCCATGGTCAACTGTGTCGAAGGCAGCAGACAAATCAAGGAGAATCAGGAGGGAAGGTGAACCAGCATCTGCTGCCATCCGTAGGTCATTTGTGACTCTAAGCAGAGATGTTTCTGTGCTGTGGGCGGAGCTAAAACCAGACTGAAAGGTTTCAAAGAGGTTGTTGTATTTGAGGTGGTCCTGGAGGTGGGTAGCAACTACTTTTTCCAGAACTTTTGATAGGAATGGGAGTTTGGAAATGGGCCTGTAATTAGCAAAAAGTTCCGGATCGAGAGTAGGTTTTTTGATGAGTGGTCTGATTATGGCAGCTTTTAGGGCAGATGGAACAAAGCCGGCCTGGAGGGATTGATTTATTACAGCGGTGATCAGGGGACTGATGGAAGAGATGTTAGTTTTCACTAGGGCTGTAGGAAAGGGGTCGAGGGCACAGGTGGAGGATTTCATTGTCCTGATGATAACCTCAACATCCTGCTGTGAGATTTCTGGGAAACATCTTAAGAAGGTGACTGTTCTAGTTTTTACAGGGGCGTGACGATCCAGGATGCTACTCAGGGATTTATTGTAGAAATCTACTGAGTCATTTGCTGATACAAAGTTGGCAGAAAGAAGGTGCTGGAGGTCGACTCATGGTTTCTGGGTTGATGTTTTTCAGATTCCTGAAGTAGATTTGACGTTTGGGCTTAGTGAGGGAGGACAAAAGCGACAATTCCATGGAGACGGCCTTGTGGTCGGACACACCCAGATCGTACACAAGAAGATTGCTGAGAGGAGCAGAGTCAGTGATGACTAGATCCAGAGTGTGCCCCTTGATGTGGGTGGGGACATCGACAAGTTGCCTGAGATTAAAACAATCAAGTAGTTGGAGAAATTCGGAAGCAAAACGACATGCAGGGGAGTCGAAATGAATGTTCATATCTCCAAGAAATAAAATATTGGCAGAGGTTGTGTAAAATGTCGACAAAAGGTTGTACATCTCAGAGATGAAGGCTGGGTTTTGTTTGGGTGGCCGGTAGATTAGAAGTATGGTCATGGAGAAAGGGGGTTTACAATTAAATGCCAGGCATTCAAAAGAAGAGATCTCTGGCAACGGCAGTGGAGACAAGTCCAAATCACTGCGGTAGATGACAGACAGACCACCACCACGACCAGTGCTGCGGGCTTTCTGGAGGTAAGAGTAACCGGCGGGACAGGTCTCATTCAGGACAGAAAAATCATCTGGTTGTTGCCAGGTATCTGTAAGGCACATAACATCCAGACATTTCTCCAGGATGTGGTCATGTATGAGGCATGATTTGTTTGTGAGAGATTGTGAATTAAAGAGTTTGATTTTAATACTAGATGGAGCAGGGAGTCTCTGTATTGGCCGAAGAAGACTGAAATCCACTCCACGTTTTCTAACCCGCACAGTGGATGATTTTAACAAGGAAAGTCCATTGACAGTAATGGGAATAGCTGCAGCATTCTGATGACGTGTCAAAGACGCGATAGTGCGCACGTCAGAGCAAAAGGACGGAATGGAGTTATCTGAGCGGGAGCGGGAGTAAACAAACTTAGAACGGCAACTTCTGTGAATGTTGGGCCGGCGAAGGAGTCCAAGTTGTTTAATAACCGATATGCACAACGGAGTGTTGTAGTTGTTGTATTTCATCAGTTGGGTGACGGAATAATTCATCATCATGCCACTCGTGGAGACTAGCCCGTTATTAGCCGTTAGCTTTGGACGAGACGCACAGAGGACGTTAGTAGCCGTTATTTTCATGGAAATGATGCCGAGAAAAAAAGCTATCAAACACAGAAAATGATCAACAGCGGCTTTTGGTGAAAGTGTCTCGGGGGCAGTGATGAAGAAGACGGATAAACAAACTGATATCAACGATGAGCAAACAGAAACGGACATAAACGATGAAACAAACAGATACAGAAGTCTCCGGGTGATTCTACACTTGCAGCAACAGGTAGGCGGACCGTCACCAGACTCGGTAGAATACTTACAAATACAAATACAGAAAAACAGATACAAATACGGATATATATCCAAAAGGTTTGCCAGTGACCAACAATAAAAGGTATACTTGTCGGTTAATAGTATTGCAGGCTGTAGAACTCTGATGGAAAAGCGGCGAACAGACAACGCCAGCGTCCTCTCCTTTCAGTGTCCAGACTCAGTAGTTTAGGTATAAAGGTGAAAAATTGGTGGAAAAAAGAGACAAAATGACCTTGTTAAATTGACCCCTAGGTACTTAAAGCCAGAACAACTCAACTTAAAAGGGATGTCCGAGTGTTGTATCTATAATGTAATAGTATTGATGGGAAAAAATTCACTCTTAGAGACGTTAACCTTACAGCCCGAAAAAGAGCCAAATCTCTGAAAAAATCAAAGATTGGCTGTTATGGAATGGCTTGGGTTAGAAACATACAATAATAAGTCATCAGTATTAAGTGGTAGCTTAGACTTCGTTGATAGAGGTAGAGTCTGCGTGCAGTCTGATGACTCCTTTACTTTTGGAATTAGACGTGACGCTAACTGGCGGCGTAATTGGCGTGCCAAGAGCCGATTTGGCTTATCACCACGCTCATAATATGTTGAACGTGAACGCAGAGGAAGCCGTTCTGCATCCAAGGTCGTAAATAGATCATATTCAGTCCGCAAAGCAATGCGCTGTAGAAGCAAATTTGGAGATTGGCATGCAGCAAGTCAATGATTTAATTTAGTAACGTTAGCAGAGAGTTCTTCCTGTTTGGCTTCACGGGTTTTATTCAGGTGTGCAGAGTATGAAATAATCTCTCCGAAGAAAAGCCTTTAGCATTTCCCATAACAGCGAGAATTACACCGGCTGTGCCTCGTTCTTATTATTGGTAATAAAGTCATCAATTGCGTTTAAAATAAATTTGTTGAAATCTTCATCTGACAAAAGCAAAGTATTAAACCTCCACAATGTTGAGTTTGTAAGTTGTGATAAAAATTTAATATCTAAAGAAAGAGGAGCATGATCAGATATAACGATGGGATGGCAATTGATGGACGACACTTTGGAAATAAGTTTTGTATCAATGAAAAAATAATCAGTTTGAGAAAACGACGGATGTACGCTAGAAAAGAAGGAATATTCCTTGATGCTGGGATCATAAAATCCTCAAGGGTCGATGCAGCCGTTCTTAGACGTGTAATCTGATACTGATGTGGACATTAAGGGCGTAGAGATGCTTAGAGGATTGGAACGATCAAGGTTGGGGTCAATTACACAGTTAATGTCTCTTCGAAAGGTAAGAAAGTTACTGTTTAATGAAGGGAAAGGTTCAAAAAGCTGATTCATAAAGTGTGGGTCCTCAAAATTAGGGGCATAAATGTCAACCAATAAGACGGGAACATGAGATAGTGTTCCGGACAAAAACAAATATCTGCCATTTTTATCTGATATAACTGTGGAAGCTGAAAACTGAATTGATTTACCAGTTAGAATAGCAACCCCTCGAGCTTTAGTGTTAGAATTTGAGTGGAAAACCTTAGAAACCCAGGGGCATTTCAGTCTGACCTGATCTTTGCTACGCATGGGGGTCTCCTGCAGAAACGCCGCATCAGCTTTAAGTCGTTTTAAATGAACAAATACTTTAGATACTTTGATAGGAGTCCCCATACCCTTAATATCCCAGCTAACAAACCTCACTGAAGAGCCAAAGTGTGCAACCCCCCCATGTCACTTACAAAAACCCCATCCCCAAAGGATGGAGAACATAGTGCAAACTCCAAAAGAAGTCAAGTCCTTAGAGGATATGCTTACAGCTTTGGATCTTGTCGTGACAGCTGCTATGAGGGTTAGGCTCCTGCAAACTAAACAATAATTATTAAGGCACGAATGAACTAGTGTATTTAAACGTATCATGACATGGTATCAGAATAAGTAAAAGGTTAATGCAAACGGAGAGATAGCCTCCTTATATCAGAATATATTTCTTTTCTTCAACCTCTTACTTGCCCAGTGTCTTAATGAAAGCATCGGCGTCTCCGGTGATTTAAACTCCCTCTGAACGCCGTTGTATGTAACCCGGAGGCGCGCCGGGTAATGCAGCCCGAAACGGATACCCGGTATCTCGTGGAGCTGGCGGCGGACATCAATGAAGGAGGCTCAGGCGCGAGCTGTCTTCACGGTATGATCAGGATAGATTGAGATGACAATGTCCTCAAACTTGATCCGCTGCTGGTCTCTGGAACGACGTAAAATATCCACACAGTCCACATGATAGTGAAGCCGGGCAAATACAGGGCGAGGGCGCTCGCCAGTAGAGTGCGATGAGCGCGATCCAAAAGCGGATCATTTTCAAGCTGAATAGCATCTTTGAGTAAATCGGAGGGAGCTGCTGCTGTGGATGAGTTGTTTGGGTCCCACAGAATTCCCACTATTTTTATATTGTTGAGCCAAGATCTTGTTTCTAAATCCTTGTATTTATGGTCAACTCTCTCCAGTTCTGCAAACAGCTGATCCACTTTGGCATGCAGCACGGCGATGTCATCAGTCCAGGTTGAGAGCGAGGTTTCCATCTCCCCAGAATGTTCTTCAGAGCACTCACATTGGATTTAGTATCCGTAATGCTAACATATAATACGATTCCATTGATTGTAACTCCGTTTTGATGAATGATAAGTTTTCACTCAGGGCTGTTTGGGGTACAGTCTTAAAAATAAGCGCCATCTCACTGCGGAGAGAAGAGAACAGCTGACCCTTTAAGTCGGAAGGGTCAAAGACCCAGGTTGGAGCAGAAGCCCCGTCTTTTTCGGGGAGATGGGTCACCGTTAGTTGAGGATGTAGCATGTTCAGCAGGCACTGGGTTGTGTAGACCAGTGGTTCCCAAACTTTTCACAGTCCCGTACCCCTTCAGACATTTGACCCCCAGCCATGTACCCCCTACTCCCCCATACTTAAAAAAAAAAAAGTCAGTGTCTGTAAGCCCCCAAAACCCACCCAACACACAAACACACAGCACACATCAAATAAAATCTAATACACTGAATTATTTCTCACCAAATTGATCTTTTTATTAATAAAATGACCAGCATGTTCAGTGAGCAGCACCAGTTCAATTTTTAAAAAATAAATCTACCAAACATTTCTAGAATGAACATTTTAGTCATATCACATATTCAGTCATGAATCCACTTGAAACTGTGAAATACAAACTCACCACAGCTTTAATGAGAAGGTGTGCTTGAGAGGATGCACATAACTCTGCAATGATTGGCTGAATTTGAGAAAGTCTGAGACTTAAATCGTTCTCCACACAAAGTCTTGCTCTATATTTTGTTTTCATGTTTGTCAGAGCTGAGAATCCACTTCCTCACAAGTACGTGGTGGCAAAGGGCATCAAAGTCTTGACAGAAAGTTTGGCCAGCGCAGGATTTTCTCTGCGCAGTCCGATCCAGAAATTTGGCAGTGGTTTCTGATTAAATTCCATTTTCAGGGATCCATCTGTTGAAATGTCAATGAGGCTCTCCTGTTCAGATGTTTATAAAGCAGCAGACGCAGCTGTAAATGGATGACGTATCCAACTGTCTGACACCTCAGTTTCGGGGAAATGCCTTCGCAACTGTGCAGCCATCTCACCGAGGGGCGTGGTTATGTTTTGTTTCACACTGTTTGTCATACAGAGTTCATTTGCGCACAAAAAGTCATGCAACGACGTAAAGACCTCTGTTCTGTTGTTGTCCATGCAGTTTAACCAGAGGTTCAACTAATGTATCATGGCCTCAACTTTATCTTGCACATTGAATATGGTTGCTGGAAACCCCCTGTAAACCGAGATTAAGCTCATTAAGGCGAGAAAAAATATCACCCAGATAAGCCAGGCATGAAAGAAACTCATCCACCCAGAGCCACCCTCGACTCCTCCTTGAAGTTCACACAACTGTTTCCTTCTTCTTTTTCCTCCATTTGATCTTCTCCTCTACCTCTTCACTTTTACTCTTCCGTACCACCAGACTCATCCTACATTCTACCATTCTATGCTGTCTGGCTACCCTCTCCCCTACCACCACCTTACAGTCTCCAATATCTTTCAGGTTGCATCTTCTGTGTCAGATGTGTCCACCTTTGTGCTCCTACCTCTTCTCTTATCTCAACCTCTGCTCCTCCCCCTTCTTAAGTTTTGTCTTCACATCAGCCATTTTCATATTTTTTGCAAAATTTAACGCCATCTCTAATTCCATGTTCCTGTTCTCAACACTATACCTGCCCATCACCTCCTCATCTCCTCTGTTCCTTTCACCTACATGCCCATTGTAGTCCGATCCAACCAGAACTCTCTCACCACTGGGAATACTCTCCATCACTTCCAATGTCTATATATCTTCAAAGTCATCACTCTGTCTGACACTGTCTTCATCTCCACAACGACCATCACATAATCCTGATTCAGGATTTTATACTCTGTAGTTCTCTTAACCAAAACTAACATTTAACGGTGCTTTGATACTGGCAAAATTATCAAAATCTAATTTCATACATGCACATCTGCATTCACAACTGTGGTTGTTATGATCGGAGGACTCTGAGATTATACCCTGAGCTCTGTGAGGAACTCCGGCAACATGTTGTTACCGGAGAAAACATTGGAGCGCACCCCAAGGGAGTAAGATGGTGGAAGGACGAAGTCAACTTCAGCAAACTCAGTTAGCTTAATGCTAACATATGATGGGAATTTACATTTATATGGTAACGGAATTAGCAATGACAATGAGGGGCTCCGTCGAACACTAACTATTGTATTATTTATTTTGAGATCTGGAATACAGTGAGTTTATGCTTCAGATGTTTATTTAGATTGGTCACAAATGTTAATTGATTTTGATATGTAAATAATGATTTATTTGTTTTTATTTACTTATGTCAAAATAACATATTTAGAGTGATTATTAATCACAAATGGTAATTTATTATAAATTGTAAATAGTTGTTTATGTTAACCTAAGATAAATGATGGCTATCTATTTGCAGTAAAAGGAAGTAAGTGATTAACTTTTGTTTTTACTACTTTATTACCAATATCGTTTACATTGATATATTTATATTTGTCTAAGTGTAATGGTGATACTGCTGTAGTGCAATAATCTGAAGGACTACACAATAGTTTAAATTTAGAGCATTGTTCTAAAGTATTCCCTCTATGCTATGCCATTGTTTTGTTTTCTTGCGTTATTGTATTTTGTGTTTAGCATGCCTTTGTATTTGCTCTTGCATGCTGCTAATCCAAGATCTACCAAACGTTTTTTTTGCAACAGTGATTATAAAATTTCAATCTATTATATCTATTCTATTCTTTTTTTAAGCACTAGTAGTATTTAAGATTCAACAAAACAAACTGTGATATAATGCAGGGTGTTCAAGCTCTTAATCCCAAGAGTGAAAGTTTTTGATCGAGGAGAGAGTTTTACGTTTGGACAGTCTGTATGAATGTGATCTTGATGATCTCAAACATGAACTCTATCAGGCATGAAGGTTGTTCAGAGGAAAGCTCAGTGTGGGAATGACCTGTCCAGTGTTTTGGAGTGTTTTGGAAGGAAGTGTTTGTTTCAGGTTTTCCACTGGTGTCCCATAGATGTATGTCTTTCCTGTTGGTAGTGCTAGATGTGAGTGCAGCTTTTAAATATTAAAACGTATATGAAACTATCTTAGAACAACTATGAATGATGAGATGCTCAGTAATATTGGAGAACCGTGTATTGAGGGGAGGAGGAGAGAAACTTCATTAAAGCTGGATGACTTTGTTTGACACTTTGCCCTTTGTCACTGTAACAGGTATATCCAGCTATTGTAACTTTGTTAGTGTGTGTGATGTAAATCTCCTCCAATCTAAAACATGACACACAGTTGTCAATTAATTTTATGTAAATGGGATTGAAATGCAAAACTATATGGTGGAGAACATACTTGCTTTTCTTTTATTGTATTTACCATGGAGTACATGCAAAACATTTTAAGTTAAAGTTAATTGTTTTCTACTTCATTAAACGTGCAAATCGATTATTATGCACTCCTATTTACCCAAAATAAAAAGTTTTGTTACTTATTTCATATTTTTTTATTTAAATGTGCCAGCTTTCTCTGAGTTTGTGCCCCAACCTGGCCACCCATCAAAGAATTCCTAGACCCGCCCCTGTGTGGGTGTCGTTGTTGATCCGGGCCCTGACTGTTCCGTTTTGGAAATAAGTTTTGAATGATCTCTTGAAAATGCATTTTAAGAATTATATTTTACTAGCATCTTGGTTTGAACATAATTTGTTATGTAACTTTTGCAACCTTTTTATACATTATCTGTATTTATGAAAGCGACACCTGAGGATCTTCATGACTCTGTTCTTCATACGTTCTTCATGTCTGCAGAACATGGATACAATCTTTAAACCTCACCTCCTCATACTGTCAGGCATTTTGCTGTGGACTTCAGGTAATTCACATTTCAAATTTTGCTTCCAAATAGTGTTTCTTGTTTTTGCTCAAACAACCGGTGATTGTTATTTTCTGGAAGTGTTCTTGAAGTGAGTGCTGTGATACCCACAGGTCTTATTTATGGGAGTGATGTCTACCAGCCTCCCATACTGTGGAAGGACGAGGGTGAAAGTGCAGTCTTAACCTGCAGCCACACAAAGGGATATGCCTATAACCAGATGTACTGGTACAGACTACGACCAGGAGAAACACTGAAGCAGATTGTGTTAACTATGGAAAAGGACAAACCTGTATTTGAACCAGACTTCTTGGATGAGAAGTTCTCACCCACCAAGCCTGACGCTCACAGCGGTACTCTCACAGTGAAGAACCTGCTGCTGGAAGATGGAGGCTTGTATTTCTGTGCTGTGAGTGAACACAGTGATCAAACACGTGTGGAAGCTGAACAAAAACCTCAGCGCGCTGTTATCAACTGAATTTATTAGCAGTACTGAAGGAGGACATCCCATAATAGAATCACCTGCATCTCCACATATCTCTGTGGTCACATCAGCTCACATATCACAGACTGCCAGAGAGCTGGAGCTGATCCCAGCTGACATTGGGCGAGAGTCGGGGAACAACCTGGACAATTCATCAGTTCATCAGAGGACCGACACACAGAGACAAACAAGCACAAACACACACATTCATACCCATCAGAAGATCGGAGGTTTGATCTGTGTGATTGGCTGGTCATGAACCCTGACCAGAATACAGAACATGAGTAAATGAATGAATGAATGAATGACAATAATTTAGTTGATTTTATCAGAAGAGACTAACATTTAAAAGATAGATAGTGTCATTGATCAGAACTGTTCTGTGGGACCAAAGAAAGATGATATGAAACTGTGTTTAAACCAAAAATGTACCTGCAAAAATCTGTTACATTCATTCATTCATTCATCATCTGTAACCACTTCTCCTGTTCAGGGTGGCGGGGGCTGGAGCCTATCCCAGCTGAAAGTTATTCACATTCAGATATACCTCAAACTCCTCCTCTCACTGAACCAGTCGTACTTTAGGATATAGGGGCAGAACCAAGGGTGTCCAATCAGATTTTAGAGGCGTCCAGCACCAACCTAGAACCCTCATCTAGGCAGTGACTGTTCACAGTGACAGTCTGGCTGATCTGAAGTCAGTCAGTCTTAAACCCCTACAAGCTGCTGCATAATCCTGACAGGTTATCTAAAGACTTTTAAGGGAGTAAAAATGATTTATTTGATCCTGTTCTGTTTCCTCTCAGGTAAAAACCTCTTTAGACACCGTTCTCAAAAAACATAACTTTATAATATTTATCAACATACTAACATTTTTGTTCTCTAACCAGGTGGCTGTCTGGGTCTTGAGGTCCGTCAGGATCCCTCTGAGCTCATCAGCAAACATGGAGATTCAGTGCAGATCTTCTGCAGCCATGATAGAGCTGACTACTTTGTGATGCTCTGGTACCAGCGGTCCCCTGGACTCCCAGCTCTGACACTCATCGGATATTTGTACTACTCTGATGTCACAATGGAAGAGTCGTTTAAAAAGGATTTTACTTTGTCTGGAGATTTGAGTGGAACTCAGAAGAAGAATGCTTCTTTAATCATTAAAGTCTCAGGACCTGAGAAGAATGCAGTTTACTTCTGTGCAGCGAGGGAAACACGCTGATGAGAATCCCCTCTCCCCTCTACAAAAACTCTGTTTTATCTTTCATCGTGGTTTTGATTGACTCGTAGAATAAACTGATCCCAGACACCTGTTCTGGTTTTGATGTGATGATATCAGGATCGGTTCTGTGACCACATTTATTTATCCATCCTTTCCTTTTCTGGAACCACAAACATCCATTTAAGCCTGCGAGTAGTTTAGATTCACCAGTTCATCTACATCACATGTTTATGGACTGTGGGAGAAAGCTGGAGGAACACTATGTTTACTAAACTTGGCAAACTCTGATGTGTCGTTCATTAAAGGTGCAGTGCGTAGATTGTTGGGGTATCTCTGTGAAAAAATGGAATGTAATATTGTGGATAGCTTGAAATTTTCATAGCAAGAACAGGAAGAGAAACAACTCTTAACCAGTGAGTAAATTTCATTTGCACATTCAACTGGAAATGCCCAAAGCATGGAATGCAACACACAAACACCAAGATCCATGTTGCTAGTGTCAGTGTCCACAATGAAGGCCGCTGGAGATCCAGGTGGGCCAGCTTTGGGGCCTCGATAAGTGCCGACAGTAGCTGCTAGAAGGCAATGTCGCAGTCCTCACCCCACTGACTCCTGTCCCTTCCGGGTCAGTCGGTGTAGTGGGCCGGCAATGTGGGTTCTTGACAAATCGCCGGTAGTAGGAGGCCAGGACCAAAAAGCTCTGCAGCTCTCCAATGTTGGGACGGAGCAGCTAATCCTTCATGGCTGCGACTTCCAATGGGTCAGTGGACACACCTGCTGATGTGATGACATGGACCAGGAAGGCTTGGTCTTACATCACTTGCTGGAACAGGTGACTCACGGATGGCATGGAAGACGTCCCTCAGGTTCGCCAGTACACTCTCAAAATCCACAGCATGGGCAAAAAGGTCATCAAAGGAAACGACATAGCGGCTGTGGAGTATGTCAGCCAAGAACCTCTCCATAAGACGCTCAAAAGTGTCCAGGGCTAGCGGGATCCAGCAATGTAGTCGTGGGCATCATTAACCCGGACAGCGGGGAGGAATCTTTCCCAAGCCCTCACAGCTTCTGTGGTACAGATCATCGAAGGCTTGCTTGGTCTCGGTGGATGGTGGTACAGAAGCCCCTTCGACTGCTGATGGTGAAGTGGGAGACTCTCTGGCTGTTGACGATAGAGTGGCGGGCTTCTGGGCTGGTAATTAAATGTGTCGCAGCCTCTCTTCCCCTGCGGTTTGGAGTGCTATTGCATCAGAACCCAGGTAGTGTTGCACGGGGTATATCTACCACCGCCAATTAAGGTGGAGCAGCGCCACAAAACCAAGTGGCGGGTCACTAACATGAACAGAGATCTCACTCATGGTGCAGAACACTATGGATGCTTGGAAACACCTCCCACACGTTCCCCAACACGTTACAATATTCATGTATCTATGTGACTCCATAGGAGAGAAATTGGCATAAACAAAATTCCACAGTGGATTGGATGTAATAGTGCGGATTAGAGATAATTATGGCTCCACCAGGGGGAACAGCGTAGCGCTGAATCAGACACCTTACTTCTTCTCAGTATAGTTAGCATGAGGAAAGATCGTGTCCGTGTGTTCTTCAGCAACTCACACAATATTCCCCTTTTCAGGACTTTTACACATGATGAATAATCTCCATGATCATTTTAAACATGCTGATACTTCAGCCAAGTGGAAAAGTTAGAAAAATGGAGTTTGGGTCATTTCTACACAATGGTAATAGTATTTATTGGTTCAAAGGGTCACATGATAATTAACCTCCTGAGGTCAACTAAAGATAGAAAACTCTAAACAACTTTGACTGAGTTTACATTCTGTGTTTCAGCGGTTTGAAACTTGTCCAGGGGAAAGATTGGAAAGGCAGTTCAGTCCAGCAGGTGTCACTAACTGGTTTTACATGGACTCCAGTCATTCTCATCTTTTTCTTCCTCCTCTTTCAGCAGCTCCCTTTCGGGGTCTCCAAAACGGATCACCTGTTTCCATCCATAGGTCTGTAGCCTGCTGGTTACCTGTACCAGTGATGTATTTGTTAAACCGGGCCTGAACCAGGAAATCAGTTGTGTGTGTCAGTTTGAGATCTTCCAGCCTCTAAAGTGCTTCCCAGAAATCTCACAGCAAGAGGTTGAGTGCCCTCGACCCCTTTCCTACCGCCTTATGGAAAACCAACATCTCCTCCATCAGTCCCCTGATCACCGCTGTAATAAATCAATCCCTCCAGGCCGGCTTTGTTCCATCTGCCCTAAAAGCCGCCATAATCAGACCACTCCTCAAAAACCTACTCTCGATCCAGAAGTTTGTGCTAATTACAGGCCTGTTTCCAAACTCCCATTCCTCTCCAAAGTACTGGAAAAATGAGTTGCTGCCCACCTCCAGGACCACCTCAAATACAACAACCTCTTTGAAAAATTCCTGTCTTGTGTCTGCTTTCTTCGACACTGTTGTACATGGTATTCTCCTACACCGCCTACATCACACCATTGGACTCACTGACAGAACAGAATAAATTTCCCTTGGAAGTGCGAGGTCCCGAACGCACTGTGTCACCTGTGGGGTCCCCCAGGGATCCGTCCTTGGCCCCATTATTTTCATATTTGGCCATGTCAAAACTGACACACGTTTCTCCGCAACTTCTCCAACCTCATCGTCATCATCATCTACTGTGTCAATTCTCCACACCTGTCTGGAGGAGATAAAGGTGTGGATGAAAAACAAGTTCTCCAGTTGAACACCACGCCACATCAGACCCAGTCTTCCTCCATAACCAGTATTACATTCTCTGGTCATGACATTCCCCTCTCCTCATCAGTCACCAACCTTGGTCTAAGAGTCGACCTTCAACTCACTTTTGAATCCCACATCAAACACACCTGCAAGATCTCCTTTCAATATCTCAGAAATATTTCCAAACTCCGTTCTTCACTCACCTTGAGTGACGCTGAAAAGCTGGTCCACGCGTTTGTCTCCTCCAGACTGGATTACTGTAACGCACTTCTCATCGGGATCCCTGATAAAAGTCTTCAAAGACTTCAGGATGTTCAAAACAGTTCTGCAAGGATCCTGATGAGAGTTCGTAAACACGAACACATCACCCCCGTTCTTCATTCCCTTCATTGGCTTCCCATCTCCACCAGGATTGATTATAAGATCTGTCTCCTCACTCACCAGTGCATCCATGGTAACGCACCCCCCTACCTAAAAGAACTACTCACCCCACTGACCTCAACACGATCCCTCCGTTCTACCCACTCATACCGCCTCCTCCTTCCCCGTACTAAGCTCAGCACCATGGGTGATCGGGCCTTCTGTTCTGCTGCCCCTCGTCTGTGGAATGCCCTCCCTGACCATCTGAGGGCTCCACAGACGACTGAGACTTTTAAAAAACTACTTGAAACTTTCCTTTTTAGCAGAACTTATAACTTAAATTAACATTGCTGCCTTTTGGTCATATTTTTATATTATTAATATTATATTTTTTATTGATACTTTTATCTGCTTTTACCTTGTAGCACTTTGAGATTTGATCCAAATGTAAAGTGCGTTATAAATTAAATGTATTATTATTATTATTCCATGAAGATGTCGGGAGTGACAGAGAAGTATGTCAGAGTCTAACAGGATATGTAGCATTTAAGTCATCGAAACCCGCAGTCTGATCCAAAGTAAAGTGTGTTATGAATAAACAGATTATTTTATTCCATTCTGCCCTAAGAGTTCCCAGTGTGATGATGTATGTGCAACATGGTGGCTTCCAAGCAGAACTGGGCCACAGCAGAGAGTTTGTTTTTACCACAAACTCTCAAAGATTTAACATTTTGATGGGAAACTAAGACATAATTAACTTTACTAATAAGTCCAATAAAACCTGTCAGGAGTCGTGACAGACAGAACAGTTTAAGATGCTTGTTAAAAGGCTTAATCCCACAACAACACAACTGGATCAAAACCATGGGCCTGCCTTTCTATGAGGCAGAGACTGGTGAAGGTCACTGACCACGGCGTGGATCTGGGTTTTCAGGATGAAGATGTGATGAGGACTTTCTGCTTTCAGCTACACGCTAAGACTTTCTCTTTGTATGAGAGTAACGTCAGTATGGCGTTCTTCACCAAGAGGGAAACATGTCCATCAGCAGATAGCAGACAGACAGTGTCATACAGTTAAAGGTCATGGTAACTGGTTCACAGTAGATCTCACTGGACTCCTGGAGACCAAATTCAGACACAATATAATAAAACAAAGAAACCTGTCATCACATGTGGAACAAAAGTGTAAAACATGTGAACAACAACATCTGCTGCTCTTTTATCACCGCAATCCACAATCTCCACTTCCAGACTCCACCTCCAAACAACAGCAAAGGCTGGCGTCTGGTGTCAGAAGACGTCTGTTTTCTCTACCCTACCAACCAGACAAACAAACCAATAACCAACAAACCAATTAACCAACCAATCAACAATCGAGTCAACCAACCAACCGACATCGATGAAACCCAAACCTCCTTGGTGGATATGAATATCAGAAACATGATTTGATGTGATCATGTGACATCCTGGTGTGTCTCCTCTGGACAGACTGAGGGTAACTCTGCTTTCAGTCGTCTATGTACACATCCAGAAACATCTCTTCAAATCACTGACTGACTTTAGGGTTGGGTCTTCTTCTAGGGAGGTCACCATATTGCGTTGCCACGTTTGTACAGGTGCCACTAGAGACGACTTTTCAGGTTTTCAGGTTAAGGTGACAGAAACATGTCCCCCTCTAAAGACCAATGAGGAAGAAGATGAAGATTAATGTGATGCTGGAAAAAACATTTAGTACCGTCTCGGACCAGAAAAAGTCAGAAATTATTTTCCAACACACTGGAGTCTCGCAGAATCCGATGTGTTAGAATGTATTATATTTATTATTAACCGTTTCAAACACCGGTTTTTATGTCACAAGGCTCCTTGTTTTTTGTTCTCCTCAAATTTCGCTCCAATTACCCCAATTTCTTCATGTTTTCAAAGAATATAATAAAAGAATATTTGTGCTTCTGTTTGGACAAAATCGGACCTGCTCACGATTCTCCCCTCCCCTCGCCCTGCCAGTAACAGCTTCTCAGGACTGTGAGAGGAGAATTATAATAATTCTTTTTCTCAACTTCACACAGGATTATGTGAAAATATGAATATATAAAATTTAATACTGACATCACTCATTTTTGAAGCAACAAAAACTCACCATCAACAATCTGCATGCTGTTTATTTCCTGCCAGGCTGAGGTCCAGATCACACCAGTTTACCTCTCAATGGTTTCAGGAGACGGGTCTTCATGTTTCCTTTCTTTGACAGACAGATTTAAAGCACCATTACTTTCCTCATGTTGAATAATACGTATCTATCTAATAAGTATCTATCAAAGGAACGTCATCATGTGACAGACGACTCGATGTGGTCCTAGATGACGAGATCGTTTTTTCCTGTTAAAGGTCAAAATGATTTTAGAATTAAGAAGGTTGAGATGAGGAACAACATAATTTGAATCTGGAATTTCACCACTATTTGCCACTATATTTAACATTTTACACCTTTACCACCGACTACTTAATGTTTGCAGAAAGCCCATTATATTTTACATCTCATGTAACTCTGCATGTAGAGCCTGTAGGACTATTGAAAGGTTTGCATCACATCTCTCTGATGCATCCAAGTTTCACGATCTTATAGGTGTGACTGTAAACTTGTTAGGGGCTCGTTTACACAGCAACACGCTTTCAGAGTCTGAAAACAGAAACGTTCTGAAGAGTAGGATTAACTTCAGAGAGAAAAACTCTGAGTAAAGGGTTGTTTACATTCTAAACCAATATTTCTCAAAGGCCTTTAGCAGAATGTGTGTGTGCGTGTGTGTGTGTGTTTCTCTGTGTGAGTTTGTGTGTGTGTTTGTACATGTCTGTGTGTGTGTGTGCATGTGTATGTGTGTGTGCGTGTGGGTGGGTGTGTGTTTGTGTGTGTTTGTGTGTGTATGTTTGTTGGTTCTATAAATGCAGATCATATACCGTCCCCTTGTGGCCACTAGGAGGCGATCAAGATCACTGGAAGATGAACAACATGAGATTGTAGTTTCAAAGAGAGAAACTTTGAGAACTAAGAAAAATAAATGTATAAATTTAAGCAGTTAATCGGTTAATTTATTTCACTGTTTTTTATTCTTCAATCATTGTTGTAATAAGTTCCTCTGACTGATTTAATACATTTAGGATTAAACTTAAAGCTGTCATTGCTGTTTATTGTTGTCTGGGAGACGGAGGCTGCAGAGAGAAAACTGGCAGAACCTGTGAGGAACAGAGACTTGAACAGAGTCTGTGCTGGAAAACAACCAGAGAGGAGGGGGAGGAGCTTATTTCAGAATTTCCTTTTCATTCTAGCAGACAAAAGAGTTCTAGCAGTCACTGAAAATGTGTAGAATAAAATCCCCTGCAGGGATAGTCCTCCTGGTTGCAGTGGTGACTTTCTCCAGTAAGAGCATTTATATTAACATTCTACATAAAAACAGGACGACCGTTTGAATTTAAGATTGTCTTTTTTTAATCATTTTCCAGATTTCTCCGTCTGTGTAAAAATTCACCAGGCTCCATTCATGATGAGCCGTGAAGGAGACCCAGCTGTGACTTTACAGTGTGAGCAGGACGACGATCAGCTTTACTACATGTTCTGGTACCGACGGGACACCAGCGGGAGAACTTTACAGCTGCTGGCTTATTCTCTCAGTAAAGGAGATAGCAACATCCATCCTCCTCTCAACAACACAAAGTTCTTAATGGCCCGGCCTACAGAGTCCAAATCCTCTCTGCGGATCAACTCAGTTGCAGCTGCAGACGCCGATGTGTATTACTGTGCAGCCAGGACCGCACAATGGTTCAGAGAGGCCCAGCAGCTTAACAAGATCCTCAGGAGGAACCAGGGGGAGGAGAGGAGGAGGGGGGTTGATGGAGGAGAGATGATGAACCCAGCAAAGGGACTTGAGATGCAGCTGACATTAATAAAGTGATATGAAAATCAGAATGACCACATGAACTAAGAGAGAAACGATGTTGACTAAATCACTAAAAATAAAAGTCCAGCCAGAGGAACAAGAACCGCCTCTCCACACTCTGATGTTCCTGCGTCGCCACAAAGCCGATGAGCTCAGATGAACCAGCAGGTGTTCTCTCTGTCAGGTCTTCATGTCGCTCTGCTCGGAGCTGAAGTCTGACCCGTCTTACGTCATTTGATACTGAGTGCAGCCTGATGGTAGGAGAGTTTCAGAGGTCAGCATCCCGGGCCGGGAAAGAACCCATCATGCCAGGATGGACTTCTAGCATGTTGTTGGGTTAACATTGTTTAAAGGAGCAGTGTGTAAAATGTAGGGCTGTATTTTTGATCAAACAGGAAATGACATACATATGAAGAACAAAGAAATCCTTTAAACAATGAACTGACTGCAGTGAGTTTCTGTTCACACATCAAACATTCTGGACCGTCAGTCCGTTTGTCAGCAGAACCATTGTTTACATCCCAGAAAAGTCAGGGATAAGGATATCTCTTTGAACAAATGCAATCTCTTATATAACCGATACCATCAATGACATCAATAAGGTGTGGATTGTGATATTTATAGAGCGTAGAGAAGATGATCCACCTTTACAATCTAGAGGAAGTAAAAGTGGTAACAACGTTTTCATGGATGAACCTGCGGAAGCATCATTACCGGTGCCTCCAGGCCCAGTTCATGGTGCGGAAAACATCCCCTCTCCACCTCCTCCTCTTCTTTCCCCCGACCAACCCAGCCTGTCCTCCTCCACCTTGTCCTCCTCCATCTTGTCCTCCTCCACCTTGTCCTCCTCCACCTTGTCCTCCTCCACCTTGTCCTCCACCTTGCATGGATCACCACTCATGAAACCTTACAGAGGTAAACTGCTGGGACTGGGCTGGGATGTGGTGCTGTAAAGATGGCAGCCAGAGTCACGAGTCACCTTCTTCCAACCACCGTGGAGGAAATGCTTCCAGCAGGGTAGAGAACATTCCAGAACATGCAGCCATCTGTTGCTCTCTTGAATCTCCCGGCGGACTGCATGGAGCCCAACATTTACATCATGATGGTTTCACGAGTCGGGTCTTCACGTTTTCTTCTTTGAGGGCGATGTCTCATGAACTGTTGGTTTCTCTTGCGCTGAATAATAAGTATGATCCTATTTTTGTAAAAACATAAAATAGATATCAAGCAACGACTTCTTTATCTTCCTCTTCCTCGTTTGGTTGTTGGATGCAAAACTTTTCTTCTTTCTTTATTTTGCTACTTCAACCTATAAAGGTGAAAATCCCTCTCTAGAGCCAGTGTTTGGTTCATCAGTTCTATTCTACCGTACGACATGGAGGACTGGCTCCGTCTGTAGAGATAAAGGACTTTTTTTACTGTCTGGTTCAGACCACACAATATTTGTGTCTTTGGAGATTCATCTTATCGGATCAGGTGATCACACCGCCACAAATGTGTGCCGCCATCTTCATCTGGGTACAATCACGTCGTCTGAACCAGACCTAATCTAACAGAAAAGTATGATTCTTATTTTCAGCTGATTATACACAAACAAAAACATGGCGTCTCGTCCAGGTTCACTCGTTCATGCTCTCGCTCAAAGTCGGCTGGGATAGGCTCCAGCCCCCACAATCCTGAAGAGGATAAGTAGTTATGAATATTGTATTACATTCATTCAAAGAGATCCTTTCATTTTACAGACTCCACCTTTAAGGTTGGTCTCCTGTGTTCACTGGTGAGCGGGTGGATGAAGAGGTGTGACCAGCAGAGATGTCACTTCCTCTGAGGAGAACAATCCCAGACTGCTTTCTGTCTCCCTGACAGAAATAGCAGCAGTCGGGTTGGAGTCGACCTGAGCAGCTGCTCTAGCAGACAGTCAGAGATGGAGGCTGAGATATGGAGGAGCTGCAGAGAGAGAAGAGAAGAAAACCCACCTCAGGTTTTTGAGTGAAGCTTTATCACCGTGGGGACAGGGAGCCACGGTGACACAACCCCATAGAGGAGCTGTACAAAAACCTCCTCCCATTGAAACCAGTGATCAGACGGCCGGAGGCTACCTGGGACCACCTGGTGGAGCAGAACCACCATCTGATGGAGTAGAAGATGTCAGGACTCTCATAGAAGTTCACATGGAGAACATCAGCTGGATTAAAGTTCTGAACATGTTTTCATTTCACATGTGGAACTTTGGGACGCTTCTTTTACTGATCCTGACAAAAAGCTAAAAGAAAGTTTGGAGATGATGAAGTTCATCCTGAACGTCTGAACCTTCTTCATCCTCTGGATCATTGGATTATTAATGCAGAGATTCTAGAAGGTTCTGTGTCTTTTTGGTGGAGGAGACATTCAGTGTGATACTGGAAATCCAGCTTACTTTGGAGAGGGAACAAAACTCGTTGTTTTGGGTAAGTCTGAGTTTTTACTACATCAAACTCACAGTATCTCAACTGTTGGTGTGAAAATGAAGGAATAAACTCCTGATGAAATATTGATCTGGGTTGAAAACACTGTGATCCACTGATCCTGCTTACTTTGGCCCAGGAACCAAACTGACAGTTTTAGGTAAATATTTGACTTTATTGCTGTTATGACAGATGTCACACTGATTCATAAATATTAATGACGCATGAAGTGAAGCAAAACTGGGGAAGTCAATTTTGATACTGCGTTTAAGCAATGTGTGAATTATCCAGCTTATTTCGGCCCGGGAACAAAACTGACTGTTTTAGGTGAGTAAGACTTAAAACTTTTGATTAAATAATATATGTTGCATCAGTATGAGAAGTAAAAAGTGTCAAACTGTTCAAAAATATGATTCTGCTCAGAATCATGTGGTTAAAACACAGGATTGTAGAGCAACAGCTAAATAATAGAAAGGAATGATTAAAATAGTGTCCTTGCCTTTGAGCGCTGATCCACTCTGACTGAGAAGTAGGAAAAAAGTTAAAAACATATTAAAGTACATTTTTTAACCCTCTGGATCCAAAGATCACACCAGCGTCATCCTTAACCCGACACGTTTGTGGTCCAGTTCACCCAGACACTGTGTTAAAGTGAAGAAATCAGAAGAGATGTTGATACCAAACATTGCCATTATGAGCAGAGTTGGACTCATGGTTAGGCTTAAGGTTAGGTTTAAAAGATCCTCAGACTCCAGTGGGATAAGATAATTCAGGCGTTATTCTCTTCAAGGCGACTGACTTCAGGTGATCCATCATCATCATTATTGCTGTTAGAATCCAAACTGATGATTATTTAGAGGTGACGGCTGAAGGAGATGGTAGGAACCTTTTTTAGAAGTTTGATTAAAAGCCGTTACGTGTCCAGGAGGGACAAAGCTGGAATCGTTTCAAAGTGTCACAGATGAGGAGGTTTCTGTCACAGCTGGAGGTCTCTGTGGACCTACGGCCAGGCTCACTTTGGAGCTGGAACTAAACTCACTGTTTTAGGTAAGGACACCAGAGAGAAAGAACTAACAGACCTTCATCCACAGGAGAATTGTGTCTTTAGATCACAGACAATCTGAAGAATAGACTCAGTTAATATTTCATTGGATCACTGACTTCATGTGAAAGTCAGTTTGTGGCGGTAAAATCGTGCGTCGTCTTTGTTCACCGGTTTAAGTTCTCCAGCGTATAATAATAATGAAAAGAATTGTTACCAAGACCAGATCTTTACTGGATCATGGAGTTCTCATCATCAGAGTGAAATACTGGATGTTCACACTCAGAGGCTTCTTTGAAGCTGCTGAAACTGTTTTCAGGTGAACTGTAAAAAATGATCATTATCATGTGCAACAATATGTTCATTATCACGCTGTTATTCCTAGACACTAGTTACGTCTCATACACTTTACTACATTATGTTTATTATCATGTGTAACATTACTTTTATTACATTACAGTACTATTATCATACGTAATATTACTTTTAGTACTTTACAGTACTATTATCATACGTAATATTACTTTTAATACTTTACAGTACTATTATCATGTGTTATAACACGGTTATTACCATGTGGTTATTACTAGGCACTGTTTTTATGGTTTACTTATCATACACTTATTTAGAATTTTCACAATTATTCAATACTTTAATAATACTAAATTCTTCACTCACCTAATATTTGTTATTTGTATATTTCTTACTGTAATATTGGAGAAAACTCTGGGACAGGAATTTCTCATGGTTTTATTTTTTTCTTATCTTATCGTTAATATTTTACACGTACCATTATCACTCGTTGAGAATTGTATTAAATTATAACGACGAGGATTAAGATGATTTTTAATCCTGTTGAATCAGCTGTTTAACATTAAGAGAAAGAGATTTAAGTATGTCGTCATGTCTGCAGTGTTTTAAGGATGAGAGGGAAAAAGAAACAGTTTACAGTGTTGAGTTCTGAAAGATCATCATCAGTGTGAACAATTACATTAATTACAACCCTGTTTAGTTTGGTAGCAGCTCCCAAACTCAGTTGAGCATTTTTGTTCATTTAACCCAAATCTGCTCCGTTATTGTCGAGGAAATAACATGTTTAGTGTGTTTGCTGTCAAAAGTGCCAAACAGTGAAAGAAAAGTTTATCACGTTTAAATAACTGTTATTGTTTTAAATTAATTAGATTGATGCTGTGAAATTTGAGATTTGCCCTAAAATAGTCAAAATGATAAACATTGTCCCGCTAGCAATAAAATAATTCCTTTACCTGTATTATTTGCGCTAAACTATTTACCATTAATATTGTCCAGTTTGAAAACACTACTCTTTAACCAAAAATATTTGCACTAAAATATTTACTATTAACACTGTCTAATTCAAAAACAGTACTACTCTATCTGCATTATTTGCGTAAAGTATTTACCATGAACATTGTCTGATTTCAAAAACATTACTCTTTTACTTATATTTGCACTACAATATTCACCATTAACGTTGCTCAGTTTAAAAACACTACTCTTTCATTCACAATCAATTCATTAAAAAATCTCTGTTAATTTTGTCCAAGTTAAAAACACTGCTATTCCATCTCCAATAGTTATACTTAAATATTCACCGTGATCATTGTCCAATTTACATACAGAAATATTTAACCGACATTATTTGTACTAGAATATTCACTCTTAACATTGTCTGATATAAAAACACTATTCCTTGACCTATATTATTTTCCATACAATATTCCCTATTTTACATTGTTCAATTGAAAAACAGTATTATATAACCTGCATTATTTATATTAAATTATTCACCTTTAATAATGTCCATTTTAAAAACAATACTCTTTTTCTACATTATTTGCAATTAAATATTTATAGTTAACAATGTCAAATTTAAAAACAGTACTTTTTGACCTGAATCGTTTGAACTAAGATATTCACCATTTACATTGTCCAATTTTTAAAAAACAGTACTCTTTTACTGATATTTGCATAAAAATATTCACTTGTTCAATTGAAAAACAGTATTATATAACCTTTATTATTTCCACTCAATTATTCACGATTGACATTGTTCCACTTGAAAAACAGTGTTTTTTAACCTCCATCAGTGAGGAAGTGAAATAAGTATGAAATAAGTGGGTTCTTAGTGAGTGGACTGTAAATGTTCTGGTTCCTGTTTTAACACTAGGCAGTAGGCAGTTTTTCAAACGAGGGTCTGCTGTGGGCTCTGGAGATGGTTCTGCTCACATTGTAGACAGAACCAAGCCAGCAGTTCTGGGTTAGATGAGTGCAGTTACCACAGAATGGAAGATGAATAAATATCTGAGGAGACCACGTTCTCATTGATGTCAGAGGTGAAACTGAAGACGTTTCACTCTGAGTCACAAACGTTCTTGATGACACGTCTTCAGTTCGGTGACTTTTATGTCCTTTGCAGAAAAAGATCGTGATCCAACACCACCAACGGTCCGAGTGCTAAAACCTTCACCAAAGGGGTGTGGAAACCAAAAACACGGGAAGAGGAAGAAGACCTTAGTCTGTGTGACCAGTGGATTCTACCCAGACCACGTTGGCGTGCTGTGGAAGATCAATGGTGAAAACGTCACTGATGGCGTGGCGTCTGATGAATCTGCACAGCGGGTTGGTGACTTCTACAGAACCACCAGCAGGTTGAGGGTCCCTGCAGAGACGTGGCACACGCCGGATTTAAACTTCAGCTGCATTGCAAGTTTCTACAATGGAACAACAACCGTCTATCGTTCTGACTCAGTTTTGGGTTCTAAAGGCGAGTAGATCTTCTGGAACATGAGAGATGAATCTGAATCCTTTTGATCTGGAAAATGAGATTGTCTGTTCTCATCGCTTCCATTTTTATGTTGAAGGAGCGGCCATGGAAGACGGTAAAGGAGGAGCCTTGACCAGAGGTGAATGGATTTATTGAAGTCCATTGTTATCTTCACGTACAGCAGGAAACATTAGGACCGGTTTACCTGACCACAGATTTGCTAAAAACATAAAATGTTTTTCATCTGTGATCAAAGTGATGCTCATTTCTCCAGACTTCATACCATCATACAAATATTTTAATGTTTGAAATAAAACTTAAAACTAGGTCTACGCAGTCGTCCCCGATAGCGTGGGCAAATCCCTGAAAAGGCCGCAATCCCCTGCGTTGTACAAGTAATACCCCTGAATGAACACCTCCAATTAAAGGGGAAGTCCGTAAAACCCACATTCACCAAACATTTAGTTCTGAACAGACAGGAAGTCAGCTGAAAGCCAGACCTGAGAGTCAGTTACTTACTGTGACCTTTGTTCTCTGAGTGAAGAGACGACCTCTCCATCCTGCTACATGTTTCTACTGTCTGGAGGTGCAGGAAGGAATAAATCCTGTCCTTCTGGTTTACATGAGGAACAGTTGGTCCAGATGTGACAGATCTAAAGGCAATGGTGTCCTGTCCCCTTTTATCATCTTCATCGTTCATGTCTTAGTTCAACAAAGTACCAATAAAACACATGGGAATCAGATTTCAGTTGTTTCAGTAGACCTGGAGAATTGGAACAAGATGAGTTTTAACGTTAAAATGGTTTCTAAATGTAAGAAATGAATGTTATTAGAGAGTTAAAATATTAAGATTATCAAAGTGTAACATTAACTCGGACCTGGTGAGAATTATATTATTCCCTTATAACTCGAGTAAAGTTCTGATACTGAATGTTTGATCTTCCTGCAGAGAAGTATCTGAGGATCACACAGACCGCCAAATTCACCTACACCCTCCTCATCATCAAGAGCAGCGTCTACGGGGCCTTTGTGGTGTTTCTGCTGTGGAGGCTTCAGGTCGGTTCTGCATGACCTCCATGTTCCACTGGAACCTCTGACCATCTCGCCAACATGCTCATATATTCTCTTTTACATCTGCCAAGGAGATTTTGTGTTTGTTTATCTGGAGAACCTTCAACAGGTTCTGATGAAACTTTGTCTGGTGGTGGATCTTGGGTCAGGGAAGAGTTGGTTCAATGCTTAGGTAGAACTGAGTGCAGTTTTGGGTTCCGGTTCTTCAACACAGAGAGATGGGCCCTTTGTGCAAAACCTCCACGATGTAATAATAATAATAAGACAATCAAAATAATAATAGTTAAGCTGATGTTTCACAGCTATGCACAGTTGGATCCAGAACCACGTCATAATCCAGATGTGGAGGAGATTAGAATATGTTCTGTAGTTAGATGGGGGTGATATCTATCGGGTTAGAGTTCTGGAAAGGAGAGGAGGAGGAGGGCGTTACTACATTTGGTATGAGCAAGATCCTGTTCAAGTGGAGCAGCGTCACCATATGCTCCACCTGCACACAGGTACATTACTGCTGGAGGAGCTCTAAGAACTTCCTGTCCTTGAACTCTGTTGTGTTCAGGAACTCATGTGATTCTGTTTTTTTCTGTCTGTTGCAGAGTTCAGCTGGAAAGCAGAACAAGTGAGAGCTGAGGTCTGTTTCTGTAAATATTCTCTGGAGAACATGCTGGTTATCTTTCATCACCTTCATGTTCAAGAGACAAACTCTGCTACCATTAGAAGAAAACAGAAAGTTTGTTAGAATTGACTTTGACCAATTTAGTTCAATTGAGAACTGTTTGATGATTCATGTTTAAAGGTGCAGTGTGTAAAATGTAGTGGCATCTAGCAGTGAGGTTCCACATTTCCACCTATATGACACCTAAGCTCAACTATCTAAGAATCTACGGTGGCCTTCAAGGGTCAAAATGATCTTCTCTGTAAAACTAGAGGTCAAAACTTACACGTAACATGACAGATGTTAGGATTTGTTCTGCATTGTGGTCGTGCTGTCAGTCACACTGAGGCACCATCTGAGTTCAGTCCTCAAACCAAAGACAACTCTCTTCTTCATCAACAATTCTTCATCCTATGCTTCCTCTTCTTCATTGGTTTTTAGAGGTAAACAGTCTGATGGACAGATCCGGGGTTTGATTTGTCCATTTTAGGCTGCTGTTCAAACACGGCAGCCGCCATGGAAGAGGCCCCGCCCCCTCTGGAGATATGAGGGACTTTTTCTAAGCTAAAGATGAAAGTGATTCTTATTTTCGAAACAATATCATGTTCATGAAAATAATATATTCCATTTATTCAAATAGATGCCCCTAAAATTTACAGACTGCACCTTTAAAAGTTTTTGCTTCAGAGAATTTTGATGAGTGTGTTATTTGATTTCATTTAAACGTTTGTTACACCTGTCTGTGTTTACTGACTGACTTTAATATCAGTCCTAAATGGATTTAAACTCAGCAAAGATCTAAACAGGAAAAATGAGTCAGTTAACTTTATTTCAGGCTCAAGTTTGAAAGAATGAAAGCAGAAATTCCAACATCTGTATTATGCTGCTGTTAGAATATCACTGACCACCTGATCATAATGTTGAACCTTTTAAAGTAGATTGTTGCATTTGTCTGTCGTTTTTTTACTCCACTTTTTAAGAGAAGCTCAAGATTGTTTAAACCGTCTTCATAAATAGCTCGCTGTAGTTCAACCGAAGTCAGCTGCCAAGTAAAGGTGACAACAGGAAGTGGATGTTCTCGTCAGTGTGCAGAAGAAGGTCGGAGCTGTTGTTGTGGGTGGAGACAAACTGGGTCATGAAAGCCTGCAGAGGAGTAGAGAGCAGCAGCAGCGGAGAGGATGTGGTCTGTAGACGCTGTCTGTGCTGAGAAATGATGAAGGTGCAGCCTCCAACCTCACCACAACCTTCTCACACCTGCTTCTCTGCGCCACCTCCCTCATCCTGCTTCTCTGCACCACCTCCACCTTAAGTACTTTACATCGTTATTCCCATTTCCCACTCATTTTGTTTTCACCCTTCATGTCCAGTGGAAACCAAGTTTCTCCAAATATGTTCTTTTTGAATGTTTGTCAGAAACTGACTGTAATAAGTTCTGTATGGGTCCAGAAAATTCTCCTAATTCTTACAATAAAATATGTGAACAACAGCTTGGATCAGGTGATAAATGCATGCTGTGGATAAATAACATGTTGTATACTTACACATTTTATTCCACTTATATCAGATTATTATCAGCATCTGCAGCCACTAAAAGACCAAATATCTATACATCACATTTAACTTCACTAAACGTGGAAATCAAATAAGGAACATTTAATTAATTCTTTTATTTTGCCTGGCCCATTGAACATATTTAAGGGAGTCGGTCCAGTTGGTTTTGTATAATCTGGGTAAGAATTAAACTATGATCACATGAACACCGGTCAAACCATGACCTCCTTGGTGGCAGTAATAACATATATTATATGAGTAATGATTATTGTGAAATGTATATATGAAGAGATGCTGGCGTATACAAGTCTGACCTAAGTCTTCTGTTAGAAAAACTGCAGCAGTCCAGGAGTTCTGTCAACATTCATTAATAATCAACTTGTGAACGTCGTTACAGTTGTGACAGTTGTTGTTATCTAAAGGAAAACAAGCAAACAAACAAATACATAATGAGTGTAACCTGTTACCAATAACCTAGAATTATCACCCTGATTACAACTGAAATATAATAGTGTAAACTAGACTAGGTACCACAATAATAGCACCTTCTACTGGGACCGTCATCTTCACAGTATCACATGCAGTGATCGAATATGTCCACCAGGGGTCTCCCTTCATCATGAAACAAGCCTGCAGCACGTGTTGAATATGAGGAATTACACAAAACGCAACAACGATGTCAACATACTGTGTAGTCACATCAGCAGTTTGTAACAAATGTGCAGAAATTTACAGATGACAGAATGTAAACTATTAGCCACTATCACAACAAAACAATAGAACTACAGTCTATTAATGAACAATATATATATTACAGAACATACTTTAACTAGCATGTAAGGAACAAATCATGGACAGTAAAAAATGTAACACCTATTACATTTACACACACTTTAGAAAAAATCAACGTTGACAAACAAGGTCCAACACTTACAGTTTCATTCACGCACAACTTGTAGAAACGGCCGTCAACCTGTTCTCAGTCTCTGATCCTCTTGGTAGAAGAAGATTGTGCAGCGTGTTGAGTGACCTCACGCTCTTTTGAGTCCGTTCAATTATTCTGTTGGACCTGCCTGCAGGAGTGACAGAGCAGGGAAGTTTGAACAATTATGATGTCATGTCCGAAAAACAGTGTTTTTCATAAAAAAAACTCCCACTAGTGAGTAAAAAGTGAACTTTTAGAGTAAAACACAATGTATAATAGAAATGTCACCAATATGACAATTCATATGCACTGAATTCAGACTGAATCAGATAAACGGTAGAGAAATGATTTTGGAGATAAAGCTCCTCCTAGTGTCAGAATTATACAACCGACCTTTGCCAAAATCAATGCAGTTCTTCCTCACACTGAGGTCTTTTGGGGTATAAAGTTTGAAAATATTCCACCAAAGTTATTGAGGTTTGTCTAGAAAACAGTGTAATTCGTAAAACAAAAACTCTGCTAGTGACTAAAAAGTGAACTTTTAGAGTAAAATATGATAATACAAGATAGTTCTCCTCAAGTCCAATCATATGCACCAAATTTTAATAAAAATGGACCAATGCTTGAGAATTTATGACGAAGGACCTGCAGCAGCGATGATCCCCTAATATTATATTATCCCCGACCTTTCGGGGATATAATTATTCAACAACTAATGAATGAATTAGTGTTTGACTTTGTAAAGGACCGATAAGTAAAAAACCAGTAAGATGTTGGTGCTGATCCAAGAATGTTCTACAACATTCCAGGACTTGTCTTGGTGGGACCGGCTTCTATATTTTCCCTCATTAGGGTTAAAGTACAGATTGGGCCTCGGTGGGATTATTCTCTCTCCTGAGGACCTTCTATTCTAGTCCTGACTCTCATGGTAGAGCTGGATGTTTGCTGGAATGAATCACTACATCTGTTGTTTTTAACCAAAAGTGAATAAATAAGTAAAGTAAGCAGAGATCAGTCATATTAGTAAATCAATGAAATATTATGAGACTTTCTACCACATTCAAAACAGAAAATACAAAGTAGAGAAAAGTGAAATAGCCTCAGTAGAAGCTTCTTCTTCAGAGTTCAGCCTCATGAAAAGTCCCTCTGCTCATCATTGAACGACTGCTGCTCTGCTTTTGCCCCTCCCCTCGGTAGAAGTCTTTCACGACGTGTGAATTTAGTTCTGAACGTCTGCTGCTATGAGGGGAGTTCTGTTGGTGCTGGTGAAAACTGGTTCGTACAAAACAAAGCGTCTCTGAACAGGAAGAGGTCACACAGCATGAGGTTTGGCCTGAGATCACATTTATTGCAGGAAACAAACTATTGGTCCATTTGTTTCTTAGATGGGACTCCACTCCTGAGAAAAGAGGAATACAAATATTTACATCTCTGAATCAGTTACAAAGAATATAAATTCCAGCCTGAGACTTTTCTGCTGATCAATGAATAGTTTTACTCTGAAGGTCAGGAGGAGAATTATCACACAGCTCATACTGACAATTTTAGGTTCTGCAGATGTTGTGGATCAGAACACCAGAGAGACATTTCTTCATTTTCTACATCAGGGGTGTCAGACTTAATCACAGAGGGGCCAAAAATAAAAAAAGAGAAAGTCCACATGGAGGGCCGAACAGAACTCAAATTGTTTGATCTTAGTTATTATGACAATTAATTCTTATTTTATTTACTTATTTAATAGAATTCTGATCAAACAAAGGGAATAGAATATTACAGATAACATTCTTAATGGATCAGTGTAATTCATTTCCTCTCTATCAGCAGTGTTTCACAGAATCACTTCTAATGAAAATGAAATATTTTTCAAGTTACATCTAAAATCTGTTTTAAATCAACAATATCAGAATAAAGGAACTTTAAATAACCCTTGGTAGATGACTGGGTTGATTTAGGCATTTTTTTCTTCTGCCACAGTAAATCAGTAAATGTAAACTGTTAGTATCTGTCCTTAGTGAGAGGAAGAATTAGATGGATTTTGGGAATGTCTGGTTGTAAATTTCTGACATTAGGGTCTCCAAAACTTTTTGTGCCATAATTTATCAACCATTTTTTGGATTTTATCCAAATGTGGTTCATATGAATCAACTCCAGGATATTTATCTTATTTATACCTTATTTTAAACTCAAGGTAAATATTAAACTAATTATTTAACATAACTTTACTTCTTATCTAACTAGAGTTTGTCATAAATTGACTGTAGTTGTTCATATTTCACTCACTTGGAGGCTTTTTAAAATTTCCCAACCATATTTCTAATTATGTCCAGATTGGCTGATATGAATCTTCAACGATACAAACATGATACACTGGATATATGTTGTGTATATAAAGTATATCATTTCACTATAATAGTTCATATTTTCTTCTTTAGGGGGAACTTTTTCTGGAAAAACACAGTTTCTGGTCCGTAACTTCCCAACCATGAATCCAATTGTCTCTAAACTTAGTTCCTAGGAATTGACACGAGGAAATGTTTCTTATTTTATTCCTGAGCTCAGAATGAATAGTTAACAGTATTTATCTTCATCATTGAGTCACTGTGGAATCTGATCTTAGAGCATTTTGCTGACTTCATAGAAATAGTTTGGTTGAGTCAATGTGGACTGTTTGCTTGTACAACGCAGGGGACAGGGGTCCTTTAATGGATATAGCCATCCTGCCAGGGATATAAAGTGAATCTGATTAACATGAACTGGATGTTGAGATTTAAAGTCCTGAGAAGAGAAGCACAATTATCTGATGCTCTCACTAAACGTTACGTTCACCGGAAGTTACGTCATTCATTTCTTCTATCATAGAAAAGGAACCCATGAACGAACAAGGATGTTTTTACGCCAGCAGAGGGAGACAAACCTCAACAAATGAGAGTAGGAGAAGAATTGACACTTCCTGTTCTCTGCTGATGAAGAGGCAGAGGTGGCAGAAGTACTCACATGATTTACTCGAGTATAAGTCCAGTTACTTGTGTCAAAAGTATCTCAGCTAAAAGAACAGGGATTGATTCAACATCTTTAGTCAAGTACAAATGAAAAAGTACAAAGTACAAACTCCAAACTGTACTCACATTATAAAAGTAATACCAATGAGATACAGAGTGAAAAGTATAAAAGTAAAAAGCAGTAGTATGAAAAAAAAGTGTAAAAGTAAAAGATACTAATATAAAGGTTAAAAATATATGAAAATAAAAAAGGTAGTTTAAAAGTAAAGAGTTGCAGCATGAAATAAGAACATAAAGTAAAATGTACCAGAATAGAATTAAAAAGTGTGAAAGTTAAAAGTACAATTAAAATAAGAAAGAAAGATTCCTTTATTAGTCACATAGAGTCATACACAGTACAAGATAGTGAAATTACTTCTCTGCTTTTGACCCATCCCTGAGGGAGCAGTGGGCAGCCCCTCGTGGAGCGCCCGGGGAGCTAAGGATTCAGGGTCTTCCTCAAGGACCCTACGACAAGTAGACCCTGGTGGGATTCGAACCGGCTACCTTCCGATCTTCTGATTGGGATTCGGCCGCTCTACCCACTGAGCCACAGCCGCCCAGAATAAGATAAAATGAAAGTATTAGTATAAAGTAAAACGTAGTAATACGAAAGTAAAACCAGAAGTTTTAAGGCAGCATTGCAGTGAATGTAAACTGTGTCCAAACGTCTGACTGGTTCTGGTTGTTTGTGTTTTCTGACATAGTTTGTGGAGATGTCAGGAAAACTCACAATTTTTCAAAAGAAAAGAAAGAAAAACGTCTGTTCTGAAACTGTGAGGAGTAAAAAGTACAGATATTCATGTTAAAATGTTGGGAATAAAAGTAAAAAGTTGCGATAAAATCAATATTCTAGTAAAGTACAGACACCAGTTAAATTCTCAATAAGTACAGAAACAAAGTCACTGAGTTTTTATCTCTTTCCACATCTGTAAAGTTGTTATATAACATGAACAAACGACTATTAGCAGAGTCTCACGTCTTTAACAGAAAGTTAATGGTTTTATTTTCATCTACAATGGAATAACGGCGAGTGAAAATATTCCACACAAAATCAAACATCCAAACAATGAATGGATTCATGATTTTACAACCTTTATTTACCGAGGAAAGTGTCTCTGAGATGAAGAATCTCTTTCACCAGAGCGTCCTGGCTGAGAGAGGCAGCAGCACACAGAACAAAAAACAACCCATAAAGACACAGAGACAGAAAAAACTATTCACAACTCATAAATGATAAACAGTAGGTGTCAACATGAATCATGTTTATCTGTCAAACGTTACCAAACATCTACAAAAGGAAACTGTCTGACTGTTACATTTACTTCAATGTTACATGTATTTCTTAAAGAAATAACTTCATCGTTACAAGATAAAGACAATTACATGACGGAGGACTTAGATGAAAATCACACTTCTCTTCTACCACATTAAATCAAGGCGACATGAACCGATAGATCCGATCAAGTTCATGTTTGTTTGTCTTGTTCTGTGTCCACCCTTGATGAAAGCTGTGTGCAAACTTACACTTCTGTTACTCTTCACATCGTTTGACCTCAACAGCTGTTCTTTGGGTTCATAGAATTAAATCTTCTTCTTCTATTACTGAAAGAATTCCCAGAATTTCCACCAAGTAATTCTGTTGGTTCACCTTTATATAGTTGTGCCAAATAAACTACATTTAATACTAGACCCGAGTAAATCAATCAATCAATCAATCAATAGATAAATCAATAAATCAATATGTCAATATGTCAATATTGGTATCATAAAGACCTCCATGTTTGGAATTTCCCCCTGGAAATCATCTGGTGTTTCCTCAGGAGCAGGTCCAGATGTTTTCTCCTCAGGAGCAGGTCCGGATATTTTCTCCTCAGGAGCAGGTCCAGATGTTTTCTCCTCAGGAGCAGGTCCAGATGTTTTCTCATCAGGAGCAGGTCCAGATGTTTTCTCATCAGGAGCAGGTCCAGATGTTTTCTCCTCAGGAGCAGATCCAGATGTTTTCTCCTCAGGAGCAGGTCCAGATGTTTTCTCCTCAGGAGCAGGTCCAGATGTTGTCAGGAGTGCTTTCTGGCATGTTAGGTTCAAACACTGCTGAGATACATCATGAGATGAGAGGTGGATCAGACTGGGAGTGTGTCCAGTAGGTGGTGGTGGAGCTCCAGCTATAGACACAGGATTATAAAACATGGTGATGCTGGTCCAGATGTGACAGCAGGGCCTTGATAAAGAGTTTACAGTGAGCAGAGCGAGTCAGAGTTCTGAGTTCCTTCAGGCAGGAAGTCAACATGCAAACATTATTCTTTGTGTCGTGGTTCATTGGTAATCAGTTTTAACTACCCAGGAATACTGTTTTATTATTTGTATCCATTATTCCTGAATTAATGGAATAATGACTTCAATTACTTTTAAATTCAGAAAAACAGGTTCTGTTCTCTGTTTTTGTGTTCTGTCCAGGTGGCTGTCTGGGTGTGGAGGTCCGTCAGTCTCCCTCTGCCGTTATCACAACTCCTGGTGAAAAAGTTCAGGTTTACTGCAGCCATGATAAAACGGACTACCAGGTGATGCTCTGGTACCAGCAGTCACCTGGAGACACGGCCATGAAGCTGATTGGACTTTTGTACGTTAATGAAGTCACAATGGAAGGAGGATATGAAGAGTTTGGCATCACTGGAGATCTGAGCGGGGATACAGCAAAGAAGGGTTCTCTAGTGGTGAAACGTTCAGGACCAGAACACAGTGCAGTTTACTACTGTGCAGCCAGACAAGCACACTGACAGAAAGCCCGTCAGAACTGAACACAAACGCTGTGTTATCTTGAATCAAGGTTTAGAGTCTGAATAAACCCCTCCCTCACACCTGCGTCTGTGGTGGGTTTAGGTTGATGTCACAATCAGCTGATTCACCTGAGTTCATTATTATTATTATCTTTACCTCTAAATCTACCGACAACTCCAACAAACTCTCTGACTATCTCTGCAAATATCTGTGCAGGCAGTCGCAGCCTGCGCTTTCCACTTCAGCATCTCTTTTCAGCCCACCGAGCGCTCAGGTCCACCCTCCAAAGGAACATCAAAGGAATCAAATGAACAAAGGCGTCAATAATGGACAAAGAGCGACTCAACACATTTTGACATCACTACTCCAAACGGCTTATTATTTTGACTCGGTGACTGGGAAAACAAGCGTTTGTTCTGGTGAGGTCCATCTATTACACATGCTGAAATCAGCTGGACTAGACGGCTGCTGTTTCTGGAGGGATTGTTCCCTGATAGGAGAGATGGAGCGCTGTCGAGTTGGAGGATTCAACTCGGCCCGGCTACCAGCGTCCTCTCATAATATAATATAATATAACATAATATAACATAATATAATATAACATAATATAACATAATATAATATAATATAATATAATATAATATAATATAATATAACATAATATAATATAATATGATATAATATCATATAACATAATATAACATAATTTAATATACTATAATATAATATAACATAATACAATATAATATAATATAATATAATATAATATAACATAATATAATATAATATAATATAATATAATATAATATAATAAAATATAATATAATATAATATAATATAATATAATATAACATAATATAATATAGCATAATATGATATAATATAATACAATATAATATAATATAATATAATATAATATAATATAACATAATATAACATAATATAATATAATATAATATAATATAATATAATATAATATAACATAATATAATATAATATGATATAATATCATATAACATAATATAACATAATTTAATATACTATAATATAATATAACATAATACAATATAATATAATATAATATAATATAATATAACATAATATAATATAATATAATATAATATAATATAATATAATAAAATATAATATAATATAATATAATATAATATAATATAACATAATATAATATAGCATAATATGATATAATATAATACAATATAATATAATATAATATAATATAATATAATATAAGATAATATAATATAATTTAATGTACTATAATATAATATAATATAACATATTATAATATAACATAATATAATATAATATAATATAATACAATATAATATAATATAGCATAACTTAATATAATATAATATAAGATAATATAATATAATATAATTTAATATAACAAAATATAATATAATTCCTCAGTTTCATCAAAAATCTCTGGTTTCCTGTTTCTCTACATCACTTCCTGTCCCTCCTTCTTCTGATCAAAGCTCTGTAGAGATTCTACGTGGTTCTTCACAGTCAGCATGATGTCATCCTGTCTGCTCCTTTCCATCATTGTCATCTCATTTAAAGGTACGGTACAATCATGAAATCATTTGTCTTAGATTTCATCTTGAATTCACCCTCAAACTGAAGAAACTCAGGTGTTACATTTAAATCCACTGATCACTGACGGCTCATTTCTGTCTGACAGTAATTTAATCCAAACAGACGAGGAGGTGAAAGCTGCTCACGGAGAGAAATCACATCACATGTTCTGATCTCTCAACAGGAGTTCACCTCAGGAATGAAAAAACAGTTTCTCAGACTCCAACGGAACTCCTGCTGAAACCAAATGCTGAAGTCACCCTGAGCTTCACCCATCAGATCCCCAGCTATGACATCATCCTGTGGTATCAGCGCTCGGCAGGAGACACATCCCTCAAGCTGATCGGCTACATGTATTATGGAGACCGTGCTGTTGAGAAGGCATTTGAATGCAACTTTAACGTGAGTGGCAACGGAGAGACAACTGCTCATCTTCACATCCTGAACGCGAGACACCCTGAAGACGGTGGAGAATATTTTGGAGCAGCAAGTATGCACAGTGACTAAGAGAGGGACTTAACGATAATCCAGAACATCAGCAGGAAACCACACCGGAACCAGGAGACAACGGATCACAGATCTGTCTCTGATATAAAGCTCAGCTTGTTTCCTGGTTAGGATTCCATCAGAGTTCATCCCTAGAACTCTGAGTTACTGGCAGATGTCTCCTCCACTCCGAAACAAATACATCTGGTCATTAAAACCAGCAGAAAGACTGAATAAAGAAGTTCCATGTTAAATATTAGAAAGCACTCAGACAGGAAGTAGGGTCAAAGAACGAGACTGAGGTCTGGAGTTGTATGGAGGTTGGAGGAGTGACAGGTGAGACTGTCAGTCTAAGACAGCAGGTAACTGGGCCACAAGAAGAGATCAGGTTAAAAGGTCCAAAAGAGATTCATCAAGGCTTTTACACAACAAAGTTACTCATGGAGTCCCACAGGGCTCTGTGCTCGGACCAATATTATTCACACTAATACATGCTCCATGGAATTGTCATCGGCGCCGCAGATCCTTTAATAATAGGTGAAACTCAAAAACAATATCATGGATCATTTTCAAATTTTCAACCCACATAGACCCCCGAGGAAGAACTGGAGGGTTTTTTGGGAAAGTTTGGTTGTAAATTTCCATCACTATGGGGAGCTTTACCTCCTAAATTGCGAGACCATCATTTCTCAACCGTTGGTCTGATTTAGTCTGAATTTGGTGGATATGATTTGACTCTAGGATATCTATTTTATAAATATTCTATTTTTCTCTAATAGTTATTAATATATACATAAATACCCTTAGGGCCAGGGGCGGTGTCAGAGGGTTTGTCAGAGGTGGCCGCCCCTAGAATCTAAGTGGCCACCCCAGGTACCACCCCTACCAAAGTCGCAACCTGATAGGTCATTTGTTCTATCAGTTTTAATTGTCTATAATTATTACATTGAAGATTTATTATCCAAAAGTAACATTTGACAGTAAGTATAGTTCTCACAAGGTCGGGACGCGGCATATTGTTTTGCGTGTAAACACTTTTCACTGCCTAATACTCCTGAAACTTTGTTTACGTCACAAGTAGGATACTCAAATTGGAAGAAGACAATGTTTAAATGTGGGAGTTTTAGGGGGGTATTACAAATCTGAAGGTCATGTCAATGCCATGTTTGCCTGGAGTGAATATAAGAAGAACATCCTGACAGATTCATCTGTAGGTGCCTTGGACAAAGCAAACAAAAGAAAAGTAGAAGAAAATCGCACCTCTGATAAAACTGGTGATGAAGTCTTCCTCTTACAGCTGTGCAAAACGTTTCACAAAGGGGACACCTTGAGACAGATGCATCATAAAACAAAGGGAACTTTTGAGAAATAATAGAATTACTTTCCAAACACAATCCACTGATTGTAAAAAAAGAAAAAATGAAGGCCACAGGAAATGCAAAATATACCAGTAACACCTTTCAAAAGGAAATCTTGGAATGTCTGTCAGATATAGTACGTGAAGACATTATCAGGGACGTCAGGGAAAGTGAGTTCTTCTCTGTCGTTGCAGAAGAAACAAAAGAACTGAAAAAAAAACTGAGCAGTTATCTTTAGTATTAAGGGATTTTTACAATGGTGCCATTTAGGAAAGATTTTAAGATTTCCAGAGGTTTTCCTAGTCAATTAGATGCAGCGGGACTCACTCAGAAAATCACAGATTGTCTGGAAATGTATGAATCTAATCTTCACTATGAATCTAATCTTGTAGGTCAAGGTTACGACAGGGTCTCAGTCATGTCAGGGAGATGTAGTGGGGTTGCACACAGGATCAGAGAAGAGGCTAAACATGCTTTTTATGTGCACTGAAAAGCACATTGTCTCAACCTTGTTATTGTGGATGCGGTGAAAGCGGTCCCTGATGGTTCTTTTCCATCGCTGCAGAAATTGTATGTGTCTATGTCAGGGTCTAACATTCACCAGAAATGGCTGTCAGTTCAAAAAGACATGTATCAAGATGCACTGAGAGAGTTCCAGAGGCTCAATGATACCCGGTGGGCATGTCGGTACCAGGCAGGTAAGAACCTCATGGACAGACTACCAGCTGTGTTACGAGTTCTTCATGAGACAGATGTGGAGAACAGCGGGGAAAGATGTGTGGAAGCACCGGGCCTTCTTACACAAATAGACCTCACCTTCATCGGAACAATAGCGGTATTTAGGAAAATTCTTGGGGACACAAAGTTGCTCTCTGTCACACTTCAAGCGCCTTCCCTTCATCTAGCCAGGGCCGTGGACATAATCCAGACACTACAGGACACTTTAGAAGAGCACAAAGGTGAACCAGACTTTGAGGAGCTATGGCGGGTGGACACAGCAAAGCAATGTAATAGAGCAGCAGAAACTGTTCAGAAAAGGTTCCACAGAGGGAGCTTAAGACTTGGTGGGTATGTTGTGGGGTCCACTATAGGACAACGTAGGTGCAAGGAAGGGTAACGAAGCTTTTTCAACCCATTTTGGATCATGTGAATGCAGAGATGAAGAGGCGTTTCAAGAGAACAATCTGTGACATAATGCAGTGTCTACAAGCTCTGAACCCCAAGAGTGAACGCTTCTTGTTAGAGGAAAGAGTTTTGAGTTTGGACAGTCTGTATGAATGTGATCCTGATGATCTCAAACATGAAGTGTATCAGGGAAGGAAGGTTGTTCAGAGGAAAGCTCAGTGGTGGAGCGAACTGTCCAGTGTTGTGGAGTTTACATCTTTCATCCAAACGTACAAAGAAGTATTTTTTCCAGCTTTTTCACTTGTGTCTCATAGCTGTAGCATTGACTGTTAGCAAGGCTAGTTGTGAGCGCAGCTTCTCTTTGTTGGACGCTTTGTCCTTCGCCCCAGTAACCGGTGTATCCAGCTACTGTAACTTGGTATGTGGTGTAAATCTCATCCCCTCCACCAACACAAGAGCTACCGCTGTTCATTTTCATGTTAATGGGATTACAACGTAAAACTATGTAGTGGAGAACATTACTTTCTGTACTGTATCTATCATGGGCTAAATGTTAAAAATTGTAAGTTAGTGAAAGTTATTTTCTAGTTCATAGACGTGTAAGTAACAATTATGTTATTCATAATATACCATTTATTATGACTTACAATCTAGTGCTGTAATTTTAACAGTTCTACTTTCTATATGTTATTTAAATATACCACCCCTCTCTCAGTCTGTGCCCCAGCCTGGCCCCCCCGTCAAAAAAGTTCTAGACCCGGCCCTGCTTAGGACGACGACGAAATGGTTTTAATTAGATTTCGAGAAAGGTCGGTTGTAGAGTTCTGATACTAGGGGGAGATTTACCCCTGAATGTTTTTGGGCATAATAACTATTCTGTATATATTATGGCCCAAAAAATATATTTTGAAAAATATTATAAATATTATAATTTATTCTAACTTTGTTATATATGAATCAAATCAAGGAGATCTATCTTACCTATTATTGTATTTTACTCTAATAGTTCATTTTTACTCCCTAGGGGGAGCTTTTTACAAAACACTGTTTTCCAGCAATAACTCAAAAACTATGTAATTCATTAGTGTCCAGTTTTATACTCACATAGACCTCAGTACCAGGTCCATTGATTTTAGAAAAGGTCAGTTTTATTTTTCTTACATTAAAGGGAGCTTTACCTTCAAAAGTGTGGCCCATTATTTCTCAACTGTTGATCCCATTTAGTCCAAAGGTGGAACATATGAATGAACTCGAGGAGAAATAATCCTGGATATTACATTTTACTCTGAAAGGTAATATTTTACACACAGGGAACTTAACTCCTAATATTGTTTTTGGTAACTCCTTACCAAAAACAATGTGTTTCAGAAACAACATCAAATCTAATATGAGGAGTTAAATCGGGCTTATTGTTTGTACAAAGCAGTGGATTGGGGACTTTTCGGGGTTTTACATTGTTATGAACCGAGTGTTTATTAACTGATTTATATTAGAGTTTATTAAATGTATGCAGCAGTTCCAAGCAGGAAAGCGAGCGCCACCCACACCTCCTGAGGGATTCCTCTGGGCACCAGCTCTCACTCTGCTGTCACGGATGACGACAGGGAATCCCCACGCTGGTTCACTCCGCCCATCTGAAGCGGTCAATCTGAGCTTTGGACCAATCGACTCTCAGGACATGAAACAGGGTGGTAACAAAGTTGCTGTTGGGGACGACAGCACAGATCTAGTTTGTTATCAGGGAACATTCCATAAACGTTCATTGTTACGCAGATGACACACAATTATACTGTCAATGAAACCAGATGAAACAAATTATTCATATATTACTTATATTCCTTTTGTTACTTAATTAGCATAAAACTGAAGTTATCGGGCTTGGACCCAAACACTGCAGAACTACACTTGTGATAATAGAACTACTCTGCAACATGGAAGTTATCTTCAACCAGGATTTGTCTTTCTATCCCACATGAAATAGATTTCTAGAACTGGCTTCATTCAATTGCGTAATATTTCCACACAAAAATAATTTAGGTACATTCTGTCTCAAAGAGTTTCAGAAAATTACAACATGCATTTGTTTCTTCCAGAATTGACTATTGCAATTCCTTTTTATTAGGCCGTCCCAGTAATCACTGAAGTCTCTCCAGCTGATCCAGACTGCTGATGCAAGTTATATAACAAAACATTTATTACATTTGGACCTGAATATACACAGAGAAGAAGGTCTTCATTGGTTTTAATGAATCTCATCTTTGTCTGTGCAAAGAGGGTAATATGGAAGAACAGGAAGAACCTGATCCTCTGACCTGCTTTAAGCGGTTGATTGCAGGCAGATTGAGAGTGGAACACACATTCCCCAGATTGACTAACAACATGGCCGCCTTCACAGAACTCTGTGCTGTGAATGTCCTCTGCTCTCTGGAAAGGTAGAAACTCTCTGGTTCAGAACTTCAAGCTTGATGGCTGCAATTATGTGAACGTGAACACAAAACCCTCTTTCTGTTCTCTCATTTCACCGTTCTTATCCTCTCCTCTTTCATGTTGTTGCTGGACATAACTTAACATAGAGGTTCCTCCAAACTGCTGCAGTCAACTTCTATTATGAACCACCATCTGTTTGACCTGCAGGGGGAGACAAATACCAGCCAATGATTTCCATAGATGACCCCAGAACTCAGTGAAGTGATCAACTCCTCCTCATGATCTGCTGTGAAGCTCAGAAGGTTTTGGAGGAAGAACCGACAGTTGAGTCTGACTGAGAAACATCTTAACTATGATATTTATCATCTTCATCACATTTAATTTTCTTCATTTTCCAGGAAGCGTGGGTGAGTAATCCACACAGATGAAGACATTGCAAAGGTAACTCATATCACCTATAAACATCATATTTTCTGTCTACACAGATGCTTCTGACAGCAAGAGTGTCCTCCAAACACCTCCGGTCATCATTAGGAGAAGTGGTGAATCTTTAGTCGGTAGGATTAAATGTTCTCACAGTATAACCGACTATAATGTCATCCTGTGGTACAAACAAGATGAAAACAAATCCATAAAGCTCCTGGGACAACTGTATACAAACATTCAGAACTATGAAGACGTGGAAGGAAAAGTCAGCTTTGATGGAGACGGTCGTGAACGTTCAGCTCTCACTGTCTCTGGTCTTTCAGTGAGTGACAGTGGTGTGTATTTCTGTGCTGCAAACACCACAGTGCTGCAGATTCCCCTCAAATCAACACAAAAACCCTCCTTTATGTGCAGGATCCTCAACAACTGCTGCCAGCAGGCTGTTAGAACATCCCTCTGATATCCTGTTAGATGCTTTCACACAACAACTCTCTCCCATTTCACATTTACATTGTTGTCTTTTAACTACATATCATTGGAGCTGAACACGCTGTCAGACAGTTACAGGTTTCTGGAACGGTTTTGGATCTCCCCTGGTCGGTTTTTCACCTTTACTTTTCCGGTACAGTTTCCCTCCCAAGGACCACAGGGAGACTCAGGCTCCTCCCATTTATGGCCATCATACATGTAAAAATAATGAAACTCAGTAACAACATTTAACGTCCAATAAAAACTATAAATGCTATTACATCACATGATGAGGTGAGAGTCTGCGGGCGTCAGCAGACTATGATCGGGCCTTTACCTATTTTGTTCTATTTATATTATAATTGTGCACGATTCTATGTTTTGATTTACAAAAACTAGGTTTATATCACAGCTAATGGTTGTAGTATGTGCATGTAGCTCTCCTTAGTAACAATTATAATAGTACTTAATTCATTTTTAAGCATCTTTCAAAGAAAACTTACAAAGTACTTTACATGATTATAAAAGGAATTAAAGACACAAACAAGGACAGTAAGTAATCACAAATAATATTAAAACCAAATGAGACTTTCTGACAAATGAGACTGTGGGTTTTGATGACTTAAAGGCTACATATCCTGTTAGACTCTAACATACTTCTCTGTCACTCCCGACTTCCTCATGTAATACCACAACTCCTCCCTCGGCACTGTCGTATGGTTTCTCTACAACCACAAAGACTTGTTCTTGAACAAGACCTTTGTTCTTGAAAATTGGTACCAGTACACTTGTCCTCCATTCTTCAGACATCCTCTCACTCTCCAACATAGTGTTGAACATTCTGTGTTGAACAACACCTCCATACCTCCAGCGGTATATATATATATATATATATATATATATATATATATATATATATATATATATATATATATATATAGAACATACTAATAGGATTTCCATTCATTTAAATGGAGAAATTCATTTCTGTTAACGTTGTTTTTGGGTTTACGAGCATTGTCTCGGAGGCACCACTGTATATGTCTTTTAAAAATGCATCTTTACAAATTTTCCTGTAATAGTTTCTGGGTTTGAACTTTTTCTGTTATGTTACATCTGCAAGATTTTTATGGATTCTCTGTTTTATTGATAGTCTATTGTTATTTTATACTGTTAAATTAATCTTGTCTAAGCTTAACACATTTTGTCTTATTTTTTGTCTCAATTTTGCAACTTTGTTTGAAATCTACCACATACATAAAGTTAATCTTCTTCTTGTTCTTATCCTTTTACATTTAATTTCCATGAGTAGAAATAATGAACAGTGGTGACCTGTAGGGGGACCTCCTCTGTTACTTAAACTCCCAGTTCCACATAGTCTGATGATTTTGATGCAGCGACACCTGAGGATCTTCATGACTCTGTTCTTCATACGTTCTTCATGTCTGCAGAACATGGATACAATCTTTAAACCTCACCTCCTCATACTGTCAGTCATTTTGCTGTGGACTTCAGGTAATTCACATTTCAAATTTTGCTCAAACAACCAGTGATTGTTATTTTCTGGAAGTGTTCTTGAAGTGAGTGCTGTGATATCCACAGGTCTTATTTATGGGAGTGATGTCTACCAGCCTCCCATACTGTGGAAGGACGAGGGTGAAAGTGCAGTCTTAACCTGCAGCCACACAAAGGGATATGACTATAACCAGATGTACTGGTACAGACTACGACCAGGAGAAACACTGAAGCAGATTGTGTTAACTATGGAAAAGGACAAACCTGTATTTGAACCAGACTTCTTGGATGAGAAGTTCTCACCCACCAAGCCTGACGCTCACAGCGGTACTCTCACAGTGAAGAACCTGCTGCTGGAAGATGGAGGCTTGTATTTCTGTGCTGTGAGAGAACACAGTGATCAAACACGTGTGGAAGCTGAACAAAAACCTCAGCGCGCTGTTATCAACTGAATTTATTAGCAGTACTGAAGGAGGACATCCCATAATAGAACCACTTGCATCTCTACATATCTCTGTGGTTACATCAGCTCACATATCACTGACTGCCGGAGAGCTGGAGCTGATCCCAGCTGACATTGGGTGAGAGGCGGGGAACAACCTGGACAATTCATCAGTTCATCAGAGGACCGACACACAGAGACAAACAAGCACAAACACACACATTCATACCCATCAGAAGATCGGAGGTTTGATCTGTGTGATTGGCTGGTCATGAACCCTGACCAGAATACAGAACATGAGTAAATGAATGAATGAATGAATGACAATAATTTAGTTGATTTTATCAGAAGCAACTAATATTTAAAAGATAGATAGTGACATTGATCAGAACTGTTCTTTGGGACCAAATAAAGATGATATGAAACTGTGTTTAAACCAAAAATGTACCTGCAAAAGTCTGTTACATTCATTCATTCATACATTATCTGTAACCACTTATCCTGTTCAGGGTGGCGGGGGCTGGAGCCTATCCCAGCTGAAAGTTATTCACATTCAGATATACCTCAAACTCCTCCTCTCACTGAACCAGTCGTACTTTAGGATAAAGGGGCAGAACCAAGGGTGTCCAATCAGATTTTAGAGGCGGCCAGCGCCAACCTAGAACCCTCATCTAGGCAGTGACTGTTCACAGTGACAGTCTGGCTGATCTGAAGTCAGTCAGTCTTGAACCCCTACAAGCTGCTCCACAATCCCTCTGAGCTCATCAGCAAACATGGAGATTCAGTGCAGATCTTCTGCAGCCATGATAAAACTGACTACAGACAGATGCTCTGGTACCAGCGGTCCCCTGGACTCCCAGCTCTGACACTCATCGGATATTTAGCCTACTCTGATGTCACAATGGAAGAGTCGTTTAAAAAGGATTTTACTTTGTCTGGAGATTTGAGTGGAACTCAGAAGAAGAATGCTTCTTTAAACAAAGTCTCAGGACCTGAGAAGAATGCAGTTTACTACTGTGCAGCGAGGGAATCACGCTGACAAGAATCCCCTCTCCCCTCTACAAAAACTCTGTTTTATCTTTCATCGTGGTTTTGATTGACTCGTAGAATAAACTGATCCCAGACACCTGCTCTGGTTTTGATGTGATGATATCAGGATCGGTTCTGTGACCACATTTATTTATCCATCCTTCCCTTTTCTGGAACCACAAACATCCATTTACGCCTACGAGTAGTTTAGATTCACCAGTTCATCTACATCGCATTTTTGGACTGTGTGATAAAGCCGGAGAAACACTTTGTTTACTGGACAGGGCCACTCTCTGACGTGTCGTCCATTAAAGGTGCAGTGCATAGAATGTAGGGGTACCTTTGTGAAAAAATGGAATATAATATTATGGCTACTTTGATGTAAAGCCAGAGGGGTTGGTTGGAACTGAAGAGGCAAGTAAAGCTATCAGAGAAGACAAAACACATGATCGAGACTTTAGATGACACCACGGAAGATCTGTGGATTTAAACAAGAGTAAAATGTTGTGGACATGCGATGCCCAATAATAATGTTGGAAGTTTGGTACAGACAAACCACAACTGAGTCTGAATCTCTGAAGGATAGATTTATGTATTGTGGGAGCCTGCCCCCACCATAAAAAAGTAGAGACAGATTGATCAATTTTGGTAGGAATAAGGGGAGATATTGATACCAAAACAGACATTTGGGTTATTTGTTCAATTTGACTGTATTTATTCTGCCAATCAAGGACAGAGGTAAACTTTTCCACCTCTGAAAATCCAAATTCCTTTTAGGTATAAAGGTGAAAAATTGGTGGAAAACAGAGACAAAATGACCTTGTCAAATTGACCCCTAGGTACTTAAAGCCAGAACAACTCAACTTAAAAGGGATGTCCGAGTGTTGTAGCTATAATGCAACAGTATTTATGGGAAAAAATTCACTCTTGGAAACGTTAACTTTACGGCCCTAAAAAGAGCCAAATCTCTGAAAAAAGCAAAGAATGGCTGTTATGGAATGGCTTGGGTTAGAAACATACAATAATAAGTCATCAGTATTAAGTGGTAGCTTAGACTGTGTTGATAGAGGTAGGGTCTGCGTGCAGCGTGCCTGATGACTCCTTTACTTGTGGAATTAGACATGACGCTAACTGGCGGCGTAATTGGCGTGCCAAGAGCCGATTCGGCTTATCACCACGCTCATAATATGTTGAACGTGAACGCAGAGGAAGCCGTTCTGCATCCAAGGTCGTAAATAGATCATATTCAGTCTGCAAAGCAATGCGCTGTAGAAGCAAGTTTGGAGTGTGGCCAGTAGCAAGTCAGTGATGTCATTAAGTAACGTTAGCAGAGAGCTCTTCCTGTTTGGCTTCACAGGTTTTATTCAAGTGTGCAGAGTATGAAATAATCTCTCCGAAGAAAAGCCTTTAGCGTTTCCCATAACAGCAAGAATTACACCGGCTGTGCCTCGTTCTTATTAATGGTAATAAAGTCGTCAATTGCGTTTAAAATAAATTTGCAACGTTTTAAACCTCCACAAAGCTGAGTTTGTAAGTTGTGATAAACATTTAATCTCTAAAGAAAGAGGAGCATGATCAGATATAACGATGGGATGGTAATTAATAGACGACACTTTGGAAATAAGTTTTGTATCAATGAAAAAATAATCAGTTCGAGAAAACAACGTATGTACGCTAGAAAAGAAGGAATATTCCTTGATGCTGGGATCATAAAATCCTCAAGGGTCGATGCAGCCGTTCTTAGACGTGTAATCTGATACTGATGTGGACATTAAGGGCGTAGAGATGGTTAGAGGATTGGAACGGTCAAGGTTGGGGTCAATTACACAATTAATGTCTCTTCGAAAGATAAGAAAGTTACTGTTTAATGAAGGGAAAGGTTCAAAAAGCTGATTCATAAAGTGTGGGTCCTCAAAATTGGGGGCATAAATGTTAGCCACTAAGACGGGAACATGAGATAGTGTTCTGGACACAAAGTATCTGCCATTTTTATCTGATATAACTGTGGAAGCTGAAAACTGAATTGATTTACCAGTTAGAATAGCAACCCCTCTAGCTTTAGTGTTAGAATTTGAGTGGAAAACCTTAGAAACCCAGGGGCATTTCAGTCTGACCTGATCTTTGCTACGCATGTGGGTTTCCTGCAGAAACGCCGCATCAGCTTTAAGTCGTTTTAAATGAACAAATACTTTAGATCTTTTGATAGGAGTCTCCATACTCTTAATATCCCAGCTAACAAACCTCACTGAAGAGCCAAAGTGTGCAACCCCCCATGTCACTTACAAAGAACCTATCCCCAAAGGATGGAGAACATAGTGCAAACTCCAAAAGAAGTCAAGTCCTTAGAGGATATGCTTACAGCTTTGGATCTTGTCGTGACAGCTGCTATGATGGTTAGGCTCCTGAAAACTAAACAATAATTATTAAGGCACGAATGAACTAGTGTATTTAAACGTATCATGACATGGTATCAGAATAAGTAAATGGTTAATGCAAATGGAGAGATAGCCTCCTTATATCAGAATATATTTATTTTCTTCAACCTCTTACTTGCCCAGTGTCTTAATGAAAGCATCGGCGTCTCCGGTGATTTAAACTCCCTCTGAACGCCGTTATATGTAACCCGGAGGCGCGCCGGGTAATGCAGCCCGAAACGGATACCCGGTATCTCATGGAGCTGGCGGCGGACATCAATGAAGGAGGCTCAGGCGCGAGCTGTCTTCACGGTATGATCAGGATAGATGGAGATGACAATGTCCTCAAACTTCATCCGTTGCTGGTCTCTGGAACGACGCAAAATATCCACACAGTCCACATGATAGTGAAGCCGGGCAAATACAGGGCGAGTGCGCTCGCCAGTAGAGTGCGATGAGCGCGATCCTAAAGCGGATCATTTTCAAGCTGAATAGCATCTTTGAGTAAATCGGAGGGAGCTACTGCTGTGGATGAGTGGTTTGAGTCCCACAGAATTCCCACTATTTTTATATTGTTGAGCCAAGATCTTGTTTCTAAATCCTTGTATTTATGGTCAACTCTCTCCAGTTCTGCAAACAGCTGATCCACTTTGGCATGCAGCACGGCGATGTCATCAGTCCAGGTTGAGAGCGAGGTTTCCATCTCCCCAGAATGTTCTTCAGAGCACTCACATTGGATTTAGTATCCGTAATGCTAACATATAATACGATTCCATTGATTGTAACTCCGTTTTGATGAATGATAAGTTTTCACTTAGGGCTGTTTGGGGTTCAGTCTTAAAAATAAGCGCCATCTCACTGCGGAGAGAAGAGAGCAACTGACCCTTTAAGTCGGAAGGGCCAGGGACCCAGGTTGGAGCAGAAGCCCCGTATATTTTCGGGGAGATGGGTCACCGTTAGTTGAGGATGCAGCATGTTCAGCAGGCACTGGGTTGTGTAGACCAGTGGTTCCCAAACTTTTCACAGTCCCGTACCACTTCAGACATTTGACCCCCAGCCATGTACCCCCTACTCCCCCATACTTAAAAAAAAAGAAAAAGTAAGTGTCTGTAAGCCCCCAACCCCACCCAACACACACAAACACACAGCACACATCAAATAAAATCTCTTACCCTGAATTATTTCTCACCAAATTGATCTTTTTATTTATAAAATGACCAGCATGTTCAGTGAGCAGCACCAGTTCACTTTTTAAAAAAGAAATCTACCAAACATTTCTAGAATGAACATTTTAGTCATATCACATATTCAGTCATGAATCCACTTGAAACTGTGAAATACAAACTCACCACAGCTTTAATGAGAAGGTGTGCTTGAGAGGATGCACATAACTCTGCAATGATTGGCTGAATTTGAGAAAGTCTGAGACTTAAATCGTTCTCCAAACAAAGTCTTGCTCTATATTTTGTTTTCATATTTGTCAGAGCTGAGAATCCACTTCCTCACAAGTACGTGGTGGCAAAGGACATCAAAGTCTTGACAGCACGTTTGGCCCGCGCAGGAGTTTCTCTGCGCAGTCCGATCCAGAAATTTGGCAGTAGTTTCTGATTAAATTCCATTTTCAGGGATCCATCTGTTGAAATGTCAATGAGGCTCTCCTGTTCAGATGTTTATAAAGCAGCAGACGCAGCTGTAAATGGATGACGTATCCAACTGTCTGACACCTCAGTTTCGGGAAAATGCCTTCGCAACTGTGCAGCCATCTCACCGAGGGGCGTGGTTATGTTTTGTTTCACACTGTTTGTCATACAGAGTTCATTTGCGCACAAAAAGTCATGCAACGACGTAAAGACCTCTGTTCTGTTGTTGTCCATGCAGTTTAATCAGAGGTTCAACTTCTGTATCATGGCCTCAACTTTATCTTGTACATTGAACATGGTTGCGGGAAACCCCCTGTAAACCGAGATTAAGCTCATTAAGGTGAGAATAAATATCACCCAGATAAGCCAGGCATGTAAGAAACTCATCCACCCAGAGCCCACCTCGACTCCTCCTTGAAGTTCACACAACTGTTTCCTTCTTCTTTTTCCTCCATTTGATCCTCTCCTCTACCTCTTCACTTTTACTCTTCTGTACCACCAGACTCATCCTACATTCTACCATTCTATGCTGTCTGGCTACGCTCTCCCCTACCACCACCTTACAGTCTCCAATATCTTTCAGGTTGCATCTTCTGTGTCACATGTAGTCCACCTTTGTGCTCCTACCTCTTCTCTTATCTCAACCTCTGCTCCTCCCCCTTCTTAAGTTTTGTCTTCACATCAGCCATTTTTATCTTTTTTGCAAAATTTAACGCCATCTGTAATTCCATGTTCCTGTTCTCAACACTAAACCTGCCCATCACCTCCTTATCTCCTCTTTTCCTTTCACCTACATGCCCATTGTAGTCCGATCCAACCAGAACTCTCTCACCACTGGGAATACTCTCCATCACTTCCAATGTCTATATATCTTCAAACTCATCACTCTGTCTGACACTGTCTTCACCTCCACAACGACCATCACATAATCCTGATTCAGGATTTTATACTTTGTAGTTCTCTTAACCAAAACTAACATTTTACGGTGCTTAGATACTGGCAAAATTATCAAAATCTAATTTCATACATGCACATCTGCATTCACAACTGTGGTTGTTATGATCGGAGAGCCACTGAGATTATACCCTGAGCTCTGTGAGGAACTCCGGCAACATGTTGTTACCGGAGAAAACATTGGAGCGCACCCCAAGGGAGTAAGATGGTGGAAGGACGAAGTCAACTTCAGCAAACTCCATCATATGTTAGCTTAATGCTAACATATGATGGGAATTTACATGTACATGCTAACGGAATTAGCAATGACAATGAGGGGCTCCGTCGAACACTAACTATTGTGTTATTTATTTTGAGATCTGGAATAAAGTGAGTTTATGCTTCAGATGTTTATTTAGATTGGTCACAAATGTTAATTGATTTTGATATGTAAATAATAATTTATTTGTTTTTATTTACTTATGTCAAAATAAGATGTTTAGAGTGATTATTAATCACAAATGGTAATTTATTATAAATTGTAAATAGTTGTTTATGTTAACCTAAGATAAATGATGGCTATCTATTTGCAGTAAAAGGAAGTAAGTGATTAACTATTGTGTTTTTACTACTTTATTACCAATATCGTTTACATTGTGATATTTATATTTGTCTAAGTGTAATGGTGATACTGCTGTAGTGCAATAATCTGAAGGACTACACAATAGTTTAAATTTAGAGCATTGTTCTAAAGTATTCCCTCTATGCTATGCCATTGTTTTGTTTTCTTGCGTTATTGTATTTTGTTTTTAGCATGCCTTTGTATTTGCTCTTGTATGCTGCTAATCCAAGATCTACCAAACTTTTTATTTGCAACAGTGATTATAAAAGTTCTAAACTATTATATTTATTCTATTCTTTTTTGAAGCACTAGTAGTATTTAAGATTCAACGAAACAAACTGTGATATAATGCAGCGTATTCAAGCTCTTAATCCCAAGAGTGACAGTTTTTGATCGAGGAGAGAGTTTTACGTTTGGGCAGTCCCCCGCCCCTGTGTGGGTGTCATTGTTGATCCGGGCCCTGACTGTTCCGGTTTGGAAATAAGTTTTGAATGATCTCTTGAAAATGCATTTTAAGAGTTTTATTTTACTAGCATCTTGGTTTGAACATCATTTGTTATGTAACTTTTGCAACCTTTTTATACATTCTCTGTATTAATGATAGTCTATTTTTATTTTATAGTCTTATATTAATCTTTTCTAAGCCTAACACATTTTGTCATTATCAATATTTTGCAACTTTGTTTGAAATCTCCCACATACATAAAGTTAATCTTCTTCCTCTTCTTATCCTTACTAATACATTTCATTTCCATGAGTAGAAATAATGAACAGTGGTGACCTGTAGGGGGACCTCCTCTGTTACTTAAACTCCCAGTTCCACATAGTCTGATGATTTTGATGCAGCGACACCTGAGGATCTTCATGACTCTGTTCTTCATACGTTCTTCATGTCTGCAGAACATGGATACAATCTTTAAACCTCACCTCCTCATACTGTCAGTCATTTTGCTGTGGACTTCAGGTAATTCACATTTCAAATTTTGCTTCCAAATAGTGTTTCTTGTTTTTGCTCAAACAACCAGTGATTGTTATTTTCTGGAAGTGTTCTTGAAGTGAGTGCTGTGATACCCACAGGTCTTATTTATGGAAGTGATGTCTACCAGCCTCCCATACTGTGGAAGGACCAGGGTGAAAGTGCAGTCTTAACCTGCAGCCACACAAAGGGATATGCCTATATCCAGATGTACTGGTACAGACTACGACCAGGAGAAACCCTGAAGCAGATTGTGTTCACTATGGAAAACAGTAAACCTGAATTTGAACCAGACTTCTCGGATGAGAAGTTCTCACCCACCAAGCCTGACGCTCACAGCGGTACTCTCACAGTGAAGAACCTGCTGCTGGAAGATGGAGGCTTGTATTTCTGTGCTGTGAGAGAACACAGTGATCAAACACGTGTGAAAGCTGAACAAAAACCTCAGCGCGCTGTTATCAACTGAATTTATTAGCAGTACTGAAGGAGGACATCCCATAATAGAACCACCTGCATCTCCACATATCTCTGTGGTAACATCAGCTCACATATCACAGACTGACGGAGAGCTGGAGCTGATCCCAGCTGACATTGGGTGAGAGGCGGGGAACACCCTGGACAATTCATCAGTTCATCAGAGGACCGACACAGAGACGAACAAGCACAAACACACACATTCATACCCATCAGAAGATCGGAGGTTTGATCTGTGTGATTGGCTGGTCATGAACCCTGACCAGAATACAGAACATGAGTAAATGAATGAATGAATGAATGACAATAATTTAGTTGATTTTATCAGAAGCAACTAACTTTTAAAAGATAGATAGTGACATTGATCAGAACCGTTCTGTGGGACCAAAGAAAGATGATATGAAACTGTGTTTAAACCAAAATGTACCTGCAAAAGTCTGTTACATTCATTCATTCATTCATTATCTGTAACCACTTATCCTGTTCAGGGTGGCGGGGGCTGGAGCGTATCCCAGCTGAAAGTTATTCACATTCAGATATACCTCAAACTCCTCCTCTCACTGAACCAGCCGTACTTTAGGATAAAGGGGCAGAACCAAGGGTGTCCAATCAGATTTTAGAGGCGTCCAGCGCCAACCTAGAACCCTCATCTAGGCAGTGACTGTTCACAGTGACAGTCTGGCTGATCTGAAGTCAGTCAGTCTTTAACCCCTACAAGCTGCTGCATAATCCTGACAGGTTATCTAAAGACTTTTAAGGGAGTAAAAATGATTTATTTGATCCTGTTCTGTTTCCTCTCAGGTAAAAACCTCTTTAGACACCGTTCTCAAAAAACATAACTTTATAATATTTATCAACATACTTTTATTTTTGTTCTCTACCCAGGTGGCTGTCTGGGTCTTGAGGTCCGTCAGGATCCCTCTGAGCTCATCAGCAAACATGGAGATTCAGTGCAGATCTTCTGCAGCCATGATAAAACTGACTACTTTGTGATGTTCTGGTACCAGCGGTCCCCTGGACTCCCAGCTCTGACACTCATCGGATATTTAGCCTCCTCTGATGTCACAATGGAAGAGTCGTTTAAAAAGGATTTTACTTTGTCTGGAGATTTGAGTGGAACTCAGAAGAAGAATGCTTCTTTAATCATTAAAGTCTCTGGACTTGAGAAGAATGCAGTTTACTACTGTGCAGCGAGGGAATCACGCTGACGAGAATCCCCTCTCCCCTCTACAAAAACTCTGTTTTATCTTTCATCGTGGTTTTGATTGACTCGTAGAATAAACTGATCCCAGACACCTGCTCTAGTTTTGATGTGATGATATCAGTATTGGTTCTGTGACCACATTTATTTATCCATCCTTCCCTTTTCTGGAACCACAAACATCCATTTGTGCCTGCGAGTAGTTTTGATTCACCAGTTCATCTATATCGTATTTTTTTGGACTGTGGGAGAAAGCCGGAGAAACACTTTGTTTACTGGACATGGCCACACTCTGATGTGTCGTCCCTTAAAGGTGCAGTGCTTAGAATGTAGGGGTATCGCTGTTAAAAAATGGAATATAATATTATGGCTACTTTGATGTAAAGCCAGAGGGGTTGGTTGGAACTGAAGAGGCAAGTAAAGCTATCAGAGAAGACAAAACAGATGATCGAGACTTTAGATGACACCACGGAAGATCTGTGGATTTTGTATTGTGGGAGCCTGCCCAAACCATAAAAAAGTGGAGACAGATTGATCAATTTTGGTAGGAATAAGGGGAGATATTGAAACAAAAACAAACATTTGAGTTATTTGTTCAATTTGACTGTATTTATTCTGCCAATCAAGGACAGAGGTAAACTTTTCAACCTCTGAAAATCCAAATTCATTTTAATAATAATAATAATACATTTCATTTATAATGCACTTTACATTTGGATCAAATCTCAAAGTGCTACAAAGCAAAAGCAGATAAAAGCATCAATAAAAAATAAAATAATAGCTATATAAAAACATGACCAAAAGCATTAATGTTAATTACAGTTATAGGTTCTGCTAAAAAGGAAAGTTTTAAGTCCTTCTTTAAATGTGTCAGTCATCTGTGGAGCCCTGAGATGGTCAGGGAGTGCATTCCACAGACGAGGGGCAGCAGAACAGAAGGCCCGATCACCCATGGTGCTGAGCTTAGTCCGGGGAAGGAGGAGGCGGTATGACTGGGTAGAGCGGAGGGATCGTGTCGAGGTCAGTGGGGTGAGTAGTTCTTTCAGGTAGGGGGGTGCGTTACCATGGATGCACTGGTGAGTGAGGAGAGAGATCTTATAATCAATCCTGGTGGAGATGGGAAGCCAATGAAGGGAATGAAGAACAGGGGTGATGTGTTCGTGTTTACGAACTCTCATCAGGATCCTTGCAGCACTGTTTTGAACATACTGCAGTTTTTGAAGACTTTTATCAGGGATCCCGATGAGAAGTGCGTTACAGTAATCCAGTCTGGAGGAGACAAACGCGTGGACCAGCTTTTCAGCATCACTCAAGGTTGGTGAAGAACGGAGTTTCGAAATATTTCTAAGATGGTGAAAGGAGATCTTGCAGATGTGTTTGATGTGGGATTCAAAAGTGAGTTGAGGGTCAAATCTTACGCCGAGGTTGGTGACTGATGAAGAGAGGGGAATGTCGTGACCAGAGAATGTAATACTGGTTATGGAGGAAGACTGGGTCTGATGAGGGGTGCCAATTAAAATAGCTTCGGTTTTGGAGCTGTACAACTGGAGAAAGTTGTTTTTCATCCACACCTTTATCTCCTCCAGACAAGCGCGGAGAGTTGACAGGGGAGATGATGATGATGATGAGGATGGAGAGGCTGAGGAGGAACATGTGTCAGTTTTTATGTAGATTTGCGTGTCGTCAGCGTAACTATGGAATGAGAGTCCATATCGACTGATGACACGGCCACGGGGGAGCATGTATAGTATGAAGAGAATGGGGCCAAGGACTGATCCCTGGGGGACCCCACAGGTGACGGTGTGTGTCCGGGACTTTGAACTTCCAAGTGAAACGTATTCTGTTCTGTCAGTGAAGTAGAACTGAAACCAATTTAGGGTGGTGGCAGTGAGTCCAGTGGTGTGATGTAGGCGGTGCAGGAGTATTCCATGGTCAACTGTGTCGAAGGCAGCAGACAAATCAAGGAGAATCAGGAGGGAAGGTGAACCAGAATCTGCTGCCATCCGTAGGTCATTTGTGACTCTAAGCAGAGATGTTTCTGTGCTGTGGGCGGAGCGGAAACCAGACTGAAAGGTTTCAAAGAGGTTGTTATATTTGAGGTGGTCCTGGAGGTGGGTAGCAACTACTTTTTCCAGAACTTTGGAGTGGAATGGGAGTTTGGAAATGGGCCTGTAATTAGCAAAAAGTTCCGGATCGAGAGTAGGTTTTTTGATGAGTGGTCTGATTATGGCAGCTTTTAGGGCAGATGGAACAAAGCCGGCCTGGAGGGATTGATTTATTACAGCGGTGATCAGGGGACTGATGGAAGAGATGTTAGTTTTCACTAGGGCTGTAGGAAAGGGGTCGAGGGCACAGGTGGAGGATTTCATTGTCCTGATGATAACCTCAACATCCTGCTGTGAGATTTCTGGGAAACATCTCAGTGGCTGGGAGATCTCAAACTGTGAGTAAGCAGACTGGATAGGTAGAGAGGAGGAACCAGAAAGGACAGAACGGATTGAGTCAATTTTTGATTTGAAGAAAGCCATGAAATTATTACAGTGCTCTTCTGTAATTTCTGTAAGTGGAAGAGTTTGTGGTTTAAGAAGATAATTGATAGTGGAAAACAGCTGCTTAGAATTTCCAGGACTGGTTTTGATGATGTTGGAGTAGAACAGTGACCGAGCCTCTCTAAGGGACTTTGAGTAGACCTTTTGGTGTTCCCGAACGGCTAGCATGTGGACAGTAAGACCTGAAGCCTTGAAACGCCGCTCAAGGACACGCCCAGCTGCCTTCAATTCCCGTAGCTCGCTGGTGAACCAGGGGGCTGAGCGGGAGAAGGTGACTGTTCTAGTTTTTACAGGGGCGTGACGTTCCAGGATGCTACTCAGGGATTTATTGTAGAAATCTACTGAGTCATTTGCTGATACAAAGTTGGCAGAAAGAAGATGCTGGAGGTCGACTCTCATGGTTTCTGGGTTGATGTTTTTCAGATTCCTGAAGTAGATTTGACGTTTGGGCTTAGTGAGGGATGACAAAAGCGACAATTCCATGGAGACGGCCTTGTGGTCGGACACACCCAGATCGTACACAAGAAGATTGCTGAGAGGAGCAGAGTCAGTGATGACTAGATCCAGAGTGTGCCCCTTGATGTGGGTGGGGACATCGACAAGTTGCCTGAGATTAAAACAATCCAGTAGTTGGAGAAATTCGGAAGCAAAACGACATGCAGGGGAGGCGACATGAATGTTCATATCTCCAAGAACTAAAATATTGGCAGAGGTTGTGTAAAATGTCGACAAAAGGTTGTACATCTCAGAGATGAAGGCTGGGTTTTGTTTGGGTGGCCGGTAGATTAGAAGCATGGTCATGGAGAAAGGGGGTTTACAATTAAATGCCAGGCATTCAAAAGAAGAGATCTCTGGCAACGGCAGTGGAGACAAGTCCAAATCACTGCAGTAGATGACAGACAGACCACCACCACGACCAGTGCTGCGGGCTTTCTGGAGGTAAGTGTAACCGGCGGGACAGGTCTCATTCAGGACAGAAAAATCATCTGGTTGTTGCCAGGTTTCTGTAAGGCACATAACGTCCAGACATTTCTCCAGGATGTGGTCATGTATGAGGCATGATTTGTTTGTGAGAGATTGTGAATTAAAGAGTTTGATTTTAATACTAGATGGAGCAGGGAGTCTCTGTATTGGCCGAAGAAGACTGAAATCCACTCCACGTTTTCTAACCCGCACAGTGGATGAGTTTAACAAGGAAAGTCCACTGACAGTAATGGGAAAAGCTGCAGCATTCTGATGACGTGTGTGAGACGCGATAGTGCGCACGTCAGAGCAAAAGGACGGAATGGAGTTATCTGAGCGGGAGCGGGAGTAAACAAACTTAGAACGGCAACTTCTGTGAATGTTGGGCCGGCAGAGGAGTCCAAGTTGTTTAATAACCGATATGCACAACAGAGTGTTGTAGTTGTATCAGTTGGGTGACGGAATAATTCATCATCATGCCACTCGTGGAGACTAGCCCGTTATTAGCCGTTAGCTTTGGACGAGACGCACAGAGGACGTTAGTAGCCGTTATTTTCATGGAAATGATGCCGAGAAAAAAAGCTATCAAACACAGAAAATGATCAACAGCGGCTTTTGGTGAAAGTGTCTCGGGGGCAGTGATGAACAAGACGGATAAACAAACTGATATCAACGATGAGCAAACAGAAACGGACATAAACGATGAAACAAACAGATACAGAAGTCTCCGGGTGGATTCTACACTTGCAGCAACAGGTAGGCGGACCGTCACCAGACTCGGTAGAATACTTACAAATACAAATACAGAAAAACAGATACAAATACGGATATATATCCAAAAGGTTTGCCAGTGACCAACAATAAAAGGTATACTTGTCGGTTAATAGTATTGCAGGCTGTAGAACTCTGATGGAAAAGCGGCGAACAGACAACGCCAGCGTCCTCTCCTTTCAGTGTCCAGACTCAGTAGTTTAGGTATAAAGGTGAAAAATTGGTGGAAAAAAGAGACAAAATGACCTTGTTAAATTGACCCCTAGGTACTCAAAGCCAGAACAACTCAACTTAAAAGGGATGTCCGAGTGTTGTAGCTATAATGTAATAGTATTGATGGGAAAAAATTCACTCTTAGAGACGTTAACCTTACAGCCCGAAAAAGAGCAAAATCTCCGAAAAAATCAAAGATTGGCTGTTATGGAATGGCTTGGGTTAGAAACATACAATAATAAGTCATCAGTATTAAGTGGTAGCTTAGACTGCGTTGATAGAGGTAGGGTCTGCGTGCAGTCTGATGACTCCTTTACTTTTGGAATTAGACGTGACGCTAACTGGCGGCGTAATTGGCGTGCCAAGAGCCGATTTGGCTTATCACCACGCTCATAATATGTTGAACGTGAACGCAGAGGAAGCCGTTCTGCATCCAAGGTCGTAAATAGATCATATTCAGTCCGCAAAGCAATGCGCTGTAGAAGCAAATTTGGAGATTGGCATGCAGCAAGTCAATGATTTAATTTAGTAACATTAGCAGAGAGTTCTTCCTGTTTGGCTTCACGGGTTTTATTCAGGTGTGCAGAGTATGAAATAATCTCTCCGAAGAAAAGCCTTTAGCATTTCCCATAACAGCAAGAATTACACCGGCTGTGCCTTGTTCTTAGTAATGGTAATAAAGTCGTCAATTGCGTTTAAAATAAATTGTTGAAATCTTCATCTGACAAAAGCAAAGTATTAAACCTCCACAATGTTGAGTTTGTAAGTTGTGATAAAAATTTAATATCTAAAGAAAGAGGAGCATGATCAGATATAACGATGGGATGGCAATTGATGGACGACACTTTGGAAATAAGTTTTGTATCAATGAAAAAATAATCAGTTTGAGAAAACGACGGATGTACGCTAGAAAAATAAGGAATATTCCTTGATGCTGGGATCATAAAATCCTCAAGGTTCGATGCAGCCGTTCTTAGACGTGTAATCTGATACTGATGTGGACATTAAGGGCGTAGAGATGGTTAGAGGATTGGAACGGTCAAGGTTGGGGTCAATTACACAAGTACTATCTCCTCCAAAGATAAGAAAGTTACTGTTTAATGAAGGGAAAGGTTCAAAAAGCTGATTCATAAAGTGTGGGTCCTCAAAATTAGGGGCATAAATGTCAACCAATAAGACGGGAACATGAGATAGTGTTCCGGACAAAAACAAGTATCTGCCATTTTTATCTGATATAACTGTGGAAGCTGAAAACTGAATTGATTTACCAGTTAGAATAGCAACCCTTCTAGCTTTAGTGTTAAAATTTGAGTGGAAAACCTTAGAATCCCAGGGGCATTTCAGTCTGACCTGATCTTTGCTACGCATGGGGGTCTCCTGCAGAAACACCGCATCAGCTTTAAGTCGTTTTAAATGAACAAATACTTTAGATACTTTGATAGGAGTCCCCATACCCTTAATATCCCAGCTAACAAACCTCACTGAAGAGCCAAAGTGTGCAACCCCCCCATGTCACTTACAAAGACCCCATCCCCAAAGGATGGAGAACATAGTGCAAACTCCAAAAGAAGTCAAGTCCTTAGAGGATATGCTTACAGCTTTGGATCTTGTCGTGACAGCTGCTATGATGGTTAGGCTCCTGCAAACTTAACAATAATTATTAAGGCACGAATGAACTATTGTATTTAAACGTATCATGACATGGTATCAGAATACGTAAATGGTTAATGCAAACGGAGAGATAGCCTCCTTATATCAGAATATATTTCTTTTCTTCAACCTCTTACTTGCTCAGTGTCTTAATGAAAGCATTGGCGCCCTCCGGCGATTTTAACTCCCTCTGAATGCCGTTATATGTAACCCGGTGGCGCGCCGGGTAATGCAGCCCCGAATCGGTTACCCGGTATCTCATGGAGCTGGCGGCGGACATCAATGAAGGAGCCTCAGGCGCGAGCTGTCTTCACGATATAATCAGGATAGATGGAGATGACAATGTCCTCAAACTTCATCCGTTGCTGGTCTCTGGAACGACGCAAAATATCCACACAGTCCACATGATAGTGAGCCGGGCAAATACAGGGCGAGGGCGCTCGCCAGTAGAGTGCGATGAGCGCGATCCTAAAGCGGATCATTTTCAAGCTGAATAGCATCTTTGAGTAAATCGGGGGGAGCTGCTGCTGTGGATGAGTTGTTTGGGTCCCACAGAATTCCCACAATTCTTATATTGTTGAGCCGAGATCTTGTTTCTAAATCCTTGTATTTATGGTCAACTCTCTCCAGTTCTGCAAACAGCTGATCCACTTTGGCATGCAGCACGGCGATGTCATCAGTCCAGGTTGAGAGCGAGGTTTCCATCTCCCCAGAATGTTCTTCAGAGCACTCACATTGGATTTAGTATCCGTAATGCTAACATATAATACGATTCCATTGATTGTAACTCCGTTTTGATGAATGATAAGTTTTCACTCAGGGCAGTTCGGAGTTCGGTCTTAAAAATAAGCGCCATCTCACTGCGGAGAGAAGAGAGCAACTGACCCTTTAAGTCGGAAGGGCCAGGGACCCAGTTTGGAGCAGAAGCCCCGTCTTTTTCGGGGAGATGGGTCACCGTTAGTTGAGGATGCAGCATGTTCAGCAGGCACTGGGTTGTGTAGACCAGTGGTTCCGATATTTTTCACAGTCCCGTACCCCTTCAGACATTTGACCCCCAGCCATGTAAAAAAAAAGTCAGTGTCTGTAAGCCCCCAAAACCCACCCAACACACAAACACACAGCACACATCAAATAAAATCTCTTACCCTGAATTATTTCTCACCAAATTGATCTTTTTATTAATAAAATGACCAGCATGTTCAGTGAGCAGCACCAGTTCACTTTTTAAAAAAGAAATCTACCAAACATTTCTAGAATGAACATATTAGTCATATCACATATTCAGTAATGAATCCACTTGAAACTGTGAAATACAAACTCACCACAGCTTTAATGAGAAGGTGTGCTTGAGAGGATGCACATAACTCTGCAATGATTGGCTGAATTTGAGAAAGTCTGAGTCTTAAATTGTTCTCCACACAAGGTCTTGCTCTATATTTTGTTTTCATGTTTGTCAGAGCTGAGAATCCACTTTCTCACAAGTACGTGGCGGCAAAGGGCATCAAAGTCTTGAGAGCACGTTTGGCCAGCGCAGGAGTTTCTCTGCGCAGTCCGATCCAGAAATTTGGCAGTGGATTCTGATTAAATTCCATTTTCAGGGATCCATCTGTTGAAATGTCAATGAGGCTCTCCTGTTCAGATGTTTATAAAGCAGCAGACGCAGCTGTAAATGGATGACGTATCCAACTGTCTGACACCCCAGTTTCGGGGAAATGCCTTCGCAAATGTGCAGCTATCTCACCGAGGGGCGTGGTTATGTCTTGTTTCACACTGTTTGTCATACAGAGTTCATTTGCGCACAAAAAGTCATGCAACGACGTAAAGACCTCTGTTCTGTTGTTGTCCATGTAGTTTAACCAGAGGTTCAACTTCTGTATCATGGCCTCAACTTTATCTTGCACATTGAATATGGTTGCGGGAAAACCCCTGTAAACCGAGATTAAGCTCATTAAGGTGAGAATAAATATCACCCAGATAAGCCAGGCATGTAAGAAACTCATCCACCCAGAGCCCACCTCGACTCCTCCTTGAAGTTCACACAACTGTTTCCTTCTTCTTTTTCCTCCATTTGATCCTCTCCTCTACCTCTTGACTTTTACTCTTCCGTACCACCAGACTCATCCTACATTCTACCATTCTATGCTGTCTGGCTACGCTTTCCCCTACCACCACCTTGCAGTCTCCAATATCTTTCAGGTTGCATCTTCTGTGTCAGATGTAGTCCACCTTTGTGCTCCTACCTCTTCTCTTATCTCAACCTCTGCTCCTCCCCCTTCTTAAGTTTTGTCTTCACATCAGCCATTTTCATCTTTTTTGCAAAATTTAACGCCATCTGTAATTCCATGTTCCTGTTCTCAACACTATACCTGCCCATCACCTCCTTATCTCCTCTTTTCCTTTCACCTACATGCCCATTGTAGTCCGATCCAACCAGAACTCTCTCACCACTGGGAATACTCTCCATCACTTCCAATGTCTATATATCTTCAAACTCATCACTCTGTCTGACACTGTCTTCACCTCCACAACGACCATCACATAATCCTGATTCAGGATTTTATACTTTGTAGTTCTCTTAACCAAAACTAACATTTTACGGTGCTTTGATACTGGCAAAATTATCAAAATCTAATTTCATACATGCACATCTGCATTCACAACTGTGGTTGTTATGATCGGAGGACTCTGAGATTATACCCTGAGCTCTGTGAGGAACTCCGGCAACATGTTGTTACCGGAGAAAACATTGGAGCGCACCCCAAGGGAGTAAGATGGTGGAAGGACGAAGTCAACTTCAGCAAACTCCATCATATGTTAGCTTAATGCTAACATATGATGGGAATTTACAGTTACATGCTAACGGAATTAGCAATGACAATGAGGGGCTCCGTCGAACACTAACTATTGTGTTATTTATTTTGAGATCTGGAATAAAGTGAGTTTATGCTTCAGATGTTTATTTAGATTGGTCACAAATGTTAATTGATTTTGATATGTAAATAATAATTTATTTGTTTTTATTTACTTATGTCAAAATAACATATTTAGAGTGATTATTAATCACAAATGGTAATTTATTATAAATTGTAAATAGTTGTTTATGTTAACCTAAGATAAATGATGGCTATCTATTTGCAGTAAAAGGAAGTAATTGATTAACTTTTGTGTTTTTACTACTTTATTACCAATATCGTTTACATTGTGATATTTATATTTGTCTAAGTGTAATGGTGATACTGCTGTAGTGCAATAATCTGAAGGACTACACAATAGTTTAAATTCAGAGCGTTCTTCTAAAGTATTCCCTCTATGCTATGCCATTGTTTTGTTTTCTTGCGTTATTGTATTTTGTTTTTAGCATGCCTTTGTATTTGCTCTTGCATGCTGCTAATCCAAGATCTACCAAACTTTTTATTTGCAACAGTGATTATAAAAGTTCTAAACTATTATATTTATTCTATTCTTTTTTGGAGCACAAGTAGTATTTAAGATTCAACAAAACAAACTGTGATATAATGCAGGGTGTTCAAGCTCTTAATCCCAAGAGTGAAAGTTTTTGATCGAGGAGAGAGTTTTACGTTTGGACAGTCTGTATGAATGTTATCTTGATGATCTCAAACATGAACTCTATCAGGCATGAAGGTTGTTCAGAGGAAAGCTCAGTGTGGGAATGACCTGTCCAGTGTTTTGGAGTGTTTTGGAAGGAAGTGTTTGTTTCAGGTTTTCCACCGGTGTCCCATAGATGTATGTCTTTCCTGTTGGTAGTGCTAGATGTGAGCGCAGCTTTTAAATATTAAAACGTATATGAAACTATCTTGGAACAACTATGAATGATGAGATGCTCAGTAATATTGGAGAACCGTGTATTGAGGGGAGGAGGAGAGAAACTTCATTAAAGCTGGATGACTTTGTTTGACACTTTGCCCTTTGTCACTGTAACAGGTATATCCAGCTATTGTAACTTTGTTAGTGTGTGTGATGTAAATATCCTCCAATCTAAAACATGACCCACAGTTGTCAATTCATTTTATGTAAATGGGATTGAAATGCAAAACTATATGGTGGAGAACATACTTGCTTTTCTTTTATTGTATTTACCATGGGGTACATGCAAAACATTTTAAGTTAAAGTTAATTGTTTTCTACTTCATTGAACGTGCAAATCGATTATTAGGAACTCCTATTTACCCAAAATAATAAGTTTTGTTACTTATTTCATATTTTTCAATTTAAATGTGCCAGCTTTCTCTGAGTTTGTGCCCCAACCTGGCCACCCATCAAAGAATTCCTAGACCCGCCCCTGTGTGGGTGTCGTTGTTGATCCGGGCCCTGACTGTTCCGGTTTGGAAATAAGTTTTGAATGATCTCTTGAAAATGCATTTTAAGAATTTTATTTTACATTAGAACATTATTTGTTATGTAACTTTTGCAACCTTTTTATACATTCTCTGTATTTATGATAGTCTATTTTTATTTTATAGTCTTATATTAATCTTGTCTAAGCCTAACACATTTTGTCATTATCAATTTAGCAACTTTGTTTGAAATCTCCCACATACATAAAGTTAATCTTCTTCCTCTTCTTATCCTTTTACATTTCATTTCCATGAGTAGAAATAATGAACAGTGGTGACCTGTAGGGGGACCTCCTCTGTTACTTAAACTCCCAGTTCCACATAGTCTGATGATTTTGATGCAGCGACACCTGAGGATCTTCATGACTCTGTTCTTCATACGTTCTTCATGTCTGCAGAACATGGATACAATCTTTAAACCTCACCTCCTCATACTGTCAGTCATTTTGCTGTGGACTTCAGGTAATTCACATTTCAAATTTTGCTCAAACAACCACTGATTGTTATTTTCTGGAAGTGTTCTTGAAGTGAGTGCTGTGATACCCACAGGTCTTATTTATGGGAGTGATGTCTACCAGCCTCCCATACTGTGGAAGGACGAGGGTGAAAGTGCAGTCTTAACCTGCAGCCACACAAAGGGATCTACCTATATCCAGATGTACTGGTACAGACTACGACCAGGAGAAACCCTGAAGCAGATTGTGTTCACTACTGAAATCATTAAACCTGAATTTGAACCAGACTTCTTGGATGAGAAGTTCTCACCCACCAAGCCTGACGCTCACAGCGGTACTCTCACAGTGAAGAACCTGCTGCTGGAAGATGGAGGCTTGTATTTCTGTGCTGTGAGAGAACACAGTGATCAAACACGTGTGGAAGCTGAACAAAAACCTCAGCGCGCTGTTATCAACTGAATTTATTAGCAGTACTGAAGGAAGACATCCCATAATAGAACCACCTGCATCTCCACATATCTCTGTGGTAACATCAGCTCAAATATCACAGACTGCCGGAGAGCTGGAGCTGATCCCAGCTGACATTGGGCGAGAGGCGGGGAACACCCTGGACAATTCATCAGTTCATCAGAGGACCGACACAGAGACAAACAAGCACAAACACACACATTCATACCCATCAGAAGATCGGAGGTTTGATCTGTGTGATTGGCTGGTCATGAACCCTGACCAGAATACAGAACATGAGTAAATGAATGAATGAATGAATGACAATAATTTAGTTGATTTTATCAGAAGCAACTAACATTTAAAAGATAGATAGTGACATTGATCAGAACTGTTCTGTGGGACCAAAGAAAGATGATATGAGACTGTGTTTAAACCAAAAAGCTGAAAGCTGAAAGTTATTCACATTCAGATATACCTCAAACTCCTCCTCTCACTGAACCAGTCATACTTTAGGATAAAGGGGCAGAACCAAGGGTGTCCAATCAGATTTAAGAGGCGTCCAGCGCCAACCTAGAACCCTCATCTAGACAGTGACTGTTCACAGTGACAGTCTGGCTGATCTGAAGTCAGTCAGTCTTAAACCCCTACAAGCTGCTGCATAATCCTGGCAGGTTATCTAAAGACTTTTAAGGGAGTAAAAATGATTTATTTGATCCTGTTCTGTTTCCTCTCAGGTAAAAACCTCTTTAGACACCGTTCTCAAAAAACATAACTTTATAATATTTATCAACATACTTATATTTTTGTTCTCTACCCAGGTGGCTGTCTGGGTCTTGAGGTCCGTCAGGATCCCTCTGAGCTCATCAGCAAACATGGAGATTCAGTGCAGATCTTCTGCAGCCATGATAAAACTGACTACTTTGTGATGCTCTGGTACCAGCGGTCCCCTGGACTCCCAGCTCTGACACTCATTGGACGGTTGTACTCCTCTGATGTCAGAATGGAAGAGTCGTTTAAAAAGGATTTTACTTTGTCTGGAGATTTGAGTGGAAATCAGAAGAAGAATGATTCTTTAATCATTAAAGTCTCAGGACCTGAGAAGAATGCAGTTTACTACTGTGCAGCGAGGGAATCACACTGACGAGAATCCCCTCTCCCCTCTACAAAAACTCTGTTTTATCTTTTATCGTGGTTTTGATTGACTCGTAGAATAAACTGATCCCAGACACCTGCTCTCGTTTTGATGTGATGATATCAGGATCGGTTCTGTGACCACATTTATTTCTTACTTCGTGCTGACAGGATCTGCAAGAAGGCATGGTTGCAGTCCTCACCCCACTGACACCTGTCCCTTCCGGGTCAGTCGGTGTAGTGGGCCGGTAATGTGGGTTCTTCACAAATCGCCGGTAGTAGGAGGCCAGGACCAAAAAGCTCTGCAGCTCTCCAATGTTGGGGCGGAGCAGCTAGTCCTTCATGGCAGCGACTTCTGCTGGGTCAGTGGACCCACCCGCTGATGAAGGCTTGGTCTTACATCACTTGCTGGAACAGGTGACATTTCTTGGGATGAAGATGGAGACTCACGGATGGCATGGAAGACGTCCCTCAGGTTCACCAGTACACTCTCAAAATCCACAGCATGGGCAAAAAGGTCATCAAAGGAAACGACATAGCGGCTGTGGAGTATGTCAGCCAAGAACCTCTCCATAAGACGCTCAAAAGTGTCCAGGGCTAGCGGGATCCAGCAATGTAGTCGTGGGCATCATTAACCCGGACAGCGGGGAGGAATCTTTCCCAAGCCCTCACAGCTTCTGTGGTACAGATCATCGAAGGCTTGCTTGGTCTCGGTGGATGGTGGTACAGAAGCCCCTTCGACTGCTGATGGTGAAGTGGGAGACTTTCTGGCTGTTGACGATGGAGTGGGGGGCTTCTGGGCTGGTAATTAGATGTGTCGCAGCCTTTCTTCACCTGCGGTTTGGAGTGCTATTGCTTCAGAACCCAGGTAGTGTTGCACGGGGTACATCTACCGCCGCCAGTTAAGGTGGAGCAGCGCCGCAAAACCAAGTTGCAGGTCACTAACACAAACAGAGATCTTACTTCTTCTCAGTATAGTTAGCATGAGGAAAGATCGTGTCCGTGTGTTCTTCAGCAACTCACACAATATTCCCCTTTTCAGGACTTTTACACATGATGAATAATCTCCATGATCATTTTAAACATGCTGATACTTCAGCCAAGTGGAAAAGTTAGAAAAATGGAGTTTGGGTCATTTCTACACAATGGTAATAGTATTTATTGGTTCAAAGGGTCACATGATAATTAACCTCCTGAGGTCAACTAAAGATAGAAAACTCTAAACAACTTTGACTGAGTTTACATTCTGTGTTTCAGTGGTTTGAAACTTGTACAGGGGAAAGATTGGAAAGTCAGTTCAGTCCAGCAGGTGTCACTAGCTGGATTTACATGGACTCCAATCTTCCTCTTGTTCTTCTTCTTCTTCCTCCTCTTTCAGCAGCTCCCTTTGGGGGTATCCAAAATGGATCACCTTTTACCATCCATAGGTCTGTAGCCTGCTGGTTACCTGTACCAGTGATGTATTTGTTAAACCGGGCCTGAACCAGGAAATCAGTTATGTGTTCCACTTACTGATTCAGCATTGGATTTCCTTCCTGACACAACCCTCCCCATTTATCTGGTCTTGGGACCGGCAGTAGAGGGAAACTGTCTTGTGACGCTTATGTGTCTGTGTTTTACATGGACTCCAGTATTCGGATTTAAACTTGTTTAAAAGACAAAAAAGGAAAACCCTTCACATAAACAACTTCAGCAAAATAATAATAATAATAATAATAATAATTTATTATTGTAATAATAATAATAATAATAATAATAATGCTAATAATATAATAATAATGATAATAACAATATAATAATAATAATAACAAAAAATAATAATATAATAATTATAATGATGAAAATAATAATATAATAATATTAATAATAATAGTGATAATTATGATAATATTAATAATAATAATAATAATAATAATAATTATAATAATAATAATAATAATAATAATAATAATAATAATATATTATTGTAATAATAATAATTATAATAATAATAAAAAATAATATAAAAATTAAAAAATTATATAATAATTATAATAATAATTATGATAATTATGATGATAATAATAATAATAATAATAATAATAATTGTAATAATAATCATAATAATAATAATAATAGGAATAATAATATAATAATAATAATAATACTGATAATAATGATTATAATAAATAAATGTGTTTAGTGTTGTGTCTTTTCACAAGAATAATTTTCAAAAAGTGCTTCACAAATATAAAAGAACAAGCCATAAAAAAGTTCAACCAATAAACACAAGGGAAAAAAAGAATATACAAATAATTATGACAGTAAAGTCAAAAAAGGCAATTGTGTCTTAAATAATCAGAAATAACACCAGAGAAATAAAAAATGAAATGGGTGTGGAACCAACTTACAACTTATTTGGTTCCAGACGGGTTGTATAAACCTTTTAATAAAGCAATCAGAAGAAGCCGGTATAACATGTACCTGGGTCGACTCTGGCTCAGTGGGTAGAGCGGTTGTCCCTCAACTGGGAGATCAGGGTTTGGGCCCTTGAGCCAGACCCAAAATAGAGTTATAAATTATTTTCCTAAATTATGAATTTAGGAAAATTAAGGCAGCTGTGTGCGCCCTTGAGTTGCGTTACAAGGCTTCAGGTGTCATTGTCCACAAGCTAGCCTTTGGGGATCACCAATAGGCCTACTCAAAGTCCCTTAGAGAGGCACGGTCAATGTTCTACTCCAACATCATCAAAACCAGTCCTGGATATCTAAGTAGCTGCTTCATCTTCTAAAACAACAAACCCCCACTTACAGAAATGACAGAAGAGCACTGTAATAATTTCATGGCAGAACAGAAAACATTTCCCTTGGAAGTTCAAGGTCCCGGACACAAACCGTAACCTGTGGGGTCCCTCAGGAATCCGTCCTGGGCTCCATTCTTTCTATACTTGGCCATGTCGAAACGGACACACGTTCCTCCGCAGCTTCTCCATCCTCATCGTCATCATCATTTCCACTGTTAAATCTCTGCGTTTGTCTGGAGGAGATAAAGGTGTGGATGAAAAACAACTTTCCAGTTGAACAGCTCCAAAACCGAAGCAATTTTGATTGGCACCCCTCATCAGACCCAGTCTTCCTCCATAACCAATATTACCTTCTCTGGTCACGACATTCCCCTCTCTTCATCAGTCACCAACCTCGGCATGTGATTCCACCATCAACTCACTTTTGAATCCCACATCAAACACATCTAAAAGATCTCCTTTCACCATCTCAGAAATATTTCCAAACTCCGTTCTTCACTCACCTTGAATGATGCTGAAAAGCTGGTCCACGCGTTCGTCTCCTCCAGACTAGATTACTGTAACACACTTCTCATCGGGATCTCTGAAAGAAGTCCTCAATGACTTCAGGATGTTCAAAACAGTGCTGCAAGGATCCTGATGAGAGTTCGTAAACACCAACACATGACCCCCGTTCTTCATTCCCTTCATTTGCTTCCCATCTCCACCAGGATTGATTATAAGATCTCTCTCCTCACTCACCAGTACATCTATGGTAACGCACCCCCCTACCTAAAAGACCTACTCACCCCACTGACCTCAACACGATCCCTCCGTTCTACCCACTCATACCGCCTCCTCCTTCCCCGTACTAGGTTCAGCACCATGGGGGATCGGGCCTTCTGCTGCCCCTCATCTGTGGAATGCCCTCCCTGACCATCTGAGGGTTCCACAGACTTTTAATTAACACTGCTTCTTTCTTTTCTTGTTGATATTTTTATATTATTGTTGTAATATTTCTTTTAAGATGCTTTTATCTGCTTTTACCTTGTAGCAAGTTGAGATATGATCCAAATGTAAAGTGTGTTATAAATAAACAGATTATTTAATTACATTCTGCCCAAAGTATGTGTATGTGTGTATGGACAAGATGGTGGCTTCCGAGCAGAACTGGACCACTGCAGAGAGTTTGTTTTTACCAAAAACTCTCAAAGATTTAACATTTTGATTTAAAACTAAGACATAATTAATTTTACTAATAAGTCCAATAAAACCTGTCAGGAGTCGTGACAGACAGAACAGTTTAAGATGCTTGTTAAAAGGTTAAATGCCACAACGACACAAGTAGATCAGAACCATGGGCCTCCCTTTCTATGAGGCAGAGACTGGTGAAGGTCGCTGACCACGGCGTGGATCTGGGTTTTCAGGATGAAGATGTGATGAGGACTTTCTGCTTTCAGCGACACGCTAAGACTTTCTCCTTGTATGAGAGTAACGTCAGTATGGCGTTCTTCACCAAGAGGGAAACATGTCCATCAGCAGATAGCAAGCAGACAGTGTCATACAGTTACAGGTCATGGTAACTGGTTCACAGTAGATCTCACTGGCCTCCTGGAGACCAAATTCAGACACAATATAATAAAACAAAGAAACCTGTGATCACATGTGGAACAAAAGTGTAAAACATGTGAAAAACAACATCTGCTGCTCTTTTATCACCTCAATCCACAATCTCCACTTCCAGACTCCACCTCCAAACAACAACAAAGGCTGGAGTCTGGTGTCAGAAGACGTCTGTTTTCTCTAACCTACCAACCAGACAAACAACCAATAACCAACAAACCAATTAACCAACCAATCAACAATAGAGCCAACCAACCAACCGACATCGATGAAACCCAAACCTCCTTGGTGAATATGAATATCAGAAACATGATTTGATGTGATCATGTGACCTCCTGGTGAGTCTCCTCTGGACAGACTGAGGGTAACTCTGCTTTTGGTCGTCTATCTACACATCCAGAAACATCTCTCTTCAAATCACTGACTGACTTTAGGGTTGGGTCTTCTTCTAGGGAGGTCACCATATTGAGTTGCCACGTTTGTACAGATGCCACTAGAGACGACTTTTCAGGTTTTCAGGTTAAGGTGACAGAAACATGTCCCCTCTAAAGACCAATGAGGAAGAAGATGAAGATTAATGTGATGCTGGAAAAAACATTTGTTACCGTCTCGGACCAGAAAAAGTCAGAAACTCTTTTCTAACACACTGGGGTCTCGCAGAATCCGATGTGTTAGAATTTATTATATTTATAATTAACCGTGTCAAACTGCAATATGGAGTTTACACTGATATTTATGTCACAGGGCTCCTTGGCTTTTGTTCTCCTCAAATTTCGCTCCAGTTACCCCAAATTCTTTATATTATCAAAGAATATAATAAAATAATATTTTTGCTTCTGTTTGGACAAAATCGGACCTGCTCACGATTCTCCCCTCCCCTCGCCCTGCCAGTAACAGCTTCTCAGGACTGTGAGAGGAGAATTATAATTATTCTTTTTCTTAACTTCACACAGGATTATGTGAAAATATGAATATATAACATTTAATACTGACATCACTCATTTTTGAAGCAACAAAAACTCACCATCAACAATCTGCATGCTGTTTATTTCCTGCCAGGCTGAGGTCCAGATCACACCAGTTTACCTCTCAATGGTTTCAGGAGACGGGTCTTCATGTTTCCTTTCTTTGACAGACAGATTTAAAGCACCATTACTTTCCTCATACTGAATAATACGTATCTATCTAATAAGTATCTATCAAAGGAGTGTCATCATGTGACAGACGACTCGATGTGGTCCTAGATGACCAGATCCTTTTGTCCTGTTAAAGGTCAAAATTACTTTAGAATTGGGAAGGTTGAGCTGAGGAACAACGTAAATTCAATCTGGAAATTCACCAATAGATTCCACTATATTAAACATTTTACACCTTTAACACCGACTACTTAATGTTTGCAGAAAGCCCATTATATTTTACATCTCATGTAACTCTGCATGTAGAGCCTGTAGGACTATTGAGAGGTTTGCATCACATCTCTCTGATGCATCCAAGTTTCACGATCTTATAGGTGTGACTGTAAACTTGTTAGGGGCTCGTTTACACAGCAACACGCTTTCAGAGTCTGAAAACAGAAACGTTCTGAAGAGTAGGATTAACTTCAGAGAGAAAAACTCTGAGTAAAGGGTTGTTTACATTCTAAACCAATATTTCTCAAAGGCCTTTAGCAGAATGTGTGTGTGTGTGTGTGTGTATGTGTGTGTGTTTGTGAGTCTTTGTGAGTGTGTGTGTGTGTGTGAGTTTGTGTGTGTGTTTGTACATGTTTGTGTGTGTGCCTGTGTGTGTATATGTCTGTGTGTTTGTGTGCATGTGTGTGTGTGTGGGTGGGTGTGTGTGTGTGTGATTGTGAGTCTTTGTGAGTGTTTGTGTGTGTATGTTTGTTGGTTCTATAAATGGAGATCATATACCGTCCCCTTGTGGCCACTAGGACACAATGAAGATTATTGGAAGATGTCCAACATGAGATTGTAGTTTCAAAGACAGAAACTTTGAGAACTAAGAAAAATAAATGTCTAAATTTTAGCAGTTAATCGGTTAATTTATTTCACTGTTTTTTATTCTTCAATCATTGTTGTAATAAGTTCCTCTGACTGATTAAATACATTTAGGATTAAACTTAAAGCTGTCATTGCTGTTTATTGTTGAGTGGGAGACGGAGGCTGCAGAGAGAAAACTGGCAGAACCTGTGAGGAACAGAGACGTGAACAGAGTTTGTGCTGGAAAACAACCAGAGAGGAGGGGGAGGAGCTTATTTCAGAATTTCCTTTTCATTCTAGCAGACAAAAGAGTTCTAGCAGTCACTGAAAATGTGTAGAATAAAATCCCCGGCAGGGATAGTCCTCCTAGTTGCAGTGGTGACTTTCTCCAGTAAGAGCATTTATATTAACATTCTACATAAAAACAGGACGACCGTTTGAATTTAAGATTGTCTTTTTTTAATCATTTTCCAGATTTCTCCGTCTGTGTAAAAATTCACCAGGCTCCATTCATGATGAGCCGTGAAGGAGACCCAGCTGTAACTTTACAGTGTGAGCAGGACGACGATCAGCTTTACTACATGTTCTGGTACCGACGGGACACCAGCGGGAGAACTTTACAGCTGCTGGCTTATTCTCTCAGTAAAGGAGATAGCAACATCCATCCTCCTCTCAACAACACAAAGTTCTTAATGGCCCGGCCTACAGAGTCCAAATCCTCTCTGCGGATCAACTCAGTTGCAGCTGCAGACGCCGATGTGTATTACTGTGCAGCCAGGACCGCACAATGGTTCAGAGAGGCCCAGCAGCTTAACAAGAACCTCAGGAGGAACCAGGGGGAGGAGAGGAGGAGGGGGGTTGATGGAGGAGAGATGATGAACCCAGCAAAGGGACTTGAGATGCAGCTGACATTATTAAAGTGATATGAAAATCAGAATGACCACATGAACTAAGAGAGAAACGTTGTTGACTAAATCACTAAAAATAAAAGTCCAGCCAGAGGAACAAGAACCGCCTCTCCACACTCTGATGTTCCTGCGTCGCCACAAAGCCGATGAGCTCAGATGAACCAGCAGGTGTTCTCTCTGTCAGGTCTTCATGTCGCTCTGCTCGGAGCTGAAGTCTGACCCGTCTTACGTCATTTGATTCTGAGTGCAGCCTGATGCTAGGAGAGTTTCAGAGGTCAGCATCCCGGGCCGGGAAAGAACCCATCATGCCAGGATGGACTTCTAGCATGTTGTTGGGTTAACATTGTTTAAAGGAGCAGTGTTTAAAATGTAGGGCTGTATTTTTGATCAAACAGGAAATGACATACATATGAAGAACAAAGAAATCCCTTAAACAATGAACTGACTGCAGTGAGTTTCTGTTCACACATCAAACATTCTGGACCGTCAGTCCGTTTGTCAGCAGAACCATTGTTTACATCCCAGAAAAGTCAGGGATAAGGATATCTCTTTGAACAAATGCAATCTCTTATATAACCGATACCATCGATGACATCAATAAGGTGTGGATTGTGATATTTATAGTGCGTAGAGAAGATGATCCACCTTTACAATCTAGAGGAAGTAAAAGTGGTAACAACGTTTTCATGGATGAACCTGCGGAAGCATCATTACCGGTGCCTCCAGGCCCAGTTCATGGTGCGGAAAACTTCCCCTCTCCACCTCCTCCTCTTCTTTCCCCCGACCAACCCAGCCTGTCCTCCTCCACGTTGTCCTCCTCCACCTTGCCCTCCTCCACCTTGTCCTCCTCCACCTTGTCCTCCTCCTTGCATGGATAACCACTCATGAAACCTTACAGAGGTAGACTGCTGGGACTGGGCTGGGATGTGATGCTGTAAAGATGGCAGCCAGAGTCACGAGTCACCTTCTTCCAACCACCGTGGAGGAAATGCTTCCAGCAGGGTAGAGAACATTCCAGAACATGCAGCCATCTGTTGCTCTCTTGAATCTCCCGGCGGACTGCATGGAGCCCAACATTTACATTATGATGGTTTCACGAGTCGGGTCTTCACGTTTTCTTCTTTGAGGGCGAGGTCTCGTGAACTGTTGCTTTTTCTTGTGCTGAATAATAAGTATTATCCTGTTTTTGTACAAACATAAAATAGATATCAAGCAACAACTTCTTTATCTTCCTCTTCCTCGTTTGGTTGTTGGATGCAAAACTTTTCTTCATTCTTTATTTTGCTACTTCAACCTATAAAGGTGAAAATCCCTCTCTAGCGCCAGTGTTTGGTTCATCAGTTCTATTCTACCGTACGACATGGAGGACTGGCTCCGTCTGTAGAGATAAAGGACTTTTTTTACTGTCTGGTTCAGACCACACAATATTTGTGTCTTTGGAGATTCATCTTATCGGATCAGGTGATCACACCGCCACAAATGTGTGCCGCCATCTTCATCTGGGTACAATCAGGTCGTCTGAACCAGACCTAATCTAACAGAAAAGTATGATTCTTATTTTCAGCTGATTATACACAAACAAAAACATGGCGCCTCGTCCAGGTTCACTCGTTCATCCTCTCGCTCAAAGTCGGCTGGGATAGGCTCCAGCCCCCGCAATCCTAAAGAGGATAAGTAGTTATGAATATTGTATTACATTCATTCAAAGAGATCCTTACATTTTACAGACTCCACCTTTAAGGTTGGTCTCCTGTTTACACTGGTGAGCGGGTGGATGAAGAGGTGTGACCAGCAGAGATGTCACTTCCTCTGAGCAGAACAATCCCAGACTGCTTTCTGTCTTCCTTCTTGTCTCAGCCCTGACAGAAATAGCAGCAGTCGGGTTGGAGTCGACCTGAGCAGCTGCTCTAGCAGACAGTCAGAGATGGAGGCTGAGATATGGAGGAGCTGCAGAGAGAGAAGAGAAGAAAACCCACCTCAGGTTTTTGAGTGAAGCTTTATCACCGTGGGGACAGGGAGCCACGGTGATACAACCCCATAGAGGAGCTGTACAAAAACCTCCTCCCATTGAAACCAGTGATCAGACGGCCGGAGGCTACCTGGGACCACCTGGTGGAGCAGAACCACCATCTGATGGAGTAGAAGATGTCAGGACTCTCATAGAAGTTCACATGGAGAACATCAGCTGGAATAAAGTTCTGAACATGTTTTCATTTCACATGTGGAACTTTGGGACGCTTCTTTTACTCAGCCTGACAAAAAGCTAAAAGAAAGTTTGGAGATGATGAAGTTCATCCTGAACGTCTGAACCTTCTTCATCCACTGGATCTTTGGATTATTAAAGCACAGATTCTAGAAGGTTCTGTGTCTTTTTGGTGGAGGAGACATTCAGTGTGATACTGGAAATCCAGCTTTCTTTGGAGAGGGAACAAAACTCACTGTTTTGGGTAAGTCTGAGTTTTTACTACATCAAACTCACAGTATCTCAACTGTTGGTGTGAAAATGAAGGAATAAACTCCTGATGAAATATTGATCTGGGTTGAAAACACTGTGATCCACTGATCCTGCTTACTTTGGCCCGGGAACCAAACTGACAGTTTTAGGTAAATATTTGACTTTATTGCTGTTTTGACAGATGTCACACTGATTCATAAATATTAATGACGCATGAAGTGAAGCAAAACTGGGGAAGTCAATTTTGATACTGCGTTTAAGCAATGTGTGAATTATCCAGCTTATTTCGGCCCGGGAACAAAACTGACTGTTTTAGGTGAGTAAGACTTAAAACTTTTGATTAAATAATATATGTTGCGTCAGTATGAGAAGTAAAAAGTGTCAAACTGTTCAAAAATATGATTCTGCTCAGAATCATGTGGTTAAAACACAGGATTGTAGAGCAACAGCTAAATAATAGAAAGGAATGATTAAAATAGTGTCCTTGCCTTCGAGCGCTGATCCACTCTGACTGAGAAGTAGGAACAAAGTTCAAAACATATTAAAGTACATTTTTGAACCCTCTGGATCCAAAGATCACACCAGCGTCATCCTTAACCCGACACGTTTGTGGTCCAGTTCACCCATACACTGTGTTAAAGTGAAGAAATCAGAAGAGATGTTGATACCAAACATTGCCATTATGAGCAGAGTTGGACTCATGGTTAGGCTTAAGGTTAGGTTTAAAAGATCCTCAGACTCCAGTGGGATAAGATAATTCAGGCGTTATTCTCTTCAAGGCGACTGACTTCAGGTGATCCATCATCATCATTATTGCTGTTAGAATCCAAACTGATGATTATTTAGAGGTGACAGCTGAAGGAGATGGTAGGAACCTTTTTTAGAAGTTTGATTAAAAGCCGTTACGTGTCCAGGAGGGACAAAGCTGGAATCGTTTCAAAGTGTCACAGATGAGGAGGTTTCTGTCACAGCTGGAGTTCTCTGTGGACCTACGGCCAGGCTCACTTTGGAGCTGGAACTAAACTCACTGTTTTAGGTAAGGACACCAGAGAGAAAGAACTAACTGACCTTCATCCACAGGAGAATTGTGTCTTTAGATCACAGACAATCTGAAGAATAGACTCAGTTAATATTTCATTGGATCACTGACTTCATGTGAAAGTCAGTTTGTGGCGGTAAAATCGTGCGTCGTCTTTGTTCACCGGTTTAAGTTCTCCAGCGTATAATAATAATGAAAAGAATTGTTACCAAGACCAGATCTTTACTCGATCATGGAGTTTTCATCATCAGAGTGAAATACTGGATGTTCACACTCAGAGGCTTCTTTGAAGCTGCTGAAACTGTTTTCAGGTGAACTGTAAAAAATGATCATTATCATGCTGTTATTCCTAGACACTAGTTACGTCTCATACACTTCACTACATTATGTTTATTATCATGTGTAACATTACTTTTATTACATTACAGTACTATTATCATACGTAATATTACTTTTATTACATTACAGTACTATTATCATGTGTTATATTACTTTTATTACATTACAGTACTATTATCATGTGTAACATTACTTTTATTACATTACAGTACTATTATCATACGTTATATTACTTTTAGTACTTTACAGTACTATTATCATGTGTTATAACACGGTTATTACCATGTTGTTATTACTAGCACTGTTTTTATGGTTTACTTATCATACACTTATTTAGAATTTTCACAATTATTCAATACTTTAATAATACTAAATTCTTCACTCACCTAATATTTGTTCTTTGTATATTTGTTACTGTAGTTTTGGAGAAAACTCTGGGACAGGAATTTCCCATGGTTTTATTTTTTTCTTATCTTATCGTTAATATTTTATACGTACTATTATCCCTCGTTGAGAATTGTATTAAATTATAATGACGAGGATTAAGATGATTTTTAATCCTGTTGAATCAGCTGTTTAACATTAAGAGAAAGAGATTTAAGTATGCCGTCATGTCTGCAGTGTTTTAAGGATGAGAGGGAAAAAGAAACAGTTTACAGTGTTGAGTTCTGAAAGGTCATCATCAGTGTGAACAATTACATTAATCACAACCCTGTTTAGTTTGGTAGCAGCTCCCAAACTCAGTTGAGCATTTTTGTTCATTTAACCCAAATCTGCTCCGTTATTGTTGAGGAAATAACATGTTTACTGTGTTTGTTGTCAAAAGTGCCAAACAGTGAAACAAGAATTTATCAGGTTTAAATAACTGTTATTGTTTTAAATTAATTAGATTGATGCTGTGAAATTTGAGATTTGCCCTAAAATAGTCAAAATGATAAACATTGTCCCGCTAGCAATAAAATAATTCCTTTACCTGTATTATTTGCGCTGAACTATTTACCATTAATATTTTCCAGTTTTAAAACACTACTCTTTAACCAAAAATATTTGCACTTAAATATTTACTATTAACACTGTCTAATTCAAAAACAGTACTACTCTATCTGCATTATTTGCGTAAAGTATTTACCATGAACATTGTCTGATTTCAAAAACATTATTCTTTTACTTATATTTGCACTACAATATTCACCATTAAAGTTGCTCAGTTTAAAAACAGTCCTCTTTCATTCACAATGAATTCATTAAAAAATCTCTGTTAATTTTGTCCGAGTTAAAAACACTGCTATTCCATCTCCAATAGTTATACTTAAATATTCACCGTGAACATTGTCCAATTTACATACAGAAATATTTAACCGACATTATTTGCACTAGAATATTCACTCTTAACATTGTCTGCTATAAAAACACTATTCCTTTACCTATATTATTTTCCATACAATATTCCCTATTTTACATTGTTCAATTGAAAAACAGTATTATATAACCTGCATTATTTATATTAAATTATTCACCTTTAATAATGTCCATTTTAAAAACAATACTCTTTTTCTACATTATTTGCAATTAAATATTTATAGTTAACAATTTCAAATTTAAAAACAGCACTTTTTGACCTGAATCGTTTGAACTAAGATATTCACCATTTACATTGTCCAATTTTTAAAAAACAGTACTCTTTTACTGATATTTGCATAAAAAATATTCACTGTTAACATTGTGTGATATAAAAACAATATTCCTTGACTGACATTATTGTCCCTAATATATTCACCATTTACATTGTTCAATTGAAAAACAGTATTATATAACCTTTATTATTTCCACTCAATTATTCACGATTTACATTGTTCCACTTGAAAAACAGTGTTTTTTAACCTCCATCAGTGAGGAAGTGAAATAAGTATGAAATAAGTGGGTTCTTAGTGAGTGGACTGTAAATGTTCTGGTTCCTGTTTTAACACTAGGCAGTAGGCAGATTTTCACACGAGGGTCTGCTGTGGGCTCTGGAGATGGTTCTGCTCACATTGTAGACAGAACCAAGCCAGCAGTTCTGGGTTAGATGAGTGCAGTTACCACAGAATGGAAGATGAATAAATATCTGAGGAGACCACGTTCTCATTGATGTCAGCGGTAAAACTGAAGACGTTTCACTCTGAGTCACAAACGTTCTTGATGACACGTCTTCAGTTCGGTGACTTTTATGTCCTTTGCAGAAAAAGATCGTGATCCAACACCACCAACGGTCCGAGTGCTAAAACCTTCACCAAAGGGGTGTGGAAACCAAAAAGACGGGAGGAGGAAGAAGACCTTAGTCTGTGTGACCAGTGGATTCTACCCAGACCACGTTGGCGTGCTGTGGAAGATCAATGGTGAAAACGTCACTGATGGCGTGGCGACTGATGAATCTGCACAGCGGGTTGGTCTCTTCTACAGAACCACTAGCAGGCTGAGGGTCCCTGCAGAGACGTGGCACACGCCGGAATTAATCTTCAGCTGCATTGCAAGTTTCTACAATGGAACAACAACCGTCTATCGTTCTGACTCAGTTTTGGGTTCTAAAGGCGAGTAGATCTTCTGGAACATGAGAGATGAATCTGAATCCTTTTGATCTGGAAAATGAGATTGTCTGTTCTCATCTCTTCCATTTTTATGTTGAAGGAGCGGCCATGGAAGACGGTAAAGGAGGAACCTTGACCAGAGGTGAATGGATTTATTGAAGTCCGTTGTTATCTTCACGTACAGCAGGAAACATTAGGACCGGTTTACCTGACCACAGATTTGCTAAAAACATAAAATGTTTTTCATCTGTGATCAAAGTGATGCTCATTTCTCCAGACTTCATACCATCATACAAATATTTTAATGTTTGAAATAAAACTTAAAACTAGGTCTACGCAGTCGTCCCCGATAGCGTGGGCAAATCCCTGAAAAGGCCGCAATCCCCTGCGTTGTACAAGTAATACCCCTGAATGAACCCCTCCAATTAAAGGGGAAGTCCGTAAAACCCACATTCACCAAACATTTAGTTCTGAACAGGAAGTCAGCTGAAAGCCAGACCTGAGAGTCAGTTACTCACTGTGGCCTTTGTTCTCTGAGTGAAGAGACGACCTCTCCATCCTGCTACATGTTTCTACTGTCTGGAGGTGCAGGAAGGAATAAATCCTGTCCTTCTGGTTTACATGAGGAACAGTTGGTCCAGATGTGACAGATCTAAAGGCGATGGTGTCCTGTCCCCGTTTATCATCTTCATCATTCATGTCTTAGTTCAACAAAGTACCAATAAAACACATGGGAATCAGATTTCAGTTGTTTCAGTACACCTGGAGAATTGGAACAAGATGAGTTTTAATGTTAAAATGGTTTCTAAATGTAAGAAATGAATGTTATTAAAGAGTTAAAATAATAAGATTATCAAAGTGTAACATTAACTCGGACCTGGTGAGAATTATATTATTCCCTTATAACTCGAGTAAAGTTCTGATTCTGAATGTTTGATCTTCCTCCAGAGACGTATCTGAGTATCACACAGACCGCCAAATTCACCTACACCCTCCTCATCATCAAGAGCAGCGTCTACGGGGCCTTTGTGGTGTTTCTGCTGTGGAGGCTTCAGGTCGGTTCTGCATGACCTCCATGTTCCACTGGAACCTCTGACCTTCTCGCCAACATGCTCATATATTCTCTTTTACATCTGCCAAGGAGATTTTGTGTTTGTTTATCTGGAAAACCTTCAACAGGTTCTGATGAAACTTTGTCTGGTGGTGGATCTTGGGTCAGGGAAGAGTTGGTTCAATGCTGAGGTAGAACTGAGTGCAGTTTTGGGTTCCGGTTCTTCAACACAGAGAGATGGGCCCTTTGTGCAAAACGTCCAAAAAGTAATAATAATAATAAGACAATCAAAATAACAATAGTTAAACTGATGTTTCACAGCTATGCACAGTTGGATCCAGAACCACAACATGATCCAGATGTGGAGGAGATTAGAATATGTTCTGTAGTTAGATGGGGGTGATATCTATCAGGTCAGAGTTCTGGAAAGGAGAGGAGGAGGGCGTTACTTCATTTGGTATGAGCAGGATCCTGTTCAGGTGGAGCAGCGTCACCATATGCTCCACCTGCACACAGGTACATTACTGCTGGAGGAGCTCTAAGAACTTCCTGTCCTTGAACTCTGTTGTGTTCAGGAACTCATGTGATTCTGTTTTTTTCTGTCTGTTGCAGAGTTCAGCTGGAAAGCAGAACAAGTGAGAGCTGAGGTCTGTTTCTGTAAATATTCTCTGGAGAACATGCTGGTTATCTTTCATCACCTTCATGTTCAAGAGACAAACTCTGCTACCATTAGAAGAAAACAGAAAGTTTGTTAGAATTGACTTTGATCAATTTAGTTCAATTGTGAACTGTTTGATGATTCATGTTTAAAGGTGCAGTGTGTAAAATGTAGTGGCATCTAGCAGTGAGGTTCCAGATTTCCACCTATATGACACCTAAGCTCAACTATCTAAGAATGTACGGTGGCCTTCAAGGGTCAAAATGATCTTCTCTGTAAAACTAGAGGTCAAAACTTACACGTAACATGACAGATGTTAGGATTTGTTCTGCATTGTGGTCGTGCTGTCAGTCACACTGAGGCACCATCTGAGTTCAGTCCTCAAACCAAAGACAACTCTCTTTTTCCTCAACACCTCTTCATCTTATGCTTCTTCTTCTTCTTCATTGGTTTTTAGAGGCAAACAGTCTCATGGACAGATCCGGGGTTTGATTTGTCCATTTTAGGCTGCTGTTCAAACACGGCAGCCATGGAAGAGGCCCCGCCCCCTCTGGAGATATGAGGGACTTTTTCTAAGCTAAAGATGAAAGGGATTCTTATTTTCGAAACAATAGCATGTTCATGAAAATTATATATTCCATTTATTCAAATAGATGCCCCTAAAATTCACAGACTGCACCTTTAAAAGTTTTTGCTTCAGAGAATTTTGTTGAGTGTGTTATTTCATTTCATTTAAACGTTTGTTACACCTGTCTGTGTTTACTGACTGACTTTAATATCAGTCCTAAATGGATTTAAACTCAGCAAAGATCTAAACAGGAAAAATGAGTCAGTTAACTTTATTTCAGGCTCAAGTTTGAAAGAAGAATGAAAGCAGAAATTCCAACATCTGTATTAAGCTGCTGTTAGAATATCACTGACCACCTGATCATAATGTTGAACCTTTTAAAGTAGATTGTTGCATTTTTCTGTCGTTTTTTTACTCCACTTTTTAAGAGAAGCTCAAGATTGTTTAAACCGTCTTCATAAATAGCTCGCTGTAGTTCAACCGAAGTCAGCTGCCAAGTAAAGGTGACAACAGGAAGTGGATGTTCTCGTCAGTGTGCAGAAGAAGGTCGGAGCTGTTGTTGTGGGTGGAGACAAACTGGGTCATGAAAGCCTGCAGAGGAGTAGAGAGCAGCAGCAGCGGAGAGGATGTGGTCTGTAGACGCTGTCTGTGCTGAGAAATGATGAAGGTGCAGCCTCCAACCTCACCACAACCTTCTCACACCTGCTTCTCTGCTCCACCTCCCTCATCCTGCTTCTCTGCACCACCTCCACCTTAAGTACTTTACATCGTTATTCCCATTTTCCACTCATTTTGTTTTCACCCTTCATGTCCAGTGGAAACCAAGTTTCTCCAAATGTGTTCTTTTTGAATGTTTGTCAGAAACTGACTGTAATAAGTTCTGTATGGGTCCAGAAAATTCTCCTAATTCTTACAATAAAATATGTGAACAACAGCTTGGATCATGTGATAAATGCATGCTGTGGATAAATAACATGTTGTATTCTTACACATTTTATTCTACTTATATCAGATTATTATCAGCATCTGCAGCCACTAAAAGACCAAATATCTATACATCACCTTTAACTTCACTAAACGTGGAAATCAAATAAGGAACATTTAATTCATTCTTTTATTTTGCCTGGCCCATTGAACATATTTAAGGGAGTCGGTCCAGTTGGTTTTGTATAATCTGGGTAAGAATTAAACTATGATCACATGAACACCGGTCAAACCATGACCTCCTTGGTGGCAGTAATAACATATATTATATGAGTAATGTCATTTTTTACTGCACCAAACATTCATATGAAGAAATAAGTTAGTCTTCTATGTGTAAAACATAAATAAAGATGAAATGTTCCATTACATAATCGATCTCTATCAACAGACTTTGTTCCCTGCAGAAATCTCTGAGAAACCAAAGTTGACCCCCGACATGTCTCTCATGGAGGTTCTGATCCACCTGAGTCAGCTGGTTGGTTTGTTTGACGGTTCGTTTACACAGAATCTACTGGACTGAAGACCGATTATTGTAAATTATATATATATGAAGAGATGCTGGCGTATACAAGTCTGACCTAAGTCTTCTGTTATAAAAACTGCAGCAGTCCAGGAGTTCTGTCAACACTCGTTAATAATCAACTTGTGAACGTTGTTACAGTTGTGACAGTTGTTGTTATCTAAAGGAAAACAAGCAAACAAACAAATACCTAATGAGTCTAACCTGTTACCAATAACCTAGAATTATCACCCTGATTACAACTGAAATATAATAGTGTAAACTAGACTAGGTACCACAATAATAGCACCTTCTACTGGGACCGTCATCTACACAGTATCACATGCAGTGATCGAATATGTCCACCAGGGGTCTCCCTTCATCATGAAACAAGCCTGCAGCACGTGTTGAATATGAGGAATTACACAAAACCCAACAACGATGTCAACATACTGTGTAGTCACATCAGCAGTTTGTTACAAATGTACAGAAATACACAGATGACAGAATGTAAACTATTAGCCACTATCACAACAAAACAATAGAACTGCAGTCTATTAATGAACAATATATATATTACAGAACATACTTTAACTAGCATGTAAGGAACAAATCATGGACAGTAATAAATGTAACACCTATTACATTTACACACACTTTAGAAACAATCAACGTTGACAAACAAGGTCCAACACTTACAGTTTCATTCACGCACAACTTGTAGAAACGGCCGTCAACCTGTTCTCAGTCTCTGATCCTCTTGGTAGAAGAAGATTGTGCAGCGTGTTGAGTGACCTCACGCTCTTTTGAGTGCGTTCAATTATTCTGTTGGACCTGCCTGCAGGAGTGACAGAGCAGGGAAGTTTGAACAGTTAAGAAGTTATGTCCGAAAAACAGTGTTTTTCATAAAAAAAACTCCCACTAGTGAGTAAAAAGTGAACTTTTAGAGTAAAACACAATGTATAATAGAAATGTCACCAATATGACAATTCATATGCACTGAATTTAGACTGAATCAGATAAACGGTAGAGGAATGATCTTGGAGATAAAGCTCCTCCTAGTGTCAGAATTATACAGCCAACCTTTGCCAAAATCAATGCAGTTCTTCCTCACACTGAGGTCTTTTGGGGTATAAAGTTTGAAAATAATCCACCAAAGTTATTGAGGTTTGTCTAGAAAACAGATTAATTCTTAAAACAAAAACTCTGCTAGTGAGTAAAAAGTGAACTTTTAGAGTAAAATATGATAATACAAGATAGTTCTCCTCATGTCCAATCATATGCACCAAATTTTAATAAAAATGGACCAATGCTTGAGAATTTATTAGGAAGGACCTGCAGCAGCGATGATTCCCTAATATTATATTATCCCCGACCTTTCGGGGATATAATTATTCAACAACTAATGAATGAATTATTGTTTGACTTTGTAAAGGACCGATAAGTAAAAAACCAGTAAGATGTTGGTGCTGATCCAGGAATGTTCTACAACATTCCAGGACTTGTCTTGGTGGGACCTGCTTCTACATTTTCCCTCATTAGGGTTAAAGTACAGATTGGGCCTCGGTGGGATTATTATCTCTCCTGAGGACCTTCTATTCTAGTCCTGACTCTCATGGTAGAGCTGGATGTTTGCTGGAATGAATCACTACATCGGTTGTTTTTAACCAAAAGTAAATAAATAAGTAAAGTAAGCGGAGATCAGTCATATCAGTAAATCAATGAAATATTATGAGACTTTCTACCACATTCAAAACAGAAAACACAAAGTAGAGAAAAGTGAAATAGCCTCATTAGGAGCTTCTTCTTCAGAGTTCGGCCTCATGAAAAGTCCCTCTGCTCATCATTGAACGACTGCTGCTCTGCTTTTGCCCCTCCCCTCGGTAAAAGTCTTTCACGACGTGTGAATGTAGTTCTGAACGTCTGCTGCTATGAGGGGAGTTCTGTTGATGCTGGTGAAAACTGGTTCCTACAAAATAAAGCGTCTCTGAACAGGAAGAGGTCACACAGCATGAGGTTTGGTCTGAGATCACATTTATTGCAGGAAACAAACTATTGGTCCATTTGTTTCTTAGATGGGACTCCACTCCTGAGAAAGGAGGAATACAAATATTTACATCTCTGAATCAGTTACAAAGAATATAAATTCCAGCCTGAGACTTTTCTGCTGATCAATGAATAGTTTTACTCTGAAGGTCAGGAGGAGAATTATCACACAGCTCATACTGACAATTTTAGGTTCTGCAGATGTTGTGGATCAGAACACCAGAGAGACATTTCTTCATTTTCTACATCAGGGGTGTCAGACTTAATCACAGAGGGGCCAAAAATAAAAAAAGAGAAAGTCCACATGGAGGGCCGAACAGAACTCAAACTGTTTAATCTTAGTTATTATGACAATTTATTCTTATTTTATTTACTTATTTAATATAATTCTGATCAAACAAAGGGAATAGTATATTACAGATAACATTCTTAATGGATCATGTAATTCATTCCCTCTCTATCAGCAGTGTTTCACAGAATCACTTCTAATGAAAATGAAATATTTTTCAAGTTACATCTAAAATCTGTTTTAAATCAACAATATCAGAATAAAGGAACTTTAAATAACCCTTGGTAGATGTCTGGGTTGATTTAGGCATTTTTTTCTTCTGCCACAGTAAAACAGTAAAAGTAAACTGTTAGTATCTGTTACTGCAGTCAGGAACAGCTGCACCTCAGAAAACAGTAAGGCGTGTGAACGACCTCCAGGTTCTTTCTCAATAAGTACAGAAACAATGAATCTTCAACGATACAAACATGACACACTGGATATATGTTGTGTATATAAACATTATAAAAGTAATACCAATGAGATACAGAGTGAAAAGTATAAAAGTAAAAAGCAGTAGTATGAGAATAGAAATAAAGTGTTAAAAGATAGTAGTATAAAGGTTAAAAAAATATAAAAGATAAAAAGGTAGTTTAAAAGTAAAGAGTTGCAGCATGAAATAAGAACATAAAAGTAAAATGTACCAGAATATAATTAAAAAGTGTGAAAGTTAAAAGTACTATTAAAAATAAGATAAAATTAAAGTATTAGTATGAAGTAAAACATAGTATAACAAAAGTAAAACCAAAAGTTTTAAGGCAGCATTGCAGTGAATGTAAACTGTGTCCAAACGTCTGACTGGTTCTGGTTGTTTGTGTTTTCTGACATAGTTTGTGGAGATGTCAGGAAAACTCTCAATTATTCAAAAGAAAAGAAAGAAAAACGTCTGTTCTGAAACTGTGAGGAGTAAAAAGTACAGATATTCATGTTAAAATGTAGAGAATAAAAGTAAAAAGTTGTGATAAAAATCAATATTCTAGTAAAATACAGACACCAGTTAAATTCTCAATAAGTACAGAAACAAAGTCACTGAGTTTTTATCTCTTTCCACATCTGTAATGTTGTTATATAACATGAACAAACGACTATTAGCAGAGTCTCACGTCTTTAACAGAAAGTTAATGGTTTTATTTTCATCTACAATGGAATAACGGCGAGTGAAAATATTCCACACAAAATCAAACATCCAAACAATGAATGGATTCATGATTTTACAGCCTTTATTTACGGAGGAAAGTGTCTCTGAGATGAAGAATCTCTTTCACCAGAGCGTCCTGGCTGAGAGAGGCAGCAGCACACAGAACAAAAAACAACCCATAAAGACACAGAGACAGAAAAAACTATTCACAACTCATAAATGATAAACAGTCGGTGTCAACATGAATCATGTTTATCTGTCAAACGTTACCAAACATCTAAAAAAGGAAACTGTCTGACTGTTACATTTACTTCAATGTTACATGTATTTCTTAAAGAAATAACTTCATCGTTACAAGATAAAGACAATTACATGACGGAGGACTTAGATGAAAATCACACTTCTCTTCTACCACATTAAATCAAGGCGACATGAACCGATAGATCCGATCAAGTTCATGTTTGTTTGTCTTGTTCTGTGTCCACCCTTGATGAAAGCTGTGTGCAAACTTACACTTCTGTTACTCTTCACATCGTTTGACCTCAACAGCTGTTCTTTGGGTTCATTGAATTAAATCTTCTTCTTCTATTACTGAAAGAATTCCCAGAATTTCCACCAAGTAATTCTGTTGGTTCACCTTTATATAGTTGTGCCAAATAAACTACATTTAGTACTAGATCCGAGTAAATCAATCAATCAATAGATAAATCAATAAATCAATATGTCAATATGTCAATATTCGTATCACAAAGACCTCCATGTTTGGAATTTCCCCCTGGAAATCATCTGGTGTCTCATTAGGAGCAGGTCCAGATGTTTTCTCCTCAGGAGCAGGTCCAGATGTTTTCACATCAGGAGCAGGTCCAGATGTTTTCTCATCAGGAGCAGGTCCAGATGTTTTCTCCTCAGGAGCAGGTCCAGATGTTTTCTCCTCAGGAGCAGGTCCAGATGTTTTCTCCTCAGGAACAGGTCCAGATGTTTTCTCCTCAGGAGCAGGTCCAGATGTTTTCTCCTCAGGAGCAGGTCCAGATGTTTTCTCATCAGGAGCAGGTCCAGATGTTTTCTCCTCATGAGCAGGTCCAGATGTTGTCAGGAGTGCTTTCTGGCATGTTAGGGTCAAACACTGCTGAGATACATCATGAGATGAGAGGTGGATCAGACTGGGAGTGTGTCCAGTAGGTGGCGCTGGAGCTCCAGCTATAGACACAGGATTATAAAACATGGTGATGCTGGTCCAGATGTGACAGCAGGGCCTTGATAAAGAGTTTACAGTGAGCAGAGCGAGTCAGAGTTCTGAGTTCCTTCAGGCAGGAAGTCAACATGCAAACATTATTCTTTGTGTCGTGGCTCATTGGTAATCAGTTTTAACTACCCAGGAATACTGTTTTATTATTTGTATCCATTATTCCTGAATTAATGGAATAATGACTTCAATTACTTTTAAATTCAGAAAAACAGGTTCTGTTCTGTGTTTTTGTGTTCTGTCCAGGTGGCTGTCAGGGTGTGGAGGTCCGTCAGTCTCCCTCTGCCGTTATCACAACTCCTGGTGAAAAAGTTCAGGTTTACTGCAGCCATGATAAAACGGACTACCGGGTGATGCTCTGGTACCAGCAGTCACATGGAGACACGGCCATGAAGCTGATTGGACTTTTGTACATTAATGAAGTCACAATGGAAGGAGGATATGAAGAGTTTGGCATCACTGGAGATCTGAGCGGGGATACAGCAAAGAAGGGTTCTCTAGTGGTGACACGTTCAGGACCAGAACACAGTGCAGTTTATTACTGTGCAGCCAGACAAGCACACTGACAGAAAGCCCGTCAGAACTGAACACAAACGCTGTGTTATCTTGAATCAAGGTTTAGAGTCTGAATAAACCCCTCCCTCACACCTGCGTCTGTGGTGGGTTTAGGTTGATGTCACCATCAGCGGATTCACCTGAATTCATATATTATATTATATATATTATATTATATTATATAATATAATATAGTATCATATAACATTGTATACTTTAATATAATATAATATAATATAATATGTTATAATGTTATATCATATAATATAATATAATATTATAGTATAATATAATAAATAATATAATGATATAATATGATATAATATAATATAATATATTATAATATAATTTATTATAATGTATAATAATTCCTCAGTTTCATCAAAACTCTCTGGTTTCCTGTTTCTCTGCATCACTTCCTGTCCCTCCTTCTTCTGATCAAAGCTCTGTAGAGATTCTACGTGGTTCTTCACAGTCAGCATGATGTCATCCTGTCTGCTCCTTTCCGTCATTGTCATCTCATTTAAAGGTACGGTACAATCATGAAATCATTTGTCTTGGATTTCATCTTGAATTCACCCTCAAACTGAAGAAACTCAGGTGTTACATTTAAATCCACTGATCACTGACGGCTCATTTCTGTCGGACAGTAATTTAATCCAAACAGACGAGGAGGTGAAAGCTGCTCACGGAGAGAAATCACATCACATGTTCTGATCTCTCAACAGGAGTTCACCTCAGGAATGAAAAAACAGTTTCTCAGACTCCAACGGAACTCCTGCTGAAACCAAATGCTGAAGTCACCCTGAGCTTCACCCATCAGATCCCCGGCTATAACACCATCCTGTGGTATCAGCGCTCAGCAGGAGACACATCCCTCAAGCTGATCGGCTACATGTATTATGGAGACCGTGCTGTTGAGAAGGCATTTGAACGCAACTTTAACGTGAGTGGCAACGGACGGACAACTGCACATCTTCACATCCTGAACGCGAGACACCTTGAAGACAGTGGAGAATATTTTGGAGCAGCAAGTATGCACAGTGACGAAGAGAGGGACTTTCTCAAACAAAAACCGTCACGATAATTCAGAACATCAGCAGGAAACCACACCGGAACCAGGAGACAACGGATCACAGATCTGTGTCTGATATGAAGCTCAGCTTGTTTCCTGGTTAGGATTCCATCAGAGTTCATCCATAGAACTCTGAGTTACTGGCAGATGTCTCCTCCACTCCGAAACAAATACATCTGGTCATTAAAACCAGCAGAAAGACTGAATAAAGAACTTCCATGTTAAATATTAGAAAGCACTCAGACAGGAAGTAGGGTCAAAGAATGAGACTGAGGTCTGGAGTTGTATGGAGGTTGGAGGAGTGACAGGTGAGACTGTCAGTCTAAGACAGCAGGTAACTGGGCCACAAGAAGAGATCAGGTTAAAAGGTCCAAAAAAGATTCATCAAGGCTTTTACACAGCAAAGTTACTCATGGAGTCCCACAGGGCTCTGTGCTCGGACCAATATTATTCACATTATACACTGCTCAAAAAAATAAAGGGAACACTTAATCATGGCAGTATGACACCAAACCAGTTAAACTTCATGAATAACAATCTGTCCTTTAGGAAGAACACGTTATTGGGAATCAGTTTCACCTGTTTTGGTACAAATGAAAGTGACAACAGGTGAAATGGAGAGGAAAAGAATATCAACCCCCAAAAAGGGAAATGTTCTGCAGGTAATGGCCAAAATCCATTTCTCTCTACTTATCTTTCCTGACTGACTCTTCTCTAGTTTTGTTTTCTCTGCTGGTGTCTTTGTCACTACTTGTGACTTGAGGCAGTACCTGCAGCCCACTGACGCTGCAAAGGTAGTCCAGCTCCTCCGGGATGGCTTATCCATGTAGCAGAGTTGGCAGGTTCTCCATTGGTGGTCCATTCTCTTCACTATGAGAGCAGGTTCAAACTAAGGTCATGTGGGAGGATTGCGATAATCTGGAGACGCTGTGGAGAACATAATGCTGCTGCATCATCATCCAGCAGAACCGGTTTGGTGGTGGATCAGTGATGGCCTGAGGAGACAGATCCTTTGATGGTCCTCCACAGTCTGTAAGACTGTTGTTAGGTACCGGGATGAAACTCAGACCCACTATCAGACCTTACACTGGTCCAGTGGAACCTGGGTTCCCGCTGGTTCCGCACAATACCCAGCCTCAAATGATCAGAGTGTGCGGGCAGTTTCTGGAGGATGAAAGTATTGATGCCATTAACTGGTTCCCCAAACCTGAATCCACCTGAGAACCTCTGAGATGTTATGTATCATTGATGCCACCACCACTGAACCAGAGACTATCCAGGAGCCGTGATCCAGATCTGGGAGGAGATCCCCCAGTCCACCATCTTCCATCTCATCAGGAGCATGCCCAAATGTTTTCAGGAGGTCCCTTTGGCATGTAGGGCTCAAACTCACATTCACATTATGAGTCGTTGTGCTGAAATCCACTCAAGTTGGATCAGAACCTGTGATTTCACTTTTTCACTTTGATTTATGGTGTAATTTAGAATCCAGCCCTTAATGGTTTAACGATTTAGATTTCCATTGATCGTTCTTGCATAATTTTGTTCTAAACAAATTACACGACGTGTATCAATAAAGATTTTCAACTAGAATGTTGTTTTCATCGAGATCCAGACTGTGATTTATGTTTGAAAATCACAGTTTAAATTTTTTTGACCAGTGTAAAAAAGCATAACAGTGTATATCCTCCCATTATTTATGTCCCCGAAATTCGGGATATTATGGAATTGTCTTTGCCACCGCAGATCCTTGATCTTATCGCGATAACTCGAAAACTATATCATGCATCACTTTCAAAATGTTGACCCACATAGACCTTAGTGCGAGGAAGAACTGGATTTTTGGGAAAGTTTGGTTCTATATTTCCGACACTAGGGTGAGCTTTTTCTCTAATAGTTCAAATTTTACTCACTTATGTGACTTTTTTTTGTTGAGAAAAACACAGTTTTACTGACATAAATCAGTAAAGCTGTATCTTGTATCTTTTTCAAATTATATACCTAAATAGATATTAGGGCGAGGACAAACTGGGTTTAATTTGATTTTGGGAAAGGCCGGTTTTAGAGTTCTGATACTAGGCAGAGCTTTATCCCTGAATGTTTTCGGGCCATAATTTGTCAAATGTTGGTCTAATTACTCCAAATTTGTTGGCTATGAATCGAGTCAAGGAGATCTTGTCTTGGCATCGTATTTTACTCTAATATTTCATTATTACACATTAGGTGGAGCTTTTTACAAAACACTTTTTTCCAGAAATAAAACAAAAACTGTGTCATTCATTATTGTCCAACTTTATACGCAAATAGACCTTAGTACGAGGAAGAAATGTCTGTTTTATATTTCTTACACAATAGGGGGCTTTACCTTCAAAAGTTTACGGCCCATAATTTCTCCACCGTTGGATCCATTTAATCCAAATTTGCTGTCACGAATGACGACAGGGAATCCCCACGCTGGTTCACAACCACCCATCTAATGCGGTCAATCTCAGCTCCGGACCAATCAACCCTCAGGAGGATACAAGCCGACGTCGGACTGTGTGTGTGATGTCAAAAACTGACTAACATGGGTTGTATAAGACCCTCGTTGTACGTCCTTTGTCTGTAACGGCCTTCTTGTAAAATGTGCCGTTGCTCAGTGTAAGGCACTTAGTGTTTCTTATATTAAGTCCATTTTTGTTACTTTTCTTTGATCTGATAGCGTTTGATGGTACTGGACTATATTTTGGTTATTTGATTAGGAATCGCCCAGTTGTATTTTGTTCTTTTTTCTTTTTAAGCATGTTTATTTTATGTAATTGTATGCATTATTATAATTAGATTGTTAATTAATGGTTCATTTATTTTTTGTCGTCACCCGCAGCCCCCTTAATAGAAAAGTGCTGGTTCTTTGTCCTCCGGTTTATTTGTTACACTGATATTTGTAACTTTTGGCTGCAATAAGCTGCAGTACTTCTTTTCCAACTTTGTTTTTCCTTACTTCCCTTTTGGGGGTGGCTTTAGCTCAGTGGGTAGAGCAGCAATCGTCCGTCCACCGGTGGACCAGGGTTTGAACCCAGCCCCTGACTTACCATGCCGTGGGTAATTGAGCAAGACCCTGAAACCTCAGTTCCCCAGTCCCTTCACACTGGCTTCTGGTAAAATCTAGAATCTATTCAGAATCCTTCTGCTCACGTACCAAGCCCTAAACGGTCAGGCAGCAACATATCTAAAAGTTAAAATTATCCAACCAGAATATCACTCTTCAAAGATGAGGGGTTACTTGTAGTCCCTGGAGTTTCCAAAAGTAGAACAAAAGCCAGAGCCTTCAGCCATCAGTCTCCTTCCTTCTGTGGAACCTTCTCCAAGTCTAAGTTCGGAGGCCAGACCCAACCCCAAGCCTCTCTACATTTACAAGCAGACATAAAATCTTCCTTTCTGATACAACTAAGAATCAATGATGACCAAATCTATCTCTAAACTATGCTGCTATAGGTTTTGACTGCTTGTAGATATCCCCATTAGGCATTAAGTTTTTCTCTCATTCCTGCTCTCTCTCTGTCACTAACTCCTCTGGGGTTTTGCTCGGACCCAAATGCAGACGCAATACATTTTGTTAATGTTCACCTCATGTTGTTACTGTTCACCTCATGTTCTTCCTGTTTACTTCATTTTATTACTGTTCACCTCATGTTGTTACTGTTCACCTCATGTTATTACTGTACACCTCATCTTGTTAATGTTCACCTCATGTTGTTACTGTTCACCTCATGTTCTTCTTGTTTACTTCATGTTGTTACTTTTCACCTCATGTTGTTACTGTTCACCTCATGCTATTACTGTTCACCTCATGTTGTTAAAATTCACCTCATGTTGTTACTGTTCACCTCATGTTGTTAATGTTCACCTCATGATTTTACTTTTCACCTCGTGTTCTTCTTGTTTACCTCATGTTGTTAATATTCTCCTCATGTTGTTACTGTTCACCTCATGTTGTGGTTGTTCAACTCAAGTTGTTACTGTTAACCTCATGTTTTTACTGTTCACTTCATGTTGATAATGTTCACCTCATGATTTTACTGTTCACCTCATGTTCTTCTTGTGTTCCTCATGTTGTTAATATTCTCCTCATGTTGTTACTGTTCACCTCATGTTGTGGTTGTTCACCTCAAGTTGTTACTGTTCAACTCATGTTATTACTGTTCACCTCATGTTGTTACTGTTCACCTCATGTTATAACTGTTCACCTTATGTTATTACTGTTCACCTCATGTTGTTAATGTTCACCTCATGTCGTTACTTTTCACCTAATGTTTTTACTGTTCACTTCATGTTCTTCTTGTTTACCTCTTGATGTTAATGTTCTCCTCATGTTGTTACTGTTCACCTCATTTTGTTAATGTTAACCTCATGTTGTTACTGTTCACCTCATGTTCTTCTTGTTTACTTCATGTTGTTATTGTTCACCTCATGTTGTTACTGTTCACCTCATGTTATTACTGTACACCTCATCTTGTTAATGTTCACCTCATGTTGTTACTGTTCACCTCATGTTCTTCTTGTTTACTTCATGTTGTTACTTTTCACCTCATGTTGTTACTGTTCACCTCATGCTATTACTGTTCACCTCATGTTGTTAAAATTCACCTCATGTTGTTACTGTTCACCTCATGTTGTTAATGTTCACCTCATGATTTTACTTTTCACCTCGTGTTCTTCTTGTTTACCTCATGTTGTTAATATTCTCCTCATGTTGGTACTGTTCACCTCATGTTGTGGTTGTTCAACTCAAGTTGTTACTGTTAACCTCATGTTTTTACTGTTCACTTCATGTTGATAATGTTCACCTCATGATTTTACTGTTCACCTCATGTTCTTCTTGTGTTCCTCATGTTGTTAATATTCTCCTCATGTTGTTACTGTTCACCTCATGTTGTGGTTGTTCACCTCAAGTTGTTACTGTTCAACTCATGTTATTACTGTTCACCTCATGTTGTTACTGTTCACCTCATGTTATAACTGTTCACCTTATGTTATTACTGTTCACCTCATGTTGTTAATGTTCACCTCATGTCATTACTTTTCACCTAATGTTTTTACTGTTCACTTCATGTTCTTCTTGTTTACCTCTTGATGTTAATGTTCTCCTCATGTTGTTACTGTTCACCTCATTTTGTTAATGTTAACCTCATGTTGTTACTGTTCACCTCATGTTCTTCTTGTTTACTTCATGTTGTTATTGTTCACCTCATGTTGTGACTGTTCACCTCATGTTATTACTGTTCACTTCATGTTGTTAATGTTCACCTCATGATTTTACTTTTCACCTCGTGTTCTTCTTGTTTACCTCATGTTGTTAATATTCTCCTCATGTTGTTACTGTTCACCTCATGTTGTGGTTGTTCACCTTAAGTTTTTACTGTTCACCTCATGTTTTTACTGTTCACTTCATGTTGATAATGTTCACCTCATGATTTTACTGTTCACCTCATGTTCTTCTTGTGTACCTCATGTTGTTAATATTCTCCTCATGTTGTTACTGTTCACCTCATGTTGTGGTTGTTCACCTCAAGTTGTTACTGTTCAACTCATGTTATTACTGTTCACCTCATGTTGTTACTGTTCACCTCATTTTATAACTGTTCAACTTATGGTATTACTGTTCACCTCATGTTGTTAATGTTCCCCTCATTTTGTTACTGTTCACCTCATGTTGTTACTGTTCACCTCATGTTGTCGTTTTTCACCTTATGTTGTTACCGTTCACCTCATGTTGTTAATGTTCACCTCATGTCGTTACTCTTCACCTAATGTTTTTTCTGTTCACTTCAGGTTCTTCTTGTTTACCTCTTGATGTTAATGTTCTCCTCATGTTGTAACTGTTCACCTCATTTTGTTAATGTAAACCTCATGTTGTTACTGTTCACCTCGTGTTATTACTGTTCACCTCATGTTGTTTTATGTTCACCTCAAGTTGATACTGTTCACCTCATTTTGTTACTGTTCACCTCATCTTGTTACTGTTCACCTCATGTTATTACTGTTCACCTCATCTTGTAGTTGTTCACCTCATGTTGTTACTGTTCACCTCATGTTGTTAATGTTCACCTCAAGTTGATACTGTTCACCTAATTTTGTTTATGTTAACCTCATGTTGTTACTGTTCACCTCATGCTATTACTGTTCACCTCATGTTGTTAAAATTCACCTCATGTTGTTACTGTTCACCTCATGTTGTTAATGTTCACCTCATGATTTGACTTTTCACCTCGTGTTCTTCTTGTTTACCTCATGTTGTTAATATTCTCCTCATGTTGTTACTGTTCACCTCATGTTGTGGTTGTTTGCCTCAAGTTGTTACTGTTCACCTCATGTTTTTACTGTTCACCTCATGTTGATAATGTTCACCTCATGATTTTACTGTTCACCTCATGTTATTCTTGTGTACCTCATGTTGTTAATATTCTCCTCATGTTGTTACTGTTCACCTCATGTTGTGGTTGTTCACCTCAAGTTGTTACTGTTCAACTCATGTTATTACTGTTCACCTCATGTTGTTACTGTTCACCTCATGTTATAACTGTTCACCTTATGGTATTACTGTTCACCTCATGTTGTTAATGTTCCCCTCATTTTGTTACTGTTCATCTCATGTTGTTACTGTTCACCTCATGTTGTCATTTTTCACCTTATGTTGTTACCGTTCACCTCATGTTGTTAATGTTCACCTCATTTCTTTACTTTTCAACCAATGTTTTTACTGTTCACTTCATGTTCTTCTTGTTTACCTCTTGATGTTAATGTTCACCTCATGTTGTTACTGTTCACCTCATTTTGTTAATGTTAACCTCATGTTGTTACTGTTCACCTCATGTTCTTCTTGTTTACTTCATGTTGTTATTGTTCACCTCATGCTGTGACTGTTCACCTCATGTTATTACTGTTCACCTCATGTTGTTAATTTTCACCTCATGTTGTTACTGTTCACCTCATGTTCTTCTTGTTTACTTCATTTTGTTACTGTTCACCTCATGTTGTCACTGTTCACCTCATGTTGTTACTGTTCACCTCATGTTATTACTGTTCACCTCATGTTGTTAAAATTCACCTCATGTTGTTACTGTTGACCTCATGTTTTTAATATTCACCTCATTTTGTCATTGTTCACTTGATGTTATTACTGTTTACCTCATGTTGTTAATGATCACCTCAAGTTGTTACTGTTCACCTCATTTTGTTAATGTTCACCTCATCTTGTTACTGTTCACCTCATGTTTTTCTTGTTTACTTCATTTTGTTACTGTTCACTTCATATTGTTACTGTTCACCTCATGTTATTACTGTGCACCTCATCTTGTAGTTGTTCACCTCATGTTGTTACTGTTCACCTCATGTTGCTAATGTTCACCTCATGTTGATACTGTTCACCTCATTTTGTTAATGTTAACCTCATGTTGTTACTGTTCACCTCGTGTTATTACTGTTCACCTCATGTTGTTTTATGTTCACCTCAAGTTGATACTGTTCACCTCATTTTGTTACTGTTCACCTCATCTTGTTACTGTTCACCTCATGTTTTTCTTGTTTACTTCATTTTGTTACTGTTCACCTCATGTTGTTACTGTTCACCTCATGTTATTACTGTTCACCTCATCTTGTAGTTGTTCACCTCTTGTTGTTACTGTTCACCTCATGTTGTTAATGTTCACCTCAAGTTGATACTGTTCACCTCATTTTGTTAATGTTAACCTCATGTTGTTACTGTTCACCTCATCTTGTTACTGTTCACCTCATGTTTTTCTTGTTTACTTCATTTTGTTACTGTTCACCTCATGTTGTCACTGTTCCCCTCATGTTGTTACTGTTCACCTCATGTTATTACTGTTCACCACATGTTGTTAAAATTCACCTCATGTTGTTACTGTTGACCTCATGTTTTTAATATTCACCTCATTTTGTCATTGTTCACTCTATGTAATTACTGTTTACCTCATGTTGTTAATGTTCACCTCAAGTTGTTACTGTTCACCTCATTTTGTTAATGTTCACCTCATCTTGTTACTGGTCACCTCATGTTTTTCTTGTTTACATCATTTTGTAACTGTTCACCTCATGTTATTACTGTGCACCTCATCTTGTAGTTGTTCACCTCATGTTGTTACTGTTCACCTCATGTTGCTAATGTTCACCTCAAGTTGATACTGTTCACCTCATTTTGTTAATGTTAACCTCATGTTGTTACTGTTCACCTCGTGTTATTACTGTTCACCTCATGTTGTTTTATGTTCACCTCGTGTTATTACTGTTCACCTCATGTTGTTTTATGTTCACCTCAAGTTGATAATGTTCACCTCATTTTGTTACTGTTCACCTCATCTTGTTACTGTTCACCTCATGTTTTTCTTGTTTACTTCATTTTGTTACTGTTCACCTCATGTTGTTACTGTTCACCTCATGTTATTACTGTTCACCTCATCTTGTAGTTGTTCACCTCATGTTGTTACTGTTCACCTCATGTTGTTAATGTTCACCTCAAGTTGATACTGTTCACCTCATTTTGTTAATGTTAACCTCATGTTGTTACTGTTCACCTCATCTTGTAGTTGTTCACCTCATGTTATAACTTTTCACCTTATGTTATTACTGGTCACCTCATGTTGTTAATGTTCCCCTCATTTTTGTTACTGTTCACCTCATGTTGTTACTGTTCACCTCATGTTGTCATTTTTCACCTTATGTTGTTACCGTTCACCTCATGTTGTTAATGTTCACCTCATGTCGTTACTTTTCACCTAATGTTTTTACTGTTCACTTCATGTTCTCCTTGTTTACCTCTTGATGTTAATGTTCTCCTCATGTTTCTACTGTTCACCACATGTTATTACTGTTCACCTCAAGTTGATAATGTTCACATCATTTTGTTAATGTTCTCCTCATGTTGTTACTGTTCACCTCATGTTGTTACTGTTCCTCTCATGTTGTAACTGTTCACCTCATGTTGTTATTGTTCACCTCATTTTGTTATTGTTCACCTCATGTTGTGACTGTTCACCTCATGTTATTAATGTTCACCTCATGTTGTTAATGTTCACCTCAAGTTGATACCGTTCACCTCATTTTGTTAATGTTAACCTCATGTTGTTACTGTTCACCTCATGTTCTTCTTGTTTACTTCATTTTGTAACTGTTCACCTCATGTTGTCACTGTTCACCTCATGTTGTTACTGTTCACCTCACGCTATAACTGTTCTCCTCATGTTGTTAAAATTCACCTCATGTTGTTACTGTTCACCTCATGTTGTTAATGTTCACCTCATGATTTTACTTTTCACCTCGTGTTCTTCTTGTTTACCTCATGTTGTTAATATTCTCCTCATGTTGTTACTGTTCACCTCATGTTGTTACTGTTCACCTCATGTTGTTAATGTTCCCCTCATTTTGTTACTGTTCACCTCATGTTGTTACTGTTCACCTCATGTTGTCGTTTTTCACCTTATGTTGTTACCGTTCACCTCATGTTGTTAATGTTCACCTCATGTCGTTACTTTTCACCTAATGTTTTTACTATTCACTTCATGTTCTTCTTGTTTACCTCTTGATGTTAATGTTCTCCTCATGTTGTTACTGTTCACCTCATTTTGTTAATGTTAACCTCATGTTGTTACTGTTCACCTCATGCTCTTCTTGTTTACTTCATGTTGTTATTGTTGACCTCATGCTGTGACTGTTCACCTCATGTTATTACTGTTCACCTCATGTTGTTAATGTTCACCTCAAGTTGATACTTTTCACCTCATTTTGTTAATGTTAACCTCATGTTGTTACTGTTCACCTCATGTTCTTCTTGTTTACTTCATTTTGTTACTGTTCACCTCATGTTGTCACTGTTCACCTCATGTTGTTACTGTTCACCTCATGTTATTACTGTTCACCTCATGTTGTTAAAATTCACCTCATGTTGTTACTGTTGACCTCATGTTTTTAATATTCACCTCATTTTGTCATTGTTCACTTGATGTTATTACTGTTTACCTCATGTTGTTAATGTTCACCTCATGTTGTTACTGTTCACCTCATTTTGTTAATGTTCACCTCATCTTGTTACTGTTCACCTCATGTTTTTCTTGTTTACTTCATTTTGTTACTGTTCACCTCATATTGTTACTGTTCACCTCATGTTATTACTGTGCACCTCATCTTCTAGTTGTTCACCTCATGTTGTTACTGTTCACCTCATGTTGCTAATGTTCACCTCAAGTTGATACTGTTCACCTCATTTTGTTAATGTTAACCTCATGTTGTTACTGTTCACCTCATGTTCTTCTTGTTTACTTCATTTTGTTACTGTTCACCTCATGTTATCACTGTTCACCTCATGTTGTTACTGTTCACCTCATGTTATTACTGTTCACCTCATGTTGTTAAAATTCACCTCATGTTGTTACTGTTGACCTCATGTTTTTAATATTCACCTCATTTTGTCATTGTTCACTTGATGTTATTACTGTTTACCTCATGTTGTTAATGTTCACCTCAAGTTGTTACTGTTCACCTCATTTTGTTAATGTTCACCTCATCTTGTTACTTTTCACCACATGTTTTTCTTGTTTACTTCATTTTGTTACTGTTCACCTCATATTGTTACTGTTCACCTCATGTTATTACTGTGCACCTCATCTTGTAGTTGTTCACCTCATGTTGTTACTGTTCACCTCATGTTGCTAATGTTCACCTCAAGTTGATACTGTTCACCTCATTTTGTTAATGTTAACCTCATGTTGTTACTGTTCACCTCGTGTTATTACTGTTCACCTCATGTTGTTTTATGTTCACCTCAAGTTGATACTGTTCACCTCATTTTGTTACTGTTCACCTCATCTTGTTACTGTTCACCTCATCTTGTTCCTAGTCCCCTCATGTTTTTCTTGTTTACTTCATTTTGTTACTGTTCACCTCATGTTGTTACTGTTCACCTCATGTTATTACTGTTCACCTCATCTTGTAGTTGTTCACCTCATGTTGTTACTGTTCACCTCATGTTGTTAATGTTCACCTCAAGTTGATACTGTTCACCTCATTTTGTTAATGTTAACCTCATATTGTTACTGTTCATCTCATGTTTTTCTTGTTTACTTCATTTTGTTACTGTTCACCTCATGTTATAACTGTTCACCTTATGTTATTACTGGTCACCTCATGTTATTAATGTTCCCCTCATTTTTGTTACTGTTCACCTCATGTTGTTACTGTTTACCTCATGTTGTCATTTTTCACCTTATGTTGTTACCGTTCACCTCATGTTGTTATTGTTCACCTCATGTCGTTACTTTTCACCGAATGTTTTTACTGTTCACTTCATGTTCTCCTCGTTTACCTCTTGATGTTAATGTTCTCCTCATGTTTCTACTGTTCACCACATGTTATTACTGTTTACCTCAAGTTGATAATGTTCACATCATTTTGTTAATGTTCTTCTCATGTTGTTACTGTTCACCTCATGTTGTTACTGTTCCTCTCATGTTGTAACTGTTCACCTCATGTTGTTATTGTTCACCTCATTTTTTTATTGTTCACATCATGTTGTGACTGTTCACCTCATGTTATTAATGTTCACCTCATGTTGTTAATGTTCACCTCAAGTTGATACCGTTCACCTCATTTTGTTAATGTTAACCTCATGTTGTTACTGTTCACCTCATGTTCTTCTTGTTTACTTCATTTTGTTACTGTTCACCTCATGTTGTCACTGTTCACCTCATGTTGTTACTGTTCACCTCATGTTATTACTGTTCACCTCATGTTGTTAAAATCACATCATGTTGATAATGTTTACCTCAAGATTTTACTGTTCACCTGATGTTCTTCTTGTTTACTTCATTTTGTTAATGTTCACACCATGTTTTACTGTTCACCTCATGTTGTTAATGTTCACCTCAAGATTTTACTGTTCACCTCATGTTGTTACTGTTCACCTTGAGTTATTACTGTTCCTCTCATGTTGTTACTGTTCACCTCATGTTGTTATTGTTCACCTCATTTTGTTATTTTTCACCTCATGTTGTTACTGTTCACCTCATATTATTACTGTTCACCTCATGTTGTTAATGTTCACCTCAAGTTGATACTGTTCACCTCATTGTGTTAATGTTCTCCTCATGTTGTTACTGTTCACCTCATGTTGTTACTGGTTCACCTCATGTTATTACTGTTCACCTCATGTTGTTACTGTTCACCTCATGTTGTTAATGTTCACCTCTTGTTGTTACTGTTCACCTCATGTTGTTACTGTTCATCTCATTTTGTTCAAATTCACCTAATGTTATTGCTGTTCACCTCATGTTGTTACTGTTCACCTCATGTTGTTAATGTTCACCTCATGTTGTTACTGTTCACCTCCTGTTGTTAATGTTCACCTCATGTTGTTATGGTTCACCTCATGTTGTTACTGTTCACTTCATGTTATTACTGTTCACCTCATGTTGTTAATGTTCACATCTTGTTGTTACTGTTCACCTCATGTTGTTACTGTTCACCTATTTGTGTTACTGTTCACCTCATGTTGTTACTGTCCATCTTATTTTGTAAATATTCACGTAATGTTTTTGCTATTCACCTCATGTTGTTACTGTTCACCTCATGTTGTTAATGTTCACCTCATGTTTGTGCTGTTCACATCATTTTGTTACTGTTCACCTCATGTTCTTACTGTTCACCTCATGTTCTTACTGTTCACCATATATTATTACTGTAGACCCCATGTTGTTATTCTTATCCTCATTTTGTTACTGTTCACTTCATGTTGTTACTGTTCACCTCATGTTGTTATTGTTCACCTCATGTCGTTACTTTTCACCTAATGTTTTTACTGTTCACTTCATGTTCTCCTTGTTTACCTCTTGATGTTAATGTTCTCCTCATGTTTCTACTGTTCACCACATGTTATTACTGTTCACCTCAAGTTGATAATGTTCACATCATTTTGTTAATGTTCTCCTCATGTTGTTACTGTTCACCTCATGTTGTTACTGTTCCTCTCATGTTGTAACTGTTCACCTCATGTTGTTATCGTTCACCTCATTTTTTTATTGTTCACATCATGTTGTGACTGTTCACCTCATGTTATTAATGTTCACCTCATGTTGTTAATGTTCACCTCAAGTTGATACCGTTCACCTCATTTTGTTAATGTTAACCTCATGTTGTTACTGTTCACCTCATGTTCTTCTTGTTTACTTCATTTTGTTACTGTTCACCTCATGTTGTCACTGTTCACCTCATGTTGTTACTGTTCACCTCATGTTATTACTGTTCACCTCATGTTGTTAATGTTCACCTCATGTTTGTGCTGTTCACATCATTTTGTTACTGTTCACCTCATGTTCTTACTGTTCACCTCATGTTCTTACTGTTCACCTCATGTTCTTACTGTTCACCATATATTATTACTGTAGACCCCATGTTGTTATTCTTATCCTCATTTTGTTACTGTTCACTTCATGTTGTTACTGTTCACCTCATGTTGTTAATGTTCACCTCATGTTGTCGTACTTCACCTCATGTTGTTACTGTTCACCTCCTGTTGTTACTGTTCACCTCATGTTATTACTGTTCACCTCATGTTGTTGATGTTCACCAAATGTTGTTAATGTTCACCTCATGTTTGTGCTATTCACATCATTTTGTTACTGTTCACCTCATGTTCTTACTGTTCACCTCATGTTCTTACTGTTCACCTCATGTTGTCGTACTTCACCTCATGTTGTTATGGTTCACCTCATGTTGTTACTGTTAGTCTTCATGTTATTACTGTTCACCTCATGTTGTTGATGTTCACCACAAGGTTTTAATGTTCACCTCATGTTTGTGCTGTTCACATCATTTTGTTACTGTTCACCTCATGTTCTTACTGTTCACCTCATGTTCTTACTGTTCACCATATATTATTACTGTAGACCCCATGTTGTTATTCTTATCCTCATTTTGTTACTGTTCACTTCATGTTGTTACTGTTCACCTCATGTTGTTAATGTTCACCTCATGTTGTCTTACTTCACCTCATGTTGTTACTGTTCACCTCCTGTTGTTAATGTTCACCTCATGTTGTTATGGTTCACCTCATGTTGTTACTGTTCACCTCATGTTATTATTGTTCACCTCATGTTGTTGATGTTCACCTCTTGTTGTAACTGTTCACCTCATGTTGTTAATGTTCACCTATTTATGTTACTGTTCACCTCATGTTGTTACTGTTCATCTCATTTTGTTAATATTCACCTAATGTTGTTGTTCATCTCATGTTGTTACTGTTCACCTCATGTTGTTAATGTTCACATCATGTTTGTGCTGGTCACATCATTTTGTTACTGTTCACCTCATGTTGTTACTGTTCACCTCATGTTCTTACTGTTCACCATATATTATTACTTTTGACCTCATGTTGTTGCAGTTCACCACATTATATTACTGTAGACCCCATGTCGTTACTGTTAACCTCATGTTGTTACTGTTCACCTCATGTTCTTCTTGTTTACTTCATTTTGTTACTGTTCACCTCATGTTATCACTGTTCACCTCATGTTGTTACTGTTCACCTCATGTTATTACTGTTCACCTCATGTTGTTAAAATTCACCTCATGTTGTTACTGTTGACCTCATGTTTTTAATATTCACCTCATTTTGTCATTGTTAACTTGATGTTATTACTGTTTACCTCATGTTGTTAATGTTCACCTCAAGTTGTTACTGTTCACCTCATTTTGTTAATGTTCACCTCATCTTGTTACTTTTCACCACATGTTTTTCTTGTTTACTTCATTTTGTTACTGTTCACCTCATATTGTTACTGTTCACCTCATGTTATTACTGTGCACCTCATCTTGTAGTTGTTCACCTCATGTTGTTACTGTTCACCTCATGTTGCTAATGTTCACCTCAAGTTGATACTGTTCACCTCATTTTGTTAATGTTAACCTCATGTTGTTACTGTTCACCTCGTGTTATTACTGTTCACCTCATGTTGTTTTATGTTCACCTCAAGTTGATACTGTTCACCTCATTTTGTTACTGTTCACCTCATCTTGTTACTGTTCACCTCATGTTTTTCTTGTTTACTTCATTTTGTTACTGTTCACCTCATGTTGTTACTGTTCACCTCATGTTATTACTGTTCACCTCATCTTGTAGTTGTTCACCTCATGTTGTTACTGTTCACCTCATGTTGTTACTGTTCATCTCATTTTGTTAATATTCACCTAATGTTGTTGTTGTTCATCTCATGTTGTTACTGTTCACCTCATGTTGTTAATGTTCACATCATGTTTGTGCTGGTCACATCATTTTGTTACTGTTCACCTCATGTTGTTACTGTTCACCTCATGTTCTTACTGTTCACCATATATTATTACTTTTGACCTCATGTTGTTGCAGTTCACCACATTATATTACTGTAGACCCCATGTCGTTACTGTTAACCTCATGTTGTTACTGTTCACCTCATGTTCTTCTTGTTTACTTCATTTTGTTACTGTTCACCTCATGTTATCACTGTTCACCTCATGTTGTTACTGTTCACCTCATGTTATTACTGTTCACCTCATGTTGTTAAAATTCACCTCATGTTGTTACTGTTGACCTCATGTTTTTAATATTAACCTCATTTTGTCATTGTTAACTTGATGTTATTACTGTTTACCTCATGTTGTTAATGTTCACCTCAAGTTGTTACTGTTCACCTCATTTTGTTAATGTTCACCTCATCTTGTTACTTTTCACCACATGTTTTTCTTGTTTACTTCATTTTGTTACTGTTCACCTCATATTGTTACTGTTCACCTCATGTTATTACTGTGCACCTCATCTTGTAGTTGTTCACCTCATGTTGTTACTGTTCACCTCATGTTGCTAATGTTCACCTCAAGTTGATACTGTTCACCTCATTTTGTTAATGTTAACCTCATGTTGTTACTGTTCACCTCGTGTTATTACTGTTAACCTCATGTTGTTTTATGTTCACCTCAAGTTGATACTGTTCACCACATTTTGTTACTGTTCACCTCATCTTGTTACTGTTCACCTCATGTTTTTCTTGTTTACTTCATTTTGTTACTGTTCACCTCATGTTGTTACTGTTCACCTTATGTTATTACTGTTCACCTCATCTTGTAGTTGTTCACCTCATGTTGTTACTGTTCACCTCATGTTGTTACTGTTCATCTCATTTTGTTAATATTCACCTAATGTTGTTGTTGTTCATCTCATGTTGTTACTGTTCACCTCATGTTGTTAATGTTCACATCATGTTTGTGCTGGTCACATCATTTTGTTACTGTTCACCTCATGTTGTTACTGTTCACCTCATGTATTTACTGTTCACCATATATTATTACTTTTGACCTCATGTTGTTGCAGTTCACCACATTATATTACTGTAGACCCCATGTCGTTACTGTTAACCTCATGTTGTTACTGTTCACCTCATGTTCTTCTTGTTTACTTCATTTTGTTACTGTTCACCTCATGTTATCACTGTTCACCTCATGTTGTTACTGTTCACCTCATGTTATTACTGTTCACCTCATGTTGTTAAAATTCACCTCATGTTGTTACTGTTGACCTCATGTTTTTAATATTCACCTCATTTTGTCATTGTTAACTTGATGTTATTACTGTTTACCTCATGTTGTTAATGTTCACCTCAAGTTGTTACTGTTCACCTCATTTTGTTAATGTTCACCTCATCTTGTTACTTTTCACCACATGTTTTTCTTGTTTACTTCATTTTGTTACTGTTCACCTCATATTGTTACTGTTCACCTCATGTTATTACTGTGCACCTCATCTTGTAGTTGTTCACCTCATGTTGTTACTGTTCACCTCATGTTGCTAATGTTCACCTCAAGTTGATACTGTTCACCTCATTTTGTTAATGTTAACCTCATGTTGTTACTGTTCACCTCGTGTATTACTGTTCACCTCATGTTGTTTTATGTTCACCTCAAGTTGATACTGTTCACCTCATTTTGTTACTGTTCACCTCATCTTGTTACTGTTCACCTCATGTTTTTCTTGTTTACTTCATTTTGTTACTGTTCACCTCATGTTGTTACTGTTCACCTCATGTTATTACTGTTCACCTCATCTTGTAGTTGTTCACCTCATGTCGTTACTGTTCACCTCATGTTGTTAATGTTCACCTCAAGTTGATACTGTTCACCTCATTTTGTTAATGTTAACCTCATGTTGTTACTGTTCACCTCATGTTTTTCTTGTTCACTTCATTTTGTTACTGTTCACCTCATGTTATAACTGTTCACCTTATGTTATTACTGGTCACCTCATGTTGTTAATGTTCCCCTCATTTTTGTTACTGTTCACCTCATGTTGTTACTGTTCACCTCATGTTGTCATTTTTCACCTTATGTTGTTACCGTTCACCTCATGTTGTTAATGTTCACCTCATGTCGTTACTTTTCACCTAATGTTTTTACTGTTCACTTCATGTTCTCCTTGTTTACCTCTTGATGTTAATGTTCTCCTCATGTTTCTACTGTTCACCACATGTTATTACTGTTCACCTCAAGTTGAAAATGTTCACATCATTTTGTTAATGTTCTCCTCATGTTGTTACTGTTCACCTCATGTTGTTACTGTTCCTCTCATGTTGTAACTGTTCACCTCATGTTGTTATTGTTCACCTCATTTTTTTATTGTTCACCTCATGTTGTGACTGTTCACCTCATGTTATTAATGTTCACCTCATGTTGTTAATGTTCACCTCAAGTTGATACCGTTCACCTCATTTTGTTAATGTTAACCTCATGTTGTTACTGTTCACCTCATGTTCTTCTTGTTTACTTCATTTTGTTACTGTCCACCTCATGTTGTCACTGTTCACCTCATGTTGTTACTGTTCACCTCATGTTATTACTGTTCACCTCATGTTGTTAAAATCACATCATGTTGATAATGTTTACCTCAAGATTTTACTGTTCACCTGATGTTCTTCTTGTTTACTTCATTTTGTTATTGTTCACACCATGTTTTACTGTTCACCTCATGTTGTTAATGTTCACCTCAAGATTTTACTGTTCACCTCATGTTGTTACTGTTCACCTTGAGTTATTACTGTTCCTCTCATGTTGTTACTGTTCACCTCATGTTGTTATTGTTCACCTCATTTTGTTATTTTTCACCTCATGTTGTTACTGTTCACCTCATATTATTACTGTTCACCTCATGTTGTTAATGTTCACCTCAAGTTGATACTGTTCACCTCATTGTGTTAATGTTCTCCTCATGTTGATACTGTTCACCTCATGTTGTTACTGGTTCACCTCATGTTATTACTGTTCACCTCATGTTGTTACTGTTCACCTCATGTTGTTAATGTTCACCTCTTGTTGTTACTGTTCACCTCATGTTGTTACTGTTCATCTTATTTTGTTCAAATTCACCTAATGTTATTGCTGTTCACCTCATGTTGTTACTGTTCACCTCATGTTGTTAATGTTCACCTCATGTTGTTACTGTTCACCTCCTGTTGTTAATGTTCACCTCATGTTGTTATGGTTCACCTCATGTTGTTACTGTTCACTTCATGTTATTACTGTTCACCTCATGTTGTTAATGTTCACATCTTGTTGTTACTGTTCACCTCATGTTGTTACTGTTCACCTATTTGTGTTACTGTTCACCTCATGTTGTTACTGTCCATCTCATTTTGTAAATATTCACGTAATGTTTTTGCTATTCACCTCATGCTGTTACTGTTCACCTCATGTTGTTAATGTTCACCTCATGTTGTCGTACTTCACCTCATGTTGTTACTGTTCACCTCCTGTTGTTCCTGTTCACCTCATGTTATTACTGTTCACCTCATGTTGTTGATGTTCACCTAATGTTATTGCTGTTCACCTCATGTTGTTACTGTTCAACTCATGTTGTTAATGTTCACCATATATTATTACCCCATGTTGTTATTCTTATCCTCATTTTGTTACTGTTCACTTCATGTTGTTACTGTTCACCTCATGTTGTTAATGTTCACCTCATGTTGTCTTACTTCACCTCATGTTGTTACTGTTCACCTCCTGTTGTTAATGTTCACCTCATGTTGTTATGGTTCGCCTCATGTTGTTACTGTTCACCTCATGTTATTACTGTTCACCTCATGTTGTTGATGTTCACCTCTTGTTGTAACTGTTCACCTCATGTTGTTAATGTTCACCTATTTTTGTTACTGTTCACCTCATGTTGTTACTGTTCATCTCATTTTGTTAATATTCACCTAATGTTGTTGTTGTTCATCTCATGTTGTTACTGTTCACCTCATGTTGTTAATGTTCACATCATGTTTGTGCTGGTCACATCATTTTGTTACTGTTCACCTCATGTTGTTACTGTTCACCTCATGTTCTTACTGTTCACCATATATTATTACTTTTGACCTCATGTTGTTGCAGTTCACCACATTATATTACTGTAGACCCCATGTTGTTATTCTTATCCTCATTTTGTTACTGTTCACTTCATGTTGTTACTGTTCACCTCATTTTGTTAATGTTCACCTCATGTTGTCGTACTTCACCTCATGTTGTTACTGTTCACCTCCTGTTGTTACTGTTCACCTCATGTTATTACTGTTCACCTCATGTTGTTGATGTTCACCACATGTTGTTAATGTTCACCTCATGTTTGTGCTATTCACATCATTTTGTTACTGTTCACCTCATGTTCTTACTGTTCACCTCATGTTCTTACTGTTCACCTCATGTTGTCGTACTTCACCTCATGTTGTTATGGTTCACCTCATGTTGTTACTGTTCACCTCATGTTATTACTGTTCACCTCATGTTGTTGATGTTCACCACAAGGTTTTAATGTTCACCTCATGTTTGTGCTGTTCACATCATTTTGTTACTGTTCACCTCATGTTCTTACTGTTCACCTCATGTTCTTACTGTTCACCATATATTATTACTGTAGACCCCATGTTCCTCATTTCTTATTCTTATCCTCATTTTGTTACTGTTCACTTCATGTTGTTACTGTTCACCTCATGTTGTTAATATTCACCTCATGTTGTCTTACTTCACCTCATGTTGTTACTGTTCACCTCCTGTTGTTAATGTTCACCTCATGTTGTTATGGTTCACCTCATGTTGTTACTGTTCACCTCATGTTATTACTGTTCACCTCATGTTGTTGATGTTCACCTCTTGTTGTAACTGTTCACCTCATGTTGTTAATTTTCACCTATTTTTGTTACTGTTCACCTCATGTTGTTACTGTTCATCTCATTTTGTTAATATTCACCTAATGTTGTTGTTGTTCATCTCATGTTGTTACTGTTCACCTCATGTTGTTAATGTTCACATCATGTTTGTGCTGGTCACATCATTTTGTTACTGTTCACCTCATGTTGTTACTGTTCACCTCATGTTCTTACTGTTCACCATATATTATTACTTTTGACCTCATGTTGTTGCAGTTCACCACATTATATTACTGTAGACCCCATGTTGTTACTGTTAACCTCATTTTGTTTCTTTTCACCTCATGTAATTACTGTTCACCTCATGTTGTTACTTTTCACCTCATGTTGTTCATGTTCACCTCTTGTTTTTACTGTTCACCTCAAGTTTCTACTGTTAACCAAATGTTGTTAATGTTCCCCTCATGTTGTTACTGTTCACCTCTTGTTGTTGTTGTTCACCTCATGTTGTTAATGTTCACCTTCACCTCATGTTGTTAATGTTCACCTAATGTTGTTGCTGTTCACCTCATGTTTTTACAGTTTACCTCATGTTGTTACTGTTCACCTCAAGTTGTTACTGTTCAGCTCATGTTGTTGATGTTCACCTCATCTTGTTACTGTTCACCTCATGTTGTTACTCTTATCCTCATTTTGTTACTGTTCACTTCATGTTGTTACTGTTCACCTTATGTTGTTAATGTTCACCTCATGTTGTCGGTTTTCACCTCATGTTGTTACTGTTCACCTCATGTTATTACTGTTCACCTCATGCAATTACTGTTTACCTCATGTTGTTAATGTTCACCTCTTGTTGTTACTGTTCACCTCATGTTGTTACTGTTCACCTCATGTTGTTACTGTTCACCTCATGTTATTACTGTTCACCTCATGTTATTACTGTTCCCCTCATGTTGTTACTGTTCACCTCATGTTGTTAGTGTTCACCTCTTGTTGTTACTGTTCACCTCAAGTTTCTACTGTTAACCAAATGTTGTTAATGTTCACCTCGTGTTGTTAATGTTCACCTCTTGTTGTTACTGTTCACCTCATGTTGTTAATGTTCACCTCATGTTGTTACTCATATCCTCATTTGTTACTGTTCACCTCATGTTGTTACTGTTCACCTCATGTTGTTATGGTTCACCTCATGTTGTTACTGTTCACCTCATGTTATAACTGTTCACCTCATGTAATTACTGTTCACCTCAAGTTGTTACTGTTCTCCTCATGTTGTTAATATTCACCTCTTGTTGTTCCTATTCACCTCATGTTGTAACTGTTTATCTCATTTTGTTAATATTCACCTAATGTTATTGCTGTTCACCTCATGTTGTTACTGTTCACCTCATGTTGTTAATGTTCACCTCATGTTGTTACTGTTCACGTCCTGTTTTTAATGTTCACCTCATGTTGTTATGGTTCACCTCATGTTGTTACTGTTCATTTCATGTTATTACTGTTCACCTCATGTTGTTAATTTTCACGTCTTGTTGTTACTGTTCACCATATATTATTACTGTTGACCTCATGTTGTGGCAGTTCACCTCATTATATTACTGTAGACCCCATGTTGTTATTCTTATCCTCATTTTGTTACTTTTCACTTCATGTTGTTACTGTTCACCTCATGTTTTTAATGTTCACCTCATGTTGTCGTTCTTCACCTCATGTTGTTACTGTTCAACTCCTGTTGTTAATTTTCACCTCATGTTGTTATGGTTCACCTCATGTTATTGATGTTCACCTCATGTTATTACTGTTCACCTCATGTTGTTGATGTTCACCTCTTGTTGTAACTGTTCACCTCATGTTGTTAATGTTCACCTATTTTTGTTACTGTTCACCTCATGTTGTTACTGTTCATCTCATTTTGTTAATATTCACCTCATGTTGTTGCTGTTCACCTCATATTGTTACTGTTCACCTCATGTTGTTATGGTTCACATCATGTTGTTACTGTTCACCTCATGTTATTACTGTTCACCTCATGTAATTACTGTTCACCTCATGTTGTTATGGTTCACCTCATGTTGTTGATGTTCACCTCATGTTATTACTGTTCACCTCATGTTGTTGATGTTCACCTATTTTTGTTACTGTTCGCCTCATGTTGTTACTGTTCATCTCATTTTGTTAATATTCACCTCATGTTGTTGCTGTTCACCTCATATTGTTACTGTTCACCTCATGTTGTTATTGTTCACATCATGTTGTTACTGTTCACCTCATGTTATTACTGTTCACCTCATGTAATTACTGTTCACCTCATGTTGTTACTGTTCACCTCATGTTGTTAATGTTCACCTCTTGTTGTTACTGTTCACCTCCTGTTGTTAATGTTCACCTCATGTTGTTGATGTTCACCTCTTGTTGTAACTGTTCACCTCATGTTGTTAATGTTCACCTATTTCCGTTACTGTTCACCTCATGTTGTTACTGTTCATCTCATTTTTTTAATATTCACCTCATGTTGTTGCTGTTCACCTCATATTGTTACTGTTCACCTCATGTTGTTATGGTTTACATCATGTTGTTACTGTTCACCTCATGTTATTACTGTTCACCTCATGTAATTACTGTTCACCTCATGTTGTTATGGTTCACCTCATGTTGTTGATGTTCACCTCATGTTATTACTGTTCACCTCATGTTTTTGATGTTCACCTCTTGTTGTAACTGTTCACCTCATGTTGTTAATGTTCACCTATTTTTGTTACTGTTCACCTCATGTTGTTCACCTAATAACTCATGTTATTACTGTTCACCTCATGTAATTACTGTTCACCTCATGTTGTTATTTTTCACCTCTTGTTGTTACTGTTCACCTCATGTTGTTATGGTTCACCTCATGTTGTTACTGTTCACCTCATGTTATTACTGTTCAACTCATGTAATTACTGTTCACCTCATGTTGTTACTGTTCACCTCATGTTGTTAATGTTCACCTCTTGTTGTTCCTATTCACCTCATGTTGTTACTGTTCACCTCATGTTGTTGATGTTCACCACATGTTGTTAATGTTCACCTCATGTTTGTGCTATTCACATCATTTTGTTACTGTTCACCTCATGTTCTTACTGTTCACCTCATGTTCTTACTGTTCACCTCATGTTGTCGTACTTCACCTCATGTTGTTATGGTTCACCTCATGTTGTTACTGTTCACCTCATGTTATTACTGTTCACCTCATGTTGTTGATGTTCACCACAAGGTTTTAATGTTCACCTCATGTTTGTGCTGTTCACATCATTTTGTTACTGTTCACCTCATGTTCTTACTGTTCACCTCATGTTCTTACTGTTCACCATATATTATTACTGTAGACCCCATGTTCCTCATTTCTTATTCTTATCCTCATTTTGTTACTGTTCACTTCATGTTGTTACTGTTCACCTCATGTTGTTAATATTCACCTCATGTTGTCTTACTTCACCTCATGTTGTTACTGTTCACCTCCTGTTGTTAATGTTCACCTCATGTTGTTATGGTTCACCTCATGTTGTTACTGTTCACCTCATGTTATTACTGTTCACCTCATGTTGTTGATGTTCACCTCTTGTTGTAACTGTTCACCTCATGTTGTTAATTTTCACCTATTTTTGTTACTGTTCACCTCATGTTGTTACTGTTCATCTCATTTTGTTAATATTCACCTAATGTTGTTGTTGTTCATCTCATGTTGTTACTGTTCACCTCATGTTGTTAATGTTCACATCATGTTTGTGCTGGTCACATCATTTTGTTACTGTTCACCTCATGTTGTTACTGTTCACCTCATGTTCTTACTGTTCACCATATATTATTACTTTTGACCTCATGTTGTTGCAGTTCACCACATTATATTACTGTAGACCCCATGTTGTTACTGTTAACCTCATTTTGTTTCTTTTCACCTCATGTAATTACTGTTCACCTCATGTTGTTACTTTTCACCTCATGTTGTTCATGTTCACCTCTTGTTTTTACTGTTCACCTCAAGTTTCTACTGTTAACCAAATGTTGTTAATGTTCCCCTCATGTTGTTACTGTTCACCTCTTGTTGTTGTTGTTCACCTCATGTTGTTAATGTTCACCTTCACCTCATGTTGTTAATGTTCACCTAATGTTGTTGCTGTTCACCTCATGTTTTTACAGTTTACCTCATGTTGTTACTGTTCACCTCAAGTTGTTACTGTTCAGCTCATGTTGTTGATGTTCACCTCATCTTGTTACTGTTCACCTCATGTTGTTACTCTTATCCTCATTTTGTTACTGTTCACTTCATGTTGTTACTGTTCACCTTATGTTGTTAATGTTCACCTCATGTTGTCGGTTTTCACCTCATGTTGTTACTGTTCACCTCATGTTATTACTGTTCACCTCATGCAATTACTGTTTACCTCATGTTGTTAATGTTCACCTCTTGTTGTTACTGTTCACCTCATGTTGTTACTGTTCACCTCATGTTGTTACTGTTCACCTCATGTTATTACTGTTCACCTCATGTTATTACTGTTCCCCTCATGTTGTTACTGTTCACCTCATGTTGTTAGTGTTCACCTCTTGTTGTTACTGTTCACCTCAAGTTTCTACTGTTAACCAAATGTTGTTAATGTTCACCTCGTGTTGTTAATGTTCACCTCTTGTTGTTACTGTTCACCTCATGTTGTTAATGTTCACCTCATGTTGTTACTCATATCCTCATTTGTTACTGTTCACCTCATGTTGTTACTGTTCACCTCATGTTGTTATGGTTCACCTCATGTTGTTACTGTTCACCTCATGTTATAACTGTTCACCTCATGTAATTACTGTTCACCTCAAGTTGTTACTGTTCTCCTCATGTTGTTAATATTCACCTCTTGTTGTTCCTATTCACCTCATGTTGTAACTGTTTATCTCATTTTGTTAATATTCACCTAATGTTATTGCTGTTCACCTCATGTTGTTACTGTTCACCTCATGTTGTTAATGTTCACCTCATGTTGTTACTGTTCACGTCCTGTTTTTAATGTTCACCTCATGTTGTTATGGTTCACCTCATGTTGTTACTGTTCATTTCATGTTATTACTGTTCACCTCATGTTGTTAATTTTCACGTCTTGTTGTTACTGTTCACCATATATTATTACTGTTGACCTCATGTTGTGGCAGTTCACCTCATTATATTACTGTAGACCCCATGTTGTTATTCTTATCCTCATTTTGTTACTTTTCACTTCATGTTGTTACTGTTCACCTCATGTTTTTAATGTTCACCTCATGTTGTCGTTCTTCACCTCATGTTGTTACTGTTCAACTCCTGTTGTTAATTTTCACCTCATGTTGTTATGGTTCACCTCATGTTATTGATGTTCACCTCATGTTATTACTGTTCACCTCATGTTGTTGATGTTCACCTCTTGTTGTAACTGTTCACCTCATGTTGTTAATGTTCACCTATTTTTGTTACTGTTCACCTCATGTTGTTACTGTTCATCTCATTTTGTTAATATTCACCTCATGTTGTTACTGTTCATCTCATTTTTTTAATATTCACCTCATGTTGTTGCTGTTCACCTCATATTGTTACTGTTCACCTCATGTTGTTATGGTTTACATCATGTTGTTACTGTTCACCTCATGTTATTACTGTTCACCTCATGTAATTACTGTTCACCTCATGTTGTTATGGTTCACCTCATGTTGTTGATGTTCACCTCATGTTATTACTGTTCACCTCATGTTGTTGATGTTCACCTATTTTTGTTACTGTTCGCCTCATGTTGTTACTGTTCATCTCATTTTGTTAATATTCACCTCATGTTGTTGCTGTTCACCTCATATTGTTACTGTTCACCTCATGTTGTTATTGTTCACATCATGTTGTTACTGTTCACCTCATGTTATTACTGTTCACCTCATGTAATTACTGTTCACCTCATGTTGTTACTGTTCACCTCATGTTGTTAATGTTCACCTCTTGTTGTTACTGTTCACCTCCTGTTGTTAATGTTCACCTCATGTTGTTGATGTTCACCTCTTGTTGTAACTGTTCACCTCATGTTGTTAATGTTCACCTATTTCCGTTACTGTTCACCTCATGTTGTTACTGTTCATCTCATTTTTTTAATATTCACCTCATGTTGTTGCTGTTCACCTCATATTGTTACTGTTCACCTCATGTTGTTATGGTTTACATCATGTTGTTACTGTTCACCTCATGTTATTACTGTTCACCTCATGTAATTACTGTTCACCTCATGTTGTTATGGTTCACCTCATGTTGTTGATGTTCACCTCATGTTATTACTGTTCACCTCATGTTTTTGATGTTCACCTCTTGTTGTAACTGTTCACCTCATGTTGTTAATGTTCACCTATTTTTGTTACTGTTCACCTCATGTTGTTCACCTAATAACTCATGTTATTACTGTTCACCTCATGTAATTACTGTTCACCTCATGTTGTTATTTTTCACCTCTTGTTGTTACTGTTCACCTCATGTTGTTATGGTTCACCTCATGTTGTTACTGTTCACCTCATGTTATTACTGTTCAACTCATGTAATTACTGTTCACCTCATGTTGTTACTGTTCACCTCATGTTGTTAATGTTCACCTCTTGTTGTTCCTATTCACCTCATGTTGTTACTGTTCATCTCATTTTGTTAATATTCACCTAATGTTATTGCTGTTCACCTCCTGTTGTTACTGTTCACCTCATGTTGTTAATGTTCACCTCATGTTGTTACTGTTCACCTCCTGTTGTTAATGTTCACCTCATGTTGTTAATGTTCACCTCATTATATTACTGTTCACGTCAAGTTTCTACTGTTAACCAAATGTTTTTAATGTTCCCCTCATGTTGTTACTGTTCACCTCTTGTTTTTGTTGTTCACCTCATGTTGTTACTGTTCACCTCATTTTGTTAATGTTCACCTAATGTTGTTGCTGTTCACCTAATGTTGTTGATGTTCACCTCATCTTGTTACTGTTCACCTCGTGTTGTTAATGTTCACCTCATGTTGTTACTCTTATCCTCATTTTGTTACTGTTCACTTCATGTTGTTACTGTTCACTTCATGTTGTTAATGTTCACCTCATGTTGTCGTTTTTCACCTCATGTTGTTAATGTTCACCTCCTGTTGTTAATGTTCACCTCATGTTGTTATGGTTCACCTCATGTTGTTACTCTTCACCTCATGTTATTACTGTTCATCTTATGTTGCTACTGTTCACCTCATGTTTTTATTGTTCACCTCATGTTTTGAGGAGTTGTCTGCTGGGGCAGCAGCATCTCAGCTGCTGACAGGAGGAAACTGGACAAACTAATCAGGAAGGCCAGTTCGGTCCTGGGATGTCCTCTTGACTCGGTGCAGGAGGTGGGAGACCGGAGAATGATGGCCAAGCTGTCATCTCTCCGGGACAACGTCTCCCACCCCATGCAGGAAACCATCTCTGCACTGGAGAGCTCCTTCAGCGATAGGCTCCTTCACCCCAAGTGTGTGAAGGAGCGAAATCGCCGATGGTTCCTTCCTGCAGCAGTCAGACTCCACAACCAGCACTGTTAGCAACACACACACCTACACAACTAAACACACACTTACACACACATCTACCTTTTAATTTATTTTAATTGCACATAACGTTTAATTTTAATTTAATTTATTTTAATTTATTTTAATTGCACATAACACAATGTTATTCTTACTCTGTGTTATTCTTACTCTGTGTTATTCTTACTCTGTAACAATAATAATAATCTGCTGCTGTAACCTTGCAATTTCCCCATTGTGGGACTAATAAAGCTATCTATCTATCTATCTATCTATCTATGTTTTTACTGTTCACCTCATGTTATTACTGTTCACCTCATGTAATTACTGTTCACCTCATATTGTAAATGTTCACCTAATGTTGTTGCTGTTCACCTCGTGTTCTTACTCTTCACCTCATGATGTTAATGTTCACCTCTTGTTCTTACTCTTATCCTCATTTTCTTTACTGTTCACTTCATGTTGTTACTGTTCACCTCATGTTGTTACTGCTCACCTCATGTTGTTAATGTTCACCTAATGTTGTTGCTGTTCAACTCATGTTGTTACTGTTCACCTCATGTTGTTGATGTTCACCTTATGTTGTTACTCTTATCCTCATGTTGTTACTCTTATCCTCATTTTGTTACTGTTCAACTCATGTTGTTACTGTTCAACTCATGTTGTTAATGTTCACCTCATGTTTTTACTATTCACCTCCTGTTGTTAATGTCTACCTCATGCTGTTATGGTTCACCTCATCTTGTTACTTTTCATCTCATGTTATTACTGTTCACCTCATGTTGCTAATGTTCATGTCTTGTTGTTACTGTTCACCTCATGTTTGCAATGTTCACCTATTTGTGTTACTGTTCACCTCATGATGTTACTTTTTCATCTCATTTTGTTAATATTCACCTAATGTTGTTGCTTTACACCTCATGTTGTTACTGTTCACCTCATGTTTTTATTGTTCACCTCGTGTTTTTACTGTTCACCTCATGTTATTACTGTTCACCTCATGTAATTACTGTTCACCTCATATTGTAAATGTTCACCTAATGTTGTTGCTGTTCACCTCGTGTTCTTACTCTTCACCTCATGATGTTAATGTTCACCTCTTGTTCTTACTCTTATCCTCATTTTCTTTACTGTTCACTTCATGTTGTTACTGTTCACCTCATGTTATTACTGTTCACCTCATGTAATTACTGTTCACCTCATGTTGTTATGGTTCACCTCATGTTGTTGATGTTCACCTCATGTTATTACTGTTCACCTCATGTTTTTGATGTTCACCTCTTGTTGTAACTGTTCACCTCATGTTGTTAATGTTCACCTATTTTTGTTACTGTTCACCTCATGTTGTTCACCTAATAACTCATGTTATTACTGTTCACCTCATGTAATTACTGTTCACCTCATGTTGTTATTTTTCACCTCTTGTTGTTACTGTTCACCTCATGTTGTTATGGTTCACCTCATGTTGTTACTGTTCACCTCATGTTATTACTGTTCAACTCATGTAATTACTGTTCACCTCATGTTGTTACTGTTCACCTCATGTTGTTAATGTTCACCTCTTGTTGTTCCTATTCACCTCATGTTGTTACTGTTCATCTCATTTTGTTAATATTCACCTAATGTTATTGCTGTTCACCTCCTGTTGTTACTGTTCACCTCATGTTGTTAATGTTCACCTCATGTTGTTACTGTTCACCTCCTGTTGTTAATGTTCACCTCATGTTGTTAATGTTCACCTCATTATATTACTGTTCACGTCAAGTTTCTACTGTTAACCAAATGTTTTTAATGTTCCCCTCATGTTGTTACTGTTCACCTCTTGTTTTTGTTGTTCACCTCATGTTGTTACTGTTCACCTCATTTTGTTAATGTTCACCTAATGTTGTTGATGTTCACCTCTTGTTGTAACTGTTCACCTCATGTTGTTAATGTTCACCTATTTCCGTTACTGTTCACCTCATGTTGTTACTGTTCATCTCATTTTTTTAATATTCACCTCATGTTGTTGCTGTTCACCTCATATTGTTACTGTTCACCTCATGTTGTTATGGTTTACATCATGTTGTTACTGTTCACCTCATGTTATTACTGTTCACCTCATGTAATTACTGTTCACCTCATGTTGTTATGGTTCACCTCATGTTGTTGATGTTCACCTCATGTTATTACTGTTCACCTCATGTTTTTGATGTTCACCTCTTGTTGTAACTGTTCACCTCATGTTGTTAATGTTCACCTATTTTTGTTACTGTTCACCTCATGTTGTTCACCTAATAACTCATGTTATTACTGTTCACCTCATGTAATTACTGTTCACCTCATGTTGTTATTTTTCACCTCTTGTTGTTACTGTTCACCTCATGTTGTTATGGTTCACCTCATGTTGTTACTGTTCACCTCATGTTATTACTGTTCAACTCATGTAATCACTGTTCACCTCATGTTGTTACTGTTCACCTCATGTTGTTAATGTTCACCTCTTGTTGTTCCTATTCACCCCATGTTGTTACTGTTCATCTCATTTTGTTAATATTCACCTAATGTTATTGCTGTTCACCTCCTGTTGTTACTGTTCACCTCATGTTGTTAATGTTCACCTCATGTTGTTACTGTTCACCTCCTGTTGTTAATGTTCACCTCATGTTGTTAATGTTCACCTCATTATATTACTGTTCACGTCAAGTTTCTACTGTTAACCAAATGTTTTTAATGTTCCCCTCATGTTGTTACTGTTCACCTCTTGTTTTTGTTGTTCACCTCATGTTGTTACTGTTCACCTCATTTTGTTAATGTTCACCTAATGTTGTTGCTGTTCACCTAATGTTGTTGATGTTCACCTCATCTTGTTACTGTTCACCTCGTGTTGTTAATGTTCACCTCATGTTGTTACTCTTATCCTCATTTTGTTACTGTTCACTTCATGTTGTTACTGTTCACTTCATGTTGTTAATGTTCACCTCATGTTGTCGTTTTTCACCTCATGTTGTTAATGTTCACCTCCTGTTGTTAATGTTCACCTCATGTTGTTATGGTTCACCTCATGTTGTTACTCTTCACCTCATGTTATTACTGTTCATCTTATGTTGCTACTGTTCACCTCATGTTTTTATTGTTCACCTCATGTTTTGAGGAGTTGTCTGCTGGGGCAGCAGCATCTCAGCTGCTGACAGGAGGAAACTGGACAAACTAATCAGGAAGGCCAGTTCGGTCCTGGGATGTCCTCTTGACTCGGTGCAGGAGGTGGGAGACCGGAGAATGATGGCCAAGCTGTCATCTCTCCGGGACAACGTCTCCCACCCCATGCAGGAAACCATCTCTGCACTGGAGAGCTCCTTCAGCGATAGGCTCCTTCACCCCAAGTGTGTGAAGGAGCGAAATCGCCGATGGTTCCTTCCTGCAGCAGTCAGACTCCACAACCAGCACTGTTAGCAACACACACACCTACACAACTAAACACACACTTACACACACATCTACCTTTTAATTTATTTTAATTGCACATAACGTTTAATTTTAATTTAATTTATTTTAATTTATTTTAATTGCACATAACACAATGTTATTCTTACTCTGTGTTATTCTTACTCTGTGTTATTCTTACTCTGTAACAATAATAATAATCTGCTGCTGTAACCTTGCAATTTCCCCATTGTGGGACTAATAAAGCTATCTATCTATCTATCTATCTATCTATGTTTTTACTGTTCACCTCATGTTATTACTGTTCACCTCATGTAATTACTGTTCACCTCATATTGTAAATGTTCACCTAATGTTGTTGCTGTTCACCTCGTGTTCTTACTCTTCACCTCATGATGTTAATGTTCACCTCTTGTTCTTACTCTTATCCTCATTTTCTTTACTGTTCACTTCATGTTGTTACTGTTCACCTCATGTTGTTACTGCTCACCTCATGTTGTTAATGTTCACCTAATGTTGTTGCTGTTCAACTCATGTTGTTACTGTTCACCTCATGTTGTTGATGTTCACCTTATGTTGTTACTCTTATCCTCATGTTGTTACTCTTATCCTCATTTTGTTACTGTTCAACTCATGTTGTTACTGTTCAACTCATGTTGTTAATGTTCACCTCATGTTTTTACTATTCACCTCCTGTTGTTAATGTCTACCTCATGCTGTTATGGTTCACCTCATCTTGTTACTTTTCATCTCATGTTATTACTGTTCACCTCATGTTGCTAATGTTCATGTCTTGTTGTTACTGTTCACCTCATGTTTGCAATGTTCACCTATTTGTGTTACTGTTCACCTCATGATGTTACTTTTTCATCTCATTTTGTTAATATTCACCTAATGTTGTTGCTTTACACCTCATGTTGTTACTGTTCACCTCATGTTTTTATTGTTCACCTCGTGTTTTTACTGTTCACCTCATGTTATTACTGTTCACCTCATGTAATTACTGTTCACCTCATATTGTAAATGTTCACCTAATGTTGTTGCTGTTCACCTCGTGTTCTTACTCTTCACCTCATGATGTTAATGTTCACCTCTTGTTCTTACTCTTATCCTCATTTTCTTTACTGTTCACTTCATGTTGTTACTGTTCACCTCATGTTGTTACTGCTCACCTCATGTTGTTAATGTTCACCTAATGTTGTTGCTGTTAAACTCATGTTGTTACTGTTCACCTCATGTTGTTGATGTTCACCTCATTTGTTACTCTTATCCTCATGTTGTTACTCTTATCCTCATTTTGTTACTGTTCAACTCATGTTGTTACTGTTCAACTCATGTTGTTAATGTTCACCTCATGTTTTTACTATTCACCTCCTGTTGTTAATGTCCAGCTCATGCTGTTATGGATCACCTCATCTTGTTACTTTTCATCTCATGTTATTACTGTTCATCTCATGTTGCTAATGTTCATGTCTTGTTGTTACTGTACACCCTATGTTTGCAATTTTCACCTATTTGTGTTACTGTTCACCTCATGATGTTACTTTTTAATCTCATTTTGTTAATATTCACCTAATGTTGTTGCTTTTCACCTCATGTTGTTACTGTTCACCTCATGTTTTTATTGTTCACCTCATGTTTTTACTGTTCACCTCATGTTATTACTGTTCACCTCATGTAATTACTGTTCACCTCATATTGTAAATGTTCACCTAATGTTGTTGTTGTTCACCTCGTGTTCTTACTGTTCACCTCATGATGTTAATGTTCACCTCTTGTTGTTACTGTTCACCTCATGTTGTTAATGTTCACCTCATGTTGTTACTCTTATCCTCATTTTGTTACTGTTCACTTCATGTTGTTACTGTTCACCTCATGTTGTTACTGCTCACCTCATGTTGTTAATGTTCACCTAATGTTGTTACTGTTCAACTCATGTTGTTACTGTTCACCTCATGTTGTTGATGTTCACCTCATGTTTTTACTCTTATCCTCATTTTGTTACTGTTCACTTCATGTTGTTACTGTTCACCTCATGTTGTTACAGTTCACCTCATGTTGTTAATGTTCACCTCATCTATTTACTATTCACCTCCTGTTGTTAATGTTCACCTCATGTTGTTATGGTTCACCTCATCTTGTTACTTTTCATCTCATGTTATTACTGTTCACCTCATGTTGTTAATGTTCACGTCTTGTTGTTAATGTTCACCTCATGTTGGCAATGTTCACCTATTTGTGTTACTGTTCACCTGATGTTGTTACTGTTCACCTCATGATGTTAATGTTCACCTCTTGTTGTTACTGTTCACCTCATGTAATTACTGTTCACCTCGTGTTGTTCCTGTTCACCTCATGATGTTAATGTTCACCTCTTGTTGTTACTGTTCACCTCATGATGTTACTGCTCACCTCATGTTGTTAATGTTCACCTAATGTTGTTACTGTTCAACTCATGTTGTTACTGTTCACCTCATGTTGTTGATGTTCACCTCATGTTTTTACTCTTATCCTCATTTTGTTACTGTTCACTTCATGTTGTTACTGTTCACCTAATGTTGTTACAGTTCACCTCATGTTGTTAATGTTCACCTCATCTATTTACTATTCACCTCCTGTTGTTAATGTTCACCTCATGTTGTTATGGTTCACCTCATCTTGTTACTTTTCATCTCATGTTATTACTGTTCACCTCATGTTGTTAATGTTCACGTCTTGTTGTTAATGTTCACCTCATGTTGGCAATGTTCACCTATTTGTGTTACTGTTCACCTGATGTTGTTACTGTTCACCTCATGATGTTAATGTTCACCTCTTGTTGTTACTGTTCACCTCATGTAATTACTGTTCACCTCGTGTTGTTCCTGTTCACCTCATGATGTTAATGTTCACCTCTTGTTGTTACTGTTCACCTCATGATGTTAATGTTCACCTCTTGTTCTTACTCTTATCCTCATTTTCTTTACTGTTCACTTCATGTTGTTACTGTTCACCTCATGTTGTTACTGCTCACCTCATGTTGTTAATGTTCACCTAATGTTATTACTGTTCAACTCATGTTGTTACTGTTCACCTCATGTTGTTGATGTTCACCTTATGTTGTTACTCTTATCCTCATGTTGTTACTCTTATCCTCATTTTGTTACTGTTCAACTCATGTTGTTACTGTTCAACTCATGTTGTTATGGTTCACCTCATCTTGTTACTTTTCATCTCATGTTATTACTGTTCACCCCATGTTGCTAATGTTCATGTCTTGTTGTTACTGTTCACCTCATGTTTGCAATGTTCACCTATTTGTGTTACTGTTCACCTCATGATGTTACTTTTTCATCTCATTTTGTTAATATTCACCTAATGTTGTTGCTTTACACCTCATGTTGTTACTGTTTGCCTCATTTTTTTATTGTTCACCTCGTGTTTTTACTGTTCACCTCATGTTATTACTGTTCACCTCATGTAATTACTGTTCACCTCATATTGTAAATGTTCACCTAATGTTGTTGCTGTTCACCTCGTGTTCTTACTCTTCACCTCATGATGTTAATGTTCACCTCTTGTTCTTACTCTTATCCTCATTTTCTTTACTGTTCACTTCATGTTGTTACTGTTCACCTCATGTTGTTACTGCTCACCTCATGTTGTTAATGTTCACCTAATGTTGTTGCTGTTAAACTCATGTTGTTACTGTTCACCTCATGTTGTTGATGTTCACCTCATTTGTTACTCTTATCCTCATGTTGTTACTCTTATCCTCATTTTGTTACTGTTCAACTCATGTTGTTACTGTTCAACTCATGTTGTTAATGTTCACCTCATGTTTTTACTATTCACCTCCTGTTGTTAATGTTCACCTCATGTTGTTATGGTTCACCTCATCTTGTTACTTTTCATCTCATGTTATTACTGTTCACATCATGTTGTTAATGTTCACGTCTTGTTGTTAATGTTCACCTCATGTTGGCAATGTTCACCTATTTGTGTTACTGTTCACCTGATGTTGTTACTGTTCACCTCATGATGTTAATGTTCACCTCTTGTTGTTACTGTTCACCTCATGTTGTTAATGTTCACCTCATGTTGTTACTCTTATCCTCATTTTGTTACTGTTCACTTCATGTTGTTACTGTTCACCTCATGTTCTTACTGTTCACCTCATGATGTTAATGTTCACCTCTTGTTGTTACTGTTCACCTAATGTTGTTAATGTTCACCTCATGTTGTTACTCTTATCCTCATTTTGTTACTGTTCACTTCATGTTGTTACTGTTCACCTCATGTTGTTACTGCTCACCTCATGTTGTTAATGTTCACCTAATGTTGTTGCTGTTCAACTCATGTTGTTACTGTTCACCTCATGTTGTTCATGTTCACCTCATGTTGTTACTCTTATCCTCATTTTGTTACTGTTCACTTCATGTTGTTACTGTTCACCTCATGTTGTTACAGTTCACCTCATGTTGTTAATGTTCACCTCATCTATTTACTATTCACCTCCTGTTGTTAATGTTCACCTCATGTTGTTAATGTTCACGTCTTGTTGTTAATGTTCACCTCATGTTGGCAATGTTCACCTATTTGTGTTACTGTTCACCTGATGTTATTACTGTTAATCTCATTTTGTTAATATTCACCTAATGTTGTTGCTGTTTACCTCATGTTGTTACTGTTAACCTCATGTTGTTTCTGTTCACCTCATGTTATTACTGTTCACCTCATCTTGTTATTCTTATCCTCATTTTGTTACTGTTCACTTCATGTTGTTACTGTTCACCTCATGTTGTTAATGTTCACCTCATGTTGTCGTTGTTTACCTCATGTTGTTATGGTTCACTTCATGTTGTTACTGTTCACCTCATGTTGTTACTGTTCACCTCATGTTATTACTGTTCACCTGATGTTGTTAATGTTCACGTCTTGTTGTTACTGTTCACCTCATGTTGTTACTGTTCACCTCCTGTTGTTAATGTTCACCTCATGTTGTTATGGTTCACCTCATGTTATTACTGTTCACCTCATGTTCTTACTGTTCACCTCATGTTGTTACTGTTCACCTCATATTTTTATTGTTCACCTCATGTTTTTATTGTTCAACTCATATTATTACTGTTCACCTCATGTAATTACTGTTCACCTCGTGTTGTTCCTGTTCACCTCATGATGTTAATGTTCACCTCTTGTTGTTACTGTTCACCTCATGTTGTTAATGTTCACCTCATGTTGTTACTCTTATCCTCATTTTGTTACTGTTCACTTCATGTTGTTACTGTTCACCTCATGTTGTTACTGCTCACCTCATGTTGTGAATGTTCACCTAATGTTGTTGTTGTTCAACTCATGTTGTTACTGTTCACCTCAAGTTGTTACTGTTCACCTCATGTTGTCGATGTTCACCTCATCTTGTTACTGTTCACCTCGTGTTGTTAATGTTCACCTCATGTTGTTACTCTTGTCCTCATTTTGTTACTGTTCACTTCATGTTGTTACTGTTCACTTCATGTTGTTGATGTTCATCTCATGTTGTCGTTTTTCACCTCATGTTGTTACTGTTCACCTCCTGTTGTTAATGTTCACCTCATGTTGTTATGGTTCACCTCATGTTGTTACTGTTCACCTCATGTTATTACTGTTCACCTCATGTTGTTACTGTTCACCTCATGTTTTTATTGTTCACCTCATGTTTTTACTGTTCACCTCATGTTATTACTGTTCACCTCATGTAATTACTGTTCACCTCATATTGTAAATGTTCACCTAATGTTGTTGCTGTTCACCTCGTGTTCTTACTCTTCACCTCATGATGTTAATGTTCACCTCTTGTTCTTACTCTTATCCTCATTTTCTTTACTGTTCACTTCATGTTGTTACTGTTCACCTCATGTTGTTACTGCTCACCTCATGTTGTTAATGTTCACCTAATGTTGTTGCTGTTAACCTCATGTTGTTACTGTTCACCTCATGTTGTTGATGTTCACCTCATTTGTTACTCTTATCCTCATGTTGTTACTCTTATCCTCATTTTGTTACTATTCAACTCATGTTGTTACTGTTCAACTCATGTTGTTAATGTTCACCTCATGTTTTTACTATTCACCTCCTGTTGTTAATGTTCACCTCATGTTGTTATGGTTCACCTCATCTTGTTACTTTTCATCTCATGTTATTACTGTTCACCTCATGTTGTTAATGTTCACGTCTTGTTGTTAATGTTCACCTCATGTTGGCAATGTTCACCTATTTGTGTTACTGTTCACCTGATGTTGTTACTGTTCACCTCATGATGTTAATGTTCACCTCTTGTTGTTACTGTTCACCTCATGTTGTTAATGTTCACCTCATGTTGTTACTCTTATCCTCATTTTGTTACTGTTCACTTCATGTTGTTACTGTTCACCTCATGTTCTTACTGTTCACCTCATGATGTTAATGTTCACCTCTTGTTGTTACTGTTCACCTAATGTTGTTAATGTTCACCTCATGTTGTTACTCTTATCCTCATTTTGTTACTGTTCACTTCATGTTGTTACTGTTCACCTCATGTTGTTACTGCTCACCTCATGTTGTTAATGTTCACCTAATGTTGTTGCTGTTCAACTCATGTTGTTACTGTTCACCTCATGTTGTTCATGTTCACCTCATGTTGTTACTCTTATCCTCATTTTGTTACTGTTCACTTCATGTTGTTACTGTTCACCTCATGTTGTTACAGTTCACCTCATGTTGTTAATGTTCACCTCATCTATTTACTATTCACCTCCTGTTGTTAATGTTCACCTCATGTTGTTAATGTTCACGTCTTGTTGTTAATGTTCACCTCATGTTGGCAATGTTCACCTATTTGTGTTACTGTTCACCTGATGTTTTTACTGTTCATCTCATTTTGTTAATATTCACCTAATGTTGTTGCTGTTTACCTCATGTTGTTACTGTTCACCTCATGTTGTTAATGTTCACCTCATGTTTGTGCTGTTCACATCATTTTGTTACTGTTCACCTCATGTTGTTACTGTTCACCTCATGTTCTCAATGTTCACCATATATTATTACTTTTGACCTCATGTTGTTGCAGTTCACCTCATTATATTACTGTAGACCCCATGTTGTTACTGTTAACCTCATGTTGTTTCTGTTCACCTCATGTTATTACTGTTCACCTCATCTTGTTATTCTTATCCTCATTTTGTTACTGTTCACTTCATGTTGTTACTGTTCACCTCATGTTGTTAATGTTCACCTCATGTTGTCGTTGTTTACCTCATGTTGTTATGGTTCACTTCATGTTATTACTGTTCACCTCATGTAATTACTGTTCACCTCATATTGTAAATGTTCACCTAATGTTGTTGCTGTTCACCTCGTGTTCTTACTCTTCACCTCATGATGTTAATGTTCACCTCTTGTTCTTACTCTTATCCTCATTTTCTTTACTGTTCACTTCATGTTGTTACTGTTCACCTCATGTTGTTACTGCTCACCTCATGTTGTTGATGTTCACCTCATGTTGTTGATGTTCACCTCATTTGTTACTCTTATCCTCATGTTGTTACTCTTATCCTCATTTTCTTTACTGTTCACTTCATGTTGTTAATGTTCACCTCATGTTTTTACTATTCACCTCCTGTTGTTAATGTTCACCTCATGTTGTTATGGTTCACCTCATCTTGTTACTTTTCATCTCATGTTATTACTGTTCACCTCATGTTGTTAATGTTCACGTCTTGTTGTTAATGTTCACCTCATGTTGGCAATGTTCACCTATTTGTGTTACTGTTCACCTGATGTTGTTACTGTTCACCTCATGATGTTAATGTTCACCTCTTGTTGTTACTGTTCACCTCATGTTGTTAATGTTCACCTCATGTTGTTACTCTTATCCTCATTTTGTTACTGTTCACTTCATGTTGTTACTGTTCACCTCATGTTCTTACTGTTCACCTCATGATGTTAATGTTCACCTCTTGTTGTTACTGTTCACCTAATGTTGTTAATGTTCACCTCATGTTGTTACTCTTATCCTCATGTTGTTAATGTTCACCTAATGTTGTTGCTGTTCAACTCATGTTGTTACTGTTCACCTCATGTTGTTCATGTTCACCTCATGTTGTTACTCTTATCCTCATTTTGTTACTGTTCACTTCATGTTGTTACTGTTCACCTCATGTTGTTACAGTTCACCTCATGTTGTTAATGTTCACCTCATCTATTTACTATTCACCTCCTGTTGTTAATGTTCACCTCATGTTGTTAATGTTCACGTCTTGTTGTTAATGTTCACCTCATGTTGGCAATGTTCACCTATTTGTGTTACTGTTCACCTGATGTTGTTACTGTTCATCTCATTTTGTTAATATTCACCTAATGTTGTTGCTGTTTACCTCATGTTGTTACTGTTCACCTCATGTTGTTAATGTTCACCTCATGTTTGTGCTGTTCACATCATTTTGTTACTGTTCACCTCATGTTGTTACTGTTCACCTCATGTTCTCAATGTTCACCATATATTATTACTTTTGACCTCATGTTGTTGCAGTTCACCTCATTATATTACTGTAGACCCCATGTTGTTACTGTTAACCTCATGTTGTTTCTGTTCACCTCATGTTATTACTGTTCACCTCATCTTGTTATTCTTATCCTCATTTTGTTACTGTTCACTTCATGTTGTTACTGTTCACCTCATGTTGTTAATGTTCACCTCATGTTGTCGTTGTTTACCTCATGTTGTTATGGTTCACTTCATGTTGTTACTGTTCACCTCATGTTGTTACTGTTCACCTCATGTTATTACTGTTCACCTGATGTTGTTAATGTTCACGTCTTGTTGTTACTGTTCACCTCATGTTGTTACTGTTCACCTCCTGTTGTTAATGTTCACCTCATGTTGTTATGGTTCACCTCATGTTATTACTGTTCACCTCATGTTCTTACTGTTCACCTCATGTTGTTACTGTTCACCTCATATTTTTATTGTTCACCTCATGTTTTTATTGTTCAACTCATATTATTACTGTTCACCTCATGTAATTACTGTTCACCTCGTGTTGTTCCTGTTCACCTCATGATGTTAATGTTCACCTCTTGTTGTTACTGTTCACCTCATGTTGTTAATGTTCACCTCATGTTGTTACTCTTATCCTCATTTTGTTACTGTTCACTTCATGTTGTTACTGTTCACCTCATGTTGTTACTGCTCACCTCATGTTGTGAATGTTCACCTAATGTTGTTGTTGTTCAACTCATGTTGTTACTGTTCACCTCAAGTTGTTACTGTTCACCTCATGTTGTCGATGTTCACCTCATCTTTTTACTGTTCACCTCGTGTTGTTAATGTTCACCTCATGTTGTTACTCTTATCCTCATTTTGTTACTGTTCACTTCATGTTGTTACTGTTCACTTCATGTTGTTAATGTTCATCTCATGTTGTCGTTTTTCACCTCATGTTGTTACTGTTCACCTCCTGTTGTTAATGTTCACCTCATGTTGTTATGGTTCACCTCATGTTGTTACTGTTCACCTCATGTTATTACTGTTCACCTCATGTTGTTACTGTTCACCTCATGTTTTTATTGTTCACCTCATGTTTTTACTGTTCACCTCATGTTATTACTGTTCACCTCATGTAATTACTGTTCACCTCATATTGTAAATGTTCACCTACTGTTGTTGCTGTTCACCTCGTGTTCTTACTGTTCACCTCATGATGTTAATGTTCACGTCTTGTTGTTACTCTTATCCTCATTTTGTTACTGTTCACTTCATGTTGTTACTGTTCACCTCATGTTGTTACTGCTCACCTCATGTTGTTAATGTTCACCTAATGTTGTTGCTGTTCAACTCATGTTGTTACTGTTCACCTCATGTTGTTCATGTTCACCTCATGTTGTTACTCTTATCCTCATTTTGTTACTGTTCACTTCTTGTTGTTACTGTTCACCTCATGTTGTTACAGTTCACCTCATGTTGTTAATGTTCACCTCATCTATTTACTATTCACCTCCTGTTGTTAATGTTCACCTCATGTTGTTAATGTTCACGTCTTGTTGTTAATGTTCACCTCATGTTGGCAATGTTCACCTATTTGTGTTACTGTTCACCTGATGTTGTTACTGTTCATCTCATTTTGTTAATATTCACCTAATGTTGTTGCTGTTTACCTCATGTTGTTACTGTTCACCTCATGTTGTTAATGTTCACCTCATGTTTGTGCTGTTCACATCATTTTGTTACTGTTCACCTCATGTTGTTACTGTTCACCTCATGTTCTCAATGTTCACCATATATTATTACTTTTGACCTCATGTTGTTGCAGTTCACCTCATTATATTACTGTAGACCCCATGTTGTTACTGTTAACCTCATGTTGTTTCTGTTCACCTCATGTTATTACTGTTCACCTCATCTTGTTATTCTTATCCTCATTTTGTTACTGTTCACTTCATGTTGTTACTGTTCACCTCATGTTGTTAATGTTCACCTCATGTTGTCGTTGTTTACCTCATGTTGTTATGGTTCACTTCATGTTATTACTGTTCACCTCATGTAATTACTGTTCACCTCATATTGTAAATGTTCACCTAATGTTGTTGCTGTTCACCTCGTGTTCTTACTCTTCACCTCATGATGTTAATGTTCACCTCTTGTTCTTACTCTTATCCTCATTTTCTTTACTGTTCACTTCATGTTGTTACTGTTCACCTCATGTTGTTACTGCTCACCTCATGTTGTTAATGTTCACCTAATGTTGTTGCTGTTAAACTCATGTTGTTACTGTTCACCTCATGTTGTTGATGTTCACCTCATTTGTTACTCTTATCCTCATGTTGTTACTCTTATCCTCATTTTGTTACTGTTCAACTCATGTTGTTACTGTTCAACTCATGTTGTTAATGTTCACCTCATGTTTTTACTATTCACCTCCTGTTGTTAATGTTCACCTCATGTTGTTATGGTTCAACTCATCTTGTTACTTTTCATCTCATGTTATTACTGTTCACCTCATGTTGTTAATGTTCACGTCTTGTTGTTAATGTTCACCTCATGTTGGCAATGTTCACCTATTTGTGTTACTGTTCACCTGATGTTGTTACTGTTCACCTCATGATGTTAATGTTCACCTCTTGTTGTTACTGTTCACCTCATGTTGTTAATGTTCACCTCATGTTGTTACTCTTATCCTCATTTTGTTACTGTTCACTTCATGTTGTTACTGTTCACCTCATGTTCTTACTGTTCACCTCATGATGTTAATGTTCACCTCTTGTTGTTACTGTTCACCCAATGTTGTTAATGTTCACCTCATGTTGTTACTCTTATCCTCATTTTGTTACTGTTCACTTCATGTTGTTACTGTTCACCTCATGTTGTTACTGCTCACCTCATGTTGTTAATGTTCACCTAATGTTGTTGCTGTTCAACTCATGTTGTTACTGTTCACCTCATGTTGTTCATGTTCACCTCATGTTGTTACTCTTATCCTCATTTTGTTACTGTTCACTTCATGTTGTTACTGTTCACCTCATGTTGTTACAGTTCACCTCATGTTGTTAATGTTCACCTCATCTATTTACTATTCACCTCCTGTTGTTAATGTTCACCTCATGTTGTTAATGTTCACGTCTTGTTGTTAATGTTCACCTCATGTTGGCAATGTTCACCTATTTGTGTTACTGTTCACCTGATGTTGTTACTGTTCATCTCATTTTGTTAATATTCACCTAATGTTGTTGCTGTTTACCTCATGTTGTTACTGTTCACCTCATGTTGTTATTGTTCACCTCATGTTTGTGCTGTTCACATCATTTTGTTACTGTTCACCTCATGTTGTTACTGTTCACCTCATGTTCTCAATGTTCACCATATATTATTACTTTTGACCTCATGTTGTTGCAGTTCACCTCATTATATTACTGTAGACCCCATGTTGTTACTGTTAACCTCATGTTGTTTCTGTTCACCTCATGTTATTACTGTTCACCTCATCTTGTTATTCTTATCCTCATTTTGTTACTGTTCACTTCATGTTGTTACTGTTCACCTCATGTTGTTAATGTTCACCTCATGTTGTCGTTGTTTACCTCATGTTGTTATGGTTCACTTCATGTTGTTACTGTTCACCTCATGTTGTTACTGTTCACCTCATGTTATTACTGTTCACCTGATGTTGTTAATGTTCACGTCTTGTTGTTACTGTTCACCTCATGTTGTTACTGTTCACCTCCTGTTGTTAATGTTCACCTCATGTTGTTATGGTTCACCTCATGTTATTACTGTTCACCTCATGTTCTTACTGTTCACCTCATGTTGTTACTGTTCACCTCATGTTTTTATTGTTCACCTCATGTTTTTATTGTTCAACTCATATTATTACTGTTCACCTCATGTAATTACTGTTCACCTCGTGTTGTTCCTGTTCACCTCATGATGTTAATGTTCACCTCTTGTTGTTACTGTTCACCTCATGTTGTTAATGTTCACCTCATGTTGTTACTCTTATCCTCATTTTGTTACTGTTCACTTCATGTTGTTACTGTTCACCTCATGTTGTTACTGCTCACCTCATGTTGTGAATGTTCACCTAATGTTGTTGTTGTTCAACTCATGTTGTTACTGTTCACCTCAAGTTGTTACTGTTCACCTCATGTTGTCGATGTTCACCTCATCTTGTTACTGTTCACCTCGTGTTGTTAATGTTCACCTCATGTTGTTACTCTTATCCTCATTTTGTTACTGTTCACTTCATGTTGTTACTGTTCACTTCATGTTGTTAATGTTCATCTCATGTTGTCGTTTTTCACCTCATGTTGTTACTGTTCACCTCCTGTTGTTAATGTTCACCTCATGTTGTTATGGTTCACCTCATGTTGTTACTGTTCACCTCATGTTATTACTGTTCACCTCATGTTGTTACTGTTCACCTCATGTTTTTATTGTTCACCTCATGTTTTTACTGTTCACCTCATGTTATTACTGTTCACCTCATGTAATTACTGTTCACCTCATATTGTAAATGTTCACCTAATGTTGTTGCTGTTCACCTCGTGTTATTACTGTTCACCTCATGATGTTAATGTTCACGTCTTGTTGTTACTCTTATCCTCATTTTGTTACTGTTCACTTCATGTTGTTACTGTTCACCTCATGTTGTTACTGCTCACCTCATGTTGTTAATGTTCACCTAAAGTTGTTGCTGTTCAACTCATGTTGTTACTGTTCACCTCATGTTGTTCATGTTCACCTCATGTTGTTACTCTTATCCTCATTTTGTTACTGTTCACTTCATGTTGTTACTGTTCACCTCATGTTGTTACAGTTCACCTCATGTTGTTAATGTTCACCTCATCTATTTACTATTCACCTCCTGTTGTTAATGTTCACCTCATGTTGTTAATGTTCACGTCTTGTTGTTAATGTTCACCTCATGTTGGCAATGTTCACCTATTTGTGTTACTGTTCACCTGATGTTGTTACTGTTCATCTCATTTTGTTAATATTCACCTAATGTTGTTGCTGTTTACCTCATGTTGTTACTGTTCACCTCATGTTGTTAATGTTCACCTCATGTTTGTGCTGTTCACATCATTTTGTTACTGTTCACCTCATGTTGTTACTGTTCACCTCATGTTCTCAATGTTCACCATATATTATTACTTTTGACCTCATGTTGTTGCAGTTCACCTCATTATATTACTGTAGACCCCATGTTGTTACTGTTAACCTCATGTTGTTTCTGTTCACCTCATGTTATTACTGTTCACCTCATCTTGTTATTCTTATCCTCATTTTGTTACTGTTCACTTCATGTTGTTACTGTTCACCTCATGTTGTAAATGTTCACCTCATGTTGTCGTTGTTTACCTCATGTTGTTATGGTTCACTTCATGTTGTTACTGTTCACCTCATGTTGTTACTGTTCACCTCATGTTATTACTGTTCACCTGATGTTGTTAATGTTCACGTCTTGTTGTTACTGTTCACCTCATGTTGTTACTGTTCACCTCCTGTTGTTAATGTTCACCTCATGTTGTTATGGTTCACCTCATGTTATTACTGTTCACCTCATGTTCTTACTGTTCACCTCATGTTGTTACTGTTCACCTCATGTTTTTATTGTTCACCTCATGTTTTTATTGTTCAACTCATATTATTACTGTTCACCTCATGTAATTACTGTTCACCTCGTGTTGTTCCTGTTCACCTCATGATGTTAATGTTCACCTCTTGTTGTTACTGTTCACCTCATGTTGTTAATGTTCACCTCATCTTGTTATTCTTATCCTCATTTTGTTACTGTTCACTTCATGTTGTTACTGTTCACCTCATGTTGTAAATGTTCACCTCATGTTGTCGTTGTTTACCTCATGTTGTTATGGTTCACTTCATGTTGTTACTGTTCACCTCATGTTGTTACTGTTCACCTCATGTTATTACTGTTCACCTGATGTTGTTAATGTTCACGTCTTGTTGTTACTGTTCACCTCATGTTGTTACTGTTCACCTCCTGTTGTTAATGTTCACCTCATGTTGTTATGGTTCACCTCATGTTATTACTGTTCACCTCATGTTCTTACTGTTCACCTCATGTTGTTACTGTTCACCTCATGTTTTTATTGTTCACCTCATGTTTTTATTGTTCAACTCATATTATTACTGTTCACCTCATGTAATTACTGTTCACCTCGTGTTGTTCCTGTTCACCTCATGATGTTAATGTTCACCTCTTGTTGTTACTGTTCACCTCATGTTGTTAATGTTCACCTCATGTTGTTACTCTTATCCTCATTTTGTTACTGTTCACTTCATGTTGTTACTGTTCACCTCATGTTGTTACTGCTCACCTCATGTTGTGAATGTTCACCTAATGTTGTTGTTGTTCAACTCATGTTGTTACTGTTCACCTCAAGTTGTTACTGTTCACCTCATGTTGTCGATGTTCACCTCATCTTGTTACTGTTCACCTCGTGTTGTTAATGTTCACCTCATGTTGTTACTCTTATCCTCATTTTGTTACTGTTCACTTCATGTTGTTACTGTTCACTTCATGTTGTTAATGTTCATCTCATGTTGTCGTTTTTCACCTCATGTTGTTACTGTTCACCTCCTGTTGTTAATGTTCACCTCATGTTGTTATGGTTCACCTCATGTTGTTACTGTTCACCTCATGTTATTACTGTTCACCTCATGTTTTTACTGTTCACCTCATGTTATTACTGTTCACCTCATGTAATTACTGTTCACCTCATATTGTAAATGTTCACCTAATGTTGTTGCTGTTCACCTCGTGTTCTTACTGTTCACCTCATGATGTTAATGTTCACGTCTTGTTGTTACTGTTCACCTCATGTTGTTACTGTTCACCTCATGTTATTACTGTTCACCTGATGTTGTTAATGTTCACATCTTGTTGTTACTGTTCACCTCATGTTGTTACTGTTCACCTCCTGTTGTTAATGTTCACCTCATGTTGTTATGGTTCACCTCATGTTATTACTGTTCACCTCATGTTCTTACTGTTCACCTCATGTTGTTACTGTTCACCTCATGTTTTTATTGTTCACCTCATGTTTTTATTGTTCAACTCATATTATTACTGTTCACCTCATGTAATTACTGTTCACCTCGTGTTGTTCCTGTTCACCTCATGATGTTAATGTTCACCTCTTGTTGTTACTTTTCACCTCATGTTGTTAATGTTCACCTCATGTTGTTACTCTTATCCTCATTTTGTTACTGTTCACTTCATGTTGTTACTGTTCACCTCATGTTGTTACTGCTCACCTCATGTTGTGAATGTTCACCTAATGTTGTTGTTGTTCAACTCATGTTGTTACTGTTCACCTCAAGTTGTTACTGTTCACCTCATGTTGTCGATGTTCATCTCATCTTGTTACTGTTCACCTCGTGTTGTTAATGTTCACCTCATGTTGTTACTCTTATCCTCATTTTGTTACTGTTCACTTCATGTTCTTACTGTTCACCTCATGTTGTTACTGTTCACCTCATGTTTTTATTGTTCACCTCATGTTTTTATTGTTCAACTCATATTATTACTGTTCACCTCATGTAATTACTGTTCACCTCGTGTTGTTCCTGTTCACCTCATGATGTTAATGTTCACCTCTTGTTGTTACTGTTCACCTCATGTTGTTAATGTTCACCTCATGTTGTTACTCTTATCCTCATTTTGTTACTGTTCACTTCATGTTGTTACTGTTCACCTCATGTTGTTACTGCTCACCTCATGTTGTGAATGTTCACCTAATGTTGTTGTTGTTCAACTCATGTTGTTACTGTTCACCTCAAGTTGTTACTGTTCACCTCATGTTGTCGATGTTCACCTCATCTTGTTACTGTTCACCTCGTGTTGTTAATGTTCACCTCATGTTGTTACTCTTATCCTCATTTTGTTACTGTTCACTTCATGTTGTTACTGTTCACTTCATGTTGTTAATGTTCATCTCATGTTGTCGTTTTTCACCTCATGTTGTTACTGTTCACCTCCTGTTGTTAATGTTCACCTCATGTTGTTATGGTTCACCTCATGTTGTTACTGTTCACCTCATGTTATTACTGTTCACCTCATGTTTTTACTGTTCACCTCATGTTATTACTGTTCACCTCATGTAATTACTGTTCACCTCATATTGTAAATGTTCACCTAATGTTGTTGCTGTTCACCTCGTGTTCTTACTGTTCACCTCATGATGTTAATGTTCACGTCTTGTTGTCACTGTTCACCTCATGTTGTTACTGTTCACCTCATGTTATTACTGTTCACCTGATGTTGTTAATGTTCACATCTTGTTGTTACTGTTCACCTCATGTTGTTACTGTTCACCTCCTGTTGTTAATGTTCACCTCATGTTGTTATGGTTCACCTCATGTTATTACTGTTCACCTCATGTTCTTACTGTTCACCTCATGTTGTTACTGTTCACCTCATGTTTTTATTGTTCACCTCATGTTTTTATTGTTCAACTCATATTATTACTGTTCACCTCATGTAATTACTGTTCACCTCGTGTTGTTCCTGTTCACCTCATGATGTTAATGTTCACCTCTTGTTGTTACTTTTCACCTCATGTTGTTAATGTTCACCTCATGTTGTTACTCTTATCCTCATTTTGTTACTGTTCACTTCATGTTGTTACTGTTCACCTCATGTTGTTACTGCTCACCTCATGTTGTGAATGTTCACCTAATGTTGTTGTTGTTCAACTCATGTTGTTACTGTTCACCTCAAGTTGTTACTGTTCACCTCATGTTGTCGATGTTCACCTCATCTTGTTACTGTTCACCTCGTGTTGTTAATGTTCACCTCATGTTGTTACTCTTATCCTCATTTTGTTACTGTTCACTTCATGTTGTTACTGTTCACTTCATGTTGTTAATGTTCATCTCATGTTGTCGTTTTTCACCTCATGTTGTTACTGTTCACCTCCTGTTGTTAATGTTCACCTCATGTTGTTACTGTTCACCTCATGTTTTTACTGTTCACCTCATGTTATTACTGTTCACCTCGTGTAATTACTGTTCACCTCATGTTCTTAATGTTCACCTAATGTTGTTGCTGTTCACCTCGTGTTCTTACTGTTCACCTCATGTTGTTACTGTTCACCTCATGTTGTTATGGTTCACCTCATCTTGTTACTTTTCATCTCATGTTATTACTGTTCACCTCATGTTGTTAATGTTCACGTCTTGTTGTTACTGTTCACCTCATGTTGGCAATGTTCACCTATTTGTGTTACTGTTCCCGTCATGTTGTTACTGTTCATCTCATTTTGTTAATATTCACCTAATGTTGTTGCTGTTCACCTCATGTTGTTACTGTTCACCTCATGTTTTTATTGTTCACCTCATGTTTTTACTGTTCACCTCATGTTATTACTGTTCACCTCATGTAATTACTGTTCACCTCATATTGTAAATGTTCACCTAATGTTGTTGCTGTTCACCTCGTGTTCTTACTGTTCACCTCATGTTGTTACTGTTCACCTCTTGTTGTTATGGTTCACCTCATCTTGTTACTTTTCATCTCATGTTATTACTGTTCACCTCATGTTGTTAATGTTCACGTCTTGTTGTTACTGTTCACCTCATGTTGGCAATGTTCACCTATTTGTGTTACTGTTCACCTCATGTTGTTACTGTTCACCTCATGTTGTTACAGTTCACCTCATGTTCTCAATGTTCACCATATATTATTACTTTTGACCTCATGTTGTTGCAGTTCACCTCATTATATTACTGTAGACCCCATGTTGTTACTGTTAACCTCATGTTGTTTCTGTTCACCTCATGTTATTACTGTTCACCTCATGTTGTTATTCTTATTCTGATTTTGTTACTGTTCACTTCATGTTGTTACTGTTCACCTCATGTTGTTAATGTTCACCTCAAGTGTTCGTTGTTTACCTCATGTTGTTATGGTTCACTTCATGTTGTTACTGTTCACCTGATGTTGTTAATGTTCACGTCTTGTTACTGTTCACCTCATGTTGTTACTGTTCACCTCCTGTTGTTAATGTTCACCTCATGTTGTTATGGTTCACCTCATGTTATTACTGTTCACCTCATGTTCTTACTGTTCACCTCATGTTGTTACTGTTCACTTCATGTTGTTACTGTTCACCTCATGTTGTTATGGTTCACCTCATCTTGTTACTTTTCATCTCATGTTATTACTGTTCACCTCATGTTGTTAATGTTCACGTCTTGTTGTTACTGTTCACCTCATGTTGGCAATGTTCACCTATTTGTGTTACTGTTCCCGTCATGTTGTTACTGTTCATCTCATTTTTTTAATATTCACCTAATGTTGTTGCTGTTCACCTCATGTTGTTACTGTTCACCTCATGTTTTTATTGTTCACCTCATGTTTTTACTGTTCACCTCATGTTATTACTGTTCACCTCATGTAATTACTGTTCACCTCATATTGTAAATGTTCACCTAATGTTGTTGCTGTTCACCTCGTGTTCTTACTGTTCACCTCATGTTGTTACTGTTCACCTCTTGTTGTTATGGTTCACCTCATCTTGTTACTTTTCATCTCATGTTATTACTGTTCACCTCATGTTGGCAATGTTCACCTATTTGTGTTACTGTTCACCTCATGTTGTTACTGTTCACCTCATGTTGTTAATGTTCACGTCTTGTTGTTAATGTTCACCTCATGTTGGCAATGTTCACCTATTTGTGTTACTGTTCACCTGATGTTGTTACTGTTCATCTCATTTTGTTAATATTCACCTAATGTTGTTGCTGTTTACCTCATGTTGTTACTGTTCACCTCATGTTGTTAATGTTCACCTCTTGTTTGTGCTGTTCACATCATTTTGTTACTGTTCACCTCATGTTGTTATTGTTCACCTCATGTTCTCAATGTTCACCATATATTATTACTTTTGACCTCATGTTGTTGCAGTTCACCTCATTATATTACTGTAGACCCCATGTTGTTACTGTTAACCTCATGTTGTTTCTGTTCACCTCATGTTGTTACTGTTCACCTCATGTTGTTGATGTTCACCTCAAGTTGTCGTTGTTTACGTCATGTTGTGATGGTTCACTTCATGTTGTTACTGTTCACCTCATGTTGTTACTGTTCACCTCATGTTATTACTGTTCACCTGATGTTGTTAATGTTCACGTCTTGTTGTTACTGTTCACCTCATGTTGTTACTGTTCACCTCCTGTTGTTAATGTTCACCTCATGTTGTTATGGTTCACCTCATGTTATTACTGTTCACCTCATGTTCTTACTGTTCACCTCATGTTGTTACTGTTCACCTCATGTTGTTATGGTTCACCTCATCTTGTTACTTTTCATCTCATGTTATTACTGTTCACCTCATGTTGTTAATGTTCACGTCTTGTTGTTACTGTTCACCTCATGTTGGCAATGTTCACCTATTTGTGTTACTGTTCCCGTCATGTTGTTACTGTTCATCTCATTTTGTTAATATTCACCTAATGTTGTTGCTGTTCACCTCATGTTGTTACTGTTCACCTCATGTTTTTATTGTTCACCTCATGTTTTTACTGTTCACCTCATGTTATTACTGTTCACCTCATGTAATTACTGTTCACCTCATATTGTAAATGTTCACCTAATGTTGTTGCTGTTCACCTCGTGTTCTTACTGTTCACCTCATGTTGTTACTGTTCACCTCTTGTTGTTATGGTTCACCTCATCTTGTTACTTTTCATCTCATGTTATTACTGTTCACCTCATGTTGTTAATGTTCACGTCTTGTTGTTACTGTTCACCTCATGTTGGCAATGTTCACCTATTTGTGTTACTGTTCACCTCATGTTGTTACTGTTCACCTCATGTTGTTACAGTTCACCTCATGTTCTCAATGTTCACCATATATTATTACTTTTGACCTCATGTTGTTGCAGTTCACCTCATTATATTACTGTAGACCCCATGTTGTTACTGTTAACCTCATGTTGTTTCTGTTCACCTCATGTTATTACTGTTCACCTCATGTTGTTATTCTTATTCTGATTTTGTTACTGTTCACTTCATGTTGTTACTGTTCACCTCATGTTGTTAATGTTCACCTCAAGTGTTCGTTGTTTACCTCATGTTGTTATGGTTCACTTCATGTTGTTACTGTTCACCTGATGTTGTTAATGTTCACGTCTTGTTACTGTTCACCTCATGTTGTTACTGTTCACCTCCTGTTGTTAATGTTCACCTCATGTTGTTATGGTTCACCTCATGTTATTACTGTTCACCTCATGTTCTTACTGTTCACCTCATGTTGTTACTGTTCACTTCATGTTGTTACTGTTCACCTCATGTTGTTATGGTTCACCTCATCTTGTTACTTTTCATCTCATGTTATTACTGTTCACCTCATGTTGTTAATGTTCACGTCTTGTTGTTACTGTTCACCTCATGTTGGCAATGTTCACCTATTTGTGTTACTGTTCCCGTCATGTTGTTACTGTTCATCTCATTTTTTTAATATTCACCTAATGTTGTTGCTGTTCACCTCATGTTGTTACTGTTCACCTCATGTTTTTATTGTTCACCTCATGTTTTTACTGTTCACCTCATGTTATTACTGTTCACCTCATGTAATTACTGTTCACCTCATATTGTAAATGTTCACCTAATGTTGTTGCTGTTCACCTCGTGTTCTTACTGTTCACCTCATGTTGTTACTGTTCACCTCTTGTTGTTATGGTTCACCTCATCTTGTTACTTTTCATCTCATGTTATTACTGTTCACCTCATGTTGGCAATGTTCACCTATTTGTGTTACTGTTCACCTCATGTTGTTACTGTTCACCTCATGTTGTTAATGTTCACGTCTTGTTGTTAATGTTCACCTCATGTTGGCAATGTTCACCTATTTGTGTTACTGTTCACCTGATGTTGTTACTGTTCATCTCATTTTGTTAATATTCACCTAATGTTGTTGCTGTTTACCTCATGTTGTTACTGTTCACCTCATGTTGTTAATGTTCACCTCTTGTTTGTGCTGTTCACATCATTTTGTTACTGTTCACCTCATGTTGTTACTGTTCACCTCATGTTCTCAATGTTCACCATATATTATTACTTTTGACCTCATGTTGTTGCAGTTCACCTCATTATATTACTGTAGACCCCATGTTGTTACTGTTAACCTCATGTTGTTTCTGTTCACCTCATGTTGTTACTGTTCACCTCATGTTGTTGATGTTCACCTCAAGTTGTCGTTGTTTACGTCATGTTGTGATGGTTCACTTCATGTTGTTACTGTTCACCTCATGTTGTTACTGTTCACCTCATGTTATTACTGTTCACCTGATGTTGTTAATGTTCACGTCTTGTTGTTACTGTTCACCTCATGTTGTTACTGTTCACCTCCTGTTGTTAATGTTCACCTCATGTTGTTATGGTTCACCTCATGTTATTACTGTTCACCTCATGTTCTTACTGTTCACCTCATGTTGTTACTGTTCACCTCATGTTTTTATTGTTCACCTCATGTTTTTACTGTTCACCTCATGTTGTTACTGTTCACCTCATGTTTTTATTGTTCACCTCGTGTTGTTACTGTTCACCTCATATTGTTATGGTTCACCTCATGTTGTTACTGTTCACCTCGTGTTGTTCCTGTTCACCTCATGATGTTAATGTTCACCTCTTGTTGTTACTGTTCACCTCATGTTGTTACTGTTCACCTCATGTTGTTACTGTTCACCTCTTGTTGTTATGGTTCACCTCATCTTGTTACTTTTCATCTCATGTTATTACTGTTCACCTCATGTTGTTAATGTTCACGTCTTGTTGTTACTGTTCACCTCATATTGGCAATGTTCACCTCATGTTATTACTGTTCACCTCATGTTGTTACTGTTCACCTCATGTTTTTATTGTTCACCTCATGTTTTTATTGTTCAACTCATGTTATTACTGTTCACCTCATGTAATTACTGTTCACCTCGTGCTGTTACTGTTCACCTCATGTTGTTATGGTTCAGCTCATGTTGTTACTGTTCACCTCGTGTTGTTCCTTTTCACCTCATGGTGTTAATGTTCACCTCTTGTTGTTACTGTTCACCTCATGTTGTTAATGTTCACATCATGTTGTTACTCTTATCCTCATTTTGTTACTGTTCACTTCATGTTGTTACTGTTCACCTCATGTTGTTACTGCTCACCTCATGTTGTTAATGTTCACCTAATGTTGTTGCTGTTCAACTCATGTTGTTACTGTTCACCTCATGTTGTTAATGTTCACCTCATGTTGTTACTCTTATCCTCATGTTGTTACTGTTCACTTCATTATATTACTGTTCACCTCATGTTGTTATTCTTATCCTCATTTTGTTACTGTTCACTTCATGTTGTTACTGTTCACCTCATGTTGTTAATGTTCACCTCATGTTGTCATTGTTTACCTCATGTTGTTAATGTTCACGTCTTGTTGTTACTGTTCACCTCCTGTTGTTACTGTTCACCTCCTGTTGTTAATGTTCACCTCATGTTGTTATGGTTCACCTCATGTTATTACTGTTCACCTCATGTTATTACTGTTCACCTCATGTTGTTACTGTTCACCTCATGTTTTATTGTTCAACTCATATTATTACTGTTCACCTCATGTAATTACTGTTCACCTCGTGTTGTTCCTGTTCACCTCATGATGTTAATGTTCACCTCTTGTTGTTACTTTTCACCTCATGTTGTTAATGTTCACCTCATGTTGTTACTCTTATCCTCATTTTGTTACTGTTCACTTCATGTTGTTACTGTTCACCTCATGTTGTTACTGCTCACCTCATGTTGTGAATGTTCACCTCATGTTGTGAATGTTCACCTAATGTTGTTGTTGTTCAACTCATGTTGTTACTGTTCACCTCAAGTTGTTACTGTTCACCTCATGTTGTCGATGTTCACCTCATCTTGTTACTGTTCATCTCGTGTTGTTAATGTTCACCTCATGTTGTTACTCTTATCCTCATTTTGTTACTGTTCACTTCATGTTGTTACTGTTCACTTCATGTTGTTAATGTTCATCTCATGTTGTCGTTTTTCACCTCATGTTGTTACTGTTCACCTCCTGTTGTTAATGTTCACCTCATGTTGTTACTGTTCACCTCATGTTGTTATTGTTCACCTCATGTTATTACTGTTCACCTCATGTAATTACTGTTCACCTCATGTTTTTACTGTTCACCTCATGTTATTACTGTTCACATCGTGTAATTACTGTTCACCTCATGTTCTTAATGTTCACCTAATGTTGTTGCTGTTCACCTCGTGTTCTTACTGTTCACCTCATGTTGTTACTGTTCACCTCATGTTGTTATGGTTCACCTCATCTTGTTACTTTTCATCTCATGTTATTACTGTTCACCTCATGTTGTTAATGTTCACGTCTTGTTGTTACTGTTCACCTCATGTTGGCAATGTTCACCTATTTGTGTTACTGTTCCCGTCATGTTGTTACTGTTCATCTCATTTTGTTAATATTCACCTAATGTTGTTGCTGTTCACCTCATGTTGTTACTGTTCACCTCATGTTTTTATTGTTCACCTCATGTTTTTACTGTTCACCTCATGTTATTACTGTTCACCTCATGTAATTACTGTTCACCTCATATTGTAAATGTTCACCTAATGTTGTTGCTGTTCACCTCGTGTTCTTACTGTTCACCTCATGTTGTTACTGTTCACCTCTTGTTGTTATGGTTCACCTCATCTTGTTACTTTTCATCTCATGTTATTACTGTTCTCCTCATGTTGTTAATGTTCACGTCTTGTTGTTACTGTTCACCTCATATTGGCAATGTTCACCTATTTGTGTTACTGTTCACCTCATGTTGTTACTGTTCACCTCATGTTGTTACAGTTCACCTCATGTTCTCAATGTTCACCATATATTATTACTTTTGACCTCATGTTGTTGCAGTTCACCTCATTATATTACTGTAGACCCCATGTTGTTACTGTTAACCTCATGTTGTTTCTGTTCACCTCATGTTATTACTGTTCACCTCATGTTGTTATTCTTATTCTCATTTTGTTACTGTTCACTTCATGTTGTTACTGTTCACCTCATGTTGTTAATGTTCACCTCAAGTGTTCGTTGTTTACCTCATGTTGTTATGGTTCACTTCATGTTGTTACTGTTCACCTCATGTTGTTACTGTTCACCTCATGTTATTACTGTTCACCTGATGTTGTTAATGTTCACGTCTTGTTGTTACTGTTCACCTCATGTTGTTACTGTTCACCTCCTGTTGTTAATGTTCACCTCATGTTGTTATGGTTCACCTCATGTTATTACTGTTCACCTCATGTTCTTACTGTTCACCTCATGTTGTTACTGTTCACTTCATGTTGTTACTGTTCACCTCATGTTGTTATGGTTCACCTCATCTTGTTACTTTTCATCTCATGTTATTACTGTTCACCTCATGTTGTTAATGTTCACGTCTTGTTGTTACTGTTCACCTCATGTTGGCAATGTTCACCTATTTGTGTTACTGTTCCCGTCATGTTGTTACTGTTCATCTCATTTTTTTAATATTCACCTAATGTTGTTGCTGTTCACCTCATGTTGTTACTGTTCACCTCATGTTTTTATTGTTCACCTCATTTTTTTACTGTTCACCTCATGTTATTACTGTTCACCTCATGTAATTACTGTTCACCTCATATTGTAAATGTTCACCTAATGTTGTTGCTGTTCACCTCGTGTTCTTACTGTTCACCTCATGTTGTTACTGTTCACCTCTTGTTGTTATGGTTCACCTCATCTTGTTACTTTTCATCTCATGTTATTACTGTTCACCTCATGTTGTTAATGTTCACGTCTTGTTGTTACTGTTCACCTCATGTTGGCAATGTTCACCTATTTGTGTTACTGTTCACCTCATGTTGTTACTGTTCACCTCATGTTGTTACAGTTCACCTCATGTTCTCAATGTTCACCATATATTATTACTTTTGACCTCATGTTGTTGCAGTTCATCTCATTATATTACTGTAGACCCCATGTTGTTACTGTTAACCTCATGTTGTTTCTGTTCACCTCATGTTGTTACTGTTCACCTCATGTTGTTGATGTTCACCTCAAGTTGTCGTTGTTTACGTCATGTTGTTATGGTTCACTTCATGTTGTTACTGTTCACCTCATGTTGTTACTGTTCACCTCATGTTATTACTGTTCACCTGATGTTGTTAATGTTCACGTCTTGTTGTTACTGTTCACCTCATGTTGTTACTGTTCACCTCCTGTTGTTAATGTTCACCTCATGTTGTTATGGTTCACCTCATGTTATTACTGTTCACCTCATGTTCTTACTGTTCACCTCATGTTGTTACTGTTCACCTCATGTTTTTATTGTTCACCTCATGTTTTTATTGTTCAACTCATATTATTACTGTTCACCTCATGTAATTACTGTTCACCTCGTGTTGTTACTGTTCACCTCATATTGTTATGGTTCACCTCATGTTGTTACTGTTCACCTCGTGTTGTTCCTGTTCACCTCATGATGTTAATGTTCACCTCTTGTTGTTACTGTTCACCTCATGTTGTTAATGTTCACCTCATGTTGTTACTCTTATCCTCATTTTGTTACTGTTCACTTCATGTTGTTGTTGTTCAACTCATGTTATTACTGTTCACCTCATGTTATTACTGTTCACCTCATGTTGTTACTGTTCACCTCATGTTTTTATTGTTCACCTCATGTTTTTATTGTTCAACTCATGTTATTACTGTTCACCTCATGTAATTACTGTTCACCTCGTGCTGTTACTGTTCACCTCATGTTGTTATGGTTCAGCTCATGTTGTTACTGTTCACCTCGTGTTGTTCCTTTTCACCTCATGATGTTAATGTTCACCTCTTGTTGTTACTGTTCACCTCATGTTGTTAATGTTCACATCATGTTGTTACTCTTATCCTCATTTTGTTACTGTTCACTTCATGTTGTTACTGTTCACCTCATGTTGTTACTGCTCACCTCATGTTGTTAATGTTCACCTAATGTTGTTGCTGTTCAACTCATGTTGTTACTGTTCACCTCATGTTGTTAATGTTCACCTCATGTTGTTACTCTTATCCTCATGTTGTTACTGTTCACTTCATTATATTACTGTTCACCTCATGTTGTTATTCTTATCCTCATTTTGTTACTGTTCACTTCATGTTGTTACTGTTCACCTCATGTTGTTAATGTTCACCTCATGTTGTCGTTGTTTACCTCATGTTGTTAATGTTCACGTCTTGTTGTTACTGTTCACCTCCTGTTTATACTGTTCACCTCCTGTTGTTAATGTTCACCTCATGTTGTTATGGTTCACCTCATGTTATTACTGTTCACCTCATGTTATTACTGTTCACCTCATGTTGTTACTGTTCACCTCATGTTTTATTGTTCAACTCATGTTATTACTGTTCACCTCATGTAATTACTGTTCACCTCGTGTTGTTACTGTTCACCTCATGTTGTTATGGTTCACCTCATGTTGTTACTGTTCACCTCGTGTTGTTCCTGTTCACCTCATGATGTTAATGTTCACCTCTTGTTGTTACTGTTCACCTCATGTTGTTAATGTTCACCTCATGTTGTTACTCTTATCCTCATTTTGTTACTGTTCACTTCATGTTGTTACTGTTCACCTCAAGTTGTTACAGTTCACCTCATGTTGTTGATGTTCACCTCATCTTGTTACGGTTAACCTCGTGTTGTTAATGTTCACGTCATGATGTTACTCTTATCCTCATTTTGTTACGGTTCGCTTCATGTTGTTACTGTTCACTTCATGTTGTTAATGTTCACCTAATGTTGTCGTTTTTCACCTCATGTTGTTACTGTTCACCTCCTGTTGTTAATGTTCACCTCATGTTGTTGTGGTTCGCCTCATGTTGTTACTGTTCACCTCATGTTGTTGATGTTCACCTCATGTTGTTATTCTTATCCTCATGTTGTTACTGTTCACTTCATGTTGTTACTGTTCACCTCATGTTGTTACTATTCACCTCATGTTGTTAATGTTCACCTCTTGTTGTTACTGTTCACCTCATGTTGTTAATGTTCACCTCATGTTGTTACTCTTATCCTCATTTTGTTACTGTTCACTTCATGTTGTTAATGTTCACCTCATGTTGTTACTGCTCACCTCATGTTGTGAATGTTCACCTAATGTTGTTGTTGTTCAACTCATGTTATTACTGTTCACCTCATCTTGTTACTGTTCACCTCATGTTGTTAATGTTCACATCATGTTGTTACTCTTATCCTAATTTTTGTTACTGTTCACCTCATCTTGTTACTGTTCACCTCATGTTGTTACTGCTCACCTCATGTTGTTAATGTTCACCTAATGTTGTTGCTGTTCAACTCATGTTGTTACTGTTCACCTCATGTTGTTAATGTTCACCTCATGTTGTTACTCTTATCCTCATGTTGTTACTGTTCACTTCATTATATTACTGTAGACCCCATGTTGTTACTGTTAACCTCATGTTGTTAATGTTCACGTCTTGTTGTTACTGTTCACCTCCTGTTGTTACTGTTCACCTCCTGTTGTTAATGTTCACCTCATGTTGTTATGGTTCACCTCATGTTATTACTGTTCACCTCATGTTATTACTGTTCACCTCATGTTGTTACTGTTCACCTCATGTTTTTATTGTTCACCTCATGTTTTTACTGTTCACCTCATGTTATTACTGTTCACCTCATGTAATTACTGTTCACCTCATATTGTAAATGTTCACCTAATGTTGTTGCTGTTCACCTCGTGTTCTTACTGTTCACCTCATGTTGTTACTGTTCACCTCTTGTTGTTATGGTTCACCTCATCTTGTTACTTTTCATCTCATGTTATTACTGTTCACCTCATGTTGTTAATGTTCACGTCTTGTTGTTACTGTTCACCTCATGTTGGCAATGTTCACCTATTTGTGTTACTGTTCACCTCATGTTGTTACTGTTCACCTCATGTTGTTACAGTTCACCTCATGTTCTCAATGTTCACCATATATTATTACTTTTGACCTCATGTTGTTGCAGTTCACCTCATTATATTACTGTAGACCCCATGTTGTTACTGTTAACCTCATGTTGTTTCTGTTCACCTCATGTTGTTACTGTTCACCTCATGTTGTTGATGTTCACCTCAAGTTGTCGTTGTTTACCTCATGTTGTTATGGTTCACTTCATGTTGTTACTGTTCACCTCATGTTGTTAATGTTCACGTCTTGTTGTTACTGTTCACCTCATGTTGTTACTGTTCACCTCCTGTTGTTAATGTTCACCTCATGTTGTTATGGTTCACCTCATGTTATTACTGTTCACCTCATGTTCTTACTGTTCACCTCATGTTGTTACTGTTCACCTCATGTTTTTATTGTTCACCTCATGTTTTTATTGTTCAACTCATATTATTACTGTTCACCTCATGTAATTACTGTTCACCTCGTGTTGTTACTGTTCACCTCATGTTGTTATGGTTCAGCTCATGTTGTTACTGTTCACCTTGTGTTGTTCCTGTTCACCTCATGATGTTAATTTTCACCTCTTGTTGTTACTGTTCACCTCATGTTGTTACTGTTCACCTCATGTTGTTACTCTTATCCTCATTTTGTTACTGTTCACTTCATGTTGTTACTGTTCACCTCATGTTGTTACTGCTCACCTCATGTTGTTAATGTTCACCTAATGTTGTTGCTCTTCAACTCATGTTGATAATGTTCACCTCAAGTTGTTACTGTTCACCTCATGATGTTGATTTTCACCTCATCTTGTTACTGTTCACCTCGTGTTGTTAATGTTCACCTCATGTTGTTACTCTTATCCTCTTTTTGTTACTGTTCACTTCATGTTGTTACTGTTCACTTCATGTTGTTAATGTTCACCTCATGTTGTCGTTTTTCACCTCATGTTGTTACTGTTCACCTCCTGTTGATAATGTTCACCTCATGTTGTTATGGTTCACCTCATGTTGTTACTGTTCACCTCATGTTTTTATTGTTCACCTCATGTTTTTACTGTTCACCTCATGTTATTACTGTTCACCTCATGTAATTACTGTTCACCTCATATTGTAAATGTTCACCTAATGTTGTTGCTGTTCAACTCATGTTGTTACTGTTCACCTCAAGTTGTTACTGTTCACCTCATGTTGTTGATGTTCACCTCATCTTGTTACGGTTAACCTCGTGTTGTTAATGTTCATGTCATGTTGTTACTCTTATCCTCATTTTGTTACTGTTCACTTCATGTTGTTAATGTTCACCTAATGTTGTCGTTTTTCACCTCATGTTGTTACTGTTCACCTCCTGTTGTTAATGTTCACCTCATGTTGTTGTGGTTCGCCTCATGTTGTTACTGTTCACCTCATGTTGTTGATGTTCACCTCATGTGGTTATTCTTATCCTCATGTTGTTACTGTTCACTTCATGTTGTTACTGTTCACCTCATGTTGTTACTGTTCACCTCATGTTGTTAATGTTCACCTCATGTTTGTGCTGTTCACATCATTTTGTTACTGTTCACCTCATGTTGTTACTGTTCACCTCATGTTCTCAATGTTCACCAAATATTATTACTTTTGACCTCATGTTGTTACTCTTATCCTCATTTTGTTACTGTTCACTTCATGTTGTTACTGTTCACCTCATGTTGTTACTGCTCACCTCATGTTGTTAATGTTCACCTAATGTTGTTGCTCTTCAACTCATGTTGATAATGTTCACCTCAAGTTGTTACTGTTCACCTCATGATGTTGATTTTCACCTCATCTTGTTACTGTTCACCTCGTGTTGTTAATGTTCACCTCATGTTATTACTGTTCACCTCATGTAATTACTGTTCACCTCATATTGTAAATGTTCACCTAATGTTGTTGCTGTTCAACTCATGTTGTTACTGTTCACCTCAAGTTGTTACTGTTCACCTCATGTTGTTGATGTTCACCTCATCTTGTTACGGTTAACCTCGTGTTGTTAATGTTCATGTCATGTTGTTACTCTTATCCTCATTTTGTTACTGTTCACTTCATGTTGTTAATGTTCACCTAATGTTGTCGTTTTTCACCTCATGTTGTTACTGTTCACCTCCTGTTGTTAATGTTCACCTCATGTTGTTGTGGTTCGCCTCATGTTGTTACTGTTCACCTCATGTTGTTGATGTTCACCTCATGTGGTTATTCTTATCCTCATGTTGTTACTGTTCACTTCATGTTGTTACTGTTCACCTCATGTTGTTACTGTTCACCTCATGTTGTTAATGTTCACCTCATGTTTGTGCTGTTCACTTCATGTTGTTACTGTTCACCTCATGTTGTTACTGCTCACCTCATGTTGTTAATGTTCACCTAATGTTGTTGCTCTTCAACTCATGTTGATAATGTTCACCTCAAGTTGTTACTGTTCACCTCATGATGTTGATTTTCACCTCATCTGGTTACTGTTCACCTCGTGTTGTTAATGTTCACCTCATGTTGTTACTCTTATCCTCTTTTTGTTACTGTTCACTTCATGTTGTTACTGTTCACTTCATGTTGTTAATGTTCACCTCATGTTGTCGTTTTTCACCTCATGTTGTTACTGTTCACCTCCTGTTGTTAATGTTCACCTCATGTTGTTATGGTTCACCTCATGTTGTTACTGTTCACCTCATGTTGTTACTGTTCACCTCATGTTTTTATTGTTCACCTCATGTTTTTACTGTTCACCTCATGTTATTACTGTTCACCTCATGTAATTACTGTTCACCTCATATTGTAAATGTTCACCTAATGTTGTTGCTGTTCAACTCATGTTGTTACTGTTCACCTCAAGTTGTTACTGTTCACCTCATGTTGTTGATGTTCACCTCATCTTGTTACGGTTAACCTCGTGTTGTTAATGTTCATGTCATGTTGTTACTCTTATCCTCATTTTGTTACTGTTCACTTCATGTTGTTAATGTTCACCTAATGTTGTCGTTTTTCACCTCATGTTGTTACTGTTCACCTCCTGTTGTTAATGTTCACCTCATGTTGTTGTGGTTCGCCTCATGTTGTTACTGTTCACCTCATGTTGTTGATGTTCACCTCATGTGGTTATTCTTATCCTCATGTTGTTACTGTTCACTTCATGTTGTTACTGTTCACCTCATGTTGTTACTGTTCACCTCATGTTGTTAATGTTCACCTCATGTTTGTGCTGTTCACATCATTTGTTACTGTTCACCTCATGTTGTTACTGTTCACCTCATGTTCTCAATGTTCACCAAATATTATTACTTTTGACCTCATGTTGTTGCAGTTCACCTCATTATATTACTGTAGACCCCTTGTTGTTACTGTTAACCTCATGTTGTTTCTGTTCACCTCATGTTATTACTGTTCACCTCATGTTGTTATTCTTATCCTCATTTTGTTACTGTTCACTTCATGTTGTTACTGTTCACCTCATGTTGTCGTTGTTTACCTCATGTTGTTATGGTTCACTTCATGTTGTTACTGTTCACCTCATGTTGTTACTGTTCACCTCATGTTATTACTGTTCACCTGATGTTGTTAATGTTCACGTCTTGTTGTTACTGTTCACCTCATGTTGTTACTGTTCACCTCCTGCTGTTAATGTTCACCTCATGTTGTTATGGTTCACCTCATGTTATTACTGTTCACCTCATGTTCTTACTGTTCACCTCATGTTGTTACTGTTCACCTCATGTTTTTATTGTTCACCTCATGTTTTTATTGTTCAACTCATGTTATTACTGTTCACCTCATGTAATTACTGTTCACCTCGTGTTGTAACTCTTCACCTAATGTTGTTATGGTTCACCTCATGTTGTTACTGTTCACCTTGTGTTGTTCCTGTTCACCTCATGATGTTAATTTTCACCTCTTGTTGTTACTGTTCACCTCATGTTGTTACTGTTCACCTCATGTTGTTACTCTTATCCTCATTTTGTTACTGTTCACTTCATGTTGTTACTGTTCACCTCATGTTGTTACTGCTCACCTCATGTTGTTAATGTTCACCTAATGTTGTTGCTCTTCAACTCATGTTGATAATGTTCACCTCAAGTTGTTACTGTTCACCTCATGTTGTTGATTTTCACCTCATCTTGTTACTGTTCACCTCGTGTTGTTAATGTTCACCTCATGTTGTTACTCTTATCCTCATTTTGTTACTGTTCACTTCATGTTGTTACTGTTCACCTCATGTAATTACTGTTCACCTCATATTGTAAATGTTCACCTAATGTTGTTGCTGTTCAACTCATGTTGTTACTGTTCACCTCAAGTTGTTACTGTTCACCTCATGTTGTTGATGTTCACCTCATCTTGTTACGGTTAACCTCGTGTTGTTAATGTTCATGTCATGTTGTTACTCTTATCCTCATTTTGTTACTGTTCACTTCATGTTGTTAATGTTCACCTAATGTTGTCGTTTTTCACCTCATGTTGTTACTGTTCACCTCCTGTTGTTAATGTTCACCTCATGTTGTTGTGGTTCGCCTCATGTTGTTACTGTTCACCTCATGTTGTTGATGTTCACCTCATGTGGTTATTCTTATCCTCATGTTGTTACTGTTCACTTCATGTTGTTACTGTTCACCTCATGTTGTTACTGTTCACCTCATGTTGTTAATGTTCACCTCATGTTTGTGCTGTTCACTTCATGTTGTTACTGTTCACCTCATGTTGTTACTGCTCACCTCATGTTGTTAATGTTCACCTAATGTTGTTGCTCTTCAACTCATGTTGATAATGTTCACCTCAAGTTGTTACTGTTCACCTCATGATGTTGATTTTCACCTCATCTTGTTACTGTTCACCTCGTGTTGTTAATGTTCACCTCATGTTGTTACTCTTATCCTCTTTTTGTTACTGTTCACTTCATGTTGTTACTGTTCACTTCATGTTGTTAATGTTCACCTCATGTTGTCGTTTTTCACCTCATGTTGTTACTGTTCACCTCCTGTTGTTAATGTTCACCTCATGTTGTTATGGTTCACCTCATGTTGTTACTGTTCACCTCATGTTGTTACTGTTCACCTCATGTTTTTATTGTTCACCTCATGTTTTTACTGTTCACCTCATGTTATTACTGTTCACCTCATGTAATTACTGTTCACCTCATATTGTAAATGTTCACCTAATGTTGTTGCTGTTCAACTCATGTTGTTACTGTTCACCTCAAGTTGTTACTGTTCACCTCATGTTGTTGATGTTCACCTCATCTTGTTACGGTTAACCTCGTGTTGTTAATGTTCATGTCATGTTGTTACTCTTATCCTCATTTTGTTACTGTTCACTTCATGTTGTTAATGTTCACCTAATGTTGTCGTTTTTCACCTCATGTTGTTACTGTTCACCTCCTGTTGTTAATGTTCACCTCATGTTGTTGTGGTTCGCCTCATGTTGTTACTGTTCACCTCATGTTGTTGATGTTCACCTCATGTGGTTATTCTTATCCTCATGTTGTTACTGTTCACTTCATGTTGTTACTGTTCACCTCATGTTGTTACTGTTCACCTCATGTTGTTAATGTTCACCTCATGTTTGTGCTGTTCACATCATTTGTTACTGTTCACCTCATGTTGTTACTGTTCACCTCATGTTCTCAATGTTCACCAAATATTATTACTTTTGACCTCATGTTGTTGCAGTTCACCTCATTATATTACTGTAGACCCCTTGTTGTTACTGTTAACCTCATGTTGTTTCTGTTCACCTCATGTTATTACTGTTCACCTCATGTTGTTATTCTTATCCTCATTTTGTTACTGTTCACTTCATGTTGTTACTGTTCACCTCATGTTGTCGTTGTTTACCTCATGTTGTTATGGTTCACTTCATGTTGTTACTGTTCACCTCATGTTGTTACTGTTCACCTCATGTTGTTACTGTTCACCTCATGTTATTACTGTTCACCTGATGTTGTTAATGTTCACGTCTTGTTGTTACTGTTCACCTCATGTTGTTACTGTTCACCTCCTGCTGTTAATGTTCACCTCATGTTGTTATGGTTCACCTCATGTTATTACTGTTCACCTCATGTTCTTACTGTTCACCTCATGTTGTTACTGTTCACCTCATGTTTTTATTGTTCACCTCATGTTTTTATTGTTCAACTCATGTTATTACTGTTCACCTCATGTAATTACTGTTCACCTCGTGTTGTAACTCTTCACCTAATGTTGTTATGGTTCACCTCATGTTGTTACTGTTCACCTTGTGTTGTTCCTGTTCACCTCATGATGTTAATTTTCACCTCTTGTTGTTACTGTTCACCTCATGTTGTTACTGTTCACCTCATGTTGTTACTCTTATCCTCATTTTGTTACTGTTCACTTCATGTTGTTACTGTTCACCTCATGTTGTTACTGCTCACCTCATGTTGTTAATGTTCACCTAATGTTGTTGCTCTTCAACTCATGTTGATAATGTTCACCTCAAGTTGTTACTGTTCACCTCATGTTGTTGATTTTCACCTCATCTTGTTACTGTTCACCTCGTGTTGTTAATGTTCACCTCATGTTGTTACTCTTATCCTCATTTTGTTACTGTTCACTTCATGTTGTTACTGTTCACCTCATGTTGTTACTGCTCACCTCATGTTGTTAATGTTCACCTAATGTTGTTGCTGTTCAACTCATGTTGTTACTGTTCACCTCATGTTGTTAATGTTCACCTCATGTTGTTACTCTTATCCTCATGTTGTTACTGTTCACTTCATTATATTACTGTAGACCCCATGTTGTTACTGTTAACCTCATGTTGTTTCTGTTCACCTCATGTTATTACTGTTCACCTCATGTTGTTATTCTTATCCTCATTTTGTTACTGTTCACTTCATGTTGTTACTGTTCACCTCATGTTGTTAATGTTCACCTCATGTTGTCGTTGTTTACCTCATGTTGTTAATGTTCACGTCTTGTTGTTACTGTTCACCTCCTGTTGTTACTGTTCACCTCCTGTTGTTAATGTTCACCTCATGTTGTTATGGTTCACCTCATGTTATTACTGTTCACCTCATGTTATTACTGTTCACCTCATGTTGTTACTGTTCACCTCATGTTTTATTGTTCAACTCATGTTTTTACTGTTCACCTCATGTAATTACTGTTCACCTCGTGTTGTTACTGTTCACCTCATGTTGTTATGGTTCACCTCATGTTGTTACTGTTCACCTCGTGTTGTTCCTGTTCACCTCATGATGTTAATGTTCACCTCATGTTTGTGCTGTTCACATCATTTTGTTACTGTTCACCTCATGTTGTTACTGTTCACCTCATGTTCTTAATGTTCACCATATATTATTACTTTTGACCTCATTTTGTTGCAGTTCACCTCATTATATTACGGTAGACCCCATGTTGTTACTGTCATCCTCATGTTGTTTCTGTTCACCTCATGTTATTACTGTTCACCTCATGTTGTTATTCTTATCCTCATTTTGTTACTGTTCACTTCATGTTATTACTGTTCACCTCATGTTGTTACTGTTCACCTCATGTTGTTACTGTTCACGTCTTGTTACTGTTCACCTCATGTTGTTACTGTTCACCTCATGTTTTTATTGTTCACCTCATGTTTTTATTGTTCAACTCATGTTATTACTGTTCACCTCATGTAATTACTGTTCAGCTCGTGTTGTTACTGTTCACCTCATGTTGTTATGGTTCAGCTCATGTTGTTACTGTTCACCTCGTGTTGTTCCTTTTCACCTCATGATGTTAATGTTCACCTCTTGTTGTTACTGTTCACCTCATGTTGTTAATGTTCACATCATGTTGTTACTCTTATCCTCATTTTGTTACTGTTCACTTCATGTTGTTACTGTTCACCTCATGTTGTTACTGCTCACCTCATGTTGTTAATGTTCACCTAATGTTGTTGCTGTTCAACTCATGTTGTTACTGTTCACCTCATGTTGTTAATGTTCACCTCATGTTGTTACTCTTATCCTCATGTTGTTACTGTTCACTTCATTATATTACTGTAGACCCCATGTTGTTACTGTTAACCTCATGTTGTTTCTGTTCACCTCATGTTATTACTGTTCACCTCATGTTGTTATTCTTATCCTCATTTTGTTACTGTTCACTTCATGTTGTTACTGTTCACCTCATGTTGTTAATGTTCACCTCATGTTGTCGTTGTTTACCTCATGTTGTTAATGTTCACGTCTTGTTGTTACTGTTCACCTCCTGTTGTTACTGTTCACCTCCTGTTGTTAATGTTCACCTCATGTTGTTATGGTTCACCTCATGTTATTACTGTTCACCTCATGTTATTACTGTTCACCTCATGTTGTTACTGTTCACCTCATGTTTTTACTGTTCACCTCATGTTATTACTGTTCACCTCATGTAATTACTGTTCACCTCATATTGTAAATGTTCACATAATGTTGTTGCTGTTCACCTCGTGTTCTTACTGTTCACCTCATGATGTTAATGTTCACCTCTTGTTGTTACTGTTCACCTCATGTTGTTAATGTTCACCTCATGTTGTTACTCTTATCCTCATTTTGTTACTGTTCACTTCATGTTGTTACTGTTCACCTCATGTTGTTACTGCTCACCTCTTGTTGTTAATGTTCACCTAATGTTATTGCTGTTCAACTCATGTTGTTACTGTTCACCTCATGTTGTTGATGTTCACCTCATGTTGTTACTCTTATCCTCATTTTGTTACTGTTCACTTCATGTTGTTACTGTTCACCTCATGTTGTTACTGTTCACCTCATGTTGTTAATGTTCACCTCATGTTTTTACTATTCACCTCCTGTTGTTAATGTTCACCTCATGTTGTTATGGTTCACCTCATCTTTTTACTTTTCATCTCATGTTATTACTGTTCACCTCATGTTGTTAATGTTCACGTCTTGTTGTTACTGTTCACCTCATGTTGGCAATGTTCACCTATTTGTGTTACTGTTCCCCTCATGTTGTTACTGTTCATCTCATTTTGTTAATATTCACCTAATGTTGTTGCTGTTCACCTCATGTTGTTACTGTTCACCTCATGTTTTTATTGTTCACCTCATGTTTTTACTGTTCACCTCATGTTATTACTGTTCACCTCATGTAATTACTGTTCACCTCATATTGTAAATGTTCACCTAATGTTGTTGCTGTTCACCTCGTGTTCTTACTGTTCACCTCATGATGTTAATGTTCACCTCTGGTTGTTACTGTTCACCTCATGTTGTTAATGTTCACCTCATGTTGTTACTCTTATCCTCATTTTGTTACTGTTCACTTCATGTTGTTACTGTTCACCTCAGGTTGTTACTGCTCACCTCATGATGTTAATGTTCACCTTATGTTGTTGCTGTTCAACTCATGTTGTTACTGTTCACCTCATGTTGTTGATGTTCACCTCATGTTGTTACTATTATCCTCATTTTGTTACTGTTCACTTCATGTTGTTACTGTTCACCTCATGTTGTTACTGTTCACCTCATGTTGTTAATGTTCACCTCATGTTTTTACTATTCACCTCCTGTTGATAATGTTCACCTCATGTTGTTATGGTTCACCTCATCTTGTTACTTTTCATCTCATGTTATTACTGTTCACCTCATGTTGTTAATGTTCACGTCTTGTTGTTACTGTTCACCTCATGTTGGCAAAATTCACCTATTTGTGTTACTGTTCACCTCATGTTGTTACTGTTCATCTCATTTTGTTAATATTCACCTAATATTGTTGCTGTTTACCCCATGTTGTTACTGTTCACCTCATGTTGTTAATGTTCACCTCATGTTTGTGCTGTTCACATCCTTTTGTTACTGTTCACCTCATGTTGTTACTGTTCACCTCATGTTCTTAATGTTCACCATATATTATTACTTTTGACCTCATGTTGTTGCAGTTCACCTCATTAAATTACTCTAGACCTCATGTTTTTATTGTTCACCTCATGTTTTTATTGTTCAACTCATGTTATTACTGTTCACCTCATGTAATTACTGTTCACCTCGTGTTGTAACTGTTGTTATGGTTCACCTCATGGTGTTACTGTTCACCTTGTGTTGTTCCTGTTCACCTCATGATGTTAATTTTCACCTCATGTTGTTACTGTTCACCTCATGTTGTTACTGTTCACCTCATGTTGTTATTCTTATCCTCATTTTGTTACTGTTCACTTCATGTTGTTACTGTTCACCTCATGTTGTTACTGCTCACCTCATGTTGTTAATGTTCACCTAATGTTGTTGCTGTTCAACTCATGTTGTTAATGTTCACCTCAAGTTATTACTGTTCACCTCATGTTGTTGATGTTCACCTCATCTTGTTACTGTTCACCTCGTGTTGTTAATGTTCAACTCATGTTGTTACTCTTATCCTCATTTTGTTACTGTTCACTTCATGTTGTTACTGTTCACTTCATGTTGTTAATGTTCACCTCATGTTGTTATGGTTCACCTCATCTTGTTACTTTTCATCTCATGTTATTACTGTTCACCTCATGTTGTTAATGTTCACCTCTTGTTGTTACTGTTCACCTAATGTTGGCAATGTTCACCTATTTGTGTTACTGTTCCCCTCATGTTGTTACTGTTCATCTCATTTTGTTAATATTCACCTAATGTTGTTGCTGTTCACCTCATGTTGTTAATGTTCACATCATGTTGTTAATGTTCACCTCATGTTTGTGCTGTTCACATCATTTGTTACTGTTCACCTCATGTTGTTACTGTTCACCTCATGTTCTCAATGTTCACCAAATATTATTACTTTTGACCTCATGTTGTTGCAGTTCACCTCATTATATTACTGTAGACCCCTTGTTGTTACTGTTAACCTCATGTTGTTTCTGTTCACCTCATGTTATTACTGTTCACCTCATGTTGTTATTCTTATCCTCATTTTGTTACTGTTCACTTCATGTTGTTACTGTTCACCTCATGTTGTCGTTGTTTACCTCATGTTGTTATGGTTCACTTCATGTTGTTACTGTTCACCTCATGTTGTTACTGTTCACCTCATGTTATTACTGTTCACCTGATGTTGTTAATGTTCACGTCTTGTTGTTACTGTTCACCTCATGTTGTTACTGTTCACCTCCTGCTGTTAATGTTCACCTCATGTTGTTATGGTTCACCTCATGTTATTACTGTTCACCTCATGTTCTTACTGTTCACCTCATGTTGTTACTGTTCACCTCATGTTTTTATTGTTCACCTCATGTTTTTATTGTTCAACTCATGTTATTACTGTTCACCTCATGTAATTACTGTTCACCTCGTGTTGTAACTCTTCACCTAATGTTGTTATGGTTCACCTCATGTTGTTACTGTTCACCTTGTGTTGTTCCTGTTCACCTCATGATGTTAATTTTCACCTCTTGTTGTTACTGTTCACCTCATGTTGTTACTGTTCACCTCATGTTGTTACTCTTATCCTCATTTTGTTACTGTTCACTTCATGTTGTTACTGTTCACCTCATGTTGTTACTGCTCACCTCATGTTGTTAATGTTCACCTAATGTTGTTGCTCTTCAACTCATGTTGATAATGTTCACCTCAAGTTGTTACTGTTCACCTCATGTTGTTGATTTTCACCTCATCTTGTTACTGTTCACCTCGTGTTGTTAATGTTCACCTCATGTTGTTACTCTTATCCTCATTTTGTTACTGTTCACTTCATGTTGTTACTGTTCACCTCATGTAATTACTGTTCACCTCATATTGTAAATGTTCACCTAATGTTGTTGCTGTTCAACTCATGTTGTTACTGTTCACCTCAAGTTGTTACTGTTCACCTCATGTTGTTGATGTTCACCTCATCTTGTTACGGTTAACCTCGTGTTGTTAATGTTCATGTCATGTTGTTACTCTTATCCTCATTTTGTTACTGTTCACTTCATGTTGTTAATGTTCACCTAATGTTGTCGTTTTTCACCTCATGTTGTTACTGTTCACCTCCTGTTGTTAATGTTCACCTCATGTTGTTGTGGTTCGCCTCATGTTGTTACTGTTCACCTCATGTTGTTGATGTTCACCTCATGTGGTTATTCTTATCCTCATGTTGTTACTGTTCACTTCATGTTGTTACTGTTCACCTCATGTTGTTACTGTTCACCTCATGTTGTTAATGTTCACCTCATGTTTGTGCTGTTCACTTCATGTTGTTACTGTTCACCTCATGTTGTTACTGCTCACCTCATGTTGTTAATGTTCACCTAATGTTGTTGCTCTTCAACTCATGTTGATAATGTTCACCTCAAGTTGTTACTGTTCACCTCATGATGTTGATTTTCACCTCATCTTGTTACTGTTCACCTCGTGTTGTTAATGTTCACCTCATGTTGTTACTCTTATCCTCTTTTTGTTACTGTTCACTTCATGTTGTTACTGTTCACTTCATGTTGTTAATGTTCACCTCATGTTGTCGTTTTTCACCTCATGTTGTTACTGTTCACCTCCTGTTGTTAATGTTCACCTCATGTTGTTATGGTTCACCTCATGTTGTTACTGTTCACCTCATGTTGTTACTGTTCACCTCATGTTTTTATTGTTCACCTCATGTTTTTACTGTTCACCTCATGTTATTACTGTTCACCTCATGTAATTACTGTTCACCTCATATTGTAAATGTTCACCTAATGTTGTTGCTGTTCAACTCATGTTGTTACTGTTCACCTCAAGTTGTTACTGTTCACCTCATGTTGTTGATGTTCACCTCATCTTGTTACGGTTAACCTCGTGTTGTTAATGTTCATGTCATGTTGTTACTCTTATCCTCATTTTGTTACTGTTCACTTCATGTTGTTAATGTTCACCTAATGTTGTCGTTTTTCACCTCATGTTGTTACTGTTCACCTCCTGTTGTTAATGTTCACCTCATGTTGTTGTGGTTCGCCTCATGTTGTTACTGTTCACCTCATGTTGTTGATGTTCACCTCATGTGGTTATTCTTATCCTCATGTTGTTACTGTTCACTTCATGTTGTTACTGTTCACCTCATGTTGTTACTGTTCACCTCATGTTGTTAATGTTCACCTCATGTTTGTGCTGTTCACATCATTTGTTACTGTTCACCTCATGTTGTTACTGTTCACCTCATGTTCTCAATGTTCACCAAATATTATTACTTTTGACCTCATGTTGTTGCAGTTCACCTCATTATATTACTGTAGACCCCTTGTTGTTACTGTTAACCTCATGTTGTTTCTGTTCACCTCATGTTATTACTGTTCACCTCATGTTGTTATTCTTATCCTCATTTTGTTACTGTTCACTTCATGTTGTTACTGTTCACCTCATGTTGTCGTTGTTTACCTCATGTTGTTATGGTTCACTTCATGTTGTTACTGTTCACCTCATGTTGTTACTGTTCACCTCATGTTGTTACTGTTCACCTCATGTTATTACTGTTCACCTGATGTTGTTAATGTTCACGTCTTGTTGTTACTGTTCACCTCATGTTGTTACTGTTCACCTCCTGCTGTTAATGTTCACCTCATGTTGTTATGGTTCACCTCATGTTATTACTGTTCACCTCATGTTCTTACTGTTCACCTCATGTTGTTACTGTTCACCTCATGTTTTTATTGTTCACCTCATGTTTTTATTGTTCAACTCATGTTATTACTGTTCACCTCATGTAATTACTGTTCACCTCGTGTTGTAACTCTTCACCTAATGTTGTTATGGTTCACCTCATGTTGTTACTGTTCACCTTGTGTTGTTCCTGTTCACCTCATGATGTTAATTTTCACCTCTTGTTGTTACTGTTCACCTCATGTTGTTACTGTTCACCTCATGTTGTTACTCTTATCCTCATTTTGTTACTGTTCACTTCATGTTGTTACTGTTCACCTCATGTTGTTACTGCTCACCTCATGTTGTTAATGTTCACCTAATGTTGTTGCTCTTCAACTCATGTTGATAATGTTCACCTCAAGTTGTTACTGTTCACCTCATGTTGTTGATTTTCACCTCATCTTGTTACTGTTCACCTCGTGTTGTTAATGTTCACCTCATGTTGTTACTCTTATCCTCATTTTGTTACTGTTCACTTCATGTTGTTACTGTTCACCTCATGTTGTTACTGCTCACCTCATGTTGTTAATGTTCACCTAATGTTGTTGCTGTTCAACTCATGTTGTTACTGTTCACCTCATGTTGTTAATGTTCACCTCATGTTGTTACTCTTATCCTCATGTTGTTACTGTTCACTTCATTATATTACTGTAGACCCCATGTTGTTACTGTTAACCTCATGTTGTTTCTGTTCACCTCATGTTATTACTGTTCACCTCATGTTGTTATTCTTATCCTCATTTTGTTACTGTTCACTTCATGTTGTTACTGTTCACCTCATGTTGTTAATGTTCACCTCATGTTGTCGTTGTTTACCTCATGTTGTTAATGTTCACGTCTTGTTGTTACTGTTCACCTCCTGTTGTTACTGTTCACCTCCTGTTGTTAATGTTCACCTCATGTTGTTATGGTTCACCTCATGTTATTACTGTTCACCTCATGTTATTACTGTTCACCTCATGTTGTTACTGTTCACCTCATGTTTTATTGTTCAACTCATGTTTTTACTGTTCACCTCATGTAATTACTGTTCACCTCGTGTTGTTACTGTTCACCTCATGTTGTTATGGTTCACCTCATGTTGTTACTGTTCACCTCGTGTTGTTCCTGTTCACCTCATGATGTTAATGTTCACCTCATGTTTGTGCTGTTCACATCATTTTGTTACTGTTCACCTCATGTTGTTACTGTTCACCTCATGTTCTTAATGTTCACCATATATTATTACTTTTGACCTCATTTTGTTGCAGTTCACCTCATTATATTACGGTAGACCCCATGTTGTTACTGTCATCCTCATGTTGTTTCTGTTCACCTCATGTTATTACTGTTCACCTCATGTTGTTATTCTTATCCTCATTTTGTTACTGTTCACTTCATGTTATTACTGTTCACCTCATGTTGTTACTGTTCACCTCATGTTGTTACTGTTCACGTCTTGTTACTGTTCACCTCATGTTGTTACTGTTCACCTCATGTTTTTATTGTTCACCTCATGTTTTTATTGTTCAACTCATGTTATTACTGTTCACCTCATGTAATTACTGTTCAGCTCGTGTTGTTACTGTTCACCTCATGTTGTTATGGTTCAGCTCATGTTGTTACTGTTCACCTCGTGTTGTTCCTTTTCACCTCATGATGTTAATGTTCACCTCTTGTTGTTACTGTTCACCTCATGTTGTTAATGTTCACATCATGTTGTTACTCTTATCCTCATTTTGTTACTGTTCACTTCATGTTGTTACTGTTCACCTCATGTTGTTACTGCTCACCTCATGTTGTTAATGTTCACCTAATGTTGTTGCTGTTCAACTCATGTTGTTACTGTTCACCTCATGTTGTTAATGTTCACCTCATGTTGTTACTCTTATCCTCATGTTGTTACTGTTCACTTCATTATATTACTGTAGACCCCATGTTGTTACTGTTAACCTCATGTTGTTTCTGTTCACCTCATGTTATTACTGTTCACCTCATGTTGTTATTCTTATCCTCATTTTGTTACTGTTCACTTCATGTTGTTACTGTTCACCTCATGTTGTTAATGTTCACCTCATGTTGTCGTTGTTTACCTCATGTTGTTAATGTTCACGTCTTGTTGTTACTGTTCACCTCCTGTTGTTACTGTTCACCTCCTGTTGTTAATGTTCACCTCATGTTGTTATGGTTCACCTCATGTTATTACTGTTCACCTCATGTTATTACTGTTCACCTCATGTTGTTACTGTTCACCTCATGTTTTTACTGTTCACCTCATGTTATTACTGTTCACCTCATGTAATTACTGTTCACCTCATATTGTAAATGTTCACATAATGTTGTTGCTGTTCACCTCGTGTTCTTACTGTTCACCTCATGATGTTAATGTTCACCTCTTGTTGTTACTGTTCACCTCATGTTGTTAATGTTCACCTCATGTTGTTACTCTTATCCTCATTTTGTTACTGTTCACTTCATGTTGTTACTGTTCACCTCATGTTGTTACTGCTCACCTCTTGTTGTTAATGTTCACCTAATGTTATTGCTGTTCAACTCATGTTGTTACTGTTCACCTCATGTTGTTGATGTTCACCTCATGTTGTTACTCTTATCCTCATTTTGTTACTGTTCACTTCATGTTGTTACTGTTCACCTCATGTTGTTACTGTTCACCTCATGTTGTTAATGTTCACCTCATGTTTTTACTATTCACCTCCTGTTGTTAATGTTCACCTCATGTTGTTATGGTTCACCTCATCTTTTTACTTTTCATCTCATGTTATTACTGTTCACCTCATGTTGTTAATGTTCACGTCTTGTTGTTACTGTTCACCTCATGTTGGCAATGTTCACCTATTTGTGTTACTGTTCCCCTCATGTTGTTACTGTTCATCTCATTTTGTTAATATTCACCTAATGTTGTTGCTGTTCACCTCATGTTGTTACTGTTCACCTCATGTTTTTATTGTTCACCTCATGTTTTTACTGTTCACCTCATGTTATTACTGTTCACCTCATGTAATTACTGTTCACCTCATATTGTAAATGTTCACCTAATGTTGTTGCTGTTCACCTCGTGTTCTTACTGTTCACCTCATGATGTTAATGTTCACCTCTGGTTGTTACTGTTCACCTCATGTTGTTAATGTTCACCTCATGTTGTTACTCTTATCCTCATTTTGTTACTGTTCACTTCATGTTGTTACTGTTCACCTCAGGTTGTTACTGCTCACCTCATGATGTTAATGTTCACCTTATGTTGTTGCTGTTCAACTCATGTTGTTACTGTTCACCTCATGTTGTTGATGTTCACCTCATGTTGTTACTATTATCCTCATTTTGTTACTGTTCACTTCATGTTGTTACTGTTCACCTCATGTTGTTACTGTTCACCTCATGTTGTTAATGTTCACCTCATGTTTTTACTATTCACCTCCTGTTGATAATGTTCACCTCATGTTGTTATGGTTCACCTCATCTTGTTACTTTTCATCTCATGTTATTACTGTTCACCTCATGTTGTTAATGTTCACGTCTTGTTGTTACTGTTCACCTCATGTTGGCAAAATTCACCTATTTGTGTTACTGTTCACCTCATGTTGTTACTGTTCATCTCATTTTGTTAATATTCACCTAATATTGTTGCTGTTTACCCCATGTTGTTACTGTTCACCTCATGTTGTTAATGTTCACCTCATGTTTGTGCTGTTCACATCCTTTTGTTACTGTTCACCTCATGTTGTTACTGTTCACCTCATGTTCTTAATGTTCACCATATATTATTACTTTTGACCTCATGTTGTTGCAGTTCACCTCATTAAATTACTCTAGACCTCATGTTTTTATTGTTCACCTCATGTTTTTATTGTTCAACTCATGTTATTACTGTTCACCTCATGTAATTACTGTTCACCTCGTGTTGTAACTGTTGTTATGGTTCACCTCATGGTGTTACTGTTCACCTTGTGTTGTTCCTGTTCACCTCATGATGTTAATTTTCACCTCATGTTGTTACTGTTCACCTCATGTTGTTACTGTTCACCTCATGTTGTTATTCTTATCCTCATTTTGTTACTGTTCACTTCATGTTGTTACTGTTCACCTCATGTTGTTACTGCTCACCTCATGTTGTTAATGTTCACCTAATGTTGTTGCTGTTCAACTCATGTTGTTAATGTTCACCTCAAGTTATTACTGTTCACCTCATGTTGTTGATGTTCACCTCATCTTGTTACTGTTCACCTCGTGTTGTTAATGTTCAACTCATGTTGTTACTCTTATCCTCATTTTGTTACTGTTCACTTCATGTTGTTACTGTTCACTTCATGTTGTTAATGTTCACCTCATGTTGTTATGGTTCACCTCATCTTGTTACTTTTCATCTCATGTTATTACTGTTCACCTCATGTTGTTAATGTTCACCTCTTGTTGTTACTGTTCACCTAATGTTGGCAATGTTCACCTATTTGTGTTACTGTTCCCCTCATGTTGTTACTGTTCATCTCATTTTGTTAATATTCACCTAATGTTGTTGCTGTTCACCTCATGTTGTTAATGTTCACATCATGTTGTTACTCTTATCCTCATTTTGTTACTGTTCACTTCATGTTGTTACTGTTCACCTCATGTTGTTACTGCTCACCTCATGTTGTTAATGTTCACCTAATGTTATTGCTGTTCAACTCATGTTGTTACTGTTCACCTCATGTTGTTGATGTTCACCTCATGTTGTTACTCTTATCCTCATTTTGTTACTGTTCACTTCATGTTGTTACTGTTCACCTCATGTTGTTACTGTTCATCTCATTTTGTTAATATTCACCTAATGTTGTTGCTGTTCACCTCATGTTGTTACTGTTCACCTCATGTTTTTATTGTTCACCTCTGGTTGTTACTGTTCACCTCATGTTGTTAATGTTCACCTCATGTTGTTACTCTTATCCTCATTTTGTTACTGTTCACTTCATGTTGTTACTGTTCACCTCAGGTTGTTACTGCTCACCTCATGATGTTAATGTTCACCTTATGTTGTTGCTGTTCAACTCATGTTGTTACTGTTCACCTCATGTTGTTGATGTTCACCTCATGTTGTTACTATTATCCTCATTTTGTTACTGTTCACTTCATGTTGTTACTGTTCACCTCATGTTGTTACTGTTCACCTCATGTTGTTAATGTTCACCTCATGTTTTTACTATTCACCTCCTGTTGATAATGTTCACCTCATGTTGTTATGGTTCACCTCATCTTGTTACTTTTCATCTCATGTTATTACTGTTCACCTCATGTTGTTAATGTTCACGTCTTGTTGTTACTGTTCACTTCATGTTGGCAAAATTCACCTATTTGTGTTACTGTTCACCTCATGTTGTTACTGTTCATCTCATTTTGTTAATATTCACCTAATATTGTTGCTGTTTACCCCATGTTGTTACTGTTCACCTCATGTTGTTAATGTTCACCTCATGTTCTTAATGTTCACCATATATTATTACTTTTGACCTCATGTTGTTGCAGTTCACCTCATTAAATTACTGTAGACCTCATGTTTTTATTGTTCACCTCATGTTTTTATTGTTCAACTCATGTTATTACTGTTCACCTCATGTAATTACTGTTCACCTCGTGTTGTAACTGTTGTTATGGTTCACCTCATGGTGTTACTGTTCACCTTGTGTTGTTCCTGTTCACCTCATGATGTTAATTTTCACCTCATGTTGTTACTGTTCACCTCATGTTGTTACTGTTCACCTCATGTTGTTATTCTTATCCTCATTTTGTTACTGTTCACTTCATGTTGTTACTGTTCACCTCATGTTTTTACTGCTCACCTCATGTTGTTAATGTTCACCTAATGTTGTTGCTGTTCAACTCATGTTGTTAATGTTCACCTCAAGTTATTACTGTTCACCTCATGTTGTTGATGTTCACCTCATCTTGTTACTGTTCACCTCGTTTTGTTAATGTTCAACTCATGTTGTTACTCTTATCCTCATTTTGTTACTGTTCACTTCATGTTGTTACTGTTCACTTCATGTTGTTAATGTTCACCTCATGTTGTCGTTTTTCACCTCATGTTGGCAATGTTCACCTATTTGTGTTACTGTTCCCCTCATGTTGTTACTGTTCATCTCATTTTGTTAATATTCACCTAATGTTGTTGCTGTTCACCTCATGTTGTTACTGTTCACCTCATGTTTTTATTGTTCACCTCATGTTTTTACTGTTCACCTCATGTTATTACTGTTCACCTCATGTAATTACTGTTAACTTCATATTGTAAATGTTCACCTAATGTTGTTGCTGTTCACCTCGTGTTCTTACTGTTCACCTCATGATGTTAATGTTCACCTCTGGTTGTTACTGTTCACCTCACGTTGTTAATGTTCACCTCATGTTGTTACTCTTATCCTCATTTTGTTACTGTTCACCTCATGTTGTTGATGTTCACCTCATGTTGTTACTATTATCCTCATTTTGTTACTGTTCACTTCATGTTGTTACTGTTCACCTCATGTTGTTACTGTTCACCTCATGTTGTTAATGTTCACCTCATGTTTTTACTATTCACCTCCTGTTGATAATGTTCACCTCATGTTGTTATGGTTCACCTCATCTTGTTACTTTTCATCTCATGTTATTACTGTTCACCTCATGTTGTTAATGTTCACGTCTTGTTGTTACTGTTCACCTCATGTTGGCAAAATTCACCTATTTGTGTTACTGTTCACCTCATGTTGTTACTGTTCATCTCATTTTGTTAATATTCACCTAATATTGTTGCTGTTTAACCCATGTTGTTACTGTTCACCTCATGTTGTTAATGTTCACCTCATGTTTGTGCTGTTCACATCCTTTTGTTACTGTTCACCTCATGTTGTTACTGTTCACCTCATGTTCTTAATGTTCACCATATATTATTACTTTTGACCTCATGTTGTTGCAGTTCACCTCATTAAATTACTGTAGACCTCATGTTTTTATTGTTCACCTCATGTTTTTATTGTTCAACTCATGTTATTACTGTTCACCTCATGTAATTACTGTTCACCTCGTGTTGTAACTGTTGTTATGGTTCACCTCATGGTGTTACTGTTCACCTTGTGTTGTTCCTGTTCACCTCATGATGTTAATTTTCACCTCATGTTGTTACTGTTCACCTCATGTTGTTACTGTTCACCTCATGTTGTTATTCTTATCCTCATTTTGTTACTGTTCACTTCATGTTGTTACTGTTCACCTCATGTTGTTACTGCTCACCTCATGTTGTTAATGTTCACCTAATGTTGTTGCTGTTCAACTCATGTTGTTAATGTTCACCTCAAGTTATTACTGTTCACCTCATGTTGTTGATGTTCACCTCATCTTGTTACTGTTCACCTCGTGTTGTTAATGTTCAACTCATGTTGTTACTCTTATCCTCATTTTGTTACTGTTCACTTCATGTTGTTACTGTTCACTTCATGTTGTTAATGTTCACCTCATGTTGTCGTTTTTCACCTCATGTTGGCAATGTTCACCTATTTGTGTTACTGTTCCCCTCATGTTGTTACTGTTCATCTCATTTTGTTAATATTCACCTAATGTTGTTGCTGTTCACCTCATGTTGTTACTGTTCACCTCATGTTTTTATTGTTCACCTCATGTTTTTACTGTTCACCTCATGTTATTACTGTTCACCTCATGTAATTACTGTTCACTTCATATTGTAAATGTTCACCTAATGTTGTTGCTGTTCACCTCGTGTTCTTACTGTTCACCTCATGATGTTAATGTTCACCTCTGGTTGTTACTGTTCACCTCATGTTGTTAATGTTCACCTCATGTTGTTACTCTTATCCTCATTTTGTTACTGTTCACTTCATGTTGTTACTGTTCACCTCAGGGTTGTTACTGCTCACCTCATGATGATAATGTTCACCTTATGTTGTTGCTGTTCAACTCATGTTGTTACTGTTCACCTCATGTTGTTGATGTTCACCTCATGTTGTTACTATTATCCTCATTTTGTTACTGTTCACTTCATGTTGTTACTGTTCACCTCATGTTGTTACTGTTCACCTCATGTTGTTAATGTTCACCTCATGTTTTTACTATTCACCTCCTGTTGATAATGTTCACCTCATGTTGTTATGGTTCACCTCATCTTGTTACTTTTCATCTCATGTTATTACTGTTCACCTCATGTTGTTAATGTTCACGTCTTGTTGTTACTGTTCACCTCATGTTGGCAAAATTCACCTATTTGTGTTACTGTTCACCTCATGTTGTTACTGTTCATCTCATTTTGTTAATATTCACCTAATATTGTTGCTGTTTAACCCATGTTGTTACTGTTCACCTCATGTTGTTAATGTTCACCTCATGTTTGTGCTGTTCACATCCTTTTGTTACTGTTCACCTCATGTTGTTACTGTTCACCTCATGTTCTTAATGTTCACCATATATTATTACTTTTGACCTCATGTTGTTGCAGTTCACCTCATTAAATTACTGTAGACCTCATGTTTTTATTGTTCACCTCATGTTTTTATTGTTCAACTCATGTTATTACTGTTCACCTCATGTAATTACTGTTCACCTCGTGTTGTAACTGTTGTTATGGTTCACCTCATGGTGTTACTGTTCACCTTGTGTTGTTCCTGTTCACCTCATGATGTTAATTTTCACCTCATGTTGTTACTGTTCACCTCATGTTGTTACTGTTCACCTCATGTTGTTATTCTTATCCTCATTTTGTTACTGTTCACTTCATGTTGTTACTGTTCACCTCATGTTGTTACTGCTCACCTCATGTTGTTAATGTTCACCTAATGTTGTTGCTGTTCAACTCATGTTGTTAATGTTCACCTCAAGTTATTACTGTTCACCTCATGTTGTTGATGTTCACCTCATCTTGTTACTGTTCACCTCGTGTTGTTAATGTTCAACTCATGTTGTTACTCTTATCCTCATTTTGTTACTGTTCACTTCATGTTGTTACTGTTCACTTCATGTTGTTAATGTTCACCTCATGTTGTCGTTTTTCACCCCATGTTGTTACTGTTCACCTCCTGTTGTTAATGTTCACCTCATGTTGTTATGGTTCACCTCATCTTGTTACTTTTCATCTCATGTTATTACTGTTCACCTCATGTTGTTAATGTTCACCTCTTGTTGTTACTGTTCACCTAATGTTGGCAATGTTCACCTATTTGTGTTACTGTTCCCCTCATGTTGTTACTGTTCATCTCATTTTGTTAATATTCACCTAATGTTGTTGCTGTTCACCTCATGTTGTTAATGTTCACATCATGTTGTTACTCTTATCCTCATTTTGTTACTGTTCACTTCATGTTGTTACTGTTCACCTCATGTTGTTACTGCTCACCTCATGTTGTTAATGTTCACCTAATGTTATTGCTGTTCAACTCATGTTGTTACTGTTCACCTCATGTTGTTGATGTTCACCTCATGTTGTTACTCTTATCCTCATTTTGTTACTGTTCACTTCATGTTGTTACTGTTCACCTCATGTTGTTACTGTTCATCTCATTTTGTTAATATTCACCTAATGTTGTTGCTGTTCACCTCATGTTGTTACTGTTCACCTCATGTTTTTATTGTTCACCTCTGGTTGTTACTGTTCACCTCATGTTGTTAATGTTCACCTCATGTTGTTACTCTTATCCTCATTTTGTTACTGTTCACTTCATGTTGTTACTGTTCACCTCAGGTTGTTACTGCTCACCTCATGATGTTAATGTTCACCTTATGTTGTTGCTGTTCAACTCATGTTGTTACTGTTCACCTCATGTTGTTGATGTTCACCTCATGTTGTTACTATTATCCTCATTTTGTTACTGTTCACTTCATGTTGTTACTGTTCACCTCATGTTGTTACTGTTCACCTCATGTTGTTAATGTTCACCTCATGTTTTTACTATTCACCTCCTGTTGATAATGTTCACCTCATGTTGTTATGGTTCACCTCATCTTGTTACTTTTCATCTCATGTTATTACTGTTCACCTCATGTTGTTAATGTTCACGTCTTGTTGTTACTGTTCACTTCATGTTGGCAAAATTCACCTATTTGTGTTACTGTTCACCTCATGTTGTTACTGTTCATCTCATTTTGTTAATATTCACCTAATATTGTTGCTGTTTACCCCATGTTGTTACTGTTCACCTCATGTTGTTAATGTTCACCTCATGTTTGTGCTGTTCACATCCTTTTGTTACTGTTCACCTCATGTTGTTACTGTTCACCTCATGTTCTTAATGTTCACCATATATTATTACTTTTGACCTCATGTTGTTGCAGTTCACCTCATTAAATTACTGTAGACCTCATGTTTTTATTGTTCACCTCATGTTTTTATTGTTCAACTCATGTTATTACTGTTCACCTCATGTAATTACTGTTCACCTCGTGTTGTAACTGTTGTTATGGTTCACCTCATGGTGTTACTGTTCACCTTGTGTTGTTCCTGTTCACCTCATGATGTTAATTTTCACCTCATGTTGTTACTGTTCACCTCATGTTGTTACTGTTCACCTCATGTTGTTATTCTTATCCTCATTTTGTTACTGTTCACTTCATGTTGTTACTGTTCACCTCATGTTTTTACTGCTCACCTCATGTTGTTAATGTTCACCTAATGTTGTTGCTGTTCAACTCATGTTGTTAATGTTCACCTCAAGTTATTACTGTTCACCTCATGTTGTTGATGTTCACCTCATCTTGTTACTGTTCACCTCGTTTTGTTAATGTTCAACTCATGTTGTTACTCTTATCCTCATTTTGTTACTGTTCACTTCATGTTGTTACTGTTCACTTCATGTTGTTAATGTTCACCTCATGTTGTCGTTTTTCACCTCATGTTGGCAATGTTCACCTATTTGTGTTACTGTTCCCCTCATGTTGTTACTGTTCATCTCATTTTGTTAATATTCACCTAATGTTGTTGCTGTTCACCTCATGTTGTTACTGTTCACCTCATGTTTTTATTGTTCACCTCATGTTTTTACTGTTCACCTCATGTTATTACTGTTCACCTCATGTAATTACTGTTAACTTCATATTGTAAATGTTCACCTAATGTTGTTGCTGTTCACCTCGTGTTCTTACTGTTCACCTCATGATGTTAATGTTCACCTCTGGTTGTTACTGTTCACCTCATGTTGTTAATGTTCACCTCATGTTGTTACTCTTATCCTCATTTTGTTACTGTTCACTTCATGTTGTTACTGTTCACCTCAGGTTGTTACTGCTCACCTCATGATGATAATGTTCACCTTATGTTGTTGCTGTTCAACTCATGTTGTTACTGTTCACCTCATGTTGTTGATGTTCACCTCATGTTGTTACTATTATCCTCATTTTGTTACTGTTCACTTCATGTTGTTACTGTTCACCTCATGTTGTTACTGTTCACCTCATGTTGTTAATGTTCACCTCATGTTTTTACTATTCACCTCCTGTTGATAATGTTCACCTCATGTTGTTATGGTTCACCTCATCTTGTTACTTTTCATCTCATGTTATTACTGTTCACCTCATGTTGTTAATGTTCACGTCTTGTTGTTACTGTTCACCTCATGTTGGCAAAATTCACCTATTTGTGTTACTGTTCACCTCATGTTGTTACTGTTCATCTCATTTTGTTAATATTCACCTAATATTGTTGCTGTTTAACCCATGTTGTTACTGTTCACCTCATGTTGTTAATGTTCACCTCATGTTTGTGCTGTTCACATCCTTTTGTTACTGTTCACCTCATGTTGTTACTGTTCACCTCATGTTCTTAATGTTCACCATATATTATTACTTTTGACCTCATGTTGTTGCAGTTCACATCATTAAATTACTGTAGACCTCATGTTTTTATTGTTCACCTCATGTTTTTATTGTTCAACTCATGTTATTACTGTTCACCTCATGTAATTACTGTTCACCTCGTGTTGTAACTGTTGTTATGGTTCACCTCATGGTGTTACTGTTCACCTTGTGTTGTTCCTGTTCACCTCATGATGTTAATTTTCACCTCATGTTGTTACTGTTCACCTCATGTTGTTACTGTTCACCTCATGTTGTTATTCTTATCCTCATTTTGTTACTGTTCACTTCATGTTGTTACTGTTCACCTCATGTTGTTACTGCTCACCTCATGTTGTTAATGTTCACCTAATGTTGTTGCTGTTCAACTCATGTTGTTAATGTTCACCTCAAGTTATTACTGTTCACCTCATGTTGTTGATGTTCACCTCATCTTGTTACTGTTCACCTCGTGTTGTTAATGTTCAACTCATGTTGTTACTCTTATCCTCATTTTGTTACTGTTCACTTCATGTTGTTACTGTTCACTTCATGTTGTTAATGTTCACCTCATGTTGTCGTTTTTCACCTCATGTTGGCAATGTTCACCTATTTGTGTTACTGTTCCCCTCATGTTGTTACTGTTCATCTCATTTTGTTAATATTCACCTAATGTTGTTGCTGTTCACCTCATGTTGTTACTGTTCACCTCATGTTTTTATTGTTCACCTCATGTTTTTACTGTTCACCTCATGTTATTACTGTTCACCTCATGTAATTACTGTTCACTTCATATTGTAAATGTTCACCTAATGTTGTTGCTGTTCACCTCGTGTTCTTACTGTTCACCTCATGATGTTAATGTTCACCTCTGGTTGTTACTGTTCACCTCATGTTGTTAATGTTCACCTCATGTTGTTACTCTTATCCTCATTTTGTTACTGTTCACTTCATGTTGTTACTGTTCACCTCAGGGTTGTTACTGCTCACCTCATGATGATAATGTTCACCTTATGTTGTTGCTGTTCAACTCATGTTGTTACTGTTCACCTCATGTTGTTGATGTTCACCTCATGTTGTTACTATTATCCTCATTTTGTTACTGTTCACTTCATGTTGTTACTGTTCACCTCATGTTGTTACTGTTCACCTCATGTTGTTAATGTTCACCTCATGTTTTTACTATTCACCTCCTGTTGATAATGTTCACCTCATGTTGTTATGGTTCACCTCATCTTGTTACTTTTCATCTCATGTTATTACTGTTCACCTCATGTTGTTAATGTTCACGTCTTGTTGTTACTGTTCACCTCATGTTGGCAAAATTCACCTATTTGTGTTACTGTTCACCTCATGTTGTTACTGTTCATCTCATTTTGTTAATATTCACCTAATATTGTTGCTGTTTAACCCATGTTGTTACTGTTCACCTCATGTTGTTAATGTTCACCTCATGTTTGTGCTGTTCACATCATTTTGTTACTGTTCACCTCATGTTGTTACTGTTCACCTCATGTTCTTAATGTTCACCATATATTATTACTTTTGACCTCATGTTGTTGCAGTTCACCTCATTAAATTACTGTAGACCTCATGTTTTTATTGTTCACCTCATGTTTTTATTGTTCAACTCATGTTATTACTGTTCACCTCATGTAATTACTGTTCACCTCGTGTTGTAACTGTTGTTATGGTTCACCTCATGGTGTTACTGTTCACCTTGTGTTGTTCCTGTTCACCTCATGATGTTAATTTTCACCTCATGTTGTTACTGTTCACCTCATGTTGTTACTGTTCACCTCATGTTGTTATTCTTATCCTCATTTTGTTACTGTTCACTTCATGTTGTTACTGTTCACCTCATGTTGTTACTGCTCACCTCATGTTGATAATGTTCACCTAATGTTGTTGCTGTTCAACTCATGTTGTTAATGTTCACCTCAAGTTATTACTGTTCACCTCATGTTGTTGATGTTCACCTCATCTTGTTACTGTTCACCTCTGGTTGTTAATGTTCAACTCATGTTGTTACTCTTATCCTCATTTTGTTACTGTTCACTTCATGTTGTTACTGTTCACTTCATGTTGTTAATGTTCACCTCATTTTGTCGTTTTTCACCTCATGTTGTTACGGTTCACCTCCTGTTGTTAATGTTCACCTCATGTTGTTATGGTTCACCTCATCTTGTTACTTTTCATCTCATGTTATTACTGTTCACCCCATGTTGTTAATGTTCACGTCTTGTTGTTACTGTTCACCTAATGTTGGCAATGTTCACCTATTTGTGTTACTGTTCCCCTCATGTTGTTACTGTTCATCTCATTTTGTTAATATTCACCTAATGTTGTTGCTGTTCAACTCATGTTGTTACTGTTCCCCTCATGTTTTTATTGTTCACCTCATGATTTTACTGTTCACCTCATGTTATTACTGTTCACCTCATGTAATTACTGTTCACCTCATATTGTAAATGTTCACCTAATGTTGTTGCTGTTCACCTCGTGTTCTTACTGTTCACCTCATGATGTTAATGTTCACCTCTTGTTGTTACTGTTCACCTCATGTTGTTAATGTTCACCTCATGTTGTTACTCTTATCCTCATTTTGTTACTGTTCACTTCATGTTGTTACTGTTCACCTCATGTTGTTACTGTCCACCTCATGTTTTTATTGTTCACCTCATGATTTTACTGTTCACCTCATGTTATTACTGTTCACCTCATGTAATTACTGTTCACCTCATGTTGTTACTCTTATCCTCATTTTGTTACTGTTCACCTAATGTTGTTGCTGTTCACCTCATGTTGTTACTGTTCACCTCATGTTTTTATTGTTCACCTCATGATTTTACTGTTCACCTCATGTTATTACTGTTCACCTCATGTAATTACTGTTCACCTCATGTTGTTACTCTTATCCTCATTTTGTTACTGTTCACCTAATGTTGTTGCTGTTCACCTCATGTTGTTACTGTTCACCTCATGTTTTTATTGTTCACCTCATGATTTTACTGTTCACCTCATGTTATTACTGTTCACCTCATGTAATTACTGTTCACCTCATATTGTAAATGTTCACCTAATGTTGTTGCTGTTCACCTCGTGTTCTTACTGTTCACCTCATGATGTTAATGTTCACCTCTTGTTGTTACTGTTCACCTCATGTTGTTAATGTTCACCTCATGTTTGTGCTGTTCACATCATTTTGTTAATATTCACCTAATGTTGTTGCTGTTCACCTCATGTTGTTACTGTTCACCTCATGTTGTTAATGTTCACCTCATGTTTGTGCTGTTCACATCATTTTGTTACTGTTCACCTCATGTTGTTACTGTTCACCTCATGTTCTTAATGTTCACCATATATTATTACTTTTGACCTCATGTTGTTGCAGTTCACCTCATTAAATTACTGTAGACCTCATGTTTTTATTGTTCACCTCATGTTTTTATTGTTCAACTCATGTTATTACTGTTCACCTCATGTAATTACTGTTCACCTCGTGTTGTAACTGTTGTTATGGTTCACCTCATGGTGTTACTGTTCACCTTGTGTTGTTCCTGTTCACCTCATGATGTTAATTTTCACCTCATGTTGTTACTGTTCACCTCATGTTGTTACTGTTCACCTCATGTTGTTATTCTTATCCTCATTTTGTTACTGTTCACTTCATGTTGTTACTGTTCACCTCATGTTGTTACTGCTCACCTCATGTTGATAATGTTCACCTAATGTTGTTGCTGTTCAACTCATGTTGTTAATGTTCACCTCAAGTTATTACTGTTCACCTCATGTTGTTGATGTTCACCTCATCTTGTTACTGTTCACCTCTGGTTGTTAATGTTCAACTCATGTTGTTACTCTTATCCTCATTTTGTTACTGTTCACTTCATGTTGTTACTGTTCACTTCATGTTGTTAATGTTCACCTCATGTTGTCGTTTTTCACCTCATGTTGTTACGGTTCACCTCCTGTTGTTAATGTTCACCTCATGTTGTTATGGTTCACCTCATCTTGTTACTTTTCATCTCATGTTATTACTGTTCACCTCATGTTGTTAATGTTCACGTCTTGTTGTTACTGTTCACCTAATGTTGGCAATGTTCACCTATTTGTGTTACTGTTCCCCTCATGTTGTTACTGTTCATCTCATTTTGTTAATATTCACCTAATGTTGTTGCTGTTCACCTCATGTTGTTACTGTTCCCCTCATGTTTTTATTGTTCACCTCATGATTTTACTGTTCACCTCATGTTATTACTGTTCACCTCATGTAATTACTGTTCACCTCATATTGTAAATGTTCACCTAATGTTGTTGCTGTTCACCTCGTGTTCTTACTGTTCACCTCATGATGTTAATGTTCACCTCTTGTTGTTACTGTTCACCTCATGTTGTTAATGTTCACCTCATGTTGTTACTCTTATCCTCATTTTGTTACTGTTCACTTCATGTTGTTACTGTTCACCTCATGTTGTTACTGTCCACCTCATGTTTTTATTGTTCACCTCATGTTTTTATTGTTCAACTCATGTTATTACTGTTCACCTCATGTAATTACTGTTCACCTCGTGTTGTAACTGTTCACCTCATGTTGTTATGGTTCACCTCATGTTGTTACTGTTCACCTTGTGTTGTTCCTGTTCACCTCATGATGTTAATTTTCACCTCTTGTTGTTACTGTTCACCTCATGTTGTTACTGTTCACCTCATGTTGTTGCTCTTATCCTCATTTTGTTACTGTTCACTTCATGTTGTTACTGTTCACCTCATGTTGTTACTGCTCACCTCATGTTGTTAATGTTCACCTAATGTTGTTGCTCTTCAACTCATGTTGTTAATGTTCACCTCAAGTTGTTACTGTTCACCTCATGTTGTTGATTTTCACCTCATCTTGTTACTGTTCACCTCGTGTTGTTAATGTTCACCTCATGTTTTTACTCTTATCCTCATTTTGTTACTGTTCACTTCATGTTGTTACTGTTCACTTCATGTTGTTAATGTTCACCTCATGTTGTCGTTTTTCACCTCATGTTGTTACTGTTCACCTCGTGTTCTTACTGTTCACCTCATGTTGTTAATGTTCACCTCATGTTGTTACTCTTATCCTCATTTTATTACTGTTCACTTCATGTTGTTACTGTTCACCTCATGTTGTTACTGCTCACCTCATGTTGTTAATGTTCAACTAATGTTGTTGCTGTTCAACTCATGTTGTTACTGTTCACCTCATGTTGTTGATGTTCACCTCATGTTGTTACTCTTATCCTCATTTTGTTACTGTTCACTTCATGTTGTTACTGTTCACCTCATGTTGTTACTGTTCACCTCATGTTGTTAATGTTCACCTCATGTTTTTACTATTCACCTCCTGTTGATAATGTTCACCTCATGTTGTTATGGTTCAACTCATCTTGTTACTTTTCATCTCATGTTATTACTGTTCACCTCATGTTATTACTGTTCACCTCATGTAATTACTGTTCACCTCATATTGTAAATGTTCACCTAATGTTGTTGCTGTTCACCTCGTGTTCTTACTGTTCACCTCATGATGTTAATGTTCACCTCTTGTTGTTACTGTTCACCTCATGTTGTTAATGTTCACCTCATGTTTGTGCTGTTCACATCATTTTGTTAATATTCACCTAATGTTGTTGCTGTTCACCTCATGTTGTTACTGTTCACCTCATGTTGTTAATGTTCACCTCATGTTTGTGCTGTTCACATCATTTTGTTACTGTTCACCTCATGTTGTTACTGTTCACCTCATGTTCTTAATGTTCACCATATATTATTACTTTTGACCTCATGTTGTTGCAGTTCACCTCATTAAATTACTGTAGACCTCATGTTTTTATTGTTCACCTCATGTTTTTATTGTTCAACTCATGTTATTACTGTTCACCTCATGTAATTACTGTTCACCTCGTGTTGTAACTGTTGTTATGGTTCACCTCATGGTGTTACTGTTCACCTTGTGTTGTTCCTGTTCACCTCATGATGTTAATTTTCACCTCATGTTGTTACTGTTCACCTCATGTTGTTACTGTTCACCTCATGTTGTTATTCTTATCCTCATTTTGTTACTGTTCACTTCATGTTGTTACTGTTCACCTCATGTTGTTACTGCTCACCTCATGTTGATAATGTTCACCTAATGTTGTTGCTGTTCAACTCATGTTGTTAATGTTCACCTCAAGTTATTACTGTTCACCTCATGTTGTTGATGTTCACCTCATCTTGTTACTGTTCACCTCTGGTTGTTAATGTTCAACTCATGTTGTTACTCTTATCCTCATTTTGTTACTGTTCACTTCATGTTGTTACTGTTCACTTCATGTTGTTAATGTTCACCTCATGTTGTCGTTTTTCACCTCATGTTGTTACGGTTCACCTCCTGTTGTTAATGTTCACCTCATGTTGTTATGGTTCACCTCATCTTGTTACTTTTCATCTCATGTTATTACTGTTCACCTCATGTTGTTAATGTTCACGTCTTGTTGTTACTGTTCACCTAATGTTGGCAATGTTCACCTATTTGTGTTACTGTTCCCCTCATGTTGTTACTGTTCATCTCATTTTGTTAATATTCACCTAATGTTGTTGCTGTTCACCTCATGTTGTTACTGTTCCCCTCATGTTTTTATTGTTCACCTCATGATTTTACTGTTCACCTCATGTTATTACTGTTCACCTCATGTAATTACTGTTCACCTCATATTGTAAATGTTCACCTAATGTTGTTGCTGTTCACCTCGTGTTCTTACTGTTCACCTCATGATGTTAATGTTCACCTCTTGTTGTTACTGTTCACCTCATGTTGTTAATGTTCACCTCATGTTGTTACTCTTATCCTCATTTTGTTACTGTTCACTTCATGTTGTTACTGTTCACCTCATGTTGTTACTGTCCACCTCATGTTTTTATTGTTCACCTCATGTTTTTATTGTTCAACTCATGTTATTACTGTTCACCTCATGTAATTACTGTTCACCTCGTGTTGTAACTGTTCACCTCATGTTGTTATGGTTCACCTCATGTTGTTACTGTTCACCTTGTGTTGTTCCTGTTCACCTCATGATGTTAATTTTCACCTCTTGTTGTTACTGTTCACCTCATGTTGTTACTGTTCACCTCATGCTGTTGCTCTTATCCTCATTTTGTTACTGTTCACTTCATGTTGTTACTGTTCACCTCATGTTGTTACTGCTCACCTCATGTTGTTAATGTTCACCTAATGTTGTTGCTCTTCAACTCATGTTGTTAATGTTCACCTCAAGTTGTTACTGTTCACCTCATGTTGTTGATTTTCACCTCATCTTGTTACTGTTCACCTCGTGTTGTTAATGTTCACCTCATGTTTTTACTCTTATCCTCATTTTGTTACTGTTCACTTCATGTTGTTACTGTTCACTTCATGTTGTTAATGTTCACCTCATGTTGTCGTTTTTCACCTCATGTTGTTACTGTTCACCTCGTGTTCTTACTGTTCACCTCATGTTGTTAATGTTCACCTCATGTTGTTACTCTTATCCTCATTTTATTACTGTTCACTTCATGTTGTTACTGTTCACCTCATGTTGTTACTGCTCACCTCATGTTGTTAATGTTCAACTAATGTTGTTGCTGTTCAACTCATGTTGTTACTGTTCACCTCATGTTGTTGATGTTCACCTCATGTTGTTACTCTTATCCTCATTTTGTTACTGTTCACTTCATGTTGTTACTGTTCACCTCATGTTGTTACTGTTCACCTCATGTTGTTAATGTTCACCTCATGTTTTTACTATTCACCTCCTGTTGATAATGTTCACCTCATGTTGTTATGGTTCAACTCATCTTGTTACTTTTCATCTCATGTTATTACTGTTCACCTCATGTTGTTAATGTTCACGTCTTGTTGTTACTGTTCACCTCATGTTGGCAGAATTCACCTATTTGTGTTACTGTTCACCTCATGTTGTTACTGTTCATCTCATTTTGTTAATATTCACCTAATGTTGTTGCTGTTCACCCCATGTTGTTACTGTTCACCTAATGTTGTTAATGTTCACCTCATGTTTGTGCTGTTCACATCATTTTGTTACTGTTCACCTCATGTTGTTACTGTTCACCTCATGTTCTTAATGTTCACCATATATTATTACTTTTGACCTCATGTTGTTGCAGTTCACCTCATTAAATTACTGTAGACCCCATGTTTTTATTGTTCACCTCATGTTTTTATTGTTCAACTCATGTTATTACTGTTCACCTCATGTAATTACTGTTCACCTCGTTTTGTAACTGTTGTTATGGTTCACCTCATGGTGTTACTGTTCACCCAGTGTTGTTCCTGTTCACCTCATGATGTTAATTTTCACCTCTTGTTGTTACTGTTCACCTCATGTTGTTACTGTTCACCTCATGTTGTTATTCTTATCCTCATTTTGTTAGTGTTCACTTCATGTTGTTACTGTTCACCTCATGTTGTTACTGCTCACTTCATGTTGTTAATGTTCACCTAATGTTGTTGCTGTTCAACTCATGTTGTTAATGTTCACCTCAAGTTATTACTGTTCACCTCATGTTGTTGATGTTCACCTCATCTTGTTACTGTTCACCTCGTGTTGTTAATGTTCAACTCATGTTGTTACTCTTATCCTCATTTTGTTACTGTTCACTTCATGTTGTTACTGTTCACTTCATGTTGTTAATGTTCACCTCATGTTTTCGTTTTTCACCTCATGTTGTTACTGTTCACCTCCTGTTGTTAATGTTCACCTCATGTTGTTATGGTTCACCTCATGTTGTTACTGTTCACCTCATGTTGTTACTGTTCACATCATGTTTTTATTGTTCACTTCATGTTTTTACTGTTCACCTCATGTTGTTACTGTTCACCTCATGTAATTACTGTTCACCTCATATTGTAAATGTTCACCTAATGTTGTTGCTGTTCACCTCGTGTTCTTACTGTTCACCTCATGATGTTAATGTTCACCTCTTGTTGTTACTGTTCACCTCATGTTGTTAATGTTCACCTCATGTTGTTACTCTTATCCTCATTTTGTTACTGTTCACTTCATGTTGTTACTGTTCACCTCATGTTGTTACTGCTCACCTCATGTTGTTAATGTTCACCTAATGTTGTTGCTCTTCAACTCATGTTGTTACTGTTCACCTCACATTGTTGATGTTCACCTCATGTTGTTACTCTTATCCTCATTTTGTTACTGTTCACTTCATGTTGTTACTGTTCACCTCATGTTGTTACTGTTCACCTCATGTTGTTAATGTTCACCTCATGTTTTTACTATTCACCTCCTGTTGTTAATGTTCACCTCATGTTGTTATGGTTCACCTCATCTTGTTACTTTTCATCTCATGTTATTACTGTTCACCTCATGTTGTTACTCTTCACCTCATGTTTTTACTGTTCACGTCTTGTTGTTACTGTTCACCTCATGTTGTTACTGTTGACCTCCAGTTGTTAATGTTCACCTCATGTTGTTATGGTTCACCTCATGTTATTACTGTTCACCTCATGTTATTACTGTTCACCTCATGTTGTTACTGTTCACCTCATGTTTTTATTGTTCACCTCATGTTTTTATTGTTCAACTCATGTTATTACTGTTCACCTCATGTAATTACTGTTCACCTCGTGTTGTTACTGTTCACCTCATGTTATTATGGTTCAGCTCATGTTATTGCTGTTCAACTCATGTTGTTACTGTTCACCTCATGTTGTTGATGTTCACCTCATGTTGTTACTCTTATCCTCATTTTGTTACTGTTCACTTCATGTTTTTACTGTTCACCTCATGTTGTTACTGTTCACCTCATGTTGTTAATGTTCACCTCATGTTTTTACTATTCACCTCCTGTTGTTAATGTTCACCTCATGTTGTTATGGTTCACCTCATCTTTTTACTTTTCATCTCATGTTATTACTGTTCACCTCATGTTGTTAATGTTCACGTCTTGTTGTTACTGTTCACCTCATGTTGGCAATGTTCACCTATTTGTGTTACTGTTCCCCTCATGTTGTTACTGTTCATCTCATTTTGTTAATATTCACCTAATGTTGTTGCTGTTCACCTCATGTTGTTACTGTTCACCTCATGTTTTTATTGTTCACCTCATGTTTTTACTGTTCACCTCATGTTATTACTGTTCACCTCATGTAATTACTGTTCACCTCATATTGTAAATGTTCACCTAATGTTGTTGCTGTTCACCTCGTGTTCTTACTGTTCACCTCATGATGTTAATGTTCACCTCTGGTTGTTACTGTTCACCTCATGTTGTTAATGTTCACCTCATGTTGTTACTCTTATCCTCATTTTGTTACTGTTCACTTCATGTTGTTACTGTTCACCTCAGGTTGTTACTGCTCACCTCATGATGTTAATGTTCACCTTATGTTGTTGCTGTTCAACTCATGTTGTTACTGTTCACCTCATGTTGTTGATGTTCACCTCATGTTGTTACTATTATCCTCATTTTGTTACTGTTCACTTCATGTTGTTACTGTTCACCTCATGTTGTTACTGTTCACCTCATGTTGTTATGGTTCACCTCATCTTGTTACTTTTCATCTCATGTTATTACTGTTCACCTCATGTTGTTAATGTTCACGTCTTGTTGTTACTGTTCACCTCATGTTGGCAAAATTCACCTATTTGTGTTACTGTTCACCTCATGTTGTTACTGTTCACCTCATGTTTGTGCTGTTCACATCCTTTTGTTACTGTTCACCTCATGTTGTTACTGTTCACCTCATGTTGTTAATGTTCACCTCATGTTTGTGCTGTTCACATCCTTTTGTTACTGTTCACCTCATGTTGTTACTGTTCACCTCATGTTCTTAATGTCCACCATATATTATTACTTTTGACCTCATGTTGTTGCAGTTCACCTCATTAAATTACTGTAGACCTCATGTTTTTATTGTTCACCTCATGTTTTTATTGTTCAACTCATGTTATTACTGTTCACCTCATGTAATTACTGTTCACCTCGTGTTGTAACTGTTGTTATGGTTCACCTCATGGTGTTACTGTTCACCTTGTGTTGTTCCTGTTCACCTCATGATGTTAATTTTCACCTCATGTTGTTACTGTTCACCTCATGTTGTTACTGTTCACCTCATGTTGTTATTCTTATCCTCATTTTGTTACTGTTCACTTCATGTTGTTACTGTTCACCTCATGTTGTTACTGCTCACCTCATGTTGTTAATGTTCACCTAATGTTGTTGCTGTTCAACTCATGTTGTTAATGTTCACCTCAAGTTATTACTGTTCACCTCATGTTGTTGATGTTCACCTCATCTTATTACTGTTCACCTCGTGTTGTTAATGTTCAACTCATGTTGTTACTCTTATCCTCATTTTGTTACTGTTCACTTCATGTTGTTACTGTTCACTTCATGTTGTTAATGTTCACCTCATGTTGTCGTTTTTCACCTCATGTTGTTACTGTTCACCTCCTGTTGTTAATGTTCACCTCATGTTGTTATGGTTCACCTCATCTTGTTCCTTTTCATCTCATGTTATTACTGTTCCCCTCATGTTGTTACTGTTCATCTCATTTTGTTAATATTCACCTAATGTTGTTGCTGTTCACCTCATGTTGTTACTGTTCACCTCATGTTTTTATTGTTCACCTCATGATTTTACTGTTCACCTCATGTTATTACTGTTCACCTCATGTAATTACTGTTCACCTCATATTGTAAATGTTCACCTAATGTTGTTGCTGTTCACCTCGTGTTCTTACTGTTCACCTCATGATGTTAATGTTCACCTCTTGTTGTTACTGTTCACCTCATGTTGTTAATGTTCACCTCATGTTTGTGCTGTTCACATCATTTTGTTAATATTCACCTAATGTTGTTGCTGTTCACCTCATGTTGTTACTGTTCACCTCATGTTGTTAATGTTCACCTCATGTTTGTGCTGTTCACATCATTTTGTTACTGTTCACCTCATGTTGTTACTGTTCACCTCATGTTCTTAATGTTCACCATATATTATTACTTTTGACCTCATGTTGTTGCAGTTCACCTCATTAAATTACTGTAGACCTCATGATGTTAATTTTCACCTCTTGTTTTTATTGTTCAACTCATGTTATTACTGTTCACCTCATGTAATTACTGTTCACCTCGTGTTGTAACTGTTGTTATGGTTCACCTCATGGTGTTACTGTTCACCTTGTGTTGTTCCTGTTCACCTCATGATGTTAATTTTCACCTCATGTTGTTACTGTTCACCTCATGTTGTTACTGTTCACCTCATGTTGTTATTCTTATCCTCATTTTGTTACTGTTCACTTCATGTTGTTACTGTTCACTTCATGTTGTTAATGTTCACCTCATGTTGTCGTTTTACACCTCATGTTGTTACTTTTCACCTCCTGTTGTTAATGTTCACCTCATGTTGTTATAGTTCACCTCATCTTGTTACTTTTCATCTCATGTTATTACTGTTCACCTCATGTTGTTAATTTTCACGTCTTGTTGTTACTGTTCACCTAATGTTGGCAATGTTCACCTATTTGTGTTACTGTTCCCCTCATGTTTTTACTGTTCATCTCATTTTGTTAATATTCACCTAATGTTGTTGCTGTTCACCTCATGTTGTTACTGTTCACCTCATGTTTTTATTGTTCACCTCATGATTTTACTGTTCACCTCATGTTATTACTGTTCACCTCATGTAATTACTGTTCACCTCATATTGTAAATGTTCACCTAATGTTGTTGCTGTTCACCTCGTGTTCTTACTGTTCAACTCATGATGTTAATGTTCACCTCTTGTTGTTACTGTTCACCTCATGTTGTTAATGTTCACCTCATGTTGTTACTCTTATCCTCATTTTGTTACTGTTCACTTCATGTTGTTACTGTTCACCTCATGTTGTTACTGTCCACCTCATGTTTTTATTGTTCACCTCATGTTTTTATTGTTCAACTCATGTTATTACTGTTCACCTCATGTAATTACTGTTCACCTCGTGTTGTAACTGTTCACCTCATGTTGTTATGGTTCACCTCATGTTGTTACTGTTCACCTTGTGTTGTTCCTGTTCACCTCATGATGTTAATTTTCACCTCTTGTTGTTACTGTTCACCTCATGTTGTTACTGTTCACCTCATGTTGTTGCTCTTATCCTCATTTTGTTACTGTTCACTTCATGTTGTTACTGTTCACCTCATGTTGTTACTGCTCACCTCATGTTGTTAATGTTCACCTAATGTTGTTGCTCTTCAACTCATGTTGTTAATGTTCACCTCAAGTTGTTACTGTTCACCTCATGTTGTTGATTTTCACCTCATCTTGTTACTGTTCACCTCGTGTTGTTAATGTTCACCTCATGTTTTTACTCTTATCCTCATTTTGTTACTGTTCACTTCATGTTGTTACTGTTCACTTCATGTTGTTAATGTTCACCTCATGTTGTCGTTTTTCACCTCATGTTGTTACTGTTCACCTCGTGTTCTTACTGTTCACCTCATGTTGTTAATGTTCACCTCATGTTGTTACTCTTATCCTCATTTTATTACTGTTTACGTCATGTTGTTACTGTTCACCTCATGTTGTTACTGCTCACCTCATGTTGTTAATGTTCACCTAATGTTGTTGCTGTTCAACTCATGTTGTTACTGTTCACCTCATGTTCTTGATGTTCACCTCATGTTGTTACTCTTATCCTCATTTTGTTACTGTTCACTTCATGTTGTTACTGTTCACCTCATGTTGTTACTGTTCACCTCATGTTGTTAATGTTCACCTCATGTTTTTACTATTCACCTCCTGTTGATAATGTTCACCTCATGTTGTTATGGTTCACCTCATCTTGTTACTTTTCATCTCATGTTATTACTGTTCACCTCATGTTGTTAATGTTCACGTCTTGTTGTTACTGTTCACCTCATGTTGGCAGAATTCACCTATTTGTGTTACTGTTCACCTCATGTTGTTACTGTTCATCTCATTTTGTTAATATTCACCTAATGTTGTTGCTGTTCACCCCATGTTGTTACTGTTCACCTCATGTTGTTAATGTTCACCTCATGTTTGTGCTGTTCACATCATTTTGTTACTGTTCACCTCATGTTGTTACTGTTCACCTCATGTTCTTAATGTTCACCATATATTATTACTTTTGACCTCATGTTGTTGCAGTTCACCTCATTAAATTACTGTATACCCCATGTTTTTATTGTTCACCTCATGTTTTTATTGTTCAACTCATGTTATTACTGTTCACCTCATGTAATTACTGTTCACCTCGTTTTGTAACTGTTGTTATGGTTCACCTCATGGTGTTACTGTTCACCCAGTGTTGTTCCTGTTCACCTCATGATGTTAATTTTCACCTCCTGTTGTTACTGTTCACCTCATGTTGTTACTGTTCACCTCATGTTGTTAGTTTTCACTTCATGTTGTTACTGTTCACCTCATGTTGTTACTGCTCACTTCATGTTGTTAATGTTCACCTAATGTTGTTGCTGTTCAACTCATGTTGTTAATGTTCACCTCAAGTTATTACTGTTCACCTCATGTTGTTGATGTTCACCTCATCTTGTTACTGTTCACCTCGTGTTGTTAATGTTCAACTCATGTTGTTACTCTTATCCTCATTTTGTTACTGTTCACTTCATGTTGTTACTGTTCACTTCATGTTGTTAATGTTCACCTCATGTTTTCGTTTTTCACCTCATGTTGTTACTGTTCACCTCGTGTTGTTAATGTTCAACTCATGTTGTTATGGTTCACCTCATGTTGTTACTGTTCACCTCATGTTGTTACTGTTCACATCATGTTTTTATTGTTCACTTCATGTTTTTACTGTTCACCTCATGTTGTTACTGTTCACCTCATGTAATTACTGTTCACCTCATATTGTAAATGTTCACCTCTTGTTGTTACTGTTCACCTCATGTTGTTAATGTTCACCTCATGTTGTTACTCTTATCCTCATTTTGTTACTGTTCACTTCATGTTGTTACTGTTCACCTCATGTTGTTACTGCTCACCTCATGTTGTTAATGTTCACCTAATGTTGTTGCTCTTCAACTCATGTTGTTACTGTTCACCTCACGTTGTTGATGTTCACCTCATGTTGTTACTCTTATCCTCATTTTGTTACTGTTCACTTCATGTTGTTACTGTTCACCTCATGTTGTTACTGTTCACCTCATGTTGTTAATGTTCACCTCATGTTTTTACTATTCACCTCCTGTTGTTAATGTTCACCTCATGTTGTTATGGTTCACCTCATCTTGTTACTTTTCATCTCATGTTATTACTGTTCACCTCATGTTGTTACTCTTCACCTCATGTTTTTACTGTTCACGTCTTGTTGTTACTGTTCACCTCATGTTGTTACTGTTCACCTCCAGTTGTTAATGTTCACCTCATGTTGTTATGGTTCACCTCATGTTATTACTGTTCACCTCATGTTATTACTGTTCACCTCATGTTGTTACTGTTCACCTCATGTTTTTATTGTTCACCTCATGTTTTTATTGTTCAACTCATGTTATTACTGTTCATCTCATGTAATAACTGTTCTTCTCGTGTTGTTACTGTTCACCTCATGTTGTTATGGTTCAGCTCATGTTGTTACTGTTCACCTCATGATGTTAATGTTCACCTCTTGTTGTTACTGTTCACCTCATGTTGTTAATGTTCACATCATGTTGTTACTCTTATCCACATTTTGTTAGTGTTCACTTCATGTTGTTACTGTTCACCTCATGTTGTTACTGCTCACCTCATGTTGTTAATGTTCACCTAATGTTGTTGCTGTTCAACTCATGTTGTTACTGTTCACCTCATGTTGTTACTTTTCACCTCATGTTTTTATTGTTCACCTCATGTTGTTACTGTTCACGTCTTGTTGTTACTGTTCACCTCATGTTGTTACTGTTCACCTCATGTTGTTAATGTTCACCTCATGTTGTTATGGTTCACCTCATGTTATTACTTTTCACCTCATGTTATTACTGTTCACCTCATGTTGTTACTGTTCACCTCATGTTTTTATTGTTCACCACATGTTTTTATTGTTCAACTCATGTTATTACTGTTCACCTCATGTAATTACTGTTCACCTCGTGTTGTTACTGTTCACCTCATGTTGTTATGGTTCAGCTCATGTTGTTACAGTTCACCTCATGATGTTAATGTTCACCTCTTGTTGTTACTGTTCACCTCATGTTGTTAATGTTCACATCATGTTGTTACTCTTATCCTCATTTTGTTACTGTTCACTTCATGTTGTTACTGTTCACCTCATGTTGTTACTGCTCACCTCATGTTGTTAATGTTCACCTAATGTTGTTGCTGTTCAACTCATGTTGTTACTGTTCACCTCATGTTGTTAATGTTCACCTCATGTTGTTACTCTTATCCTCATGTTGTTACTGTTCACTTCATGTTGTTACTTTTCACCTCATGTTGTTACTGTTCACCTCAGGTTGTTGATGTTCACCTCATGTTGTTACTCTTATCCTCATGTTATTACTGTTCACTTGATGTTGTTACTGTTCACCTCATGTTGTTAATGTTCACCTCTTGTTTTTACTATTCACCTCCTGTTGTTACTGTTCACCTCATGTTGTTATGGTTCAGCTCATGTTGTTACTGTTCACCTCATGATGTTAATGTTCACCTCTTGTTGTTACTGTTCACCTCATGTTGTTAATGTTCACATCATGTTGTTACTCTTATCCTCATTTTGTTACAGTTCACTTCATTTTGTTACTGTTCACCTCATGTTGTTACTGCTCACCTCATGTTGTGAATGTTCATCTAATGTTGTTGCTGTTCAACTCATGTTGTTACTGTTCACCTCATGTTGTTACTGTTCACCTCATGTTTTTATTGTTTCCTCATGTTGTTACTGTTCACGTCTTGTTGTTACTGTTCACCTCATGTTGTTACTGTTCACCTCCTGTTGTTAATGTTCACCTCATGTTGTTATGGTTCACCTCATGTTATTACTGTTCACCTCATGTTATTACTGTTCACCTCATGTTGTTACTGTTCACCTCATGTTGTTACTGTTCACCTCATGTTTTTAGATTTCACCTCATGTTTTTATTGTTCAACTCATGTTATTACTGTTCACCTCATGTAATTACTGTTCACCTCGTGTTGTTACTGTTCACCTCATGTTGTTATGGTTCAGCTCATGCTGTTACTGTTCACCTCATGATGTTAATGTTCACCTCTTGTTGTTACTGTTCACCTCATGTTGTTAATGTTCACATCATGTTGTTACTCTTATCCTCATTTTGTTACTGTTCACTTCATGTTGTTACTGTTCACCTCGTGTTGTTACTGCTCACCTCATGTTGTTAATGTTCACCTAATGTTGTTGCTGTTCCACTCATGTTGTTACTGTTCACCTCATGTTGTTAATGTTCACCTCATGTTGTTACTCTTATCCTCATGTTATTACTGTTCACTTCATGTTGTTACTGTTCACCTCATGTTGTTACTGTTCACCTCAGGTTGTTGATGTTCACCTCATGTTGTTACTCTTATCCTCATGTTTTTACTGTTCACTTGATGTTGTTACTGTTCACCTCATGTTGTTAATGTTCACCTCTTGTTTTTACTATTCACCTCCTGTTGTTAATGTTCACCTCGTGAAGTTATGGTTCACCTCATCTTGTTACTTTTCACCTCATGTTGTTACTGTTCATCTCATTTTGTTAATATTCACCTAATGTTGTTAATGTTCACATCATGTTGTTACTCTTATCCTCATTTTGTTACTGTTCACTTCATGTTGTTACTGTTCACCTCATGTTGTTACTGCTCACCTCATGTTGTTAATGTTCACCTAATGTTGTTGCTGTTCAACTCATGTTGTTACTGTTCACCTCATGTTGTTAATGTTCACCTCATGTTGTTACTCTTATCCTCATTTTGTTACTGTTCACTTCATGTTGTTACTGTTCACCTCATGTTGTTACTGTTCACGTCTTGTTGTTACTGTTCACCTCATGTTGTTACTGTTCACCTCCTGTTGTTAATGTTCACCTCATGTTGTTATGGTTCACCTCATGTTATTACTGTTCACCTCATGTTATTACTGTTCACCTCATGTTATTACTGTTCACCTCATGTTGTTACTGTTCACCTCATGTTTTTATTGTTCACCTCATTTTTTTATTGTTCAACTCATGTTATTACTGTTCACCTCATGTAATTACTGTTCACCTCGTGTTGTTACTGTTCACCTCATGTTGTTATGGTTCAGCTTATGTTGTTACTGTTCATCTCGTGTTGTTCCTGTTCACCTCATGATGTTAATGTTCACCTCTTGTTGTTACTGTTCACCTCATGTTGTTAATGTTCACATCATGTTGTTACTCTTATCCTCATTTTGTTACTGTTCACTTCATGTTGTTATTGTTCACCTCATGTTGTTACTGCTCACCTCATGTTGTTAATGTTCACCTAATGTTGTTGCTGTTCAACTCATGTTGTTACTGTTCACCTCCTGTTGTTAATGTTCACCTCATGTTGTTATGGTTCACCTCATGTTATTACTGTTCACCTCATGTTATTACTGTTCACCTCATGTTGTTACTGTTCACCTCATGTTTTTATTGTTCACCTCATTTTTTTATTGTTCAACTCATGTTATTTCTGTTCACCTCATGTAATTACTGTTCACCTCGTGTTGTTACTGTTCACCTCATGTTGTTATGGTTCAGCTTATGTTGTTACTGTTCATCTCGTGTTGTTCCTGTTCACCTCATGATGTTAATGTTCACCTCTTGTTGTTACTGTTCACCTCATGTTGTTAATGTTCACATCATGTTGTTACTCTTATCCTCATTTTGTTACTGTTCACTTCATGTTGTTACTGTTCACCTCATGTTGTTACTGCTCACCTCATGTTGTTAATGTTCACCTAATGTTGTTGCTGTTCAACTCATGTTGTTACTGTTCACCTCATGTTGTTAATGTTCACCTCATGTTGTTACTCTTATCCTCATGTTGTTACTGTTCACTTCATGTTGTTATTGTTCACCTCATGTTGTTACTGCTCACCTCATGTTGTTAATGTTCACCTAATGTTGTTGCTGTTCAACTCATGTTGTTACTGTTCACCTCCTGTTGTTAATGTTCACCTCATGTTGTTATGGTTCACCTCATGTTATTACTGTTCACCTCATGGTATTACTGTTCACCTCATGTTGTTACTGTTCACCTCATGTTTTTATTGTTCACCTCATTTTTTCATTGTTCAACTCATGTTATTACTGTTCACCTCATGTAATTACTGTTCACCTCGTGTTGTTACTGTTCACCTCATGTTGTTATGGTTCAGCTTATGTTGTTACTGTTCATTTCGTGTTGTTCCTGTTCACCTCATGATGTTAATGTTCACCTCTTGTTGTTACTGTTCACCTCATGTTGTTAATGTTCACATCATGTTGTTACTCTTATCCTCATTTTGTTACTGTTCACTTCATGTTGTTACTGTTCACCTCATGTTGTTACTGCTCACCTCATGTTGTTAATGTTCACCTAATGTTGTTGCTGTTCAACTCATGTTGTTACTGTTCACCTCATGTTGTTAATGTTCACCTCATGTTGTTACTCTTATCCTCATGTTGTTACTGTTCACTTCATGTTGTTACTGTTCACCTCATGTTTTTACTGTTCACCTCAGGTTGTTGATGTTCACCTCATGTTGTTACTCTTATCCTCATGTTGTTACTGTTCACCTCATGATGTTAATGTTCACCTCTTGTTGTTACTGTTCACCTCATGTTGTTAATGTTCACCTCATGTTGTTACTCTTATCCTCATTTTGTTACTGTTCACTTCATGTTGTTACTGTTCACCTCATGTTGTTACTGCTCACCTCATGTTGTTAATGTTCACCTAATGTTGCTGCTGTTCAACTCATGTTGTTACTGTTCACCTCAAGTTGTTACTGTTCACCTCATGTTGTTGATGTTCACCTCATCTTGTTACTGTTAACCTCGTGTTGTTAATGTTCACGTCATGTTGTTACTCTTATCCTCATTTTGTTACGGTTCACTTCATGTTGTTACTGTTCACTTCATGTTGTTAATGTTAACCTAATGTTGTCGTTTTTCACCTCATGTTGTTACTGTTCACCTCCTGTTGTTAATGTTCACCTCATGTTGTTATGGTTCACCTCATGTTGTTACTGTTCACCTCATGTTGTTGATGTTCACCTCATGTTGTTATTCTTATCCTCATGTTGTTACTGTTCACTTCATGTTGTTACTGTTCACCTCATGTTGTTACTGTTCACCTCATGTTGTTAATTTTCACCTCATGTTTTTACTATTCACCTCCTGTTGTTAATTTTCACCTCATGTTGTTACGTTTCATCTCATTTTGTTAATATTCACCTAATGTATTTGCTGTTCACCTCATGTTGTTACTGTTCACCTCATGTTGTTAATGTTCACCTCATGTTTGTGCTGTTCACATCATTTTGTTACTGTTCACCTCATGTTGTTACTGTTCACCTCATGTTCTTAATGTTCACCATATATTATTACTTTTGACCTCATGTTGTTGCAGTTCACCTCATTATATTACTGTAGACCCCATGTTTTTACTGTTAACCTCATGTTGTTTCTGTTCACCTCATGTTATTACTGTTCACCTCATGTTGTTATTCTTATCCTCATTTTGTTACTATTCACTTCATGTTGTTACTGTTCACCTCATGTTGTTAATGTTCACCTCATGTTGTCGTTGTTTACCTCATGTTGTTAATGTTCACGTCTTGTTGTTACTGTTCACCTCATGTTGTTACTGTTCACCTCCTGTTGTTAATGTTCACCTCATGTTGTTATGGTTCACCTCATGTTGTTACTGTTCACCTCATGTTGTTGATGTTCACCTCATGTTGTTATTCTTATCCTCATGTTGTAACTGTTCACTTCATGTTGTTACTGTTCACCTCATGTTGTTACTGTTCACCTCATGTTGTTAATTTTCACCTCATGTTTTTACTATTCACCTCCTGTTGTTAATGTTCACCTCATGTTGTTATGGTTCACCTCATCTTGTTAATTTTCACCTCATGTTGTTACGTTTCATCTCATTTTGTTAATATTCACCTAATGTTGTTGCTGTTCACCTCATGTTGTTACTGTTCACCTCATGTTGTTAATGTTCACCTCATGTTTGTGCTGTTCACATCATTTCGTTACTGTTCACCTCATGTTGTTACTGTTCACCTCATGTTCTTAATGTTCACCATATATTATTACTTTTGACCTCATGTTGTTGCAGTTCACCTCATTATATTACTGTAGACCCCATGTTGTTACTGTTAACCTCATGTTGTTTCTGTTCACCTCATGTTATTACTGTTCACCTCATGTTGTTATTCTTATCCTCATTTTGTTACTATTCACTTCATGTTGTTACTGTTCACCTCATGTTGTTAATGTTCACCTCATGTTGTCTTTGTTTACCTCATGTTGTTAATGTTCACGTCTTGTTGTTACTGTTCACCTCATGTTGTTACTGTTCACCTCCTGTTGTTAATGTTCACCTCATGTTGTTATGGTTCACCTCATGTTATTACTGTTCACCTCATGTTATTACTGTTCACCTCATGTTGTTACTCTTCACCTGATGTATTTATTGTTCACCTCATGTTTTTATTGTTCAACTCATGTTATTACTGTTCACCTCATGTAATTACTGTTCACCTCGTGTTGTTACTGTTCACCTCATGTTGTTATGGTTCACCTCTTGTTGTTACTGTTCACCTCGTGTTGTTCCTGTTCACCTCATGATGTTAATGTTCACCTCTTGTTGTTACTGTTCACCTCATGTTGTTAATGTTCACCTAATGTTGTTGCTGTTCAACTCATGTTATTACTGTTCACCTCATGTTGTTACTGTTCACCTCATGTTTTTATTGTTCACCTCATGTTTTTAATGTTCAACTCATGTTATTACTGTTCACCTCATGTAATTACTGTTCACCTCGTGTTGTTACTGTTCACCTCATGTTGTTAATGTTCACCTCATGTTGTTACTCTTATCCTCATTTTGTTACTGTTCACTTCTTGTTGTTACTGTTCACCTCATGTTGTTAGTGCTCACCTCATGTTGTTAATGTTCACCTAATTTTGCTGCTGTTCAACTCATGTTGTTACTGTTCACCTCAAGTTGTTACTGTTCACCTCATGTTGTTGATGTTTACCTCATCTTATTACTGTTAACCTCGTGTTGTTAATGTTCACGTCATGTTGTTACTCTTATCCTCATTTTGTTACGGTTCACTTCATGTTGTTACTGTTCACTTCATGTTGTTAATGTTCACCTAATGTTGTCGTTTTTCACCTTATGTTGTTACTGTTCACCTCCTGTTGTTAATGTTCACCTCATGTTGTTACTGTTCACCTCATGTTGTTAATTTTCACCTCATGTTTTTACTATTCACCTCCTGTTGTTAATGTTCACCTCATGTTGTTATGGTTCACCTCATCTTGTTAATTTTCACCTCATGTTGTTACTGTTCATCTCATTTTGTTAATATTCACCTAATGTTGTTGCTGTTCACCTCATGTTGTTACTGTTCACCCCATGTTGTTAATGTTCACCTCATGTTTGTGCTGTTCACATCATTTAGTTACTGTTCACTTCATGTTGTTACTGTTCACCTCATGTTGTTACTGTTCACCTCATGTTGTTAATTTTCACCTCATGTTTTTACTATTCACCTCCTGTTGTTAATGTTCACCTCATGTTGTTATGGTTCACCTCATCTTGTTCATTTTCACCTCATGTTGTTACTGTTCATCTCATTTTGTTAATATTCACCTAATGTTGTTGCTGTTAACCTCATGTTGTTAATGTTCACCTCATGTTTGTGCTGTTCACATCATTTTGTTACTGTTCACCTCATGTTGTTACTGTTCACTTCATGTTCTTAATGTTCACCATATATTATTACTTTTGACCTCATGTTGTTGCAGTTCACCTCATTATATTACTGTAGACCCCATGTTGTTACTGTTAACCTCATGTTGTTTCTGTTCACCTCATGTTATTAATGTTCACCTCATGTTGTTATTCTTATCCTCATTGTGTTACTGTTCACTTCATGTTGTTACTGTTCACCTCATGTTGTCGTTGCTTACCTCATGTTGTTAATGTTCACGTCTTGTTGTTACTGTTCACCTCATGTTGTTACTGTTCACCTCCTGTTGTTAATGTTCACCTCATGTTGTTATGGTTCACCTCATGTTATTACTGTTCACCTCATGTTATTACTGTTCATCTCATGTTGTTACTGTTCACCTCATGTTGTTATTCTTATCCTCATTTTGTTACTGTTCACTTCATGTTGTTACTGTTCACCTCATGTTGTCGTTGCTTACCTCATGTTGTTACTGTTCACCTCATGTTGTTAATGTTCACCTCATGTTTGTGCTGTTCACATCATTTTGTTACTGTTCACCTCATGTTGTTACTGTTCACCTCATGTTCTTAATGTTCACCATATATTATTACTTTTGACCTCATGTTGTTGCAGTTCACCTCATTATATTACTGTAGACCCCATGTTTTTACTGTTAACCTCATGTTGTTTCTGTTCACCTCATGTTATTACTGTTCACCTCATGTTGTTATTCTTATCCTCATTTTGTTACTATTCACTTCATGTTGTTACTGTTCACCTCATGTTGTTAATGTTCACCTCATGTTGTCGTTGTTTACCTCATGTTGTTAATGTTCACGTCTTGTTGTTACTGTTCACCTCATGTTGTTACTGTTCACCTCCTGTTGTTAATGTTCACCTCATGTTGTTATGGTTCACCTCATGTTGTTACTGTTCACCTCATGTTGTTGATGTTCACCTCATGTTGTTATTCTTATCCTCATGTTGTAACTGTTCACTTCATGTTGTTACTGTTCACCTCATGTTGTTACTGTTCACCTCATGTTGTTAATTTTCACCTCATGTTTTTACTATTCACCTCCTGTTGTTAATGTTCACCTCATGTTGTTATGGTTCACCTCATCTTGTTAATTTTCACCTCATGTTGTTACGTTTCATCTCATTTTGTTAATATTCACCTAATGTTGTTGCTGTTCACCTCATGTTGTTACTGTTCACCTCATGTTGTTAATGTTCACCTCATGTTTGTGCTGTTCACATCATTTTGTTACTGTTCACCTCATGTTGTTACTGTTCACCTCATGTTCTTAATGTTCACCATATATTATTACTTTTGACCTCATGTTGTTGCAGTTCACCTCATTATATTACTGTAGACCCCATGTTGTTACTGTTAACCTCATGTTGTTTCTGTTCACCTCATGTTATTACTGTTCACCTCATGTTGTTATTCTTATCCTCATTTTGTTACTATTCACTTCATGTTGTTACTGTTCACCTCATGTTGTTAATGTTCACCTCATGTTGTCTTTGTTTACCTCATGTTGTTAATGTTCACGTCTTGTTGTTACTGTTCACCTCATGTTGTTACTGTTCACCTCCTGTTGTTAATGTTCACCTCATGTTGTTATGGTTCACCTCATGTTATTACTGTTCACCTCATGTTATTACTGTTCACCTCATGTTGTTACTCTTCACCTGATGTATTTATTATTCACCTCATGTTTTTATTGTTCAACTCATGTTATTACTGTTCACCTCATGTAATTACTGTTCACCTCGTGTTGTTACTGTTCACCTCATGTTGTTATGGTTCACCTCTTGTTGTTACTGTTCACCTCGTGTTGTTCCTGTTCACCTCATGATGTTAATGTTCACCTCTTGTTGTTACTGTTCACCTCATGTTGTTAATGTTCACCTAATGTTGTTGCTGTTCAACTCATGTTATTACTGTTCACCTCATGTTGTTACTGTTCACCTCATGTTTTTATTGTTCACCTCATGTTTTTAATGTTCAACTCATGTTATTACTGTTCACCTCATGTAATTACTGTTCACCTCGTGTTGTTACTGTTCACCTCATGTTGTTAATGTTCACCTCATGTTGTTACTCTTATCCTCATTTTGTTACTGTTCACTTCTTGTTGTTACTGTTCACCTCATGTTGTTACTGCTCACCTCATGTTGTTAATGTTCACCTAATTTTGCTGCTGTTCAACTCATGTTGTTACTGTTCACCTCAAGTTGTTACTGTTCACCTCATGTTGTTGATGTTTACCTCATCTTATTACTGTTAACCTCGTGTTGTTAATGTTCACGTCATGTTGTTACTCTTATCCTCATTTTGTTACGGTTCACTTCATGTTGTTACTGTTCACTTCATGTTGTTAATGTTCACCTAATGTTGTCGTTTTTCACCTTATGTTGTTACTGTTCACCTCCTGTTGTTAATGTTCACCTCATGTTGTTACTGTTCACCTCATGTTGTTAATTTTCACCTCATGTTTTTACTATTCACCTCCTGTTGTTAATGTTCACCTCATGTTGTTATGGTTCACCTCATCTTGTTAATTTTCACCTCATGTTGTTACTGTTCATCTCATTTTGTTAATATTCACCTAATGTTGTTGCTCTTCACCTCATGTTGTTACTGTTCACCTCATGTTGTTAATGTTCACCTCATGTTTGTGCTGTTCACATCATTTAGTTACTGTTCACTTCATGTTGTTACTGTTCACCTCATGTTGTTACTGTTCACCTCATGTTGTTAATTTTCACCTCATGTTTTTACTATTCACCTCCTGTTGTTAATGTTCACCTCATGTTGTTATGGTTCACCTCATCTTGTTCATTTTCACCTCATGTTGTTACTGTTCATCTCATTTTGTTAATATTCACCTAATGTTGTTGCTGTTAACCTCATGTTGTTAATGTTCACCTCATGTTTGTGCTGTTCACATCATTTTGTTACTGTTCACCTCATGTTGTTACTGTTCACTTCATGTTCTTAATGTTCACCATATATTATTACTTTTGACCTCATGTTGTTGCAGTTCACCTCATTATATTACTGTAGACCCCATGTTGTTACTGTTAACCTCATGTTGTTTCTGTTCACCTCATGTTATTAATGTTCACCTCATGTTGTTATTCTTATCCTCATTTTGTTACTGTTCACTTCATGTTGTTACTGTTCACCTCATGTTGTCGTTGCTTACCTCATGTTGTTAATGTTCACGTCTTGTTGTTACTGTTCACCTCATGTTGTTACTGTTCACCTCCTGTTGTTAATGTTCACCTCATGTTGTTATGGTTCACCTCATGTTATTACTGTTCACCTCATGTTATTACTGTTCATCTCATGTTGTTACTGTTCACCTCATGTTTTTATTGTTCAACTCATGTTATTACTGTTCACCTCATGTAATTACTGTTCACCTCGTGTTGTTACTGTTCACCTCATGTTGTTATGGTTCACCTCATGTTGTTACTGTTCACCTCGTGTTGTTCCTGTTCACCTCATGATGTTAATGTTCACCTCTTGTTGTTACTGTTCACCTCATGTTGTTACTCTTATTCTCATTTTTTTACTGTTCACTTCATGTTGTTACTGTTCACCTCATGTTGTTACTGCTCACCTAATGTTGTTAATGTTCACCTGATGTTGTTGCTGTTCAACTCATGTTGTCACTGTTCACCTCATGTTGTTACTATTCACCTCATGTTTTTATTGTTCACCTCATGTTTTTACTGTTCACCTCATGTTATTACTGTTCACCTCATGTAATTACTGTTCACCTCATGTTTTTATTGTTCACCTCATGTTTTTACTGTTCACCTCATGTAATTACTGTTCACCTCATGTAATTACTGTTCACATCATGTTGTAAATGTTCACCTAATGTTGTTGCTGTTCATCTCGTGTTCTTACTGTTCACCTCATGATGTAAATGTTCACCTCTTGTTGTTACTGTTCACCTCATGTTGTTAATGTTCACCTCATGTTGTTACTCTTATCCTCATTTTGTTACTGTTCACTTCATGTTGTTACTGTTCACCTCATGTTGTTACTGCTCACCTCATGTTGTTAATGTTCACCTAATGTTGTTGCTGTTCAACTCATGTTGTTACTGTTCACCTCATGTTGTTGATGTTCACCTCATGTTGTTACTCTTATTTTCATTTTGTTACTATTCACTTCATGTTGTTACTATTCACCTCATGTTGTTACTGTTCACCTCATGTTGTTAATGTTCACCTCATGTTTTTACTATTCACCTCCTGTTGTTAATGTTCACCTCATCTTGTTATGGTTCACCTCATCTTGTTACTTTTCATCTCATGTTATTACTGTTCACCTCATGTTGTTAATGTTCATGTCTTGTTGTTACTGTTCACCTCATGTTGGCAATGTTCACCTATTTGTGTTACTGTTCACCTCATGTTATTACTGTTCACCTCATGTAATTACTGTTCACCTCATGTTTTTATTGTTCACCTCATGTTTTTACTGTTCAACTCATGTTGTTACTGTTCACCTCATGTTGGCAATGTTCACCTATTTGTGTTACTGTTCACCTCATGTTGTTACTGTTCATCTCATTTTGTTAATATTCACCTAATTTTTTTGCTGTTCGCCTCATGTTGTTACTGTTCACACCATGTTTTATTGTTCACCTCATGTTTTTACTGTTCACCTCATGTTGTTACTGTTCACCTCATGTTGTTAATGTTCACCTCATGTTTGTGCTGTTCACATCATTTTGTTACTGTTCACTTCATGTTGTTACTGTTCACCTCATGTTGTTACTGCTCACCTCATGTTGTTAATGTTCACCTAATGTTGTTGCTGTTCAACTCATGTTGTTACTGTTCACCTCATGTTGTTGATGTTCACCTCATGTTGTTACTCTTATTTTCATTTTGTTACTATTCACTTCATGTTGTTACTATTCACCTCATGTTGTTACTGTTCACCTCATGTTGTTAATGTTCACCTCATGTTTTTACTATTCACCTCCTGTTGTTAATGTTCACCTCATCTTGTTATGGTTCACCTCATCTTGTTACTTTTCATCTCATGTTATTACTGTTCACCTCATGTTGTTAATGTTCATGTCTTGTTGTTACTGTTCACCTCATGTTGGCAATGTTCACCTATTTGTGTTACTGTTCACCTCATGTTATTACTGTTCACCTCATGTAATTACTGTTCACCTCATGTTTTTATTGTTCACCTCATGTTTTTACTGTTCAACTCATGTTGTTACTGTTCACCTCATGTTGGCAATGTTCACCTATTTGTGTTACTGTTCACCTCATGTTGTTACTGTTCATCTCATTTTGTTAATATTCACCTAATTTTTTTGCTGTTCGCCTCATGTTGTTACTGTTCACACCATGTTTTATTGTTCAACTCATGTTTTTACTGTTCACCTCATGTTGTTACTGTTCACCTCATGTTGTTAATGTTCACCTCATGTTTGTGCTGTTCACATCATTTTGTTACTGTTCACTTCATGTTGTTACTGTTCACCTCATGTTGTTGATGTTCACCTCATGTTGTTATTCTTATCCTCATGTTGTTACTGTTCACTTCATGTTGTTACTGTTCACCTCATGTTGTTACTGTTCACCTCATGTTGTTAATTTTCACCTCATGTTTTTACTATTCACCTCCTGTTGTTAATGTTCACCTCATGTTGTTAGGGTTCACCTCATCTTGTTAATTTTCACCACATGTTGTTACTGTTCATCTCATTTTGTTAATATTCACCTAATGTTGTTGATGTTCACCTCATGTTGTTAATGTTCACCTCATGTTTGTGCTGTTCACATCATTTTGTTACTGTTCACCTCATGTTGTTACTGTTCACCTCATGTTCTTAATGTTCACCATATATTATTACTTTTGACCTCATGTTGTTGCAGTTCACCTCATTATATTACTGTAGACCCCATGTTGTTACTGTTAACCTCATGTTGTTTCTGTTCACCTCATGTTATTACTGTTCACCTCATGTTGTTATTCTTATACTCATTTTGTTACTGTTCACTTCATGTTGTTACTGTTCACCTCATGTTGTTAATGTTCACCTCATGTTGTCGTTGCTTACCTCATGTTGTTAATGTTCATGTCTTGTTGTTACTGTTCACCTCATGTTGTTACTGTTCACCTCCTGTTGTTAATGTTCACCTCATGTTGTTATGGTTCACCTCATTTTATTACTGTTCACCTCATGTTATTACTGTTCATCTCATGTTGTTACTGTTCACCTCATGTTTTTATTGTTCAACTCATGTTATTACTGTTCACCTCATGTAATTACTGTTCACCTCGTGTTGTTACTGTTCACCTCATGTTGTTATGGTTCACCTCATGTTGTTACTGTTCACCTCGTGTTGTTCCTGTTCACCTCATGATGTTAATGTTCACCTCTTGTTGTTACTGTTCACCTCATGTTGTTACTCTTATTCTCATTTTTTACTGTTCACTTCATGTTGTTACTGTTCACCTCATGTTGTTAATGTTCACCTGATGTTGTTGCTGTTCAACTCATGTTGTTACTGTTCACCTCATGTTGTTACTGTTCACCTCATGTTTTTATTGTTCACCTCATGTTTTTACTGTTCACCTCATGTTATTACTGTTCACCTCATGTAATTACTGTTCACCTCATGTTTTTATTGTTCACCTCATGTTTTTACTGTTCACCTCATGTAATTACTGTTCACCTCATGTAATTACTATTCACATCATGTTGTAAATGTTCACCTAATGTTGTTGCTGTTCATCTCGTGTTCTTACTGTTCACCTCATGATGTAAATGTTCACCTCTTTTTGTTACTGTTCACCTCATGTTGTTAATGTTCACCTCATGTTGTTACTCTTATCCTCATTTTGTTACTGTTCACTTCATGTTGTTACTGTTCACCTCATGTTGTTACTGCTCACCTCATGTTGTTAATGTTCACCTAATGTTGTTGCTGTTCAACTCATGTTGTTACTGTTCACCTCATGTTGTTGATGTTCACCTCATGTTGTTACTCTTATTTTCATTTTGTTACTATTCACTTCATGTTGTTACTATTCACCTCATGTTGTTACTGTTCACCTCATGTTGTTAATGTTCACCTCATGTTTTTACAATTCACCTCCTGTTGTTAATGTTCACCTCATCTTGTTATGGTTCACCTCATCTTGTTACTTTTCATCTCATGTTATTACTGTTCACCTCATGTTGTTAATGTTCATGTCTTGTTGTTACTGTTCACCTCATGTTGGCAATGTTCACCTATTTGTGTTACTGTTCACCTCATGTTATTACTGTTCACCTCATGTAATTACTGTTCACCTCATGTTTTTATTGTTCACCTCATGTTTTTACTGTTCAACTCATGTTGTTACTGTTCACCTCATGTTGGCAATGTTCACCTATTTGTGTTACTGTTCACCTCATGTTGTTACTGTTCATCTAATTTTGTTAATATTCACCTAATTTTTTTGCTGTTCGCCTCATGTTGTTACTGTTCACACCATGTTTTATTGTTCACCTCATGTTTTTACTGTTCACCTCATGTTGTTACTGTTCACCTCATGTTGTTAATGTTCACCTCATGTTTGTGCTGTTCACATCATTTTGTTACTGTTCACTTCATGTTGTTACTGTTCACCTCATGTTGTTGATGTTCACCTCATGTTGTTATTCTTATCCTCATGTTGTTACTGTTCACTTCATGTTGTTACTGTTCACCTGATGTTGTTACTGTTCACCTCATGTTGTTAATTTTCACCTCATGTTTTTACTATTCACCTCCTGTTGTTAATGTTCACCTCATGTTGTTAGGGTTCACCTCATCTTGTTAATTTTCACCTCATGTTGTTACTGTTCATCTCATTTTGTTAATATTCACCTAATGTTGTTGATGTTCACCTCATGTTGTTAATGTTCACCTCATGTTTGTGCTGTTCACATCATTTTGTTACTGTTCACCTCATGTTGTTACTGTTCACCTCATGTTCTTAATGTTCACCATATATTATTACTTTTGACCTCATGTTGTTGCAGTTCACCTCATTATATTACTGTAGACCCCATGTTGTTACTGTTAACCTCATGTTGTTTCTGTTCACCTCATGTTATTACTGTTCACCTCATGTTGTTATTCTTATACTCATTTTGTTACTGTTCACTTCATGTTGTTACTGTTCACCTCATGTTGTTACTGTTCACCTCATGTTGTTACTGTTCACCTCATGTTCTTAATGTTCACCATATATTATTACTTTTGACCTCATGTTGTTGCAGTTCACCTCATTATATTACTGTAGACCCCATGTTGTTACTGTTAACCTCATGTTGTTTCTTTTCACCTCATGTTATTACTGTTCACCTCATGTTGTTATTCTTATACTCATTTTGTTACTGTTCACTTCATGTTGTTACTGTTCACCTCATGTTGTTAATGTTCACCTCATGTTGTCGTTGCTTACCTCATGTTGTTAATGTTCATGTCTTGTTGTTACTGTTCACCTCATGTTGTTACTGTTCACCTCCTGTTGTTAATGTTCACCTCATGTTGTTATGGTTCACCTCATGTTATTACTGTTCACCTCATGTTATTACTGTTCATCTCATGTTGTTACTGTTCACCTCATGTTTTTATTGTTCAACTCATGTTATTACTGTTCACCTCATGTAATTACTGTTCACCTCGTGTTGTTACTGTTCACCTCATGTTGTTATGGTTCACCTCATGTTGTTACTGTTCACCTCGTGTTGTTCCTGTTCACCTCATGATGTTAATGTTCACCTCTTGTTGTTACTGTTCACCTCATGTTGTTACTCTTATTCTCATTTTTTACTGTTCACTTCATGTTGTTACTGTTCACCTCATGTTGTTACTGCTCACCTCATGATGTTAATGTTCACCTGATGTTGTTGCTGTTCAACTCATGTTGTTACTGTTCACCTCATGTTGTTACTGTTCACCTCATGTTTTTATTGTTCACCTCATGTTTTTACTGTTCACCTCATGTTATTACTGTTCACCTCATGTAATTACTGTTCACCTCATGTTTTTATTGTTCACCTCATGTTTTTACTGTTCACCTCATGTAATTACTGTTCACCTCATGTAATTACTATTCACATCATGTTGTAAATGTTCACCTAATGTTGTTGCTGTTCATCTCGTGTTCTTACTGTTCACCTCATGATGTAAATGTTCACCTCTTTTTGTTACTGTTCACCTCATGTTGTTAATGTTCACCTCATGTTGTTACTCTTATCCTCATTTTGTTACTGTTCACTTCATGTTGTTACTGTTCACCTCATGTTGTTACTGCTCACCTCATGTTGTTAATGTTCACCTAATGTTGTTGCTGTTCAACTCATGTTGTTACTGTTCACCTCATGTTGTTGATGTTCACCTCATGTTGTTACTCTTATTTTCATTTTGTTACTATTCACTTCATGTTGTTACTATTCACCTCATGTTGTTACTGTTCACCTCATGTTGTTAATGTTCACCTCATGTTTTTACTATTCACCTCCTGTTGTTAATGTTCACCTCATCTTGTTATGGTTCACCTCATCTTGTTACTTTTCATCTCATGTTTTTACTGTTCACCTCATGTTGTTAATGTTCATGTCTTGTTGTTACTGTTCACCTCATGTTGGCAATGTTCACCTATTTGTGTTACTGTTCACCTCATGTTATTACTGTTCACCTCATGTAATTACTGTTCACCTCATGTTTTTATTGTTCACCTCATGTTTTTACTGTTCAACTCATGTTGTTACTGTTCACCTCATGTTGGCAATGTTCACCTATTTGTGTTACTGTTCACCTCATGTTGTTACTGTTCATCTCATTTTGTTAATATTCACCTAATTTTTTTGCTGTTCGCCTCATGTTGTTACTGTTCACACCATGTTTTATTGTTCACCTCATGTTTTTACTGTTCACCTCATGTTGTTACTGTTCACCTCATGTTGTTAATTTTCACCTCAAGTTTTTACTATTCACCTCCTGTTGTTAATGTTCACCTCATGTTGTTAGGGTTCACCTCATCTTGTTAATTTTCACCTCATGTTGTTACTGTTCATCTCATTTTGTTAATATTCACCTAATGTTGTTGATGTTCACCTCATGTTGTTAATGTTCACCTCATGTTTGTGCTGTTCACATCATTTTGTTACTGTTCACCTCATGTTGTTACTGTTCACCTCATGTTCTTAATGTTCACCATATATTATTACTTTTGACCTCATGTTGTTGCAGTTCACCTCATTATATTACTGTAGACCCCATGTTGTTACTGTTAACCTCATGTTGTTTCTGTTCACCTCATGTTATTACTGTTCACCTCATGTTGTTATTCTTATACTCATTTTGTTACTGTTCACTTCATGTTGTTACTGTTCACCTCATGTTGTTAATGTTCACCTCATGTTGTCGTTGCTTACCTCATGTTGTTAATGTTCACGTCTTGTTGTTACTGTTCACCTCATGTTGTTACTGTTCACCTCCTGTTGTTAATGTTCACCTCATGTTGTTATGGTTCACCTCATGTTATTACTGTTCACCTCATGTTATTACTGTTCATCTCATGTTGTTACTCTTCACCTCATGTATTTATTGTTCACCTCATGTTTTTATTGTTCAACTCATGTTATTACTGTTCACCTCATGTAATTACTGTTCACCTCGTGTTGTTACTGTTCACCTCATATTGTTATGGTTCACCTCATGTTGTTACTGTTCACCTCGTGTTGTTCCTGTTCACCTCATGATGTTAATGTTCACCTCTTGTTGTTACTGTTCACCTCATGTTGTTACTCTTATCCTCATTTTTTTACTGTTCACTTCATGTTGTTACTGTTCACCTCATGTTGTTACTGCTCACCTCATGTTGTTAATGTTCACCTAATGTTGTTGCTGTTCAACTCATGTTGTTACTGTTCACCTCATGTTGTTACTGTTCACCTCATGTTTTTATTGTTCACCTCATGTTTTTACTGTTCACCTCATGTTATTACTGTTCACCTCATGTAATTACTGTTCACCTCATGTTTTTATTGTTCACCTCATGTTTTTACTGTTCACCTCATGTAATTACTGTTCACCTCATGTAATTACTGTTCACATCATGTTGTAAATGTTCACCTAATGTTGTTGCTGTTCATCTCGTGTTCTTTCTGTTCACCTCATGATGTAAATGTTCACCTCTTGTTGTTACTGTTCACCTCATGTTGTTAATGTTCACCTCATGTTGTTACTCTTATCCTCATTTTTTTACTGTTCACTTCATGTTGTTACTGTTCACCTCATGTTGTTACTGCTCACCTCATGTTGTTAATGTTCACCTAATGTTGTTGCTGTTCAACTCATGTTGTTACTGTTCACCTCATGTTGTTGATGTTCACCTCATGTTGTTACTCTTATTTTCATTTTGTTACTATTCACTTCATGTTGTTACTGTTCACCTCATGTTGTTACTGTTCACCTCATGTTGTGAATGTTCACCTCATGTTTTTACTATTCACCTCCTGTTGTTAATGTTCACCTCATCTTGTTATGGTTCACCTCATCTTGTTACTTTTCATCTCATGTTATTACTGTTCACCTCATGTTGTTAATGTTCATGTCTTGTTGTTACTGTTCACCTCATGTTGTTAATGTTCACCTCATGTTGTTACTCTTATCCTCATTTTGTTACTGTTCACTTCATGTTGTTACTGTTCACCTCATGTTGTTACTGCTCACCTCATGTTGTTAATGTTCACCTAATGTTGTTGCTGTTCAACTCATGTTGTTACTGTTCACCTCATGTTGTTGATGTTCACCTCATGTTGTTACTCTTATTTTCATTTTGTTACTATTCACTTCATGTTGTTACTGTTCACCTCATGTTGTTACTGTTCACCTCATGTTGTTAATGTTCACCTCATGTTTTTACTATTCACCTCCTGTTGTTAATGTTCACCTCATCTTGTTATGGTTCACCTCATCTTGTTACTTTTCATCTCATGTTATTACTGTTCACCTCATGTTGTTAATGTTCATGTCTTGTTGTTACTGTTCACCTCATGTTGGCAATGTTCACCTATTTGTGTTACTGTTCACCTCATGTTATTACTGTTCACCTCATGTAATTACTGTTCACCTCATGTTTTTATTGTTCACCTCATGTTTTTACTGTTCACCTCATGTTGTTACTGTTCACCTCATGTTGGCAATGTTCAACTATTTGTGTTACTGTACACCTCATGTTGTTACTGTTCATCTCATTTTGTTAATATTCACCTAATTTTTTTGCTGTTCGCCTCAAGTTGTTACTGTTCACCTCCTGTTGTTAATGTTCACCTCATGTTGTTATGGTTCACCTCATGTTATTACTGTTCACCTCATGTTATTACTGTTCACCTCATGTTGTTACTGTTCACCTCATGTTTTTATTGTTCACCTCATGTTTTTATTGTTCAACTCATGTTATTACTGTTCACCTTATGTAATTACTGTTCACCTCATGTTGTTACTGTTCACCTCATGTTGTTATGGTTCAGCTCATGTTGTTACTGTTCACCTCGTGTTGTTCCTGTTCACTTCATGATGTTAATGTTCACCTCTTGTTGTTACTGTTCACCTCATGTTGTTACTGTTCACATAATGTTGTTACTCTTATCCTCATTTTGTTACTGTTCACTTCATGTTGTTACTGTTCATCTCATGTTGTTACTGCTCACCACAAGTTGTTAATGTTCACCTAATGTTGATGCTGTTCAACTCATGTTGTTACTGTTCACTTCATGTTGTTAATGTTCACCTCATGTTGTTACTCTTATCCTCATGTTGTTACTGTTCACTTCATGTTGTTACTGTTCACCTCATGTTGTTACTGTTCACCTCATGTTGTTAATGTTCACCTCTTGTTTTTACTGTTCACCTCCTGTTGTTAATGTTCACCTCATGTTGTTATGGTTCACCTCATCTTGTTACTTTTCACCTCATGTTGTTACTGTTCATCTCATTTTGTTAATATTCACCTAATGTTGTTGCTGTTCACCTCATGTTGTTACTGTTCGCCTCATGTTGTTAATGTTCACCTAATGTTGTTGCTGTTCAACTCATGTTGTTACTGTTCACCTCATGTTGTTGATGTTCACCTCATGTTGTTACTCTTATTTTCATTTTGTTACTATTCACTTCATGTTGTTACTGTTCACCTCATGTTGTTACTGTTCACCTCATGTTGTTAATGTTCACCTCATGTTTTTACTATTCACCTCCTGTTGTTAATGTTCACCTCATCTTGTTATGGTTCACCTCATCTTGTTACTTTTCATCTCATGTTATTACTGTTCACCTCATGTTGTTAATGTTCATGTCTTGTTGTTACTGTTCACCTCATGTTGTTACTGTTCACCTCCTGTTGTTAATGTTCACCTCATGTTGTTATGGTTCACCTCATGTTATTACTGTTCACCTCATGTTATTACTGTTCATCTCATGTTGTTACTCTTCACCTCATGTATTTATTGTTCACCTCATGTTTTTATTGTTCAACTCATGTTATTACTGTTCACCTCATGTAATTACTGTTCACCTCGTGTTGTTACTGTTCACCTCATGTTGTTATGGTTCACCTCATGTTGTTACTGTTCACCTCGTGTTGTTCCTGTTCACCTCATGATGTTAATGTTCACCTCTTGTTGTTACTTTTCACCTCATGTTGTTACTCTTATCCTCATTATTTTACTGTTCACTTCATGTTGTTACTGTTCACCTCATGTTGTTACTGCTCACCTCATGTTGTTAATGTTCACCTAATGTTGTTGCTGTTCAACTCATGTTGTTACTGTTCACCTCATGTTGTTACTGTTCACCTCATGTTTTTATTGTTCACCTCATGTTTTTACTGTTCACCTCATGTTATTACTGTTCACCTCATGTAATTACTGTTCACCTCATGTTTTTATTGTTCACCTCATGTTTTTACTGTTCACCTCATGTAATTACTGTTCACCTCATGTAATTACTGTTCACATCATGTTGTAAATATTCACCTAATGTTGTTGCTGTTCATCTCGTGTTCTTACTGTTCACCTCATGATGTAAATGTTCACCTCTTGTTGTTACTGTTCACCTCATGTTGTTAATGTTCACCTCATGTTGTTACTCTTATCCTCATTTTTTTACTGTTCACTTCATGTTGTTACTGTTCACCTCATGTTGTTACTGCTCACCTCATGTTGTTAATGTTCACCTAATGTTGTTGCTGTTCAACTCATGTTGTTACTGTTCACCTCATGTTGTTGATGTTCAACCTCATGTTGTTACTCTTATTTTCATTTTGTTACTATTCACTTCATGTTGTTACTGTTCACCTCATGTTGTTACTGTTCACCTCATGTTGTGAATGTTCACCTCATGTTTTTACTATTCACCTCCTGTTGTTAATGTTCACCTCATCTTGTTATGGTTCACCTCATCTTGTTACTTTTCATCTCATGTTATTACTGTTCACCTCATGTTGTTAATGTTCATGTCTTGTTGTTACTGTTCACCTCATGTTGACAATGTTCACCTATTTGTGTTACTGTTCAACTCATGTTAGTACTGTTCACCTCATGTAATTACTGTTCACCTCATGTTTTTATTGTTCACCTCATATTTTTACTGTTCACCTCATGTTGTTACTGTTCACCTCATGTTGGCAATGTTCAACTATTTGTGTTACTGTTCACCTCATGTTGTTACTGTTCATCTCATTTTGTTAATATTCACCTAATTTTTTTGCTGTTCACCTCTTGTTGTTACTGTTCACCTCATGTTGTTAATGTTCACCTCATGTTGTTACTCTTATCCTCATTTTGTTACTGTTCACTTCATGTTGTTACTGTTCACCTCATGTTGTTACTGCTCACCTCATGTTGTTAATGTTCACCTAATGTTGTTGCTGTTCAACTCATGTTGTTACTGTTCACCTCATGTTGTTGATGTTCACCTCATGTTGTTACTCTTATTTTCATTTTGTTACTATTCACTTCATGTTGTTACTGTTCACCTCATGTTGTTACTGTTCACCTCATGTTGTTAATGTTCACCTCATGTTTTTACTATTCACCTCCTGTTGTTAATGTTCACCTCATCTTGTTATGGTTCACCTCATCTTGTTACTTTTCATCTCATGTTATTACTGTTCACCTCATGTTGTTAATGTTCATGTCTTGTTGTTACTGTTCACCTCATGTTGGCAATGTTCACCTATTTGTGTTACTGTTCACCTCATGTTATTACTGTTCACCTCATGTAATTACTGTTCACCTCATGTTTTTATTGTTCACCTCATGTTTTTACTGTTCACCTCATGTTGTTACTGTTCACCTCATGTTGGCAATGTTCAACTATTTGTGTTACTGTACACCTCATGTTGTTACTGTTCATCTCATTTTGTTAATATTCACCTAATTTTTTTGCTGTTCGCCTCAAGTTGTTACTGTTCACCTCATGTTGTTACTGTTCACCTCCTGTTGTTAATGTTCACCTCATGTTGTTATGGTTCACCTCATGTTATTACTGTTCACCTCATGTTATTACTGTTCACCTCATGTTGTTACTGTTCACCTCATGTTTTTATTGTTCACCTCATGTTTTTATTGTTCAACTCATGTTATTACTGTTCACCTTATGTAATTACTGTTCACCTCATGTTGTTACTGTTCACCTCATGTTGTTATGGTTCAGCTCATGTTGTTACTGTTCACCTCGTGTTGTTCCTGTTCACTTCATGATGTTAATGTTCACCTCTTGTTGTTACTGTTCACCTCATGTTGTTACTGTTCACATAATGTTGTTACTCTTATCCTCATTTTGTTACTGTTCACTTCATGTTGTTACTGTTCATCTCATGTTGTTACTGCTCACCTCAAGTTGTTAATGTTCACCTAATGTTGATGCTGTTCAACTCATGTTGTTACTGTTCACTTCATGTTGTTAATGTTCACCTCATGTTGTTACTCTTATCCTCATGTTGTTACTGTTCACTTCATGTTGTTACTGTTAACCTCATGTTGTTACTGTTCACCTCATGTTGTTAATGTTCACCTCTTGTTTTTACTGTTCACCTCCTGTTGTTAATGTTCACCTCATGTTGTTATGGTTCACCTCATCTTGTTACTTTTCACCTCATGTTGTTACTGTTCATCTCATTTTGTTTATATTCACCTAATGTTGTTGCTGTTCACCTCATGTTGTTACTGTTCGCCTCATGTTGTTAATGTTCACCTAATGTTGTTGCTGTTCAACTCATGTTGTTACTGTTCACCTCATGTTGTTGATGTTCACCTCATGTTGTTACTCTTATTTTCATTGTTGATGTTCACCTCATGTTGTTACTCTTATTTTCATTTTGTTACTATTCACTTCATGTTGTTACTGTTCACCTCATGTTGTTACTGTTCACCTCATGTTGTTAATGTTCACCTCATGTTTTTACTATTCACCTCCTGTTGTTAATGTTCACCTCATCTTGTTATGGTTCACCTCATCTTGTTACTTTTCATCTCATGTTATTACTGTTCACCTCATGTTGTTAATGTTCATGTCTTGTTGTTACTGTTCACCTCATGTTGGCAATGTTCACCTATTTGTGTTACTGTTCACCTCATGTTATTACTGTTCACCTCATGTAATTGCTGTTCACCTCATGTTTTTACTGTTCACCTCATGTTGTTACTGTTCACCTCATGTTGGCAATGTTCAACTATTTGTGTTACTGTTCACCTCATGTTGTTACTGTTCATCTCATTTTGTTAATATTCACCTAATTTTTTTGCTGTTCGCCTCAAGTTGTTACTGTTCACCTCATGTTGTTCACCTCATATTGTTACTCTTATCCTCATGTTGTTACTGTTCACTTGATGTTGTTACTGTTCACCTCATGTTGTTACTGTTCACCTCATGTTGTTAATGTTCACCTCTTGTTTTTAATGTTCACCTCCTGTTGTTAATGTTCACCTCATGTTGTTATGGTTCACCTCATCTTGTTACTTTTCACCTCATGTTGTTACTGTTCATCTCATTTTGTTAATATTCACCTAATGTCGTTGCTGTTCACCTCATGTTGTTACTGTTCGCCTCATGTTGTTAATGTTCACCTCATGTTTGTGCTGTTCACATCATTTTGTTACTTTTCACCTAATGTTGTTACTGTTCACCTCATGTTCTTAATGTTCACCATATATTATTACTTTCGACCTCATGTTGTTGCAGTTCTCCTCATTATATTACTGTAGACCCCATGTTGTTACTGTTAACCTCATGTTGTTTCTGTTCACCTCATGTTATTACTGTTCACTTCATGTTGTTATTCTTATCCTCATTTTGTTACTGTTCACTTCATGTTGTTACTGTTCACCTCATGTTGTTAATGTTCACCTCATGTTGTCGTTGTTTACCTCATGTTGTTAATGTTCACGTCTTGTTGTTACTGTTCACCTCATGTTGCTACTGTTCACCTCCTGTTGTTAATGTTCACCTCATGTTGTTATGGTTCACCTCATGTTATTACTGTTCACCTCATGTTGTTACTGTTCACCTCATGTTTTTATTGTTCACCTCATGTTTTTATTGTTCAACTCATGTTATTACTGTTCACCTCATGTTGTTACTGTTCACCTCTTGTTGTTACTGTTCACCTCATGTTGTTGATGTTCACCTCATGTCGTTACTCTTATCCTCATTTTGTTACTGTTCACTTCATGTTGTTAATGTTCACCTAATGTTGTTGCTGTTCAACTCATGTTGTTACTGTTCACCTCATGTTGTTAATGTTAACCTCATGTTGTTAATGTTCACCTCATGTTGTTATGGTTCACCTCATGTTATTACTGTTCACCTCATGTTGTTACTGTTCACCTCATGTTTTTATTGTTCACCTCATGTTTTTATTGTTCAACTCATGTTATTACTGTTCACCTCATGTAATTACTGTTCACCTCGTGTTGTTACTGTTCACCTCATGTTGTTATGGTTCAGCTCATGTTATTACTTTTCACCTCATGTTGTTATTCTTATCCTCATTTTTTTACTGTTCACTTCATGTTTTTACTGTTCACCTCATGTTGTTAATGTTCACCTCATGTTGTTATGGTTTACCTCATGTTGTTAATGTTCACGTCTTGTTGTTACTGTTCACCTCATGTTGTTACTGTTCACCTCCTGTTGTTAATGTTCACCTCATGTTGTTATGGTTCACCTCATGTTATTACTGTTCACCTCATGTTATTACTGTTCACCTCATGTTGTTACTCTTCACCTCATGTATTTATTGTTCACCTCATGTTTTTATTGTTCAACTCATGTTATTACTGTTCACCTCATATAATTACTGTTCACCTCGTGTTGTTACTGTTCACCTCATGTTGTTATGGTTCACCTCATGTTTTTACTGTTCACCTCGTGTTGTTCCTGTTCAACTCATGATGTTAATATTCACCTAATGTCGTTGCTGTTCACCTCATGTTGTTACTGTTCGCCTCATGTTGTTAATGTTCACCTCATGTTTGTGCTGTTCACATCATTTTGTTACTTTTCACCTAATGTTGTTACTGTTCACCTCATGTTCTTAATGTTCACCATATATTATTACTTTCGACCTCATGTTGTTGCAGTTCTCCTCATTATATTACTGTAGACCCCATGTTGTTACTGTTAACCTCATGTTGTTTCTGTTCACCTCATGTTATTACTGTTCACTTCATGTTGTTATTCTTATCCTCATTTTGTTACTGTTCACTTCATGTTGTTACTGTTCACCTCATGTTGTTAATGTTCACCTCATGTTGTCGTTGTTTACCTCATGTTGTTAATGTTCACGTCTTGTTGTTACTGTTCACCTCATGTTGCTACTGTTCACCTCCTGTTGTTAATGTTCACCTCATGTTGTTATGGTTCACCTCATGTTATTACTGTTCACCTCATGTTGTTACTGTTCACCTCATGTTTTTATTGTTCACCTCATGTTTTTATTGTTCAACTCATGTTATTACTGTTCACCTCATGTTGTTACTGTTCACCTCTTGTTGTTACTGTTCACCTCATGTTGTTGATGTTCACCTCATGTCGTTACTCTTATCCTCATTTTGTTACTGTTCACTTCATGTTGTTAATGTTCACCTAATGTTGTTGCTGTTCAACTCATGTTGTTACTGTTCACCTCATGTTGTTAATGTTAACCTCATGTTGTTAATGTTCACCTCATGTTGTTATGGTTCACCTCATGTTATTACTGTTCACCTCATGTTGTTACTGTTCACCTCATGTTTTTATTGTTCACCTCATGTTTTTATTGTTCAACTCATGTTATTACTGTTCACCTCATGTAATTACTGTTCACCTCGTGTTGTTACTGTTCACCTCATGTTGTTATGGTTCAGCTCATGTTATTACTTTTCACCTCATGTTGTTATTCTTATCCTCATTTTTTTACTGTTCACTTCATGTTTTTACTGTTCACCTCATGTTGTTAATGTTCACCTCATGTTGTTATGGTTTACCTCATGTTGTTAATGTTCACGTCTTGTTGTTACTGTTCACCTCATGTTGTTACTGTTCACCTCCTGTTGTTAATGTTCACCTCATGTTGTTATGGTTCACCTCATGTTATTACTGTTCACCTCATGTTATTACTGTTCACCTCATGTTGTTACTCTTCACCTCATGTATTTATTGTTCACCTCATGTTTTTATTGTTCAACTCATGTTATTACTGTTCACCTCATATAATTACTGTTCACCTCGTGTTGTTACTGTTCACCTCATGTTGTTATGGTTCACCTCATGTTTTTACTGTTCACCTCGTGTTGTTCCTGTTCAACTCATGATGTTAATGTTCACCTCTTGTTGTTACTGTTCACCTCATGTTGTTACTCTTATCCTCATGTTGTTACTGTTCACTTCATGTTGTTACTGTTCACCTCATGTTGTTAATGTTCACCTCATGTTGTCGTTGTTTACCTCATGTTGTTAATGTTCACGTCTTGTTGTTACTGTTCACCTCATGTTGCTACTGTTCACCTCCTGTTGTTAATGTTCACCTCATGTTGTTATGGTTCACCTCATGTTATTACTGTTCACCTCATGTTGTTACTGTTCACCTCATGTTTTTATTGTTCACCTCATGTTTTTATTGTTCAACTCATGTTATTACTGTTCACCTCATGTTGTTACTGTTCACCTCTTGTTGTTACTGTTCACCTCATGTTGTTGATGTTCACCTCATGTTGTTACTCTTATCCTCATTTTGTTACTGTTCACTTCATGTTGTTAATGTTCACCTAATGTTGTTGCTGTTCAACTCATGTTGTTACTGTTCACCTCATGTTGTTAATGTTAACCTCATGTTGTTAATGTTCACCTCATGTTGTTATGGTTCACCTCATGTTATTACTGTTCACCTCATGTTGTTACTGTTCACCTCATGTTTTTATTGTTCACCTCATGTTTTTATTGTTCAACTCATGTTATTACTGTTCACCTCATGTAATTACTGTTCACCTCGTGTTGTTACTGTTCACCTCATGTTGTTATGGTTCAGCTCATGTTATTACTGTTCACCTCATGTTGTTATTCTTATCCTCATTTTTTTACTGTTCACTTCATGTTTTTACTGTTCACCTCATGTTGTTAATGTTCACCTCATGTTGTTATGGTTTACCTCATGTTGTTAATGTTCACGTCTTGTTGTTACTGTTCACCTCATGTTGTTACTGTTCACCTCCTGTTGTTAATGTTCACCTCATGTTGTTATGGTTCACCTCATGTTATTACTGTTCACCTCATGTTATTACTGTTCACCTCATGTTGTTACTCTTCACCTCATGTATTTATTGTTCACCTCATGTTTTTATTGTTCAACTCATGTTATTACTGTTCACCTCATATAATTACTGTTCACCTCGTGTTGTTACTGTTCACCTCATGTTGTTATGGTTCACCTCATGTTTTTACTGTTCACCTCGTGTTGTTCCTGTTCAACTCATGATGTTAATGTTCACCTCTTGTTGTTACTGTTCACCTCATGTTGTTACTCTTATCCTCATGTTGTTACTGTTCACTTCATGTTGTTACTGTTCACCTCATGTTGTTACTGTTCACCTCATGTTGTTAATTTTCACCTCATGTTTTTACTATTCACCTCCTGTTGTTAATGTTCACCTCATGTTGTTATGGTTCACCTCATCTTGTTAATTTTCACCTCATGTTGTTACTGTTCATCTCATTTTGTTAATATTCACCTAATGTTGTTGCTGTTCACCTCATGTTGTTACTGTTCACCTCATGTTGTTAATGTTCACCTCATGTTTGTGCTGTTCACATCATTTTGTTACTGTTCACCTCATGTTGTTACTGTTCACCTCATGTTCTTAATGTTCACCATATATTATTACTTTTGACCTCATGTTGTTGCAGTTCACCTCATTATATTACTGTAGACCCCATGTTGTTACTGTTAACCTCATGTTGTTTCTGTTCACCTCATGTTATTACTGTTTACCTCATGTTGTTATTCTTATCCTCATTTTGTTACTGTTCACTTCATGTTGTTACTGTTCACCTCATGTTGTTAATGTTCACCTCATGTTGTTATGGTTTACCTCATGCTGTTAATGTTCACTTCATGTTGTTACTGCTCACCTCATGTTGTTAATGTTCACCTAATGTTGTTGCTGTTCAACTCATGTTGTTACTGTTCACCTCATGTTGTTAATGTTCACCTCATGTTGTTACTCTTATCCTCATGTTGTTACTGTTCACTTCATGTTGTTACTGTTCACCTCTTGTTGTTACTGTTCACCTCAGGTTGTTGATGTTCACCTCATGTTGTTACTCTTATCCTCATGTTGTTACTGTTCACTTGATGTTGTTACTGTTCACCTCATGTTGTTACAGTTCACCTCATGTTGTTAATGTTCACCTCTTGTTTTTACTATTCACCTCCTGTTGTTAATGTTCACCTCATGTTGTTATGGTTCACCTCATCTTGTTACTTTTCACCTCATGTTGTTACTCTTCACCTCATGTATTTATTGTTCACCTCATGTTTTTATTGTTCAACTCATGTTATTACTGTTCACCTCATGTAATTACTGTTCACCTCGTGTTGTTACTGTTCACCTCATGTTGTTATGGTTCACCTCATGTTTTTACTGTTCACCTCGTGTTGTTCCTGTTCAACTCATGATGTTAATGTTCACCTCTTGTTGTTACTGTTCACCTCATGTTGTTACTCTTATCCTCATGTTATTACTGTTCACTTCATGTTGTTACTGTTCACCTCATGTTGTTACTGTTCACCTCATGTAATTACTGTTCACCTCGTGATGTTACTGTTCACCTCATGTTGTTATGGTTCAGCTCATGTTGTTACTGTTCACCTCGTGTTGTTCCTGTTCACTTCATGATGTTAATGTTCACCTCTTGTTGTTACTGTTCACCTCATGTTGTTACTGTTCACATCATGTTGTTACTCTTATCCTCATTTTGTTACTGTTCACTTCATGTTGTTACTGTTCACCTCATGTTGTTACTGCTCAGCTCATGTTGTTAATGTTCACCTAATGTTGTTGCTGTTTAACTCATGTTGTTACTGTTCACCTCATGTTGTTAATGTTCACCTCATGTTGTTACTCTTATCCTCATGTTGTTACTGTTCACTTCATGTTGTTACTGTTCACCTCATGTTGTTACTGTTCATCTCAGGTTGTTGATGTTCACCTCATGTTGTTACTCTTATCCTCATGTTGTTACTGTTCACTTGATGTTGTTACTGTTCACCTCATGTTGTTACTGTTCACCTCATGTTGTTAATGTTCACCTCTTGTTTTTACTATTCACCTCCTGTTGTTAATGTTCACCTCATGTTGTTATGGTTCACCTCATCTTGTTACTTTTCACCTCATGTTGTTACTGTTCATCTCATTTTGTTAATATTCACTTAATGTTGTTGCTGTTCACCTCATGTTATTACTGTTCACCTCATGTTGTTACTCTTCACCTCATGTATTTATTGTTCACCTCTTGTTTTTATTGTTCAACTCATGTTATTACTGTTCACCTCATGTAATTACTGTTTACCTCGTGTTGTTACTGTTCACCTCATGTTGTTATGGTTCACCTCATGTTTTTACTGTTCACCTCGTGTTGTTACTCTTATCCTCATGTTGTTACTGTTCACTTCATGTTGTTACTGTTCACCTCATGTTGTTACTGTTCACCTCATGTTGTTAATTTTCACCTCATGTTTTTACTATTCACCTCCTGTTGTTAATGTTCACCTCATGTTGTTATGGTTCACCTCATCTTGTTAATTTTCACCTCATGTTGTTACTGTTCATCTCATTTTGTTAATATTCACCTAATGTTGTTGCTGTTGACCTCATGTTGTTACTGTTCACCTCATGTTGTTAATGTTCACCTCATGTTTGTGCTGTTCACATCATTTTGTTACTGGTCACCTCATGTTGTTACTGTTCACCTCATGTTCTTAATGTTCACCATATATTATTACTTTTGACCTCATGTTGTTGCAGTTCACCTCATTATATTACTGTAGACCCCATGTTGTTGCTGTTAACCTCATGTTGTTTCTGTTCACCTCATGTTATTACTGTTCACCTCATGTTGTTATTCTTATCATCATTTTGTTACTGTTCACTTCATGTTGTTACTGTTCACCTCATGTTGTTAATGTTCACCTCATGTTGTTATGGTTTACCTCATGTTGTTAATGTTCACGTCTTGTTGTTACTGTTCACCTCATGTTGTTACTGTTCACCTCCTGTTGTTAATGTTCACCTCATGTTGTTATGGTTCACCTCATGTTATTACTGTTCACCTCATGTTATTACTGTTCACCTCATGTTGTTACTCTTCACCTCATGTATTTATTGTTCACCTCATGTTTTTATTGTTCAACTCATGTTATTACTGTTCACCTCATATAATTACTGTTTACCTCGTGTTGTTACTGTTCACCTCATGTTGTTATGGTTCACCTCATGTTTTTACTGTTCACCTCGTGTTTTTACTGTTCACCTCATGTTGTTACTGTTCACCTCAGGTTGTTGATGTTCACCTCATGTTGTTACTCTTATCCTCATGTTGTTACTGTTCACTTGATGTTGTTACTGTTCACCTCATGTTGTTACTGTTCACCTCATGTTGTTAATGTTCACCTCTTGTTTTTACTATTCACCTCCTGTTGTTAATGTTCACCTCATGTTGTTATGGTTCACCTCATCTTGTTACTTTTCACCTCATGTTGTTACTGTTCATCTCATTTTGTTAATATTCACCTAATGTTGTTGCTGTTCACCTCATGTTATTACTGTTCACCTCATGTTGTTACTCTTCACCTCATGTATTTATTGTTCACCTCATGTTTTTATTGTTCAACTCATGTTATTACTGTTCACCTCATGTAATTACTGTTCACCTCGTGTTGTTACTGTTCACCTCATGTTGTTACTGTTCACCTCATGTTTTTATTGTTCACCTCATGTTTTTATTGTTCAACTCATGTTATTACTGTTCACCTCATGTAATTACTGTTCACCTCATGTTGTTATGGTTCACCTCATGTTGTTACTGTTCACCTCGTGTTGTTCCATTTCACCTCATGATGTTAATGTTCACCTCTTGTTGTTACTGTTCACCTCATGTTGTTAATGTTCACCTCATGTTGTTACTCTTATCCTCATTTTGTTACTGTTCACTTCATGTTGTTACTGTTCACCTCATGTTGTTACTGCTCACCTCATGCTGTTAATGTTCACCTAATGTTGCTGCTGTTCAACTCATGTTGTTACTGTTCACCTCATGTTGTTAATGTTCACCTCATATTTGTGCTGTTCACATCATTTTGTTACTGTTCACCTCATGTTGTACTGTTCACCTCATGTTCTTAATGTTCACCATATATTATTACTTTTGACCTCATGTTGTTGCAGTTCACCTCATTATATTACTGTAGACCCCATGTTGTTACTGTTCACCTCATGTTGTTAATGTTCACCTCATGTTTGTGCTGTTCACATCATTTTGTTACTGTTCACCTCATGTTGTTACTGTTCACCTCATGTTCTTAATGTTCACCATATATTATTACTTTTGACCTCATGTTGTTGCAGTTCACCTCATTATATTACTGTAGACCCCATGTTGTTACTGTTAACATCATGTTGTTTCTGTTCACCTCATGTTATTACTGTTCACCTCATGTTGTTATTCTTATCCTCATTTTGTTACTGTTCACTTCATGTTGTTACTGTTCACCTCATGTTGTTATGGTTTACCTCATGTTGTTAATGTTCACGTCTTGTTGTTACTGTTCACCTCATGTTGTTACTGTTCACCTCCTGTTGTTAATGTTCACCTCGTGTTGTTACTGTTCACCTCATGTTGTTATGGTTCCGCTCATGTTGTTACTGTTCACCTCGTGTTGTTCCTGTTCACCTCATGATGTTAATGTTCACCTCTTGTTGTTACTGTTCACCTCATGTTGTTACTGTTCACATCATGTTGTTACTCTTATCCTCATTTTGTTACTGTTCACTTCATGTTGTTACTGTTCACCTCATGTTGTTAATGTTCACCTCATGTTGTTATGGTTTACCTCATGTTGTTAATGTTCACGTCTTGTTGTTACTGTTCACCTCATGTTGTTACTGTTCACCTCCTGTTGTTAATGTTCACCTCATGTTGTTATGGTTCACCTCATGTTATTACTGTTCACCTCATGTTATTACTGTTCACCTCATGTTGTTACTCTTCACCTCATGTATTTATTGTTCACCTCATGTTTTTATCGTTCAACTCATGTTATTACTGTTCACCTCATATAATTACTGTTTACCTCGTGTTGTTACTGTTCACCTCATGTTGTTATGGTTCACCTCATGTTTTTACTGTTCACCTCGTGTTGTTACTGTTCACCTCATGTTGTTACTGTTCACCTCAGGTTGTTGATGTTCACCTCATGTTGTTACTCTTATCCTCATGTTGTTACTGTTCACTTGATGTTGTTACTGTTCACCTCATGTTGTTACTGTTCACCTCATGTTGTTAATGTTCACCTCTTGTTTTTACTATTCACCTCCTGTTGTTAATGTTCACCTCATGTTGTTATGGTTCACCTCATCTTGTTACTTTTCACCTCATGTTGTTACTGTTCATCTCATTTTGTTAATATTCACCTAATGTTGTTGCTGTTCACCTCATGTTATTACTGTTCACCTCATGTTGTTACTCTTCACCTCATGTATTTATTGTTCACCTCATGTTTTTATTGTTCAACTCATGTTATTACTGTTCACCTCATGTAATTACTGTTCACCTCGTGTTGTTACTGTTCACCTCATGTTGTTACTGTTCACCTCATGTTTTTATTGTTCACCTCATGTTTTTATTGTTCAACTCATGTTATTACTGTTCACCTCATGTAATTACTGTTCACCTCATGTTGTTATGGTTCACCTCATGTTGTTACTGTTCACCTCGTGTTGTTCCATTTCACCTCATGATGTTAATGTTCACCTCTTGTTGTTACTGTTCACCTCATGTTGTTAATGTTCACCTCATGTTGTTACTCTTATCCTCATTTTGTTACTGTTCACTTCATGTTGTTACTGTTCACCTCATGTTGTTACTGCTCACCTCATGTTGTTAATGTTCACCTAATGTTGCTGCTGTTCAACTCATGTTGTTACTGTTCACCTCATGTTGTTAATGTTCACCTCATATTTGTGCTGTTCACATCATTTTGTTACTGTTCACCTCATGTTGTACTGTTCACCTCATGTTCTTAATCTTCACCATATATTATTACTTTTGACCTCATGTTGTTGCAGTTCACCTCATTATATTACTGTAGACCCCATGTTGTTACTGTTCACCTCATGTTGTTAATGTTCACCTCATGTTTGTGCTGTTCACATCATTTTGTTACTGTTCACCTCATGTTGTTACTGTTCACCTCATGTTCTTAATGTTCACCATATATTATTACTTTTGACCTCATGTTGTTGCAGTTCACCTCATTATATTACTGTAGACCCCATGTTGTTACTGTTAACATCATGTTGTTTCTGTTCACCTCATGTTATTACTGTTCACCTCATGTTGTTATTCTTATCCTCATTTTGTTACTGTTCACTTCATGTTGTTACTGTTCACCTCATGTTGTTATGGTTTACCTCATGTTGTTAATGTTCACGTCTTGTTGTTACTGTTCACCTCATGTTGTTACTGTTCACCTCCTGTTGTTAATGTTCACCTCGTGTTGTTACTGTTCACCTCATGTTGTTATGGTTCAGCTCATGTTGTTACTGTTCACCTCGTGTTGTTCCTGTTCACCTCATGATGTTAATGTTCACCTCTTGTTGTTACTGTTCACCTCATGTTGTTACTGTTCACCTCATGTTGTTACTCTTATCCTCATTTTGTTACTGTTCACTTCATGTTGTTACTGTTCAACTCATGTTGTTACTGCTCACCTCATGTTGTTAACGTTCACCTAATGTTGTTGCTGTTCAACTCATGTTGTTACTGTTCACCTCATGTTGTTAATGTTCACCTCATGTTGTTACTCTTATCCTCATGTTGTTACTGTTCACTTCATGTTGTTACTGTTCACCTCATGTTGTTACTGTTCACCTCAGGTTGTTGATGTTCACCTCATGTTGTTACTCTTATCCTCATGTTCTTACTGTTCACTTGACGTTGTTACTGTTCACCTCATGTTGTTACTGTTCACCTCATGTTGTTAATGTTCACCTCTTGTTTTTACTATTCACCTCCTGTTGTTAATGTTCACCTCATGTTTGTGCTGTTCACATCATTTTGTTACTTTTCACCTCATGTTGTTACTGTTCACCTCATGTTCTTAATGTTCACCATATATTATTACTTTCGACCTCATGTTGTTGCAGTTCACCTCATTATATTACTGTAGACCCCATGTTGTTACTGTTAACCTCATGTTGTTTCTGTTCACCTCATGTTATTACTGTTCACTTCATGTTGTTATTCTTATCCTCATTTTGTTACTGTTCACTTCATGTTGTTACTGTTCACCTCATGTTGTTAATGTTCAGCTCATGTTGTCGTTGTTTACCTCATGTAGTTAATGTTCACGTCTTGTTGTTACTGTTCACCTCATGTTGTTACTGTTCACCTCCTGTTGTTAATGTTCACCTCATGTTGTTATGGTTCACCTCATGTTATTACTGTTCACCTCATGTTGTTACTGTTCACCTCATGTTTTTATTGTTCACCTCATGTTTTTATTGTTCAACTCATGTTATTACTGTTCACCTCATGTAATTACTGTTCACCTCATGTTGTTATGGTTCACCTCATGTTGTTACTGTTCACCTCGTGTTGTTCCATTTCACCTCATGATGTTAATGTTCACCTCTTGTTGTTACTGTTCACCTCATGTTGTTAATGTTCACCTCATAATGTTACTCTTATCCTCATTTTGTTACTGTTCACTTCATGTTGTTACTGTTCACCTCATGTTGTTACTGCTCACCTCATGTTGTTAATGTTCACCTAATGTTGCTGCTGTTCAACTCATGTTGTTACTGTTCACCTCATGTTGTTAATGTTCACCTCATATTTGTGCTGTTCACATCATTTTGTTACTTTTCACCTCATGTTGTTACTGTTCACCTCATGTTCTTAATGTTCACCATATATTATTACTTTCGACCTCATGTTGTTGCAGTTCACCTCATTATATTACTGTAGACCCCATGTTGTTACTGTTAACCTCATGTTGTTTCTGTTCACCTCATGTTATTACTGTTCACTTCATGTTGTTATTCTTATCCTCATTTTGTTACTGTTCACTTCATGTTGTTACTGTTCACCTCATGTTGTTAATGTTCAGCTCATGTTGTCGTTGTTTACCTCATGTAGTTAATGTTCACGTCTTGTTGTTACTGTTCACCACATGTTGTTACTGTTCACCTCCTGTTGTTAATGTTCACCTCATGTTGTTATGGTTCACCTCATGTTATTACTGTTCACCTCATGTTGTTACTGTTCACCTCATGTTTTTATTGTTCACCTCATGTTTTTATTGTTCAACTCATGTTATTACTGTTCACCTCATGTAATTACTGTTCACCTCATGTTGTTATGGTTCACCTCATGTTGTTACTGTTCACCTCGTGTTGTTCCATTTCACCTCATGATGTTAATGTTCACCTCTTGTTGTTACTGTTCACCTCATGTTGTTAATGGTCACCTCATAATGTTACTCTTATCCTCATTTTGTTACTGTTCACTTCATGTTGTTACTGTTCACCTCATGTTGTTACTGCTCACCTCATGTTGTTAATGTTCACCTAATGTTGCTGCTGTTCAACTCATGTTGTTACTGTTCACCTCATGTTGTTAATGTTCACCTCATATTTGTGCTGTTCACATCATTTTGTTACTGTTCACCTCATGTTGTACTGTTCACCTCATGTTCTTAATGTTCACCATATATTATTACTTTTGACCTCATGTTGTTGCAGTTCACCTCATTATATTACTGTAGACCCCATGTTGTTACTGTTCACCTCATGTTGTTAATGTTCACCTCATGTTTGTGCTGTTCACATCATTTTGTTACTGTTCACCTCATGTTGTTACTGTTCACCTCATGTTCTTAATGTTCAACATATATTATTACTTTTGACCTCATGTTGTTGCAGTTCACCTCATTATATTACTGTAGACCCCATGTTGTTACTGTTAACATCATGTTGTTTCTGTTCACCTCATGTTATTACTGTTCACCTCATGTTGTTATTCTTATCCTCATTTTGTTACTGTTCACTTCATGTTGTTACTGTTCACCTCATGTTGTTATGGTTTACCTCATGTTATTAATGTTCACGTCTTGTTGTTACTGTTCACCTCATGTTGTTACTGTTCACCTCCTGTTGTTAATGTTCACCTCATGTTGTTATGGTTCACCTCATGTTATTACTGTTCACCTCATGTTGTTACTGTTCACCTCATGTTTTTATTGTTCACCTCATGTTTTTATTGTTCAACTCATGTTATTACTGTTCACCTCATGTAATTACTGTTCACCTCATGTTGTTATGGTTCACCTCATGTTGTTACTGTTCACCTCGTGTTGTTCCATTTCACCTCATGATGTTAATGTTCACCTCTTGTTGTTACTGTTCACCTGATGTTGTTAATGTTCACCTCATAATGTTACTCTTATCCTCATTTTGTTACTGTTCACTTCATGTTGTTACTGTTCACCTCATGTTGTTACTGCTCACCTCATGTTGTTAATGTTCACCTAATGTTGCTGCTGTTCAACTCATGTTGTTACTGTTCACCTCATGTTGTTAATGTTCACCTCATATTTGTGCTGTTCACATCATTTTGTTACTGTTCACCTCATGTTGTACTGTTCACCTCATGTTCTTAATGTTCACCATATATTATTACTTTTGACCTCATGTTGTTGCAGTTCACCTCATTATATTACTGTAGACCCCATGTTGTTACTGTTAACATCATGTTGTTTCTGTTCACCTCATGTTATTACTGTTCACCTCATGTTATTATTCTTATCCTCATTTTGTTACTGTTCACTTCATGTTGTTACTGTTCACCTCATGTTGTTATGGTTTACCTCATGTTGTTAATGTTCACGTCTTGTTGTTACTGTTCACCTCATGTTGTTACTGTTCACCTCCTGTTGTTAATGTTCACCTCATGTTGTTATGCTTCACCTCATGTTATTACTGTTCACCTCATGTTATTACTGTTCACCTCATGTTGTTACTCTTCACCTCATCTTGTTACTGTTCACCTCATGTTGTTACTGTTCACCTCATGTTGTTAATTTTCACCTCATGTTTTTACTATTCACCTCCTGTTGTTAACTTTCACCTCATGTTGTTATGGTTCACCTCATCTTCTTAATTTTCACCTCATGTTGTTACTGTTCATCTCATTTTGTTAATATTCACCTAATGTTGTTGCTGTTCACCTCATGTTGTTACTGTTCACCTCATGTTGTTAATGTTCACCTCATGTTTGTGCTGTTCACATCATTTTGTTACTGTTCACCTCATGTTGTTACTGTTCACCTCATGTTCTTAATGTTCACCATATATTATTACTTTTGACCTCATGTTGTTGCAGTTCACCTCATTATATTACTGTAGACCCCATGTTGTTACTGTTAACCTCATGTTGTTAATGTTCACCTCATGTTGTTGTTGTTTACCTCATGTTGTTAATGTTCACGTCTTGTTGTTACTGTTCACCTCATGTTGTTACTGTTCACCTCCTGTTGTTAATGTTCACCTCATGTTGTTATGGTTCACCTCATGTTATTACTGTTCACCTCATGTTATTACTGTTCACCTCATGTTGTTACTCTTCACCTCATGTATTTATTGTTCACCTCATGTTTTTATTGTTCAACTCATGTTATTACTGTTCACCTCATGTAATTACTGTTCACCTCGTGTTGTTACTGTTCACCTCATGTTGTTATGGTTCACCTCATGTTGTTACTGTTCACCTCGTGTTGTTCCTGTTCACCTCATGGTGTTAATGTTCACCTCTTGTTGTTACTGTTCACCTCATGTTGTTACTCTTATCCTCATGTTTTTACTGTTCACCTCATGTTATTACTGTTCACCTCATGTAATTACTGTTCACATCATGTTGTAAATGTTCACCTAATGTTGTTGCTGTTCACCTCGTGTTCTTCATGTTCACCTTATGATGTTAATGTTCACCTCTTGTTGTTACTGTTCACCTCCTGTTGTTAATGTTCACCTCATGTTGTTATGGCTCACCTCATGTTATTACTGTTCACCTCATGTTTTTATTGTTCAACTCATGTTATTACTGTTCATCTCATGATGTTAATGTTCACCTCTTGTTGTTACTGTTCACCTCATGTAATTACTGTTCACCTCATATTGTAAATGTTCACCTAATGTTGTTGCTGTTCACCTCGTGTTCTTACTGTTCACCTCATGATGTTAATGTTCACCTCTTGTTGTTACTGTTCACCTCATGTTGTTAATGTTCACCTCATGTTGTTACTCTTATCCTCATTTTGTTACTGTTCACTTCATGTTGTTACTGTTCACCTCATGTTGTTACTGCTCACCTCACGTTGTTAATGTTCACCTAATGTTGTTGCTGTTCAACTCATGTTGTTAATGTTCACCTCATGTTGTTATGGTTCACCTCATGTTATTACTGTTCACCTCATGTTATTACTGTTCACCTCATGTTGTTACTGTTCACCTCATGTTTTTATTGTTCACCTCATGTTATTACTGTTCACCTCATGTTGTTACTGTTCACCTCATGTTTTTATTGTTCACCTCATGTTTTTATTGTTCAACTCATGTTATTACTGTTCACCTCATGTAATTACTGTTCACCTCGTGTTGTTACTGTTCACCTCATGTTGTTATGGTTCAGCTCATGTTGTTACTGTTCACCTCGTGTTGTTCCTGTTCACCTCATGATGTTAATGTTCACCTCTTGTTGTTACTGTTCACCTCATGTTGTTAATGTTCACATCATGTTGTTACTCTTATCCTCATTTTGTTACTGTTCACTTCATGTTGTTACTGTTCACCTCATGTTGTTACTGTTCACCTCATGTTGTTAATGTTCACCTCATGTTTTTACTATTCACCTCCTGTTGTTAATGTTCACCTCATGTTGTTATGGTTCACCTCATCTTGTTACTTTTCATCTCATGTTATTACTGTTCACCTCATGTTGTTAATGTTCATGTCTTGTTGTTACTGTTCACCTCATGTTGGCAATGTTCACCTATTTGTGTTACTGTTCACCTCATGTTGTTACTGTTCATCTCATTTTGTTAATATTCACCTAATGTTGTTGCTGTTCACCTCATGTTGTTACTGTTCACGTCATGTTTTTATTGTTCACCTCATGTTTTTACTGTTCACCTCATGTTATTACTGTTCACCTCATGTAATTACTGTTCACCTCATATTGTAAATGTTCACCTAATGTTTTTGCGGTTCACCTCGTGTTCTTACTGTTCACCTCATGATGTTAATGTTCACCTCGTGTTGTTACTGTTCACCTCATGTTGTTAATGTTCACCTCATGTTGTTACTCTTATCTTCATTTTGTTACTGTTCACTTCATGTTGTTACTCTTCAACTCATGTTGTTACTGTTCACCTCATGTTGTTACTGTTCACCTCATGTTTTTATTGTTCACCTCATGTTTTTACTGTTCACCTCATGTAATTACTGTTCACCTCATGTAATTACTGTTCACCTCATGTTGTTACTCTTCACCTCATGTATTTATTGTTCACCTCATGTTTTTATTGTTCAACTCATGTTATTACTGTTCACCTCATGTAATTACTGTTCACCTCGTGTTGTTACTGTTCACCTCATGTTGTTATGGTTCACCTCATGTTTTTACTGTTCACCTCGTGTTGTTCCTGTTCAACTCATGATGTTAATGTTCACCTCTTGTTGTTACTGTTCACCTCATGTTGTTACTCTTATCCTCATGTTGTTACTGTTCACTTCATGTTGTTACTGTTCACCTCATGTTGTTACTGTTCACCTCATGTTGTTAATTTTCACCTCATGTTTTTACTATTCACCTCCTGTTGTTAATGTTCACCTCATGTTGTTATGGTTCACCTCATCTTGTTAATTTTCACCTCATGTTGTTACTGTTCATCTCATTTTGTTAATATTCACCTAATGTTGTTTCTGTTGACCTCATGTTGTTACTGTTCACCTCATGTTGTTAATGTTCACCTCATGTTTGTGCTGTTCACATCATTTTGTTACTGGTCACCTCATGTTGTTACTGTTCACCTCATGTTCTTAATGTTCACCATATATTATTACTTTTGACCTCATGTTGTTGCAGTTCACCTCATTATATTACTGTAGACCCCATGTTGTTGCTGTTAACCTCATGTTGTTTCTGTTCACCTCATGTTATTACTGTTCACCTCATGTTGTTATTCTTATCCTCATTTTATTACTGTTCACTTCATGTTGTTACTGTTCACCTCATGTTGTTAATGTTCACCTCATGTTGTTATGGTTTACCTCATGTTGTTAATGTTCACGTCTTGTTGTTACTGTTCACCTCATGTTGTTACTGTTCACCTCCTGTTGTTAATGTTCACCTCATGTTGTTATGGTTCACCTCATGTTATTACTGTTCACCTCATGTTATTACTGTTCACCTCATGTTGTTACTGTTCACCTCATGTTGTTATGGTTCACCTCATGTTTTTACTGTTCACCTCGTGTTGTTCCTGTTCAACTCATGATGTTAATGTTCACCTCTTGTTGTTACTGTTCACCTCATGTTGTTACTCTTATCCTCATGTTGTTACTGTTCACTTCATGTTGTTACTCTTCACCTCATGTATTTATTGTTCACCTCATGTTTTTATTGTTCAACTCATGTTATTACTGTTCACCTCATGTAATTACTGTTCACCTCGTGTTGTTACTGTTCACCTCATGTTGTTATGGTTCACCTCATGTTGTTACTGTTCACCTCGTGTTGTTCCTGTTCACCTCATGATGTTAATGTTCACCTCTTGTTGTTACTGTTCACCTCATGTTGTTACTCTTATCCTCATGTTTTTACTGTTCACCTCATGTTATTACTGTTCACCTCATGTAATTACTGTTCACATCATGTTGTAAATGTTCACCTAATGTTGTTGCTGTTCACCTCGTGTTCTTCATGTTCACCTTATGATGTTAATGTTCACCTCTTGTTGTTACTGTTCACCTCCTGTTGTTAATGTTCACCTCATGTTGTTATGGTTCACCTCATGTTATTACTGTTCACCTCATGTTTTTATTGTTCAACTCATGTTATTACTGTTCATCTCATGATGTTAATGTTCACCTCTTGTTGTTACTGTTCACCTCATGTAATTACTGTTCACCTCATATTGTAAATGTTCACCTAATGTTGTTGCTGTTCACCTCGTGTTCTTACTGTTCACCTCATGATGTTAATGTTCACCTCTTGTTGTTACTGTTCACCTCATGTTGTTAATGTTCACCTCATGTTGTTACTCTTATCCTCATTTTGTTACTGTTCACTTCATGTTGTTACTGTTCACCTCATGTTGTTACTGCTCACCTCACGTTGTTAATGTTCACCTAATGTTGTTGCTGTTCAACTCATGTTGTTAATGTTCACCTCATGTTGTTATGGTTCACCTCATGTTATTACTGTTCACCTCATGTTATTACTGTTCACCTCATGTTGTTACTGTTCACCTCATGTTTTTATTGTTCACCTCATGTTATTACTGTTCACCTCATGTTGTTACTGTTCACCTCATGTTTTTATTGTTCACCTCATGTTTTTATTGTTCAACTCATGTTATTACTGTTCACCTCATGTAATTACTGTTCACCTCGTGTTGTTACTGTTCACCTCATGTTGTTATGGTTCAGCTCATGTTGTTACTGTTCACCTCGTGTTGTTCCTGTTCACCTCATGATGTTAATGTTCACCTCTTGTTGTTACTGTTCACCTCATGTTGTTAATGTTCACATCATGTTGTTACTCTTATCCTCATTTTGTTACTGTTCACTTCATGTTGTTACTGTTCACCTCATGTTGTTACTGTTCACCTCATGTTGTTAATGTTCACCTCATGTTTTTACTATTCACCTCCTGTTGTTAATGTTCACCTCATGTTGTTATGGTTCACCTCATCTTGTTACTTTTCATCTCATGTTATTACTGTTCACCTCATGTTGTTAATGTTCATGTCTTGTTGTTACTGTTCACCTCATGTTGGCAATGTTCACCTATTTGTGTTACTGTTCACCTCATGTTGTTACTGTTCATCTCATTTTGTTAATATTCACCTAATGTTGTTGCTGTTCACCTCATGTTGTTACTGTTCACGTCATGTTTTTATTGTTCACCTCATGTTTTTACTGTTCACCTCATGTTATTACTGTTCACCTCATGTAATTACTGTTCACCTCATATTGTAAATGTTCACCTAATGTTGTTGCGGTTCACCTCGTGTTCTTACTGTTCACCTCATGATGTTAATGTTCACCTCGTGTTGTTACTGTTCACCTCATGTTGTTAATGTTCACCTCATGTTGTTACTCTTATCTTCATTTTGTTACTGTTCACTTCATGTTGTTACTCTTCAACTCATGTTGTTACTGTTCACCTCATGTTGTTACTGTTCACCTCATGTTTTTATTGTTCACCTCATGTTTTTACTGTTCACCTCATGTAATTACTGTTCACCTCATGTAATTACTGTTGACCTCATGTTGTTACTCTTCACCTCATGTATTTATTGTTCACCTCATGTTTTTATTGTTCAACTCATGTTATTACTGTTCACCTCATGTAATTACTGTTCACCTCGTGTTGTTACTGTTCACCTCATGTTGTTATGGTTCACCTCATGTTTTTACTGTTCACCTCGTGTTGTTCCTGTTCAACTCATTATGTTAATGTTCACCTCTTGTTGTTACTGTTCACCTCATGTTGTTACTCTTATCCTCATGTTGTTACTGTTCACTTCATGTTGTTACTGTTCACCTCATGTTGTTACTGTTCACCTCATGTTGTTAATTTTCACCTCATGTTTTTACTATTCACCTCCTGTTGTTAATGTTCACCTCATGTTGTTATGGTTCACCTCATCTTGTTAATTTTCACCTCATGTTGTTACTGTTCATCTCATTTTGTTAATATTCACCTAATGTTGTTTCTGTTGACCTCATGTTGTTACTGTTCACCTCATGTTGTTAATGTTCACCTCATGTTTGTGCTGTTCACATCATTTTGTTGCTGGTCACCTCATGTTGTTACTGTTCACCTCATGTTCTTAATGTTCACCATATATTATTACTTTTGACCTCATGTTGTTGCAGTTCACCTCATTATATTACTGTAGACCCCATGTTGTTGCTGTTAACCTCATGTTGTTTCTGTTCACCTCATGTTATTACTGTTCACCTCATGTTGTTATTCTTATCCTCATTTTATTACTGTTCACTTCATGTTGTTACTGTTCACCTCATGTTGTTAATGTTCACCTCATGTTGTTATGGTTTACCTCATGTTGTTAATGTTAACGTCTTGTTGTTACTGTTCACCTCATGTTGTTACTGTTCACCTCCTGTTGTTAATGTTCACCTCATGTTGTTATGGTTCACCTCATGTTATTACTGTTCACCTCATGTTATTACTGTTCACCTCATGTTGTTACTGTTCACCTCATGTTGTTATGGTTCACCTCATGTTTTTACTGTTCACCTCGTGTTGTTCCTGTTCAACTCATGATGTTAATGTTCACCTCTTGTTGTTACTGTTCACCTCATGTTGTTACTCTTATCCTCATGTTGTTACTGTTCACTTCATGTTGTTACTGTTCACCTCATGTTGTTACTGTTCACCTCATGTTGTTAATTTTCACCTCATGTTTTTACTATTCACCTCCTGTTGTTAATGTTCACCTCATGTTGTTATGGTTCACCTCATCTTGTTAATTTTCACCTCATGTTGTTACTGTTCATCTCATTTTGTTAATATTCACCTAATGTTGTTGCTGTTCACCTCATGTTGTTACTGTTCACCTCATGTTGTTAATGTTCACCTCATGTTTGTGCTGTTCACATCATTTTGTTACTGTTCACCTCATGTTGTTACTGTTCACCTCATGTTCTTAATGTTCACCATATATTATTACTTTTGACCTCATGTTGTTGCAGTTCACCTCATTATATTACTGTAGACCCCATGTTGTTACTGTTAACCTCATGTTATTACTGTTTACCTCATGTTGTTATTCTTATCCTCATTTTGTTACTGTTCACTTCATGTTGTTACTGTTCACCTCATGTTGTTAATGTTCACCTCATGTTGTTATGGTTTACCTCATGCTGTTAATGTTCACTTCATGTTGTTACTGTTCACCTCATGTTGTTACTGCTCACCTCATGTTGTTAATGTTCACCTAATGTTGTTGCTGTTCAACTCATGTTGTTACTGTTCACCTCATGTTGTTAATGTTCACCTCATGTTGTTACTCTTATCCTCATGTTGTTACTGTTCACTTCATGTTTTTACTGTTCACCTCATGTTGTTACTGTTCACCTCAGGTTGTTGATGTTCACCTCATGTTGTTACTCTTATCCTCATGTTGTTACGGTTCACTTGATGTTGTTACTGTTCACCTCATGTTGTTACTGTTCACCTCATGTTGTTAATGTTCACCTCTTGTTTTTACTATTCTCCTCCTGTTGTTAATGTTCACCTCATGTTGTTATGGTTCACCTCATGTTGTTACTTTTCACCTCATGTTGTTACTGTTCATCTCATTTTGTTAATATTCACCTAATGTTGTTGCTGTTCACCTCATGTTATTACTGTTCACCTCATGTTGTTACTCTTCACCTCATGTATTTATTGTTCACCTCATGTTTTTATTGTTCAACTCATGTTAATACTGTTCACCTCATGTAATTACTGTTCACCTCGTGTTGTTACTGTTCACCTCATGTTGTTATGGTTCACCTCATGTTTTTACTGTTCACCTCGTGTTGTTCCTGTTCAACTCATGATGTTAATGTTCACCTCTTGTTGTTACTGTTCACCTCATGTTGTTACTCTTATCCTCATGTTGTTACTGTTCACTTCATGTTGTTACTGTTCACCTCATGTTGTTACTGTTCACCTCATGTTGTTAATTTTCACCTCATGTTTTTACTATTCACCTCCTGTTGTTAATGTTCACCTCATGTTGTTATGGTTCACCTCATCTTGTTAATTTTCACCTCATGTTGTTACTGTTCATCTCATTTTGTTAATATTCACCTAGTGTTGTTGCTGTTGACCTCATGTTGTTACTGTTCACCTCATGTTGTTAATGTTCACCTCATGTTTGTGCTGTTCACATCATTTTGTTACTGGTCACCTCATGTTGTTACTGTTCACCTCATGTTCTTAATGTTCACCATATATTATTACTTTTGACCTCATGTGGTCACCTCATTATATTACTGTAGACCCCATGTTGTTACTGTTAACCTCATGTTGTTTCTGTTCACCTCATGTTATTACTGTTTACCTCATGTTGTTATTCTTATCCTCATTTTGTTACTGTTCACTTCATGTTGTTACTGTTCACCTCATGTTGTTATGGTTTACCTCATGTTGTTATGGTTTACCTCATGCTGTTAATGTTCAGGTCTTGTTGTTACTGTTCACCTCATGTTGTTACTGTTCACCTCCTGTTGTTAATGTTCACCTCATGTTGTTATGGTTCACCTCATGTTATTACTGTTCACCTCATGTTATTACTGTTCACCTCATGTTGTTACTCTTCACCTCATGTATTTATTGTTCACCTCATGTTTTTATTGTTCAACTCATGTTATTACTGTTCACCTCATGTAATTACTGTTCACCTCGTGTTGTTACTGTTCACCTCATGTTGTTATGGTTCACCTCATGTTGTTACTGTTCACCTAGTGTTGTTACTGTTCACCTCATGTTGTTACTGCTCACCTCATGTTGTTAATGTTCACCTAATGTTGTTGCTGTTCAACTCATGTTGTTACTGTTCACCTCATGTTGTTACTGTTCACCTCATGTTTTTATTGTTCACCTCATGTTTTTACTGTTCACCTCATGTTATTACTGTTCACCTCATGTAATTACTGTTCACCTCATGTTTTTATTGTTCACCTCATGTTTTTACTGTTCACCTCATGTTATTACTGTTCACCTCATGTAATTACTGTTCACATCATGTTGTAAATGTTCACCTAATGTAATTACTGTTCACCTCGTGTTGTTACTGTTCACCTCATGTTGTTATGGTTCAGCTCATGTTGTTACTGTTCACCTCGTGTTGTTCCTGTTCACCTCATGATGTTAATGTTCACCTCTTGTTGTTACTGTTCACCTCATGTTGTTACTGTTCACATCATGTTGTTACTCTTATCCTCATTTTGTTACTGTTCACTTCATGTTGTTACTGTTCAACTCATGTTGTTACTGCTCACCTCATGTTGTTAATGTTCACCTAATGTTGTTGCTGTTCAACTCATGTTGTTACTGTTCACCTCATGTTGTTACTGCTCACCTCATGTTGTTAATGTTCACCTAATGTTGTTGCTGTTCAACTCATGTTGTTACTGTTCACCTCATGTTGTTACTGTTCACCTCATGTTTTTATTGTTCACCTCATGTTTTTACTGTTCACCTCATGTTATTACTGTTCACCTCATGTAATTACTGTTCACCTCATGTTTTTATTGTTCACCTCATGTTTTTACTGTTCACCTCATGTTATTACTGTTCACCTCATGTAATTACTGTTCACATCATGTTGTAAATGTTCACCTAATGTAATTACTGTTCACCTCGTGTTGTTACTGTTCACCTCATGTTGTTATGGTTCAGCTCATGTTGTTACTGTTCACCTCGTGTTGTTCCTGTTCACCTCATGATGTTAATGTTCACCTCTTGTTGTTACTGTTCACCTCATGCTGTTACTGTTCACATCATGTTGTTACTCTTATCCTCATTTTGTTACTGTTCACTTCATGTTGTTACTGTTCAACTCATGTTGTTACTGCTCACCTCATGTTGTTAATGTTCACCTAATGTTGTTGCTGTTCAACTCATGTTGTTACTGTTCACCTCATGTTGTTAATGTTCACCTCATGTTGTTACTCTTATCCTCATGTTGTTACTGTTCACTTCATGTTGTTACTGTTCACCTCATGTTGTTACTGTTCACCTCAGGTTGTTGATGTTCACCTCATGTTGTTACTCCTATCCTCATGTTCTTACTGTTCACTTGATGTTGTTACTGTTCACCTCATGTTGTTACTGTTCACCTCATGTTGTTAATGTTCACCTCATGTTGTTAATTTTCACCTCATGTTTTTACTATTCACCTCCTGTTGTTAATGTTCACCTCATGTTGTTATGGTTCACCTCATCTTGTTAATTTTCACCTCATGTTGTTACTGTTCATCTCATTTTGTTAATATTCACCTAATGTTGTTGCTGTTGACCTCATGTTGTTACTGTTCACCTCATGTTGTTAATGTTCACCTCATGTTTGTGCTGTGCACATCATTTTGTTACTGGTCACCTCATGTTGTTACTGTTCACCTCATGTTCTTAATGTTCACCATATATTATTACTTTTGACCTCATGTGGTCACCTCATTATATTACTGTAGACCCCAAGTTGTTACTGTTAACCTCATGTTGTTTCTGTTCACCTCATGTTATTACTGTTTACCTCATGTTGTTATTCTTATCCTCATTTTGTTACTGTTCACTTCATGTTGTTACTGTTCACCTCATGTTGTTATGGTTTACCTCATGTTGTTATGGTTTACCTCATGCTGTTAATGTTCAGGTCTTGTTGTTACTGTTCACCTCATGTTGTTACTGTTCACCTCCTGTTGTTAATGTTCACCTCATGTTGTTATGGTTCACCTCATGTTATTACTGTTCACCTCATGTTATTACTGTTCACCTCATGTTGTTACTCTTCACCTCATGTATTTATTGTTCACCTCATGTTTTTATTGTTCAACTCATGTTATTACTGTTCACCTCATGTAATTACTGTTCACCTCGTGTTGTTACTGTTCACCTCATGTTGTTATGGTTCACCTCATGTTGTTACTGTTCACCTCGTGTTGTTACTGTTCACCTCATGTTGTTACTGCTCACCTCATGTTGTTAATGTTCACCTAATGTTGTTGCTGTTCAACTCATGTTGTTACTGTTCACCTCATGTTGTTACTGTTCACCTCATGTTTTTATTGTTCACCTCATGTTTTTACTGTTCACCTCATGTTATTACTGTTCACCTCATGTAATTACTGTTCACCTCATGTTTTTATTGTTCACCTCATTTTTTTACTGTTCACCTCATGTTATTACTGTTCACCTCATGTAATTACTGTTCACATCATGTTGTAAATGTTCACCTAATGTAATTACTGTTCACCTCGTGTTGTTACTGTTCACCTCATGTTGTTATGGTTCAGCTCATGTTGTTACTGTTCACCTCGTGTTGTTCCTGTTCACCTCATGATGTTAATGTTCACCTCTTGTTGTTACTGTTCACCTCATGTTGTTACTGTTCACATCATGTTGTTACTCTTATCCTCATTTTGTTACTGTTCACTTCATGTTGTTACTGTTCAACTCATGTTGTTACTGCTCACCTCATGTTGTTAATGTTCACCTAATGTTGTTGCTGTTCAACTCATGTTGTTACTGTTCACCTCATGTTGTTACTGCTCACCTCATGTTGTTAATGTTCACCTAATGTTGTTGCTGTTCAACTCATGTTGTTACTGTTCACCTCATGTTGTTACTGTTCACCTCATGTTTTTATTGTTCACCTCATGTTTTTACTGTTCACCTCATGTTATTACTGTTCACCTCATGTAATTACTGTTCACCTCATGTTTTTATTGTTCACCTCATGTTTTTACTGTTCACCTCATGTTATTACTGTTCACCTCATGTAATTACTGTTCACATCATGTTGTAAATGTTCACCTAATGTAATTACTGTTCACCTCGTGTTGTTACTGTTCACCTCATGTTGTTATGGTTCAGCTCATGTTGTTACTGTTCACCTCGTGTTGTTCCTGTTCACCTCATGATGTTAATGTTCACCTCTTGTTGTTACTGTTCACCTCATGCTGTTACTGTTCACATCATGTTGTTACTCTTATCCTCATTTTGTTACTGTTCACTTCATGTTGTTACTGTTCAACTCATGTTGTTACTGCTCACCTCATGTTGTTAATGTTCACCTAATGTTGTTGCTGTTCAACTCATGTTGTTACTGTTCACCTCATGTTGTTAATGTTCACCTCATGTTGTTACTCTTATCCTCATGTTGTTACTGTTCACTTCATGTTGTTACTGTTCACCTCATGTTACTGTTCACCTCAGGTTGTTGATGTTCACCTCATGTTGTTACTCTTATCCTCATGTTCTTACTGTTCACTTGATGTTGTTACTGTTCACCTCATGTTGTTACTGTTCACCTCATGTTGTAAATGTTCACCTAATGTTGTTGCTGTTCACCTCGTGTTCTTAATGTTCACCTCATGATGTTAATGTTCACCTCTTGTTGTTACTGTTCACCTCCTGTTGTTAATGTTCACCTCATGTTGTTATGGTTCACCTCATGTTATTACTGTTCACCTCATGTTATTACTGTTCACCTCATGTTGTTACTCTTCACCTCATGTATTTATTGTTCACCTCATGTTTTTATTGTTCAACTCATGTTATTACTGTTCACCTCATGTAATTACTGTTCACCTCGTGTTGTTACTGTTCACCTCATGTTGTTATGGTTCACCTCATATTGTTACTGTTCACCTCGTGTTGTTCCTGTTCACCTCATGATGTTAATGTTCACCCCTTGTTGTTACTGTTCACCTCATGTTGTTACTCGTATCCTCATTTTGTTACTGTTCACTTCATGTTGTTACTGTTCACCTCATGTTGTTACTGCTCACCTCATGTTGTTAATGTTCACCTAATGTTGTTGCTGTTCAACTCATGTTGTTACTGTTCACCTCATGTTGTTACTGTTCACCTCATGTTTTTATTCTTCACCTCATGTTTTTACTGTTCACCTCATGTTATTACTGTTCACCTCATGTAATTACTGTTCACCTCATGTTTTTATTGTTCACCTCATGTTTTTACTGTTCACCTCATGTTATTACTGTTCACCTCATGTAATTACTGTTCACATCATGTTGTAAATGTTCACCTAATGTTGTTGCTGTTCACCTCGTGTTCTTAATGTTCACCTCATGATGTTAATGTTCACCTCTTGTTGTTACTGTTCACCTCATGTTGTTAATGTTCACCTCATGTTGTTACTCTTATCCTCATTTTGTTACTGTTCACTTCATGTTGTTACTGTTCACCTCATGTTGTTACTGCTCACCTCATGTTGTTAATGTTCACCTAATGTTGTTGCTGTTCAACTCATGTTGTTAATGTTCACCTCATGTTGTTATGGTTCACCTCATGTTATTACTGTTCACCTCATGTTATTACTGTTCACCTCAGGTTGTTACTGTTCACCTCATATTTTTATTGTTCACCTCATGTTATTACTGTTCACCTCATGTTGTTACTGTTCACCTCATGTTTTTATTGTTCACCTCATGTTTTTATTGTTCAACTCATGTTATTACTGTTCACCTCATGTAATTACTGTTCACCTCGTGTTGTTACTGTTCACCTCATGTTGTTATGGTTCAGCTCATGTTGTTACTGTTCACCTCGTGTTGTTCCTGTTCACCTCATGATGTTAATGTTCACCTCTTGTTGTTACTGTTCACCTCATGTTGTTAATGTTCACATCATGTTGTTACTCTTATCCTCATTTTGTTACTGTTCACTTCATGTTTTTACTGTTCACCTCATGTTGTTACTGTTCACCTCATGTTGTTAATGTTCACCTCATGTTTTTACTATTCACCTCCTGTTGTTAATGTTCACCTCATGTTGTTATGGTTCACCTCATCTTGTTACTTTTCATCTCAAGTTATTACTGTTCACCTCATGTTTTTAATGTTCATGTCTTGTTGTTACTGTTCACCTCATGTTGGCAATGTTCACCTATTTGTGTTACTGTTCACCTCATGTTGTTACTGTTCATCTCATTTTGTTAATATTCACCTAATGTTGTTGCTGTTCACCTCATGTTGTTACTGTTCACCTCATGTTTTTATTGTTCACCTCATGTTTTTACTGTTCACCTCATGTTATTACGGTTCACCTTATGTAATTACTGTTCACCTCATATTGTAAATGTTCACCTAATGTTGTTGCGGTTCACCTCGTTTTCTTACTGTTCACCTCATGATGTTAATGTTCACCTCGTGTTGTTACTGTTCACCTCATGTTGTTACTGTTCACCAGCTGTTGTTAATGTTCACCTCATGTTGTTATGGTTCACCTCATGTTATTACTGTTCACCTCATGTTATTACTGTTCACCTCATGATGTTAATGTTCACCTCTTGTTGTTACTGTTCACCTCATGTAATTACTGCTCACATCATGTTGTAAATGTTCACCTAATGTTGTTGCTGTTCACCTCGTGTTCTTACTGTTCACCTCATGATGTTAATGTTCAACTCTTGTTGTTACTGTTCACCTCATGTTGTTAATGTTCACCTCATGTTGTTACTCTTATCCTCATTTTGTTACTGTTCACTTCATGTTGTTACTGTTCACCTCATGTTGTTACTGCTCACCTCATGTTGTTAATGTTCACCTAATGTTGTTGCTGTTCAACTCATGTTGTTAATGTTCACCTCATGTTGTTATGGTTCACCTCATGTTATTACTGTTCACCTCATGTTATTACTGTTCACCTCATGTTGTTACTGTTCACCTCATATTTTTATTGTTCACCTCATGTTATTACTGTTCACCTCATGTTGTTACTGTTCACCTCATGTTTTTATTGTTCACCTCATGTTTTTATTGTTCAACTCATGTTATTACTGTTCACCTCATGTAATTACTGTTCACCTCGTGTTGTTACTGTTCACCTCATGTTGTTATGGTTCAGCTCATGTTGTTACTGTTCACCTCGTGTTGTTCCTGTTCACCTCATGATGTTAATGTTCACCTCTTGTTGTTACTGTTCACCTCATGTTGTTAATGTTCACATCATGTTGTTACTCTTATCCTCATTTTGTTACTGTTCACTTCATGTTTTTACTGTTCACCTCATGTTGTTACTGTTCACCTCATGTTGTTAATGTTCACCTCATGTTTTTACTATTCACCTCCTGTTGTTAATGTTCACCTCATGTTGTTATGGTTCACCTCATCTTGTTACTTTTCATCTCAAGTTATTACTGTTCACCTCATGTTTTTAATGTTCATGTCTTGTTGTTACTGTTCACCTCATGTTGGCAATGTTCACCTATTTGTGTTACTGTTCACCTCATGTTGTTACTGTTCATCTCATTTTGTTATTATTCACCTAATGTTGTTGCTGTTCACCTCATGTTGTTACTGTTCACCTCATGTTTTTATTGTTCACCTCATGTTTTTACTGTTCACCTCATGTTATTACTGTTCACCTCATGTAATTACTGTTCACCTCATATTGTAAATGTTCACCAAATGTTGTTGCGGTTCACCTCGTTTTCTTACTGTTCACCTCATGATGTTAATGTTCACCTCGTGTTGTTACTGTTCACCTCATGTTGTTAATGTTCACCTCATGTTGTTACTCTTATCCTCATTTTGTTACTGTTCACTTCATGTTGTTACTGTTCACCTCATGTTGTTACTGTTCACCAGCTGTTGTTAATGTTCACCTCATGTTGTTATGGTTCACCTCATGTTATTACTGTTCACCTCATGTTATTACTGTTCACCTCATGATGTTAATGTTCACCTCTTGTTGTTACTGTTCACCTCATGTAATTACTGCTCACATCATGTTGTAAATGTTCACCTAATGTTGTTGCTGTTCACCTCGTGTTCTTACTGTTCACCTCATGATGTTAATGTTCACCTCTTGTTGTTACTGTTCACCTCATGTTGTTAATGTTCACCTCATGTTGTTACTCTTATCCTCATTTTGTTACTGTTCACTTCATGTTGTTACTGTTCACCTCATGTTGTTACTGCTCACCTCATGTTGTTAATGTTCACCTAATGTTGCTGCTGTTCAACTCATGTTGTTACTGTTCACCTCAAGTTGTTACTGTTCACCTCATGTTGTTGATGTTCACCTCATCTTGTTACTGTTAACCTCGTGTTGTTAAAGTTCACGTCATGTTGTTACTCTTATCCTCATTTTGTTACGGTTCACTTCATGTTGTTACTGTTCACTTCATGTTGTTAATGTTCACCTAATGTTGTCGTTTTTCACCTCATGTTGTTACTGTTCACCTCCTGTTGTTAATGTTCACCTCATGTTTTTATTCTTCACCTCATGTTTTTACTGTTCACCTCATGTTATTACTGTTCACCTCATGTAATTACTGTTCACCTCATGTTTTTATTGTTCACCTCATGTTTTTACTGTTCACCTCATGTTATTACTGTTCACCTCATGTAATTACTGTTCACATCATGTTGTAAATGTTCACCTAATGTTGTTGCTGTTCACCTCGTGTTCTTAATGTTCACCTCATGATGTTAATGTTCACCTCTTGTTGTTACTGTTCACCTCATGTTGTTAATGTTCACCTCATGTTGTTACTCTTATCCTCATTTTGTTACTGTTCACTTCATGTTGTTACTGTTCACCTCATGTTGTTACTGCTCACCTCATGTTGTTAATGTTCACCTAATGTTGTTGCTGTTCAACTCATGTTGTTAATGTTCACCTCATGTTGTTATGGTTCACCTCATGTTATTACTGTTCACCTCATGTTATTACTGTTCACCTCAGGTTGTTACTGTTCACCTCATATTTTTATTGTTCACCTCATGTTATTACTGTTCACCTCATGTTGTTACTGTTCACCTCATGTTTTTATTGTTCACCTCATGTTTTTATTGTTCAACTCATGTTATTACTGTTCACCTCATGTAATTACTGTTCACCTCGTGTTGTTACTGTTCACCTCATGTTGTTATGGTTCAGCTCATGTTGTTACTGTTCACCTCGTGTTGTTCCTGTTCACCTCATGATGTTAATGTTCACCTCTTGTTGTTACTGTTCACCTCATGTTGTTAATGTTCACATCATGTTGTTACTCTTATCCTCATTTTGTTACTGTTCACTTCATGTTTTTACTGTTCACCTCATGTTGTTACTGTTCACCTCATGTTGTTAATGTTCACCTCATGTTTTTACTATTCACCTCCTGTTGTTAATGTTCACCTCATGTTGTTATGGTTCACCTCATCTTGTTACTTTTCATCTCAAGTTATTACTGTTCACCTCATGTTTTTAATGTTCATGTCTTGTTGTTACTGTTCACCTCATGTTGGCAATGTTCACCTATTTGTGTTACTGTTCACCTCATGTTGTTACTGTTCATCTCATTTTGTTAATATTCACCTAATGTTGTTGCTGTTCACCTCATGTTGTTACTGTTCACCTCATGTTTTTATTGTTCACCTCATGTTTTTACTGTTCACCTCATGTTATTACTGTTCACCTCATGTAATTACTGTTCACCTCATATTGTAAATGTTCACCTAATGTTGTTGCGGTTCACCTCGTTTTCTTACTGTTCACCTCATGATGTTAATGTTCACCTCGTGTTGTTACTGTTCACCTCATGTTGTTACTGTTCACCAGCTGTTGTTAATGTTCACCTCATGTTGTTATGGTTCACCTCATGTTATTACTGTTCACCTCATGTTATTACTGTTCACCTCATGATGTTAATGTTCACCTCTTGTTGTTACTGTTCACCTCATGTAATTACTGCTCACATCATGTTGTAAATGTTCACCTAATGTTGTTGCTGTTCACCTCGTGTTCTTACTGTTCACCTCATGATGTTAATGTTCAACTCTTGTTGTTACTGTTCACCTCATGTTGTTAATGTTCACCTCATGTTGTTACTCTTATCCTCATTTTGTTACTGTTCACTTCATGTTGTTACTGTTCACCTCATGTTGTTACTGCTCACCTCATGTTGTTAATGTTCACCTAATGTTGTTGCTGTTCAACTCATGTTGTTAATGTTCACCTCATGTTGTTATGGTTCACCTCATGTTATTACTGTTCACCTCATGTTATTACTGTTCACCTCATGTTGTTACTGTTCACCTCATATTTTTATTGTTCACCTCATGTTATTACTGTTCACCTCATGTTGTTACTGTTCACCTCATGTTTTTATTGTTCACCTCATGTTTTTATTGTTCAACTCATGTTATTACTGTTCACCTCATGTAATTACTGTTCACCTCGTGTTGTTACTGTTCACCTCATGTTGTTATGGTTCAGCTCATGTTGTTACTGTTCACCTCTTGTTGTTCCTGTTCACCTCATGATGTTAATGTTCACCTCTTGTTGTTACTGTTCACCTCATGTTGTTAATGTTCACATCATGTTGTTACTCTTATCCTCATTTTGTTACTGTTCACTTCATGTTTTTACTGTTCACCTCATGTTGTTACTGTTCACCTCATGTTGTTAATGTTCACCTCATGTTTTTACTATTCACCTCCTGTTGTTAATGTTCACCTCATGTTGTTATGGTTCACCTCATCTTGTTACTTTTCATCTCAAGTTATTACTGTTCACCTCATGTTTTTAATGTTCATGTCTTGTTGTTACTGTTCACCTCATGTTGGCAATGTTCACCTATTTGTGTTACTGTTCACCTCATGTTGTTACTGTTCATCTCATTTTGTTATTATTCACCTAATGTTGTTGCTGTTCACCTCATGTTGTTACTGTTCACCTCATGTTTTTATTGTTCACCTCATGTTTTTACTGTTCACCTCATGTTATTACTGTTCACCTCATGTAATTACTGTTCACCTCATATTGTAAATGTTCACCAAATGTTGTTGCGGTTCACCTCGTTTTCTTACTGTTCACCTCATTATGTTAATGTTCACCTCGTGTTGTTACTGTTCACCTCATGTTGTTAATGTTCACCTCATGTTGTTACTCTTATCCTCATTTTTTTACTGTTCACTTCATGTTGTTACTGTTCACCTCATGTTGTTACTGTTCACCAGCTGTTGTTAATGTTCACCTCATGTTGTTATGGTTCACCTCATGTTATTACTGTTCACCTCATGTTATTACTGTTCACCTCATGATGTTAATGTTCACCTCTTGTTGTTACTGTTCACCTCATGTAATTACTGCTCACATCATGTTGTAAATGTTCACCTAATGTTGTTGCTGTTCACCTCGTGTTCTTACTGTTCACCTCATGATGTTAATGTTCACCTCTTGTTGTTACTGTTCACCTCATGTTGTTAATGTTCACCTCATGTTGTTACTCTTATCCTCATTTTGTTACTGTTCACTTCATGTTGTTACTGTTCACCTCATGTTGTTACTGCTCACCTCATGTTGTTAATGTTCACCTAATGTTGCTGCTGTTCAACTCATGTTGTTACTGTTCACCTCAAGTTGTTACTGTTCACCTCATGTTGTTGATGTTCACCTCATCTTGTTACTGTTAACCTCATGTTGTTAAAGTTCACGTCATGTTGTTACTCTTATCCTCATTTTGTTACGGTTCACTTCATGTTGTTACTGTTCACTTCATGTTGTTAATGTTCACCTAATGTTGTCGTTTTTCACCTCATGTTGTTACTGTTCACCTCCTGTTGTTAATGTTCACCTCATGTTGTTATGGTTCACCTCATGTTGTTACTGTTCACCTCATGTTGTTGATGTTGACCTCATGTTGTTATTCTTATCCTCTTGTTGTTACTGTTCACTTCATGTTGTTACTATTCACCTCATGTTGTTACTGTTCACCTCATGTTGTTAATTTTCACCTCATGTTTTTAGTATTCACCTCCTGTTGTTAATGTTCACCTCATGTTGTTATGGTTCACCTCATCTTGTTAATTTTCACCTCATGTTGTTACTGTTCATCTCATTTTGTTAATATTCACCTAATGTTGTTGCTGTTCACCTCATGTTGTTACTGTTCACCTCATGTTGTTAATGTTCACCTCATGTTTGTTCTGTTCACATCATTTTGTTACTGTTCACCTCATGTTGTTGCTGTTCACCTCGTGTTCTTACTGTTCACCTCATGATGTTAATGTTCACCTCTTGTTGTTACTGTTCACCTCATGTTGTTAATGTTCACCTCATGTTGTTACTCTTATCCTCATTTTGTTACTGTTCACTTCATGTTGTTACTGTTCACCTCATGTTGTTACTGCTCACCTCATGTTGTTAATGTTCACCTAATGTTGCTGCTATTCAACTCATGTTGTTACTGTTCACCTCAAGTTTTTACTGTTCACCTCATGTTGTTGATGTTCACCTCATCTTGTTACTGTTAACCTCGTGTTGTTAATGTTCACGTCATGTTGTTACTCTTATCCTCATTTTGTTACGGTTCACTTCATGTTGTTACTGTTCACTTCATGTTGTTAATGTTTACCTAATGTTGTCGTTTTTCACCTCATGTTGTTGCTGTTCACCTCCTGTCGTTAATGTTCACCTCATGTTGTTATGGTTCACCTCATGTTGTTACGTTTCACCTCATGTTGTTGATGTTCACCTCATGTTGTTATTCTTATCCTCATGTTGTTACTGTTCACTTCATGTTGTTACTGGTCACCTCATGTTGTCACTGTTCACCTCATGTTGTTAATTTTCACCTCATGTTTTTACTATTCACCTCCTGTTGTTAATGTTCACCTCATGTTGTTATGGTTCACCTCATCTTGTTAATTTTCACCTCATGTTGTTACTGTTCATCTCATTTTGTTAATATTCACCTCATGTTGTTGCTGTTCACCTCATGTTGTTACTCTTCACCTCATGTTGTTAATGTTCACCTCATGTTTGTGCTGTTCACATCATTTTGTTACTGTTCACCTCATGTTGTTACTGTTCACCTCATGTTCTTAATGTTCACCATATATTATTACTTTTGACCTCATGTTGTTGCAGTTCACCTCATTATATTACTGTAGACCCCATGTTGTTACTGTTAATCTCATGTTGTTTCTGTTCACCTCATGTTATTACTGTTCACCTCATGTTGTTATTCTTATCCTCATTTTGTTACTGTTCACTTCATGTTGTTACTGTTCACCTCATGTTGTTAATGTGCACCTCATGTTGTCGTTGTTTACCTCATGTTGTTAATGTTCACGTCTTGTTGTTACTGTTCACCTCATGTTGTTACTGTTCACCTCCTGTTGTTAATGTTCACCTCATGTTGTTATGGTTCACCTCAATTTATTACTGTTCACCTCATGTTTTTACTGTTCACCTCATGTTGTCACTCTTCACCTCATGTATTTATTGTTCACCTCATGTTTTTATTGTTCAACTCGTGTTATTACTGTTCACCTCATGTAATTACTGTTCACCTCGTGTTGTTACTGTTCACCTCATGTTGTTATGGTTCACCTCATGTTGTTACTGTTCACCTCGTGTTGTTCCTGTTCACCTCATGATGTTAATGTTCACCTCTTGTTGTTACTGTTCACCTCATGTTGTTACTCTTATCCTCATTTTGTTACTGTTCACTTCATGTTGTTACTGTTCAACTCATGTTGTTAGTGCTCACCTCATGTTGTTAATGTTCACCTAATGTTGTTGCTGTTCAACTCATGTTGTTACTGTTCACCTCATGTTGTTATGGTTCACCTCATGTTATTACTGTTCACCTCATGTTATTACTGTTCACCTCATGTTGTTACTGTTCACCTCATATTTTTATTGTTCACCTCATGTTATTACTGTTCACCTCATGTTGTTACTGTTCACCTCATGTTTTTATTGTTCACCTCATGTTTTTATTGTTCAACTCATGTTATTACTGTTCACCTCATGTAATTACTGTTCACCTCGTGTTGTTACTGTTCACCTCATGTTGTTATGGTTCAGCTCATGTTGTTACTGTTCACCTCTTGTTGTTCCTGTTCACCTCATGATGTTAATGTTCACCTCTTGTTGTTACTGTTCACCTCATGTTGTTAATGTTCACATCATGTTGTTACTCTTATCCTCATTTTGTTACTGTTCACTTCATGTTTTTACTGTTCACCTCATGTTGTTACTGTTCACCTCATGTTGTTAATGTTCACCTCATGTTTTTACTATTCACCTCCTGTTGTTAATGTTCACCTCATGTTGTTATGGTTCACCTCATCTTGTTACTTTTCATCTCAAGTTATTACTGTTCACCTCATGTTTTTAATGTTCATGTCTTGTTGTTACTGTTCACCTCATGTTGGCAATGTTCACCTATTTGTGTTACTGTTCACCTCATGTTGTTACTGTTCATCTCATTTTGTTATTATTCACCTAATGTTGTTGCTGTTCACCTCATGTTGTTACTGTTCACCTCATGTTTTTATTGTTCACCTCATGTTTTTACTGTTCACCTCATGTTATTACTGTTCACCTCATGTAATTACTGTTCACCTCATATTGTAAATGTTCACCAAATGTTGTTGCGGTTCACCTCGTTTTCTTACTGTTCACCTCATTATGTTAATGTTCACCTCGTGTTGTTACTGTTCACCTCATGTTGTTAATGTTCACCTCATGTTGTTACTCTTATCCTCATTTTTTTACTGTTCACTTCATGTTGTTACTGTTCACCTCATGTTGTTACTGTTCACCAGCTGTTGTTAATGTTCACCTCATGTTGTTATGGTTCACCTCATGTTATTACTGTTCACCTCATGTTATTACTGTTCACCTCATGATGTTAATGTTCACCTCTTGTTGTTACTGTTCACCTCATGTAATTACTGCTCACATCATGTTGTAAATGTTCACCTAATGTTGTTGCTGTTCACCTCGTGTTCTTACTGTTCACCTCATGATGTTAATGTTCACCTCTTGTTGTTACTGTTCACCTCATGTTGTTAATGTTCACCTCATGTTGTTACTCTTATCCTCATTTTGTTACTGTTCACTTCATGTTGTTACTGTTCACCTCATGTTGTTACTGCTCACCTCATGTTGTTAATGTTCACCTAATGTTGCTGCTGTTCAACTCATGTTGTTACTGTTCACCTCAAGTTGTTACTGTTCACCTCATGTTGTTGATGTTCACCTCATCTTGTTACTGTTAACCTCATGTTGTTAAAGTTCACGTCATGTTGTTACTCTTATCCTCATTTTGTTACGGTTCACTTCATGTTGTTACTGTTCACTTCATGTTGTTAATGTTCACCTAATGTTGTCGTTTTTCACCTCATGTTGTTACTGTTCACCTCCTGTTGTTAATGTTCACCTCATGTTGTTATGGTTCACCTCATGTTGTTACTGTTCACCTCATGTTGTTGATGTTGACCTCATGTTGTTATTCTTATCCTCTTGTTGTTACTGTTCACTTCATGTTGTTACTATTCACCTCATGTTGTTACTGTTCACCTCATGTTGTTAATTTTCACCTCATGTTTTTAGTATTCACCTCCTGTTGTTAATGTTCACCTCATGTTGTTATGGTTCACCTCATCTTGTTAATTTTCACCTCATGTTGTTACTGTTCATCTCATTTTGTTAATATTCACCTAATGTTGTTGCTGTTCACCTCATGTTGTTACTGTTCACCTCATGTTGTTAATGTTCACCTCATGTTTGTTCTGTTCACATCATTTTGTTACTGTTCACCTCATGTTGTTGCTGTTCACCTCGTGTTCTTACTGTTCACCTCATGATGTTAATGTTCACCTCTTGTTGTTACTGTTCACCTCATGTTGTTAATGTTCACCTCATGTTGTTACTCTTATCCTCATTTTGTTACTGTTCACTTCATGTTGTTACTGTTCACCTCATGTTGTTACTGCTCACCTCATGTTGTTAATGTTCACCTAATGTTGCTGCTATTCAACTCATGTTGTTACTGTTCACCTCAAGTTTTTACTGTTCACCTCATGTTGTTGATGTTCACCTCATCTTGTTACTGTTAACCTCGTGTTGTTAATGTTCACGTCATGTTGTTACTCTTATCCTCATTTTGTTACGGTTCACTTCATGTTGTTACTGTTCACTTCATGTTGTTAATGTTTACCTAATGTTGTCGTTTTTCACCTCATGTTGTTGCTGTTCACCTCCTGTCGTTAATGTTCACCTCATGTTGTTATGGTTCACCTCATGTTGTTACGTTTCACCTCATGTTGTTGATGTTCACCTCATGTTGTTATTCTTATCCTCATGTTGTTACTGTTCACTTCATGTTGTTACTGGTCACCTCATGTTGTCACTGTTCACCTCATGTTGTTAATTTTCACCTCATGTTTTTACTATTCACCTCCTGTTGTTAATGTTCACCTCATGTTGTTATGGTTCACCTCATCTTGTTAATTTTCACCTCATGTTGTTACTGTTCATCTCATTTTGTTAATATTCACCTCATGTTGTTGCTGTTCACCTCATGTTGTTACTCTTCACCTCATGTTGTTAATGTTCACCTCATGTTTGTGCTGTTCACATCATTTTGTTACTGTTCACCTCATGTTGTTACTGTTCACCTCATGTTCTTAATGTTCACCATATATTATTACTTTTGACCTCATGTTGTTGCAGTTCACCTCATTATATTACTGTAGACCCCATGTTGTTACTGTTAATCTCATGTTGTTTCTGTTCACCTCATGTTATTACTGTTCACCTCATGTTGTTATTCTTATCCTCATTTTGTTACTGTTCACTTCATGTTGTTACTGTTCACCTCATGTTGTTAATGTGCACCTCATGTTGTCGTTGTTTACCTCATGTTGTTAATGTTCACGTCTTGTTGTTACTGTTCACCTCATGTTGTTACTGTTCACCTCCTGTTGTTAATGTTCACCTCATGTTGTTATGGTTCACCTCAATTTATTACTGTTCACCTCATGTTTTTACTGTTCACCTCATGTTGTCACTCTTCACCTCATGTATTTATTGTTCACCTCATGTTTTTATTGTTCAACTCGTGTTATTACTGTTCACCTCATGTAATTACTGTTCACCTCGTGTTGTTACTGTTCACCTCATGTTGTTATGGTTCACCTCATGTTGTTACTGTTCACCTCGTGTTGTTCCTGTTCACCTCATGATGTTAATGTTCACCTCTTGTTGTTACTGTTCACCTCATGTTGTTACTCTTATCCTCATTTTGTTACTGTTCACTTCATGTTGTTACTGTTCAACTCATGTTGTTAGTGCTCACCTCATGTTGTTAATGTTCACCTAATGTTGTTGCTGTTCAACTCATGTTGTTACTGTTCACCTCATGTTGTTACTGTTCACCTCCTGTTTTTATTGTTCACCTCATGTTTTTACTGTTCAGCTCATGTTATTACTGTTCACCTCGTGTAATTTCTGTTCACCTCATGTTTTTATTGTTCACCTCATGTTATTACTGTTCACCTCATGTTATTACTGTTCACCTCATGTTGTTACTGTTCACATCATGTTGTAAATGTTCACCTAATGTTGTTGCTGTTCACCTCGTGTTCTTACTGTTCACCTCATGATGTTAATGTTCAACTCTTGTTGTTACTGTTCACCTCATGTTGTTAATGTTCACCTCATGTTGTTACTCTTATCCTCATTTTGTTACTGTTCACTTCATGTTGTTACCGTTCACCTCATGTTGTTACTGCTCACCTCATGTTGTTAATGTTCACCTAATGTTGTTGCTGTTCAACTCATGTTGTTAATGTTCACCTCATGTTGTTATGGTTCACCTCATGTTATTACTGTTCACCTCATGTTATTCCTGTTCACCTCATGTTGTTACTGTTCACCTCATGTTTTTATTGTTCACCTCATGTTATTACTGTTCACCTCATGTTTGTTACTGTTCACCTCATGTTTTTATTGTTCACCTCATGTTTTTATTGTTCAACTCATGTTATTACTGTTCACCTCATGTAATTACTGTTCACCTCGTGTTGTTACTGTTCACCTCATGTTGTTATGGTTCAGCTCATGTTGTTACTGTTCACCTCGTGTTGTTCCGGTTCACCTCATGATGTGAATGTTCACCTCTTGTTGTTACTGTTCACCTCATGTTGTTAATGTTCACATCATGTTGTTACTCTTATCCTCATTTTCTTACTGTTCACTTCATGTTGTTAATGTTCACCTCATGTTTTTACTATTCACCTCCTGTTGTTAATGTTCACCTCATGTTGTTATGGTTCACCTCATCTTGTTACTTTTCATCTCATGTTATTACTGTTCACCTCATGTTGTTAATGTTCACCTCATGTTGTTACTCTTATCCTCATTTTGTTACTGTTCACTTCATGTTTTTACTGTTCACCTCATGTTGTTACTGCCCACCTCATGTTGTTAATGTTCACCTAATGTTGTTGCTGTTCAACTCCTGTTGTTAATGTTCACCTCATGCTGTTATGGTTCACCTCATGTTATTACTGTTCACATCATGTTGTAAATGTTCACCTAATGTTGTTGCTGTTCACCTCGTGTTCTTACTGTTCACCTCAATATGTTAATGTTCACCTCTTGTTGTTACTGTTCACCTCATGTTGTTAATGTTCACCTCATGTTGTTACTCTTATCCTCATTTTGTTACTGTTCACTTCATGTTGTTACTGTTCACCTCATGTTGTTACTGCTCACCTCATGTTGTTAATGTTCACCTAATGTTGCTGCTATTCAACTCATGTTGTTACTGTTCACCTCAAGTTTTTACTGTTCACCTCATGTTGTTGATGTTCACCTCATCTTGTTACTGTTAACCTCGTGTTGTTAATGTTCACGTCATGTTGTTACTCTTATCCTCATTTTGTTACGGTTCACTTCATGTTGTTACTGTTCACTTCATGTTGTTAATGTTTACCTAATGTTGTCGTTTTTCACCTCATGTTGTTGCTGTTCACCTCCTGTCGTTAATGTTCACCTCATGTTGTTATGGTTCACCTCATGTTGTTACGTTTCACCTCATGTTGTTGATGTTCACCTCATGTTGTTATTCTTATCCTCATGTTGTTACTGTTCACTTCATGTTGTTACTGTTCACCTCATGTTGTCACTGTTCACCTCATGTTGTTAATTTTCACCTCATGTTTTTACTATTCACCTCCTGTTGTTAATGTTCACCTCATGTTGTTATGGTTCACCTCATCTTGTTAATTTTCACCTCATGTTGTTACTGTTCATCTCATTTTGTTAATATTCACCTCATGTTGTTGCTGTTCACCTCATGTTGTTACTCTTCACCTCATGTTGTTAATGTTCACCTCATGTTTGTGCTGTTCACATCATTTTGTTACTGTTCACCTCATGTTGTTACTGTTCACCTCATGTTCTTAATGTTCACCATATATTATTACTTTTGACCTCATGTTGTTGCAGTTCACCTCATTATATTACTGTAGACCCCATGTTGTTACTGTTAATCTCATGTTGTTTCTGTTCACCTCATGTTATTACTGTTCACCTCATGTTGTTATTCTTATCCTCATTTTGTTACTGTTCACTTCATGTTGTTACTGTTCACCTCATGTTGTTAATGTGCACCTCATGTTGTCGTTGTTTACCTCATGTTGTTAATGTTCACGTCTTGTTGTTACTGTTCACCTCATGTTGTTACTGTTCACCTCCTGTTGTTAATGTTCACCTCATGTTGTTATGGTTCACCTCAATTTATTACTGTTCACCTCATGTTTTTACTGTTCACCTCATGTTGTCACTCTTCACCTCATGTATTTATTGTTCACCTCATGTTTTTATTGTTCAACTCGTGTTATTACTGTTCACCTCATGTAATTACTGTTCACCTCGTGTTGTTACTGTTCACCTCATGTTGTTATGGTTCACCTCATGTTGTTACTGTTCACCTCGTGTTGTTCCTGTTCACCTCATGATGTTAATGTTCACCTCTTGTTGTTACTGTTCACCTCATGTTGTTACTCTTATCCTCATTTTGTTACTGTTCACTTCATGTTGTTACTGTTCAACTCATGTTGTTAGTGCTCACCTCATGTTGTTAATGTTCACCTAATGTTGTTGCTGTTCAACTCATGTTGTTACTGTTCACCTCATGTTGTTACTGTTCACCTCCTGTTTTTATTGTTCACCTCATGTTTTTACTGTTCAGCTCATGTTATTACTGTTCACCTCGTGTAATTTCTGTTCACCTCATGTTTTTATTGTTCACCTCATGTTATTACTGTTCACCTCATGTTATTACTGTTCACCTCATGTTGTTACTGTTCACATCATGTTGTAAATGTTCACCTCATGTTGTTACTCTTATCCTCATTTTGTTACTGTTCACTTCATGTTGTTACCGTTCACCTCATGTTGTTACTGCTCACCTCATGTTGTTAATGTTCACCTAATGTTGTTGCTGTTCAACTCATGTTGTTAATGTTCACCTCATGTTGTTATGGTTCACCTCATGTTATTACTGTTCACCTCATGTTATTCCTGTTCACCTCATGTTGTTACTGTTCACCTCATGTTTTTATTGTTCACCTCATGTTATTACTGTTCACCTCATGTTTGTTACTGTTCACCTCATGTTTTTATTGTTCACCTCATGTTTTTATTGTTCAACTCATGTTATTACTGTTCACCTCATGTAATTACTGTTCACCTCGTGTTGTTACTGTTCACCTCATGTTGTTATGGTTCAGCTCATGTTGTTACTGTTCACCTCGTGTTGTTCCGGTTCACCTCATGATGTGAATGTTCACCTCTTGTTGTTACTGTTCACCTCATGTTGTTAATGTTCACATCATGTTGTTACTCTTATCCTCATTTTCTTACTGTTCACTTCATGTTGTTAATGTTCACCTCATGTTTTTACTATTCACCTCCTGTTGTTAATGTTCACCTCATGTTGTTATGGTTCACCTCATCTTGTTACTTTTCATCTCATGTTATTACTGTTCACCTAATGTTGTTGCTGTTCACCTCGTGTTCTTACTGTTCACCTCATGATGTTAATGTTCAACTCTTGTTGTTACTGTTCACCTCATGTTGTTAATGTTCACCTCATGTTGTTACTCTTATCCTCATTTTGTTACTGTTCACTTCATGTTGTTACCGTTCACCTCATGTTGTTACTGCTCACCTCATGTTGTTAATGTTCACCTAATGTTGTTGCTGTTCAACTCATGTTGTTAATGTTCACCTCATGTTGTTATGGTTCACCTCATGTTATTACTGTTCACCTCATGTTATTCCTGTTCACCTCATGTTGTTACTGTTCACCTCATGTTTTTATTGTTCACCTCATGTTATTACTGTTCACCTCATGTTTGTTACTGTTCACCTCATGTTTTTATTGTTCACCTCATGTTTTTATTGTTCAACTCATGTTATTACTGTTCACCTCATGTAATTACTGTTCACCTCGTGTTGTTACTGTTCACCTCATGTTGTTATGGTTCAGCTCATGTTGTTACTGTTCACCTCGTGTTGTTCCGGTTCACCTCATGATGTGAATGTTCACCTCTTGTTGTTACTGTTCACCTCATGTTGTTAATGTTCACATCACGTTGTTACTCTTATCCTCATTTTCTTACTGTTCACTTCATGTTGTTAATGTTCACCTCATGTTTTTACTATTCACCTCCTGTTGTTAATGTTCACCTCATGTTGTTATGGTTCACCTCATCTTGTTACTTTTCATCTCATGTTATTACTGTTCACCTCATGTTGTTAATGTTCACCTCATGTTGTTACTCTTATCCTCATTTTGTTACTGTTCACTTCATGTTTTTACTGTTCACCTCATGTTGTTACTGCCCACCTCATGTTGTTAATGTTCACCTAATGTTGTTGCTGTTCAACTCCTGTTGTTAATGTTCACCTCATGCTGTTATGGTTCACCTCATGTTATTACTGTTCACATCATGTTGTAAATGTTCACCTAATGTTGTTGCTGTTCACCTCGTGTTCTTACTGTTCACCTCAATATGTTAATGTTCACCTCTTGTTGTTACTGTTCACCTCATGTTGTTAATGTTCACCTCATGTTGTTACTCTTATCCTCATTTTGTTACTGTTCACTTCATGTTGTTACTGTTCACCTCATGTTGTTACTGCTCACCTCATGTTGTTAATGTTCACCTAATGTTGCTGCTATTCAACTCATGTTGTTACTGTTCACCTCAAGTTTTTACTGTTCACCTCATGTTGTTGATGTTCACCTCATCTTGTTACTGTTAACCTCGTGTTGTTAATGTTCACGTCATGTTGTTACTCTTATCCTCATTTTGTTACGGTTCACTTCATGTTGTTACTGTTCACTTCATGTTGTTAATGTTTACCTAATGTTGTCGTTTTTCACCTCATGTTGTTGCTGTTCACCTCCTGTCGTTAATGTTCACCTCATGTTGTTATGGTTCACCTCATGTTGTTACGTTTCACCTCATGTTGTTGATGTTCACCTCATGTTGTTATTCTTATCCTCATGTTGTTACTGTTCACTTCATGTTGTTACTGTTCACCTCATGTTGTCACTGTTCACCTCATGTTGTTAATTTTCACCTCATGTTTTTACTATTCACCTCCTGTTGTTAATGTTCACCTCATGTTGTTATGGTTCACCTCATCTTGTTAATTTTCACCTCATGTTGTTACTGTTCATCTCATTTTGTTAATATTCACCTCATGTTGTTGCTGTTCACCTCATGTTGTTACTCTTCACCTCATGTTGTTAATGTTCACCTCATGTTTGTGCTGTTCACATCATTTTGTTACTGTTCACCTCATGTTGTTACTGTTCACCTCATGTTCTTAATGTTCACCATATATTATTACTTTTGACCTCATGTTGTTGCAGTTCACCTCATTATATTACTGTAGACCCCATGTTGTTACTGTTAATCTCATGTTGTTTCTGTTCACCTCATGTTATTACTGTTCACCTCATGTTGTTATTCTTATCCTCATTTTGTTACTGTTCACTTCATGTTGTTACTGTTCACCTCATGTTGTTAATGTGCACCTCATGTTGTCGTTGTTTACCTCATGTTGTTAATGTTCACGTCTTGTTGTTACTGTTCACCTCATGTTGTTACTGTTCACCTCCTGTTGTTAATGTTCACCTCATGTTGTTATGGTTCACCTCAATTTATTACTGTTCACCTCATGTTTTTACTGTTCACCTCATGTTGTCACTCTTCACCTCATGTATTTATTGTTCACCTCATGTTTTTATTGTTCAACTCGTGTTATTACTGTTCACCTCATGTAATTACTGTTCACCTCGTGTTGTTACTGTTCACCTCATGTTGTTATGGTTCACCTCATGTTGTTACTGTTCACCTCGTGTTGTTCCTGTTCACCTCATGATGTTAATGTTCACCTCTTGTTGTTACTGTTCACCTCATGTTGTTACTCTTATCCTCATTTTGTTACTGTTCACTTCATGTTGTTACTGTTCAACTCTTGTTGTTAGTGCTCACCTCATGTTGTTAATGTTCACCTAATGTTGTTGCTGTTCAACTCATGTTGTTACTGTTCACCTCATGTTGTTACTGTTCACCTCCTGTTTTTATTGTTCACCTCATGTTTTTACTGTTCAGCTCATGTTATTACTGTTCACCTCGTGTAATTTCTGTTCACCTCATGTTTTTATTGTTCACCTCATGTTATTACTGTTCACCTCATGTTATTACTGTTCATCTCATGTTGTTACTGTTCACATCATGTTGTAAATGTTCACCTAATGTTGTTGCTGTTCACCTCGTGTTCTTACTGTTCACCTCATGATGTTAATGTTCAACTCTTGTTGTTACTGTTCACCTCATGTTGTTAATGTTCACCTCATGTTGTTACTCTTATCCTCATTTTGTTACTGTTCACTTCATGTTGTTACCGTTCACCTCATGTTGTTACTGCTCACCTCATGTTGTTAATGTTCACCTAATGTTGTTGCTGTTCAACTCATGTTGTTAATGTTCACCTCATGTTGTTATGGTTCACCTCATGTTATTACTGTTCACCTCATGTTATTCCTGTTCACCTCATGTTGTTACTGTTCACCTCATGTTTTTATTGTTCACCTCATGTTATTACTGTTCACCTCATGTTTGTTACTGTTCACCTCATGTTTTTATTGTTCACCTCATGTTTTTATTGTTCAACTCATGTTATTACTGTTCACCTCATGTAATTACTGTTCACCTCGTGTTGTTACTGTTCACCTCATGTTGTTATGGTTCAGCTCATGTTGTTACTGTTCACCTCGTGTTGTTCCGGTTCACCTCATGATGTGAATGTTCACCTCTTGTTGTTACTGTTCACCTCATGTTGTTAATGTTCACATCATGTTGTTACTCTTATCCTCATTTTCTTACTGTTCACTTCATGTTGTTAATGTTCACCTCATGTTTTTACTATTCACCTCCTGTTGTTAATGTTCACCTCATGTTGTTATGGTTCACCTCATCTTGTTACTTTTCATCTCATGTTATTACTGTTCACCTCATGTTGTTAATGTTCACCTCATGTTGTTACTCTTATCCTCATTTTGTTACTGTTCACTTCATGTTTTTACTGTTCACCTCATGTTGTTACTGCCCACCTCATGTTGTTAATGTTCACCTAATGTTGTTGCTGTTCAACTCCTGTTGTTAATGTTCACCTCATGCTGTTATGGTTCACCTCATGTTATTACTGTTCACATCATGTTGTAAATGTTCACCTAATGTTGTTGCTGTTCACCTCGTGTTCTTACTGTTCACCTCAATATGTTAATGTTCACCTCTTTTTGTTACTGTTCACCTCATGTTGTTAATGTTCACCTCATGTTGTTACTCTTATCCTCATTTTGTTACTGTTCACTTCATGTTGTTACTGTTCACCTCATGTTGTTACTGCTCACCTCATGTTGTTAATGTTCACCTAATGTTGTTGCTGTTCAACTCATGTTGTTAATGTTCACCTCATGTTGTTATGGTTCACCTCATGTTATTACTGTTCACCTCATGTTATTACTGTTCACCTCATGTTGTTACTGTTCACCTCATGTTTTTATTGTTCACCTCATGTTATTACTGTTCACCTCATGTTGTTACTGTTCACCTCATGTTTTTATTGTTCACCTCATGTTTTTATTGTTCAACTCATGTTATTACTGTTCACCTCATGTAATTACTGTTCACCTCGTGTTGTTACTGTTCACCTCATGTTGTTATGGTTCAGCTCATGTTGTTACTGTTCACCTCGTGTTGTTCCTGTTCACCTCATGATGTTAATGTTCACCTCTTGTTGTTACTGTTCACCTCATGTTGTTAATGTTCACATCATGTTGTTACTCTTATCCTCATTTTGTTACTGTTCACTTTATGTTGTTACTGTTCACCTCATGTTGTTACTGTTCACCTCATGTTGTTAATGTTCACCTCATGTTTTTACTATTCACCTCCTGTTGTTAATGTTCACCTCATGTTGTTATGGTTCACCTCATCTTGTTACTTTTCATCTCATGTTATTACTGTTCACCTCATGTTGTTACTGTTCACCTCATGTTTTTATTGTTCACCTCATGTTTTTATTGTTCAACTCATGTTATTACTGTTCACCTCATGTAATTACTGTTCACCTCGTGTTGTTACTGTTCACCTCATGTTGTTATGGTTCAGCTCATGTTGTTACTGTTCACCTCGTGTTGTTCCTGTTCACCTCATGATGTTAATGTTCACCTCTTGTTGTTACTGTTCACCTCATGTTGTTAATGTTCACATCATGTTGTTACTCTTATCCTCATTTTGTTACTGTTCACTTCATGTTGTTACTGTTCACCTCATGTTGTTACTGTTCACCTCATGTTGTTAATGTTCACGTCATGTTTTCACTATTGACCTCCTGTTGTTAATGTTCACCTCATGTTGTTATGGTTCACCTCATCTTGTTACTTTTCATCTCATGTTATTACTGTTCACCTCATGTTGTTAATGTTCATGTCTTGTTGTTACTGTTGACCTCATGTTGGCAATGTTCACCTATTTGTGTTACTGTTCACCTCATGTTGTTACTGTTCATCTCATTTTGTTAATATTCACCTAATGTTGTTGCTGTTCACCTCATGTTGTTACTGTTCACCTCATGTTTTTACTATTCACCTCCTGTTGTTAATGTTCACCTCATGTTGTTATGGTTCACCTCATCTTGTTACTTTTCATCTCATGTTATTACTGTTCACCTCATGTTGTTAATGTTCACCTCATGTTGTTACTCTTATCCTCATTTTGTTACTGTTCACTTCATGTTTTTACTGTTCACCTCATGTTGTTACTGCCCACCTCATGTTATTAATGTTCACCTAATGTTGTTGCTGTTCAACTCCTGTTGTTAATGTTCACCTCATGCTGTTATGGTTCACCTCATGTTATTACTGTTCACATCATGTTGTAAATGTTCACCTAATGTTGTTGCTGTTCACCTCGTGTTCTTACTGTTCACCTCAATATGTTAATGTTCACCTCTTGTTGTTACTGTTCACCTCATGTTGTTAATGTTCACCTCATGTTGTTACTCTTATCCTCATTTTGTTACTGTTCACTTCATGTTGTTACTGTTCACCTCATGTTGTTACTGCTCACCTCATGTTGTTAATGTTCACCTAATGTTGTTGCTGTTCAACTCATGTTGTTAATGTTCACCTCATGTTGTTATGGTTCACCTCATGTTATTACTGTTCACCTCATGTTATTACTGTTCACCTCATGTTGTTACTGTTCACCTCATGTTTTTATTGTTCACCTCATGTTATTACTGTTCACCTCATGTTGTTACTGTTCACCTCATGTTTTTATTGTTCACCTCATGTTTTTATTGTTCAACTCATGTTATTACTGTTCACCTCATGTAATTACTGTTCACCTCGTGTTGTTACTGTTCACCTCATGTTGTTATGGTTCAGCTCATGTTGTTACTGTTCACCTCGTGTTGTTCCTGTTCACCTCATGATGTTAATGTTCACCTCTTGTTGTTACTGTTCACCTCATGTTGTTAATGTTCACATCATGTTGTTACTCTTATCCTCATTTTGTTACTGTTCACTTTATGTTGTTACTGTTCACCTCATGTTGTTACTGTTCACCTCATGTTGTTAATGTTCACCTCATGTTTTTACTATTCACCTCCTGTTGTTAATGTTCACCTCATGTTGTTATGGTTCACCTCATCTTGTTACTTTTCATCTCATGTTATTACTGTTCACCTCATGTTGTTACTGTTCACCTCATGTTTTTATTGTTCACCTCATGTTTTTATTGTTCAACTCATGTTATTACTGTTCACCTCATGTAATTACTGTTCACCTCGTGTTGTTACTGTTCACCTCATGTTGTTATGGTTCAGCTAATGTTGTTACTGTTCACCTCGTGTTGTTCCTGTTCACCTCATGATGTTAATGTTCACCTCTTGTTGTTACTGTTCACCTCATGTTGTTAATGTTCACATCATGTTGTTACTCTTATCCTCATTTTGTTACTGTTCACTTCATGTTGTTACTGTTCACCTCATGTTGTTACTGTTCACCTCATGTTGTTAATGTTCACGTCATGTTTTCACTATTGACCTCCTGTTGTTAATGTTCACCTCATGTTGTTATGGTTCACCTCATCTTGTTACTTTTCATCTCATGTTATTACTGTTCACCTCATGTTGTTAATGTTCATGTCTTGTTGTTACTGTTGACCTCATGTTGGCAATGTTCACCTATTTGTGTTACTGTTCACCTCATGTTGTTACTGTTCATCTCATTTTGTTAATATTCACCTAATGTTGTTGCTGTTCACCTCATGTTGTTACTGTTCACCTCATGTTTTTATTGTTCACCTCATGTTATTACTGTTCACCTCATGTAATTACTGTTCACCTCATACTGTAAATGTTCACCTAATGTTGTTGCTGTTAACCTCGTGTTCTTACTGTTCACTTCATGATGTTAATGTTCACCTCGTGTAGTTACTGTTCACGTCATGTTGTTAATGTTCACCTCATGTTGTTACTCTTATCCTCATTTTGTTACTGTTCACTTCATGTTGTTACTGTTCACCTCATGTTGTTACTGTTCACCAGCTGTTGTTAATGTTCACCTCATGTTGTTATGGTTCACCTCATGTTATTACTGTTCACCTCATGTTATTACTGTTCACCTCATGTTGTTACTGTTCACCTCATGTTTTTATTGTTCACCTCATGTTTTTATTGTTCAACTCATGTTATTACTGTTCACCTCATGATGTTAATGTTCACCTCTTGTTGTTACTGTTCACCTCATGTTGTTAATGTTCACATCATGTTGTTACTCTTATCCTCATTTTGTTAATGTTCACTTCATGTTGTTACTGTTCACCTCATGTTGTTACTGCTCACCTCATGTTGTTAATATTCACCTAATGTTGTTGCTGTTCAACTCATGTTGTTACTGTTCACCTCATGTTGTTAATGTTCATCTCATGTTGTTACTCTTATCCTCATGTTGTTACTGTTCACTTCATGTCGTTACTGTTCACCTCATGTTGTTACTGTTCACCTCAGGTTGTTGATGTTCACCTCATGTTGTTACTCTTATCGTCAAGTTGTTACTGTTCACTTGATGTTGTTACTGTTCACCTCATGTTGTTACTGTTCACCTCAAGTGTTTAATGTTCACCACTTGTTTTTACTATTCACCTCCTGTTATTAATGTTCACCTCATGTTGTTATGGTTCACCTCATCTTGTTACTTTTCACCTCATGTTGTTACTGTTCATCTCATTTTGTTAATATTCACCTAATGTTGTTGCTGTTCACCTCATGTTGTTACTGTTCACCTCATGTTGTTAATGTTCACCTCATGTTTGTGCTGTTCACATCATTTTGTTACTGTTCACGTCATGTTGTTACTGTTCACCTCATGTTCTTAATGTTCACCATATATTATTACTTTCGACCTCATGTTGTTGCAGTTCACCTCATTATATTACTGTAGACCCCATGTTGTTACTGTTAACCTCATGTTGTTTCTGTTCACCTCATGTTATTACTGTTCACCTCATGTTGTTATTCTTATCCTCATTTTGTTACTGTTCACTTCATGTTGTTACTGTTCACCTCATGTTGTTAATGTTCACCTCATGTTGTCGTTGTTTACCTCATGTTGTTTATGTTCACGTCTTGTTGTTACTGTTCACTTCATGTTGTTACTGTTCACCTCATGTTGTTACTGCTCACCTCATGTTGTTAATGTTCACCTAATGTTGTTGCTGTTCAACTCATGTTGTTAATGTTCACCTCATGTTGTTATGGTACACCTCATGTTATTACTGTTCACCTCATGTTATTACTGTTCACCTCATGTTGTTACTGTTCACCTCATGTTTTTATTGTTCACCTCATGTTATTACTGTTCACCTCATGTTGTTACTGTTCACCTCATGTTTTTATTGTTCACCTCATGTTTTTATTGTTCAACTCATGTTATTACTGTTCACCTCATGTAATTACTGTTCACCTCGTGTTGTTACTGTTCACCTCATGTTGTTATGGTTCACCTCATGTTGTTACTGTTCACCTCGTGATGTTAATGTTCACCTCTTGTTGTTACTGTTCACCTCATGTTGTTAATGTTCACATCATGTTGTTACTCTTATCCTCATTTTGTTACTGTTCACTTCATGTTGTTACTGTTCACCTCATGTTGTTACTGTTCACCTCATGTAATTACTGTTCACCTCATGTTGGTACTGTTCACCTCAAGTTGTTACTGTTAATCTCAAGTTTTTACTGTTAACCAAATGTTGTTAATGTTCACCTCTTGTTGTTACTGTTCACCTCATGTTGTTAATGTTCACCTCATGTTTGTGCTGTTCACATCATTTTGTTACTGTTCACCTCATGTTGTTACTGTTCACCTCATGTTCTTAATGTTCAACATATATTATTACTTTCGACCTCATGTTGTTGCAGTTCACCTCATTATATTACTGTAGACCCCATGTTGTTACTGTTAACCTCATGTTGTTTCTGTTCACCTCATGTTATTACTGTTCACCTCATGTTGTTATTCTTATCCTCATTTTGTTACTGTTCACTTCATGTTGTTACTGTTCACCTCATGTTGTTAATGTTCACCTCATGTTGTCGTTGTTTACCTCATGTTGTTAATGTTCACGTCTTGTTGTTACTGTTCACTTCATGTTGTTACTGTTCACCTCATGTTGTTACTGCTCACCTCATGTTGTTAATGTTCACCTAATGTTGTTGCTGTTCAACTCATGTTGTTAATGTTCACCTCATGTTGTTATGGTTCACCTCATGTTATTACTGTTCACCTCATGTTATTACTGTTCACCTCATGTTGTTACTGTTCACCTCATGTTTTTATTGTTCACCTCATGTTGTTACTCTTATCCTCATTTTGTTACTGTTCACTTCATGTTGTTACTGTTCACCTCATGTTGTTACTGTTCACCTCGTGTTGTTAATGTTGACCTCATGTTTTTACTATTCACCTCCTGTTGTTAATGTTCACCACATGTTGTTATGGTTCACCTCATCTTGTTACTTTTCATCTCATGTTATTACTGTTCACCTCATGTTGTTACTGTTCACCTCATGTTGTTACTGTTCACCTCCTGTTGTTAATGTTCACCTCATGTTGTTATGGTTCACCTCATGTTATTACTGTTCACCTCATGTTATTACTGTTCACCTCATGTTGTTACTGTTCACCACATGTTGTTATGGTTCACCTCATGTTATTACTGTTCAACTCATGTTATTACTGTTCACCTCATGTAATTACTGTTCACCTCGTGTTGTTACTGTTCACCTCATGTTGTTATGGTTCACCTCATGTTGTTACTGTTCACCTCATGTTTGTGCTGTTCACATCATTTTGTTACTGTTCACGTCATGTTGTTACTGTTCACCTCATGTTCTTAATGTTCACCATATATTATTACTTTCGACCTCATGTTGTTGCAGTTCACCTCATTATATTACTGTAGACCCCATGTTGTTACTGTTAACCTCATGTTGTTTCTGTTCACCTCATGTTATTACTGTTCACCTCATGTTGTTATTCTTATCCTCATTTTGTTACTGTTCACTTCATGTTGTTACTGTTCACCTCATGTTGTTAATGTTCACCTCATGTTGTCGTTGTTTACCTCATGTTGTTTATGTTCACGTCTTGTTGTTACTGTTCACTTCATGTTGTTACTGTTCACCTCATGTTGTTACTGCTCACCTCATGTTGTTAATGTTCACCTAATGTTGTTGCTGTTCAACTCATGTTGTTAATGTTCACCTCATGTTGTTATGGTACACCTCATGTTATTACTGTTCACCTCATGTTATTACTGTTCACCTCATGTTGTTACTGTTCACCTCATGTTTTTATTGTTCACCTCATGTTATTACTGTTCACCTCATGTTGTTACTGTTCACCTCATGTTTTTATTGTTCACCTCATGTTTTTATTGTTCAACTCATGTTATTACTGTTCACCTCATGTAATTACTGTTCACCTCGTGTTGTTACTGTTCACCTCATGTTGTTATGGTTCACCTCATGTTGTTACTGTTCACCTCGTGATGTTAATGTTCACCTCTTGTTGTTACTGTTCTCCTCATGTTGTTAATGTTCACATCATGTTGTTACTCTTATCCTCATTTTGTTACTGTTCACTTCATGTTGTTACTGTTCACCTCATGTTGTTACTGTTCACCTCATGTAATTACTGTTCACCTCATGTTGGTACTGTTCACCTCAAGTTGTTACTGTTAATCTCAAGTTTTTACTGTTAACCAAATGTTGTTAATGTTCACCTCTTGTTGTTACTGTTCACCTCATGTTGTTAATGTTCACCTCATGTTTGTGCTGTTCACATCATTTTGTTACTGTTCACCTCATGTTGTTACTGTTCACCTCATGTTCTTAATGTTCAACATATATTATTACTTTCGACCTCATGTTGTTGCAGTTCACCTCATTATATTACTGTAGACCCCATGTTGTTACTGTTAACCTCATGTTGTTTCTGTTCACCTCATGTTATTACTGTTCACCTCATGTTGTTATTCTTATCCTCATTTTGTTACTGTTCACTTCATGTTGTTACTGTTCACCTCATGTTGTTAATGTTCACCTCATGTTGTCGTTGTTTACCTCATGTTGTTAATGTTCACGTCTTGTTGTTACTGTTCACTTCATGTTGTTACTGTTCACCTCATGTTGTTACTGCTCACCTCATGTTGTTAATGTTCACCTAATGTTGTTGCTGTTCAACTCATGTTGTTAATGTTCACCTCATGTTGTTATGGTTCACCTCATGTTATAACTGTTCACCTCATGTTATTACTGTTCACCTCATGTTGTTACTGTTCACCTCATGTTTTTATTGTTCACCTCATGTTGTTACTCTTATCCTCATTTTGTTACTGTTCACTTCATGTTGTTACTGTTCACCTCATGTTGTTACTGTTCACCTCGTGTTGTTAATGTTGACCTCATGTTTTTACTATTCACCTCCTGTTGTTAATGTTCACCTCATGTTGTTATGGTTCACCTCATCTTGTTACTTTTCATCTCATGTTATTACTGTTCACCTCATGTTGTTACTGTTCACCTCATGTTGTTACTGTTCACCTCCTGTTGTTAATGTTCACCTCATGTTGTTATGGTTCACCTCATGTTATTACTGTTCACCTCATGTTATTACTGTTCACCTCATGTTGTTACTGTTCACCTCATGTTATGGTTCACCTCATGTTATTACTGTTCAACTCATGTTATTACTGTTCACCTCATGTAATTACTGTTCACCTCGTGTTGTTACTGTTCACCTCATGTTGTTATGGTTCACCTCATGTTGTTACTGTTCACCTCGTGTTGTTCCTGTTCACCTCATGATGTTAATGTTCACCTCTTGTTGTTACTGTTCACCTCATGTTGTTAATGTTCATCTCATGTTGTTACTCTTATCCTCATTTTGTTACTGTTAACTTCATGTTGTTACTGTTCACCTCATGTTGTTACTGCTCACCTCATGTTTTTAATCTTCACCTAATGTTGCTGTTGTTCAACTCTTGTTGTTACTGTTCACCTCAAGTTGTTACTGTTCACCTCATGTTATTACTGTTCACCTCATGTTATTACTGTTCACCTCATGTTGTTACTGTTCACCTCATGTTTTTATTGTTCACCTCATGTTATTACTGTACTCATGTTGTTACTGTTCACCTCATGTTTTTATTGTTCACCTCATGTTTTTATTGTTCAACTCATGTTATTACTGTTCACCTCATGTAATTACTGTTCACCTCGTGTTGTTACTGTTCACCTCATGTTGTTATGGTTCGGCTCATGTTGTTACTGTTCACCTCGTGTTGTTCCTGTTCACCTCATGATGTTAATGTTCACCTCTTGTTGTTACTGTTCACCTCATGTTGTTAATGTTCACATCATGTTGTTACTCTTATCCTCATTTTGTTACTGTTCACTTCATGTTGTTACTGTTCACCTCATGTTGTTACTGTTCACCTCATGTAATTACTGTTCACCTCATGTTGGTACTGTTCACCTCAAGTTGTTACTGTTAATCTCAAGTTTTTACTGTTAACCAAATGTTGTTAATGTTCACCTCTTGTTGTTACTGTTCACCTCATGTAATTACTGTTCACCTCATGTTGGTACTGTTCACCTCAAGTTGTTACTGTTAATCTCAAGTTTTTACTGTTAACCAAATGTTGTTAATGTTCACCTCTTGTTGTTACTGTTCACCTCATGTTGTTAATGTTCACCTCATGTTTGTGCTGTTCACATCATTTTATTACTGTTCACCTCATGTTGTTACTGTTCACCTCATGTTCTTAATGTTCACCATATATTATTACTTTCGACCTCATGTTGTTGCAGTTCACCTCATTATATTACTGTAGACCCCATGTTGTTACTGTTAACCTCATGTTGTTTCTGTTCACCTCATGTTATTACTGTTCACCTCATGTTGTTATTCTTATCCTCATTTTGTTACTGTTCACTTCATGTTGTTACTGTTCACCTCTTGTTGTTAATGTTCACCTCATGTTGTCGTTGTTTACCTCATGTTGTTAATGTTCACGTCTTGTTGTTACTGTTCACTTCATGTTGTTATGGTTCACCTCATGTTAATACTGTTCACCTCATGTTATTACTGTTCACCTCATGTTGTTACTGTTCACCTCATGTTTTTATTGTTCACCTCATGTTATTACTGTTCAACTCATGTTATTACTGTTCACCTCATGTAATTACTGTTCACCTCGTGTTGTTACTGTTCACCTCATGTTGTTATGGTTCAGCTCATGTTGTTACTGTTCACCTCGTGTTGTTCCTGTTCACCTCATGATGTTAATGTTCACCTCTTGTTGTTACTGTTCACCTCATGTTGTTAATGTTCACATCATGTTGTTACTCTTATCCTCATTTTGTTACTGTTCACTTCATGTTGTTACTGTTCACCTCATGTTGTTACTGTTCACCTCATGTTGTTAATGTTGACCTCATGTTTTTACTATTCACCTCCTGTTGTTAATGTTCACCTCATGTTGTTATGGTTCACCTCATCTTGTTACTTTTCATCTCATGTTATTACTGTTCACCTCATGTTGTTACTGTTCACCTCATGTTGTTACTGTTCACCTCCTGTTGTTAATGTTCACCTCATGTTGTTATGGTTCACCTCATGTTATTACTGTTCACCTCATGTTATTACTGTTCACCTCATGTTGTTACTGTTCACCTCATGTTGTTATGGTTCACCTCATGTTATTACTGTTCAACTCATGTTATTACTGTTCACCTCATGTAATTACTGTTCACCTCGTGTTGTTACTGTTCACCTCATGTTGTTATGGTTCACCTCATGTTGTTACTGTTCACCTCGTGTTGTTCCTGTTCACCTCATGATGTTAATGTTCACCTCTTGTTGTTACTGTTCACCTCATGTTGTTAATGTTCATCTCATGTTGTTACTCTTATCCTCATTTTGTTACTGTTAACTTCATGTTGTTACTGTTCACCTCATGTTGTTACTGCTCACCTCATGTTTTTAATCTTCACCTAATGTTGCTGTTGTTCAACTCTTGTTGTTACTGTTCACCTCAAGTTGTTACTGTTCACCTCATGTTATTACTGTTCACCTCATGTTATTACTGTTCACCTCATGTTGTTACTGTTCACCTCATGTTTTTATTGTTCACCTCATGTTATTACTGTACTCATGTTGTTACTGTTCACCTCATGTTTTTATTGTTCACCTCATGTTTTTATTGTTCAACTCATGTTATTACTGTTCACCTCATGTAATTACTGTTCACCTCGTGTTGTTACTGTTCACCTCATGTTGTTATGGTTCGGCTCATGTTGTTACTGTTCACCTCGTGTTGTTCCTGTTCACCTCATGATGTTAATGTTCACCTCTTGTTGTTACTGTTCACCTCATGTTGTTAATGTTCACATCATGTTGTTACTCTTATCCTCATTTTGTTACTGTTCACTTCATGTTGTTACTGTTCACCTCATGTTGTTACTGTTCACCTCATGTAATTACTGTTCACCTCATGTAATTACTGTTCACCTCATGTTGGTACTGTTCACCTCAAGTTGTTACTGTTAATCTCAAGTTTTTACTGTTAACCAAATGTTGTTAATTTTCACCTCTTGTTGTTACTGTTCACCTCATGTAATTACTGTTCACCTCATGTTGGTACTGTTCACCTCAAGTTGTTACTGTTAATCTCAAGTTTTTACTGTTAACCAAATGTTGTTAATGTTCACCTCTTGTTGTTACTGTTCACCTCATGTTGTTAATGTTCACCTCATGTTTGTGCTGTTCACATCATTTTATTACTGTTCACCTCATGTTGTTACTGTTCACCTCATGTTCTTAATGTTCACCATATATTATTACTTTCGACCTCATGTTGTTGCAGTTCACCTCATTATATTACTGTAGACCCCATGTTGTTACTGTTAACCTCATGTTGTTTCTGTTCACCTCATGTTATTACTGTTCACCTCATGTTGTTATTCTTATCCTCATTTTGTTACTGTTCACTTCATGTTGTTACTGTTCACCTCATGTTGTTAATGTTCACCTCATGTTGTCGTTGTTTACCTCATGTTGTTAATGTTCACGTCTTGTTGTTACTGTTCACTTCATGTTGTTATGGTTCACCTCATGTTAATACTGTTCACCTCATGTTATTACTGTTCACCTCATGTTGTTACTGTTCACCTCATGTTTTTATTGTTCACCTCATGTTATTACTGTTCAACTCATGTTATTACTGTTCACCTCATGTAATTACTGTTCACCTCGTGTTGTTACTGTTCACCTCATGTTGTTATGGTTCAGCTCATGTTGTTACTGTTCACCTCGTGTTGTTCCTGTTCACCTCATGATGTTAATGTTCACCTCTTGTTGTTACTGTTCACCTCATGTTGTTAATGTTCACATCATGTTGTTACTCTTATCCTCATTTTGTTACTGTTCACTTCATGTTGTTACTGTTCACCTCATGTTGTTACTGTTCACCTCATGTTGTTAATGTTGACCTCATGTTTTTACTATTCACCTCCTGTTGTTAATGTTCACCTCATGTTGTTATGGTTCACCTCATCTTGTTACTTTTCATCTCATGTTATTACTGTTCACCTCATGTTGTTACTGTTCACCTCATGTTGTTACTGTTCACCTCCTGTTGTTAATGTTCACCTCATGTTGTTATGGTTCACCTCATGTTATTACTGTTCACCTCATGTTATTACTGTTCACCTCATGTTGTTATGGTTCACCTCATGTTATTACTGTTCAACTCATGTTATTACTGTTCACCTCATGTAATTACTGTTCACCTCGTGTTGTTACTGTTCACCTAATGTAGTTATGGTTCACCTCATGTTGTTACTGTTCACCTCGTGTTGTTCCTGTTCACCTCATGATGTTAATGTTCACCTCTTGTTGTTACTGTTCACCTCATGTTGTTAATGTTCACCTCATGTTATTACTCTTATCCTCATTTTGTTACTGTTAAGTTAATGTTGTTACTGTTCACCTCATGTTGTTACTGCTCACCTCATGTTTTTAATCTTCACCTAATGTTGCTGCTGTTCAACTCATGTTGTTACTGTTCACCTCAAGTTGTTACTGTTCACCTAATGTTGTTGATGTTCACCTCATCTTGTTACTGTTAACCTCGTGTTGTTAATGTTCACGTCATGTTGTTACTCTTATCCTCATTTTGTTACAGTTCACTTCATGTTGTTACTGTTCACTTCATGTTGTTAATGTTCACCTAATGTTGTCGTTTTTCACCTCATGTTGTTACTGTTCACCTCCTGTTGTTAATGTTCACCTCATGTTGTTATGGTTCACCTCATGTTGTTACTGTTCACCTCATGTTGTTGATGTTCACCTCATGTTGTTATTCTTATCCTCATGTTGTTACTGTTCACTTCATGTTGTTACTGTTCACCTCATGTTGTTACTGTTCACCTCATGTTGTTAATTTTCACCTCATGTTTTTACTATTCACCTCCTGTTGTTAATGTTCACCTCATGTTGTTATGGTTCACCTCATCTTGTTCATTTTCACCTCATGTTGTTACTGTTCATCTCATTTTGTTAATATTCACCTAATGTTGTTGCTGTTCACCTCATGTTGTTACTGTTCACCTCATGTTGTTAATGTTGACCTCATGTTTGTGCTGTTCACATCATTTTGTTACTGTTCACCTCATGTTGTTACTGTTCACCTCATGTTCTTAATGTTAACCATATATTATTACTTTTGACCTCATGTTGTTGCAGTTCACCTCATTATATTACTGTAGACCCCATGTTGTTACTGTTAACCTCATGTTGTTTCTGTTCACCTCATGTTATTACTGTTCACCTCATGTTGTTATTCTTATCCTCATTTTGTTACTGTTCACTTCATGTTGTTACTGTTCACCTCATGTTGTTAATGCTCACCTCATGTTGTCGTTGTTTACCTCATGTTGTTAATGTTCACGTCTTGTTGTTACTGTTCACCTCATGTTGTTACTGTTCACCTCCTGTTGTTAATGTTCACCTCATGTTGTTATGGTTACCCTCATGTTATTACTGTTCACCTCATGTTATTACTGTTCACCTCATGTTGTTACTCTTCACCTCATGTATTTATTGTTCACCTCATGTTGTTATGGTTCACCTCATGTTGTAACTGTTAACCTCATGTTGTTACTCTTATCCTCATTTTGTTACTGTTCACTTCATGTTGTTACTGTTCACCTCATGTTGTTACTGCTCACCTCATGTTGTTAATGTTCACCTAATGTTGTTGCTGTTCAACTCATGTTGTTACTGTTCACCTCATGTTGTTACTGTTCACCTCATGTTTTTATTGTTGTTAATGTTCACCTAATGTTGTTGCTCTTCAACTCATGTTGTTACTGTTCACCTCATGTTGTTGATGTTCACCTCATGTTGTTACTCTTATCCTCATTTTGTTACTGTTCTCTTCATGTTGTTACTGTTCACCTCATGTTGTTACTGCTCACCTCATGTTGTTAATGTTCACCTAATGTTGTTGCTGTTCAACTCATATTGTTACTGTTCACTTCATGTTGTTGATGTTCACCTCATGTTGTTACTCTTATTTTCATTTTGTTACTATTCACTTCATGTTGTTACTGTTCACCTCATGTTGTTACTGTTCACCTCATGTTGTTAATGTTCACCTCATGTTTTTACTATTCACCTCCTGTTGTTAATGTTCACCTCATGTTGTTATGGTTCACCTCATCTTGTTACTTTTCATCTCATGTTATTACTGTTCACCTCATGTTGTTAATGTTCATGTCTTGTTGTTACTGTTCACCTCATGTTTTTATTGTTCACCTCATGTTTTTATTGTTCAACTCATGTTATTACTGTTCACCTCATGTAATTACTGTTCACCTCGTGTTGTTACTGTTCACCTCAAGTTGTTACTGTTCACCTAATGTTGTTGATGTTCACCTCATCTTGTTACTGTTAACCTCGTGTTGTTAATGTTCACGTCATGTTGTTACTCTTATCCTCATTTTGTTACAGTTCACTTCATGTTGTTACTGTTCACTTCATGTTGTTAATGTTCACCTAATGTTGTCGTTTTTCACCTCATGTTGTTACTGTTCACCTCCTGTTGTTAATGTTCACCTCATGTTGTTATGGTTCACAGCATGTTGTTACTGTTCACCTCATGTTGTTGATGTTCACCTCATGTTGTTATTCTTATCCTCATGTTGTTACTGTTCACTTCATGTTGTTACTGTTCACCTCATGTTGTTACTGTTCACCTCATGCTGTTAATTTTCACCTCAAGTTTTTACTATTCACCTCCTGTTGTTAATGTTCACCTCATGTTGTTATGGTTCACCTCATCTTGTTCATTTTCACCTCATGTTGTTACTGTTCATCTCATTTTGTTAATATTCACCTAATGTTGTTGCTGTTCACCTCATGTTGTTACTGTTCACCTCATGTTGTTAATGTTCACCTCATGTTTGTGCTGTTCACATCATTTTGTTACTGTTCACCTCATGTTGTTACTGTTCACCTCATGTTCTTAATGTTAACCATATATTATTACTTTTGACCTCATGTTGTTGCAGTTCACCTCATTATATTACTGTAGACCCCATGTTGTTACTGTTAACCTCATGTTGTTTCTGTTCACCTCATGTTATTACTGTTCACCTCATGTTGTTATTCTTATCCTCATTTTGTTACTGTTCACTTCATGTTGTTACTGTTCACCTCATGTTGTTAATGCTCACCTCATGTTGTCGTTGTTTACCTCATGTTGTTAATGTTCACGTCTTGTTGTTACTGTTCACCTCATGTTGTTACTGTTCACCTCCTGTTGTTAATGTTCACCTCATGTTGTTATGGTTACCCTCATGTTATTACTGTTCACCTCATGTTATTACTGTTCACCTCATGTTGTTACTCTTCACCTCATGTATTTATTGTTCACCTCATGTTGTTATGGTTCACCTCATGTTGTAACTGTTAACCTCATGTTGTTACTCTTATCCTCATTTTGTTACTGTTCACTTCATGTTGTTACTGTTCACCTCATGTTGTTACTGCTCACCTCATGTTGTTAATGTTCACCTAATGTTGTTGCTGTTCAACTCATGTTGTTACTGTTCACCTCATGTTGTTACTGTTCACCTCATGTTTTTATTGTTGTTAATGTTCACCTAATGTTGTTGCTCTTCAACTCATGTTGTTACTGTTCACCTCATGTTGTTGATGTTCACCTCATGTTGTTACTCTTATCCTCATTTTGTTACTGTTCTCTTCATGTTGTTACTGTTCACCTCATGTTGTTACTGCTCACCTCATGTTGTTAATGTTCACCTAATGTTGTTGCTGTTCAACTCATATTGTTACTGTTCACTTCATGTTGTTGATGTTCACCTCATGTTGTTACTCTTATTTTCATTTTGTTACTATTCACTTCATGTTGTTACTGTTCACCTCATGTTGTTACTGTTCACCTCATGTTGTTAATGTTCACCTCATGTTTTTACTATTCACCTCCTGTTGTTAATGTTCACCTCATGTTGTTATGGTTCACCTCATCTTGTTACTTTTCATCTCATGTTATTACTGTTCACCTCATGTTGTTAATGTTCATGTCTTGTTGTTACTGTTCACCTCATGTTTTTATTGTTCACCTCATGTTTTTATTGTTCAACTCATGTTATTACTGTTCACCTCATGTAATTACTGTTCACCTCGTGTTGTTACTGTTCACTTCATGTTGTTTTGGTTCAGCTCATGTTGTTACTGTTCACCTCGTGTTGTTCCTGTTCACCTCATGATGTTAATGTTCACCTCTTGTTGTTACTGTTCACCTCATGTTGTTAATGTTCACATCATGTTGTTACTCTTATCCTCATTTTGTTACTGTTCACCTCATGTTGTTACTGTTCACCTCATGTTGTTACTGCTCACCTCATGTTGTTAATGTTCACCTAATGTTGTTGCTGTTCAACTCATGTTGTTACTGTTCACCTTATATTGTTAATGTTCACCTCATATTGTCGGTTTTCACCTCATGTTGTTACTGTTCACCTCCTCTTGTTAATGTTTACCTCATGTTGTTACTGTTCACCTCATGTTTTTACTGTTCACCTCATGTTGTTACTGTTCACCTCATGTTATTACTGTTCACCTCCTGTTGTTAATGTTCACCTCATGTTGTTATGATTCACCTCATGTTGTTACTGTTCTCTTCATGTTATTGATGTTCACCTCATGTTGTTATTCTTATCCTCATGTTGTTACTGTTCACTTCATGTTGTTACTGTTCACCTCATGTTGTTACTGTTCACCTCATGCTGTTAATTTTCACCTCATGTTTTTACTATTCACCTCCTGTTGTTAATGTTCACCTCATGTTGTTATGGTTCACCTCATCTTGTTCATTTTCACCTCATGTTGTTACTGTTCATCTCATTTTGTTAATATTCACCTAATGTTGTTGCTGTTCACCTCATGTTGTTACTGTTCACCTCATGTTGTTAATGTTCACCTCATGTTTGTGCTGTTCACATCATTTTGTTACTGTTCACCTCATGTTGTTACTGTTCACCTCATGTTCTTAATGTTAACCATATATTATTACTTTTGACCTCATGTTGTTGCAGTTCACCTCATTATATTACTGTAGACCCCATGTTGTTACTGTTAACCTCATGTTGTTTCTGTTCACCTCATGTTATTACTGTTCACCTCATGTTGTTATTCTTATCCTCATTTTGTTACTGTTCACTTCATGTTGTTACTGTTCACCTCATGTTGTTAATGCTCACCTCATGTTGTCGTTGTTTACCTCATGTTGTTAATGTTCACGTCTTGTTGTTACTGTTCACCTCATGTTGTTACTGTTCACCTCCTGTTGTTAATGTTCACCTCATGTTGTTATGGTTACCCTCATGTTATTACTGTTCACCTCATGTTATTACTGTTCACCTCATGTTGTTACTCTTCACCTCATGTATTTAATGTTCACCTCATGTTGTTATGGTTCACCTCATGTTGTAACTGTTAACCTCATGTTGTTACTCTTATCCTCATTTTGTTACTGTTCACTTCATGTTGTTACTGTTCACCTCATGTTCTTAATGTTAACCATATATTATTACTTTTGACCTCATGTTGTTGCAGTTCACCTCATTATATTACTGTAGACCCCATGTTGTTACTGTTAACCTCATGTTGTTTCTGTTCACCTCATGTTATTACTGTTCACCTCATGTTGTTATTCTTATCCTCATTTTGTTACTGTTCACTTCATGTTGTTACTGTTCACCTCATGTTGTTAATGCTCACCTCATGTTGTCGTTGTTTACCTCATGTTGTTAATGTTCACGTCTTGTTGTTACTGTTCACCTCATGTTGTTACTGTTCACCTCCTGTTGTTAATGTTCACCTCATGTTGTTATGGTTACCCTCATGTTATTACTGTTCACCTCATGTTATTACTGTTCACCTCATGTTGTTACTCTTCACCTCATGTATTTATTGTTCACCTCATGTTGTTATGGTTCACCTCATGTTGTAACTGTTAACCTCATGTTGTTACTCTTATCCTCATTTTGTTACTGTTCACTTCATGTTGTTACTGTTCACCTCATGTTGTTACTGCTCACCTCATGTTGTTAATGTTCACCTAATGTTGTTGCTGTTCAACTCATGTTGTTACTGTTCACCTCATGTTGTTACTGTTCACCTCATGTTTTTATTGTTGTTAATGTTCACCTAATGTTGTTGCTCTTCAACTCATGTTGTTACTGTTCACCTCATGTTGTTGATGTTCACCTCATGTTGTTACTCTTATCCTCATTTTGTTACTGTTCTCTTCATGTTGTTACTGTTCACCTCATGTTGTTACTGCTCACCTCATGTTGTTAATGTTCACCTAATGTTGTTGCTGTTCAACTCATATTGTTACTGTTCACTTCATGTTGTTGATGTTCACCTCATGTTGTTACTCTTATTTTCATTTTGTTACTATTCACTTCATGTTGTTACTGTTCACCTCATGTTGTTACTGTTCACCTCATGTTGTTAATGTTCACCTCATGTTTTTACTATTCACCTCCTGTTGTTAATGTTCACCTCATGTTGTTATGGTTCACCTCATCTTGTTACTTTTCATCTCATGTTATTACTGTTCACCTCATGTTGTTAATGTTCATGTCTTGTTGTTACTGTTCACCTCATGTTTTTATTGTTCACCTCATGTTTTTATTGTTCAACTCATGTTATTACTGTTCACCTCATGTAATTACTGTTCACCTCGTGTTGTTACTGTTCACCTCAAGTTGTTACTGTTCACCTAATGTTGTTGATGTTCACCTCATCTTGTTACTGTTAACCTCGTGTTGTTAATGTTCACGTCATGTTGTTACTCTTATCCTCATTTTGTTACAGTTCACTTCATGTTGTTACTGTTCACTTCATGTTGTTAATGTTCACCTAATGTTGTCGTTTTTCACCTCATGTTGTTACTGTTCACCTCCTGTTGTTAATGTTCACCTCATGTTGTTATGGTTCACAGCATGTTGTTACTGTTCACCTCATGTTGTTGATGTTCACCTCATGTTGTTATTCTTATCCTCATGTTGTTACTGTTCACTTCATGTTGTTACTGTTCACCTCATGTTGTTACTGTTCACCTCATGCTGTTAATTTTCACCTCAAGTTTTTACTATTCACCTCCTGTTGTTAATGTTCACCTCATGTTGTTATGGTTCACCTCATCTTGTTCATTTTCACCTCATGTTGTTACTGTTCATCTCATTTTGTTAATATTCACCTAATGTTGTTGCTGTTCACCTCATGTTGTTACTGTTCACCTCATGTTGTTAATGTTCACCTCATGTTTGTGCTGTTCACATCATTTTGTTACTGTTCACCTCATGTTGTTACTGTTCACCTCATGTTCTTAATGTTAACCATATATTATTACTTTTGACCTCATGTTGTTGCAGTTCACCTCATTATATTACTGTAGACCCCATGTTGTTACTGTTAACCTCATGTTGTTTCTGTTCACCTCATGTTATTACTGTTCACCTCATGTTGTTATTCTTATCCTCATTTTGTTACTGTTCACTTCATGTTGTTACTGTTCACCTCATGTTGTTAATGCTCACCTCATGTTGTCGTTGTTTACCTCATGTTGTTAATGTTCACGTCTTGTTGTTACTGTTCACCTCATGTTGTTACTGTTCACCTCCTGTTGTTAATGTTCACCTCATGTTGTTATGGTTACCCTCATGTTATTACTGTTCACCTCATGTTATTACTGTTCACCTCATGTTGTTACTCTTCACCTCATGTATTTATTGTTCACCTCATGTTGTTATGGTTCACCTCATGTTGTAACTGTTAACCTCATGTTGTTACTCTTATCCTCATTTTGTTACTGTTCACTTCATGTTGTTACTGTTCACCTCATGTTGTTACTGCTCACCTCATGTTGTTAATGTTCACCTAATGTTGTTGCTGTTCAACTCATGTTGTTACTGTTCACCTCATGTTGTTACTGTTCACCTCATGTTTTTATTGTTGTTAATGTTCACCTAATGTTGTTGCTCTTCAACTCATGTTGTTACTGTTCACCTCATGTTGTTGATGTTCACCTCATGTTGTTACTCTTATCCTCATTTTGTTACTGTTCTCTTCATGTTGTTACTGTTCACCTCATGTTGTTACTGCTCACCTCATGTTGTTAATGTTCACCTAATGTTGTTGCTGTTCAACTCATATTGTTACTGTTCACTTCATGTTGTTGATGTTCACCTCATGTTGTTACTCTTATTTTCATTTTGTTACTATTCACTTCATGTTGTTACTGTTCACCTCATGTTGTTACTGTTCACCTCATGTTGTTAATGTTCACCTCATGTTTTTACTATTCACCTCCTGTTGTTAATGTTCACCTCATGTTGTTATGGTTCACCTCATCTTGTTACTTTTCATCTCATGTTATTACTGTTCACCTCATGTTGTTAATGTTCATGTCTTGTTGTTACTGTTCACCTCATGTTTTTATTGTTCACCTCATGTTTTTATTGTTCAACTCATGTTATTACTGTTCACCTCATGTAATTACTGTTCACCTCGTGTTGTTACTGTTCACTTCATGTTGTTTTGGTTCAGCTCATGTTGTTACTGTTCACCTCGTGTTGTTCCTGTTCACCTCATGATGTTAATGTTCACCTCTTGTTGTTACTGTTCACCTCATGTTGTTAATGTTCACATCATGTTGTTACTCTTATCCTCATTTTGTTACTGTTCACCTCATGTTGTTACTGTTCACCTCATGTTGTTACTGCTCACCTCATGTTGTTAATGTTCACCTAATGTTGTTGCTGTTCAACTCATGTTGTTACTGTTCACCTTATATTGTTAATGTTCACCTCATATTGTCGGTTTTCACCTCATGTTGTTACTGTTCACCTCCTCTTGTTAATGTTTACCTCATGTTGTTACTGTTCACCTCATGTTTTTACTGTTCACCTCATGTTGTTACTGTTCACCTCATGTTATTACTGTTCACCTCCTGTTGTTAATGTTCACCTCATGTTGTTATGATTCACCTCATGTTGTTACTGTTCTCTTCATGTTATTGATGTTCACCTCATGTTGTTATTCTTATCCTCATGTTGTTACTGTTCACTTCATGTTGTTACTGTTCACCTCATGTTGTTACTGTTCACCTCATGCTGTTAATTTTCACCTCATGTTTTTACTATTCACCTCCTGTTGTTAATGTTCACCTCATGTTGTTATGGTTCACCTCATCTTGTTCATTTTCACCTCATGTTGTTACTGTTCATCTCATTTTGTTAATATTCACCTAATGTTGTTGCTGTTCACCTCATGTTGTTACTGTTCACCTCATGTTGTTAATGTTCACCTCATGTTTGTGCTGTTCACATCATTTTGTTACTGTTCACCTCATGTTGTTACTGTTCACCTCATGTTCTTAATGTTAACCATATATTATTACTTTTGACCTCATGTTGTTGCAGTTCACCTCATTATATTACTGTAGACCCCATGTTGTTACTGTTAACCTCATGTTGTTTCTGTTCACCTCATGTTATTACTGTTCACCTCATGTTGTTATTCTTATCCTCATTTTGTTACTGTTCACTTCATGTTGTTACTGTTCACCTCATGTTGTTAATGCTCACCTCATGTTGTCGTTGTTTACCTCATGTTGTTAATGTTCACGTCTTGTTGTTACTGTTCACCTCATGTTGTTACTGTTCACCTCCTGTTGTTAATGTTCACCTCATGTTGTTATGGTTACCCTCATGTTATTACTGTTCACCTCATGTTATTACTGTTCACCTCATGTTGTTACTCTTCACCTCATGTATTTAATGTTCACCTCATGTTGTTATGGTTCACCTCATGTTGTAACTGTTAACCTCATGTTGTTACTCTTATCCTCATTTTGTTACTGTTCACTTCATGTTGTTACTGTTCACCTCATGTTGTTACTGCTCACCTTGTGTTGTTAATGTTCACCTAATGTTGTTGCTGTTCAACTCATGTTGTTACTGTTCACCTCATGTTGTTACTGTTCACCTCATGTTTTTATTGTTGTTAATGTTCACCTAATGTTGTTGCTCTTCAACTCATGTTGTTACTGTTCACCTCATGTTGTTGATGTTCACCTCATGTTGTTACTCTTATCCTCATTTTGTTACTGTTCTCTTCATGTTGTTACTGTTCACCTCATGTTGTTACTGCTCACCTCATGTTGTTAATGTTCACCTAATGTTGTTGCTGTTCAACTCATATTGTTACTGTTCACTTCATGTTGTTGATGTTCACCTCATGTTGTTACTCTTATTTTCATTTTGTTACTATTCACTTCATGTTGTTACTGTTCACCTCATGTTGTTACTGTTCACCTCATGTTGTTAATGTTCACCTCATGTTTTTACTATTCACCTCCTGTTGTTAATGTTCACCTCATGTTGTTATGGTTCACCTCATCTTGTTACTTTTCATCTCATGTTATTACTGTTCACCTCATGTTGTGAATGTTCATGTCTTGTTGTTACTGTTCACCTCATGTTTTTATTGTTCACCTCATGTTTTTATTGTTCAACTCATGTTATTACTGTTCACCTCATGTAATTACTGTTCACCTCGTGTTGTTACTGTTCACTTCATGTTGTTTTGGTTCAGCTCATGTTGTTACTGTTCACCTCGTGTTGTTCCTGTTCACCTCATGATGTTAATGTTCACCTCTTGTTGTTACTGTTCACCTCATGTTGTTAATGTTCACATCATGTTGTTACTCTTATCCTCATTTTGTTACTGTTCACCTCATGTTGTTACTGTTCACCTCATGTTGTTACTGCTCACCTCATGTTGTTAATGTTCACCTAATGTTGTTGCTGTTCAACTCATGTTGTTACTGTTCAACTTATATTGTTAATGTTCACCTCATATTGTCGGTTTTCACCTCATGTTGTTACTGTTCACCTCCTCTTGTTAATGTTTACCTCATGTTGTTACTGTTCACCTCATGTTTTTACTGTTCACCTCATGTTGTTACTGTTCACCTCATGTTATTACTGTTCACCTCCTGTTGTTAATGTTCACCTCATGTTGTTATGATTCACCTCATGTTGTTACTGTTCTCTTCATGTTATTACTGTTCACCTCATGTTGTTAATGTTCACGTCTTGTTGTTACTGTTCACCTCATGTTGTTACTGTTCATCTCATTTTGTTAATATTCACCTAATGTTATTGCTGTTCACCTCATGTTGTTACTGTTCACCTCATGTTGTTAATGTCCACCTCATGTTGTTACTGTTCACCTCATGTTCTTAATGTTAACCATATATTATTACTTTTGACCTCTTGTTGTTGCAGTTCACCTCATTATATTACTGTAGACCCCATGTTGTTACTGTTAACCTCATGTTGTTTCTGTTCACCTCATGTTATTACTGTTCACCTCATGTTGTTATTCTTATCCTCATTTTGTTACTGTTCACTTCATGTTGTTACTGTTCACCTCATGTTGTTAATGCTCACCTCATGTTGTCGTTGTTTACCTCATGTTGTTAATGTTCACGTCTTGTTGTTACTGTTCACCTCATGTTGTTACTGTTCACCTCCTGTTGTTAATGTTCACCTCATGTTGTTATGGTTACCCTCATGTTATTACTGTTCACCTCATGTTATTACTGTTCACCTCATGTTGTTACTCTTCACCTCATGTATTTATTGTTCACCTCATGTTGTTATGGTTCACCTCATGTTGTAACTGTTAACCTCATGTTGTTACTCTTATCCTCATTTTGTTACTGTTCACTTCATGTTGTTACTGTTCACCTCATGTTGTTACTGCTCACCTCATGTTGTTAATGTTCACCTAATGTTGTTGCTGTTCAACTCATGTTGTTACTGTTCACCTCATGTTGTTACTGTTCACCTCATGTTTTTATTGTTGTTAATGTTCACCTAATGTTGTTGCTCTTCAACTCATGTTGTTACTGTTCACCTCATGTTGTTGATGTTCACCTCATGTTGTTACTCTTATCCTCATTTTGTTACTGTTCTCTTCATGTTGTTACTGTTCACCTCATGTTGTTACTGCTCACCTCATGTTGTTAATGTTCACCTAATGTTGTTGCTGTTCAACTCATATTGTTACTGTTCACTTCATGTTGTTGATGTTCACCTCATGTTGTTACTCTTATTTTCATTTTGTTACTATTCACTTCATGTTGTTACTGTTCACCTCATGTTGTTACTGTTCACCTCATGTTGTTAATGTTCACCTCATGTTTTTACTATTCACCTCCTGTTGTTAATGTTCACCTCATGTTGTTATGGTTCACCTCATCTTGTTACTTTTCATCTCATGTTATTACTGTTCACCTCATGTTGTTAATGTTCATGTCTTGTTGTTACTGTTCACCTCATGTTTTTATTGTTCACCTCATGTTTTTATTGTTCAACTCATGTTATTACTGTTCACCTCATGTAATTACTGTTCACCTCATGTTGTTACTGTTCACCTCATGTTGTTAATGTTCACCTCATGTTTTTACTATTCACCTCCTGTTGTTAATGTTCACCTCATGTTGTTATGGTTCACCTCATCTTGTTCATTTTCACCTCATGTTGTTACTGTTCATCTCATTTTGTTAATATTCACCTAATGTTGTTGCTGTTCACCTCATGTTGTTACTGTTCACCTCATGTTGTTAATGTTCACCTCATGTTTGTGCTGTTCACATCATTTTGTTACTGTTCACCTCGTGTTGTTAATGTTCACCTCATGTTTTTACTATTCACCTCCTGTTGTTAATGTTCACCTCATGTTGTTATGGTTCACCTCATCTTGTTCATTTTCACCTCATGTTGTTACTGTTCATCTCATTTTGTTAATATTCACCTAATGTTGTTGATGTTCACCTCATCTTGTTACTGTTAACCTCGTGTTGTTAATGTTCACGTCATGTTGTTACTCTTATCCTCATTTTGTTACAGTTCACTTCATGTTGTTACTGTTCACTTCATGTTGTTAATGTTCACCTAATGTTGTCGTTTTTCACCTCATGTTGTTACTGTTCACCTCCTGTTGTTAATGTTCACCTCATGTTTTTATGGTTCACAGCATGTTGTTACTGTTCACCTCATGTTGTTGATGTTCACCTCATGTTGTTATTCTTATCCTCATGTTGTTACTGTTCACTTCATGTTGTTACTGTTCACCTCATGTTGTTACTGTTCACCTCATGCTGTTAATTTTCACCTCATGTTTTTACTATTCACCTCCTGTTGTTAATTTTCACCTCATGTTGTTATGGTTCACCTCATCTTGTTCATTTTCACCTCATGTTGTTACTGTTCATCTCATTTTGTTAATATTCACCTAATGTTGTTGCTGTTCACCTCATGTTGTTACTGTTCACCTCATGTTGTTAATGTTCACCTCATGTTTGTGCTGTTCACATCATTTTGTTACTGTTCACCTCATGTTGTTACTGTTCACCTCATGTTCTTAATGTTAACCATATATTATTACTTTTGACCTCATGTTGTTGCAGTTCACCTCATTATATTACTGTAGACCCCATGTTGTTACTGTTAACCTCATGTTGTTTCTGTTCACCTCATGTTATTACTGTTCACCTCATGTTGTTATTCTTATCCTCATTTTGTTACTGTTCACTTCATGTTGTTACTGTTCACCTCATGTTGTTAATGCTCACCTCATGTTGTCGTTGTTTACCTCATGTTGTTAATGTTCACGTCTTGTTGTTACTGTTCACCTCATGTTGTTACTGTTCACCTCCTGTTGTTAATGTTCACCTCATGTTGTTATGGTTACCCTCATGTTATTACTGTTCACCTCATGTTATTACTGTTCACCTCATGTTGTTACTCTTCACCTCATGTATTTATTGTTCACCTCATGTTGTTATGGTTCACCTCATGTTGTAACTGTTAACCTCATGTTGTTACTCTTATCCTCATTTTGTTACTGTTCACTTCATGTTGTTACTGTTCACCTCATGTTGTTACTGCTCACCTCATGTTGTTAATGTTCACCTAATGTTGTTGCTGTTCAACTCATGTTGTTACTGTTCACCTCATGTTGTTACTGTTCACCTCATGTGTTTATTGTTGTTAATGTTCACCTAATGTTGTTGCTCTTCAACTCATGTTGTTACTGTTCACCTCATGTTGTTGATGTTCACCTCATGTTGTTACTCTTATCCTCATTTTGTTACTCTTCTCTTCATGTTGTTACTGTTCACCTCATGTTGTTACTGCTCACCTCATGTTGTTAATGTTCACCTAATGTTGTTGCTGTTCAACTCATATTGTTACTGTTCACTTCATGTTGTTGATGTTCACCTCATGTTGTTAATCTTATTTTCATTTTGTTACTATTCACTTCATGTTGTTACTGTTCACCTCATGTTGTTACTGTTCACCTCATGTTGTTAATGTTCACCTCATGTTTTTACTATTCACCTCCTGTTGTTAATGTTCACCTCATGTTGTTATGGTTCACCTCATCTTGTTACTTTTCATCTCATGTTATTACTGTTCACCTCATGTTGTTAATGTTCATGTCTTGTTGTTACTGTTCACCTCATGTTTTTATTGTTCACCTCATGTTTTTATTGTTCAACTCATGTTATTACTGTTCACCTCATGTAATTACTGTTCACCTCATGTTGTTACTGTTCACCTCATGTTGTTAATGTTCACCTCATGTTTTTACTATTCACCTCCTGTTGTTAATGTTCACCTCATGTTGTTATGGTTCACCTCATCTTGTTACTTTTCATCTCATGTTATTACTGTTCACCTCATGTTGTTAATGTTCATGTCTTGTTGTTACTGTTCACCTCATGTTTTTATTGTTCACCTCATGTTTTTATTGTTCAACTCATGTTATTACTGTTCACCTCATGTAATTACTGTTCACCTCGTGTTGTTACTTCTCACCTCAAGTTGTTACTGTTCACCTAATGTTGTTGATGTTCACGTCATCTTGTTACTGTTAACCTCGTGTTGTTAATGTTCACGTCATGTTGTTACTCTTATCCTCATTTTGTTACAGTTCACTTCATGTTGTTACTGTTCACTTCATGTTGTTAATGTTCACCTAATGTTGTCGTTTTTCACCTCATGTTGTTACTGTTCACCTCCTGTTGTTAATGTTCACCTCATGTTGTTATGGTTCACAGCATGTTGTTACTGTTCACCTCATGTTGTTGATGTTCACCTCATGTTGTTATTCTTATCCTCATGTTGTTACTGTTCACTTCATGTTGTTACTGTTCACCTCATGTTGTTACTGTTCACCTCATGCTGTTAATTTTCACCTCATGTTTTTACTATTCACCTCCTGTTGTTAATGTTCACCTCATGTTGTTATGGTTCACCTCATCTTGTTCATTTTCACCTCATGTTGTTACTGTTCATCTCATTTTGTTAATATTCACCTAATGTTGTTGCTGTTCACCTCATGTTGTTACTGTTCACCTCATGTTGTTAATGTTCACCTCATGTTTGTGCTGTTCACATCATTTTGTTACTGTTCACCTCATGTTGTTACTGTTCACCTCATGTTCTTAATGTTAACCATATATTATTACTTTTGACCTCATGTTGTTGCAGTTCACCTCATTATATTACTGTAGACCCCATGTTGTTACTGTTAACCTCATGTTGTTTCTGTTCACCTCATGTTATTACTGTTCACCTCATGTTGTTATTCTTATCCTCATTTTGTTACTGTTCACTTCATGTTGTTACTGTTCACCTCATGTTGTTAATGCTCACCTCATGTTGTCGTTGTTTACCTCATGTTGTTAATGTTCACGTCTTGTTGTTACTGTTCACCTCATGTTGTTACTGTTCACCTCCTGTTGTTAATGTTCACCTCATGTTGTTATGGTTACCCTCATGTTATTACTGTTCACCTCATGTTATTACTGTTCACCTCATGTTGTTACTCTTCACCTCATGTATTTATTGTTCACCTCATGTTGTTATGGTTCACCTCATGTTGTAACTGTTAACCTCATGTTGTTACTCTTATCCTCATTTTGTTACTGTTCACTTCATGTTGTTACTGTTCACCTCATGTTGTTACTGCTCACCTCATGTTGTTAATGTTCACCTAATGTTGTTGCTGTTCAACTCATGTTGTTACTGTTCACCTCATGTTGTTACTGTTCACCTCATGTTTTTATTGTTGTTAATGTTCACCTAATGTTGTTGCTCTTCAACTCATGTTGTTACTGTTCACCTCATGTTGTTGATATTCACCTCATGTTGTTACTCTTATCCTCATTTTGTTACTGTTCTCTTCATGTTGTTACTGTTCACCTCATGTTGTTACTGCTCACCTCATGTTGTTAATGTTCACCTAATGTTGTTGCTGTTCAACTCATATTGTTACTGTTCACTTCATGTTGTTGATGTTCACCTCATGTTGTTACTCTTATTTTCATTTTGTTACTATTCACTTCATGTTGTTACTGTTCACCTCATGTTGTTACTGTTCACCTCATGTTGTTAATGTTCACCTCATGTTTTTACTATTCACCTCCTGTTGTTAATGTTCACCTCATGTTGTTATGGTTCACCTCATCTTGTTACTTTTCATCTCATGTTATTACTGTTCACCTCATGTTGTTAATGTTCATGTCTTGTTGTTACTGTTCACCTCCTGTTTTTATTGTTCACCTCATGTTTTTATTGTTCAACTCATGTTATTACTGTTCACCTCATGTAATTACTGTTCACCTCGTGTTGTTACTGTTCACTTCATGTTGTTTTGGTTCAGCTCATGTTGTTACTGTTCACCTCGTGTTGTTCCTGTTCACCTCATGATGTTAATGTTCACCTCTTGTTGTTACTGTTCACCTCATGTTGTTAATGTTCACATCATGTTGGTACTCTTATCCTCATTTTGTTACTGTTCACCTCATGTTGTTACTGTTCACCTCATGTTGTTACTGCTCACCTCATGTTGTTAATGTTCACCTAATGTTGTTGCTGTTCAACTCATGTTGTTACTGTTCACCTTATATTGTTAATGTTCACCTCATATTGTCGGTTTTCACCTCATGTTGTTACTGTTCACCTCCTCTTGTTAATGTTCACCTCATGTTGTTACTGTTCACCTCATGTTTTTACTGTTCACCTCATGTTGTTACTGTTCACCTCATGTTATTACTGTTCACCTCCTGTTGTTAATGTTCACCTCATGTTGTTATGATTCACCTCATGTTGTTACTGTTCTCTTCATGTTATTACTGTTCACCTCATGTTGTTAATGTTCACGTCTTGTTGTTACTGTTCACCTCATGTTGTTACTGTTCATCTCATTTTGTTAATATTCACCTAATGTTATTGCTGTTCATCTCATGTTGTTACTGTTCACCTCATGTTGTTAATGTCCACCTCATGTTGTTACTGTTCACCTCATGTTCTTAATGTTAACCATATATTATTACTTTTGACCTCATGTTGTTGCAGTTCACCTCATTATATTACTGTAGACCCCATGTTGTTACTGTTAACCTCATGTTGTTTCTGTTCACCTCATGTTATTACTGTTCACCTCATGTTGTTATTCTTATCCTCATTTTGTTACTGTTCACTTCATGTTGTTACTGTTCACCTCATGTTGTTAATGCTCACCTCATGTTGTCGTTGTTTACCTCATGTTGTTAATGTTCACGTCTTGTTGTTACTGTTCACCTCATGTTGTTACTGTTCACCTCCTGTTGTTAATGTTCACCTCATGTTGTTATGGTTACCCTCATGTTATTACTGTTCACCTCATGTTATTACTGTTCACCTCATGTTGTTACTCTTCACCTCATGTATTTATTGTTCACCTCATGTTGTTATGGTTCACCTCATGTTGTAACTGTTAACCTCATGTTGTTACTCTTATCCTCATTTTGTTACTGTTCACTTCATGTTGTTACTGTTCACCTCATGTTGTTACTGCTCACCTCATGTTGTTAATGTTCACCTAATGTTGTTGCTGTTCAACTCATGTTGTTACTGTTCACCTCATGTTGTTACTGTTCACCTCATGTTTTTATTGTTGTTAATGTTCACCTAATGTTGTTGCTCTTCAACTCATGTTGTTACTGTTCACCTCATGTTGTTGATGTTCACCTCATGTTGTTACTCTTATCCTCATTTTGTTACTGTTCTCTTCATGTTGTTACTGTTCACCTCATGTTGTTACTGCTCACCTCATGTTGTTACTGTTCACCTCATGTTGTTACTGTTCACCTCATGTTTTTATTGTTGTTAATGTTCACCTAATGTTGTTGCTCTTCAACTCATGTTGTTACTGTTCACCTCATGTTGTTGATATTCACCTCATGTTGTTACTCTTATCCTCATTTTGTTACTGTTCTCTTCATGTTGTTACTGTTCACCTCATGTTGTTACTGCTCACCTCATGTTGTTAATGTTCACCTAATGTTGTTGCTGTTCAACTCATATTGTTACTGTTCACTTCATGTTGTTGATGTTCACCTCATGTTGTTACTCTTATTTTCATTTTGTTACTATTCACTTCATGTTGTTACTGTTCACCTCATGTTGTTACTGTTCACCTCATGTTGTTAATGTTCACCTCATGTTTTTACTATTCACCTCCTGTTGTTAATGTTCACCTCATGTTGTTATGGTTCACCTCATCTTGTTACTTTTCATCTCATGTTATTACTGTTCACCTCATGTTGTTAATGTTCATGTCTTGTTGTTACTGTTCACCTCCTGTTTTTATTGTTCACCTCATGTTTTTATTGTTCAACTCATGTTATTACTGTTCACCTCATGTAATTACTGTTCACCTCGTGTTGTTACTGTTCACTTCATGTTGTTTTGGTTCAGCTCATGTTGTTACTGTTCACCTCGTGTTGTTCCTGTTCACCTCATGATGTTAATGTTCACCTCTTGTTGTTACTGTTCACCTCATGTTGTTAATGTTCACATCATGTTGGTACTCTTATCCTCATTTTGTTACTGTTCACCTCATGTTGTTACTGTTCACCTCATGTTGTTACTGCTCACCTCATGTTGTTAATGTTCACCTAATGTTGTTGCTGTTCAACTCATGTTGTTACTGTTCACCTTATATTGTTAATGTTCACCTCATATTGTCGGTTTTCACCTCATGTTGTTACTGTTCACCTCCTCTTGTTAATGTTCACCTCATGTTGTTACTGTTCACCTCATGTTTTTACTGTTCACCTCATGTTGTTACTGTTCACCTCATGTTATTACTGTTCACCTCCTGTTGTTAATGTTCACCTCATGTTGTTATGATTCACCTCATGTTGTTACTGTTCTCTTCATGTTATTACTGTTCACCTCATGTTGTTAATGTTCACGTCTTGTTGTTACTGTTCACCTCATGTTGTTACTGTTCATCTCATTTTGTTAATATTCACCTAATGTTATTGCTGTTCATCTCATGTTGTTACTGTTCACCTCATGTTGTTAATGTCCACCTCATGTTGTTACTGTTCACCTCATGTTCTTAATGTTAACCATATATTATTACTTTTGACCTCATGTTGTTGCAGTTCACCTCATTATATTACTGTAGACCCCATGTTGTTACTGTTAACCTCATGTTGTTTCTGTTCACCTCATGTTATTACTGTTCACCTCATGTTGTTATTCTTATCCTCATTTTGTTACTGTTCACTTCATGTTGTTACTGTTCACCTCATGTTGTTAATGCTCACCTCATGTTGTCGTTGTTTACCTCATGTTGTTAATGTTCACGTCTTGTTGTTACTGTTCACCTCATGTTGTTACTGTTCACCTCCTGTTGTTAATGTTCACCTCATGTTGTTATGGTTACCCTCATGTTATTACTGTTCACCTCATGTTATTACTGTTCACCTCATGTTGTTACTCTTCACCTCATGTATTTATTGTTCACCTCATGTTGTTATGGTTCACCTCATGTTGTAACTGTTAACCTCATGTTGTTACTCTTATCCTCATTTTGTTACTGTTCACTTCATGTTGTTACTGTTCACCTCATGTTGTTACTGCTCACCTCATGTTGTTAATGTTCACCTAATGTTGTTGCTGTTCAACTCATGTTGTTACTGTTCACCTCATGTTGTTACTGTTCACCTCATGTTTTTATTGTTGTTAATGTTCACCTAATGTTGTTGCTCTTCAACTCATGTTGTTACTGTTCACCTCATGTTGTTGATGTTCACCTCATGTTGTTACTCTTATCCTCATTTTGTTACTGTTCTCTTCATGTTGTTACTGTTCACCTCATGTTGTTACTGCTCACCTCATGTTGTTAATGTTCACCTAATGTTGTTGCTGTTCAACTCATATTGTTACTGTTCACTTCATGTTGTTGATGTTCACCTCATGTTGTTACTCTTATTTTCATTTTGTTACTATTCACTTCATGTTGTTACTGTTCACCTCATGTTGTTACTGTTCACCTCATGTTGTTAATGTTCACCTCATGTTTTTACTATTCACCTCCTGTTGTTAATGTTCACCTCATGTTGTTATGGTTCACCTCATCTTGTTACTTTTCATCTCATGTTATTACTGTTCACCTCATGTTGTTAATGTTCATGTCTTGTTGTTACTGTTCACCTCATGTTTTTATTGTTCACCTCATGTTTTTATTGTTCAACTCATGTTATTACTGTTCACCTCATGTAATTACTGTTCACCTCGTGTTGTTACTGTTCACCTCAAGTTGTTACTGTTCACCTAATGTTGTTGATGTTCACCTCATCTTGTTACTGTTAACCTCGTGTTGTTAATGTTCACGTCATGTTGTTACTCTTATCCTCATTTTGTTACAGTTCACTTCATGTTGTTACTGTTCACTTCATGTTGTTAATGTTCACCTAATGTTGTCGTTTTTCACCTCATGTTGTTACTGTTCACCTCCTGTTGTTAATGTTCACCTCATGTTGTTATGGTTCACCTCATGTTGTTACTGTTCACCTCATGTTGTTGATGTTCACCTCATGTTGTTATTCTTATCCTCATGTTGTTACTGTTCACTTCATGTTGTTACTGATCACCTCATGTTGTTACTGTTCACCTCATGTTTTTATTGTTGTTAATGTTCACCTAATGTTGTTGCTCTTCAACTCATGTTGTTACTGTTCACCTCATGTTGTTGATGTTCACCTCATGTTGTTACTCTTATCCTCATTTTGTTACTGTTCTCTTCATGTTGTTACTGTTCACCTCATGTTGTTACTGCTCACCTCATGTTGTTAATGTTCACCTAATGTTGTTGCTGTTCAACTCATATTGTTACTGTTCACTTCATGTTGTTGATGTTCACCTCATGTTGTTACTCTTATTTTCATTTTGTTACTATTCACTTCATGTTGTTACTGTTCACCTCATGTTGTTACTGTTCACCTCATGTTGTTAATGTTCACCTCATGTTTTTACTATTCACCTCCTGTTGTTAATGTTCACCTCATGTTGTTATGGTTCACCTCATCTTGTTACTTTTCATCTCATGTTATTACTGTTCACCTCATGTTGTTAATGTTCATGTCTTGTTGTTACTGTTCACCTCATGTTTTTATTGTTCACCTCATGTTTTTATTGTTCAACTCATGTTATTACTGTTCACCTCATGTAATTACTGTTCACCTCGTGTTGTTACTGTTCACCTCAAGTTGTTACTGTTCACCTAATGTTGTTGATGTTCACCTCATCTTGTTACTGTTAACCTCGTGTTGTTATTGTTCACGTCATGTTGTTACTCTTATCCTCATTTTGTTACAGTTCACTTCATGTTGTTACTGTTCACTTCATGTTGTTAATGTTCACCTAATGTTGTCGTTTTTCACCTCATGTTGTTACTGTTCACCTCCTGTTGTTAATGTTCATCTCATGTTGTTATGGTTCACCTCATGTTGTTACTGTTCACCTCATGTTATTGATGTTCACCTCATGTTGTTATTCTTATCCTCATGTTGTTACTGTTCACTTCATGTTGTTACTGTTCACCTCATGTTGTTACTGTTCACCTCATGCTGTTAATTTTCACCTCATGTTTTTACTATTCACCTCCTGTTGTTAATGTTCACCTCATGTTGTTATGGTTCACCTCATCTTGTTCATTTTCACCTCATGTTGTTACTGTTCATCTCATTTTGTTAATATTCACCTAATGTTGTTGCTGTTCACCTCATGTTGTTACTGTTCACCTCATGTTGTTAATGTTCACCTCATGTTTGTGCTGTTCACATCATTTTGTTACTGTTCACCTCATGTTGTTACTGTTCACCTCATGTTCTTAATGTTAACCATATATTATTACTTTTGACCTCATGTTGTTGCAGTTCACCTCATTATATTACTGTAGACCCCATGTTGTTACTGTTAACCTCATGTTGTTTCTGTTCACCTCATGTTATTACTGTTCACCTCATGTTGTTATTCTTATCCTCATTTTGTTACTGTTCACTTCATGTTGTTACTGTTCACCTCATGTTGTTAATGCTCACCTCATGTTGTCGTTTTTTATCCCATGTTGTTAATGTTCACGTCTTGTTGTTACTGTTCACCTCATGTTGTTACTGTTCACCTCCTGTTGTTAATGTTCACCTCATGTTGTTATGGTTACCCTCATGTTATTACTGTTCACCTCATGTTATTACTGTTCACCTCATGTTGTTACTCTTCACCTCATGTATTTATTGTTCACCTCATGTTGTTATGGTTCACCTCATGTTGTAACTGTTAACCTCATGTTGTTACTCTTATCCTCATTTTGTTACTGTTCACTTCATGTTGTTACTGTTCACCTCATGTTGTTACTGCTCACCTCATGTTGTTAATGTTCACCTAATGTTGTTGCTGTTCAACTCATGTTGTTACTGTTCACCTCATGTTGTTACTGTTCACCTCATGTTTTTATTGTTGTTAATGTTCACCTAATGTTGTTGCTCTTCAACTCATGTTGTTACTGTTCACCTCATGTTGTTGATGTTCACCTCATGTTGTTACTCTTATCCTCATTTTGTTACTGTTCTCTTCATGTTGTTACTGTTCACCTCATGTTGTTACTGCTCACCTCATGTTGTTAATGTTCACCTAATGTTGTTGCTGTTCAACTCATATTGTTACTGTTCACTTCATGTTGTTGATGTTCACCTCATGTTGTTACTCTTATTTTCATTTTGTTACTATTCACTTCATGTTGTTACTGTTCACCTCATGTTGTTACTGTTCACCTCATGTTGTTAATGTTCACCTCATGTTTTTACTATTCACCTCCTGTTGTTAATGTTCACCTCATGTTGTTATGGTTCACCTCATCTTGTTACTTTTCATCTCATGTTATTACTGTTCACCTCATGTTGTTAATGTTCATGTCTTGTTGTTACTGTTCACCTCATGTTTTTATTGTTCACCTCATGTTTTTATTGTTCAACTCATGTTATTACTGTTCACCTCATGTAATTACTGTTCACCTCGTGTTGTTACTGTTCACTTCATGTTGTTTTGGTTCAGCTCATGTTGTTACTGTTCACCTCGTGTTGTTCCTGTTCACCTCATGATGTTAATGTTCACCTCTTGTTGTTACTGTTCACCTCATGTTGTTAATGTTCACATCATGTTGTTACTCTTATCCTCATTTTGTTACTGTTCACCTCATGTTGTTACTGTTCACCTCATGTTGTTACTGCTCACCTCATGTTGTTAATGTTCACCTAATGTTGTTGCTGTTCAACTCATGTTGTTACTGTTCACCTTATATTGTTAATGTTCACCTCATATTGTCGGTTTTCACCTCATGTTGTTACTGTTCACCTCCTCTTGTTAATGTTCACCTCATGTTGTTACTGTTCACCTCATGTTTTTACTGTTCACCTCATGTTGTTACTGTTCACCTCATGTTATTACTGTTCACCTCCTGTTGTTAATGTTCACCTCATGTTGTTATGATTCACCTCATGTTGTTACTGTTCTCTTCATGTTATTACTGTTCACCTCATGTTGTTAATGTTCACGTCTTGTTGTTACTGTTCACCTCATGTTGTTACTGTTCATCTCATTTTGTTAATATTCACCTAATGTTATTGCTGTTCACCTCATGTTGTTACTGTTCACCTCATGTTGTTAATGTCCACCTCATGTTGTTACTGTTCACCTCATGTTGTTAATGTTCACCTCATGTTGTTATGGTTCACCTCATGTTATTACTGTTCACCTCATGTTATTACTGTTCACCACATGTTGTTACTCTTCACCTCATGTATTTATTGTTCACCTCATGTTGTTATGATTCACCTCATGTTGTAACTGTTAACCTCATGTTGTTACTCTTATCCTCATTTTGTTACTGTTCACTTCATGTTGTAACTGTTCACCTCATGTTGTTACTGCTCACCTCATGTTGTTAATGTTCACCTAATGTTGTTGCTGTTCAACTGATGTTGTTACTGTTCACCTCATGTTGTTACTGTTCACCTCATGTTTTTATTGTTGTTAATGTTCACCTAATGTTGTTGCTCTTCAACTCATGTTGTTACTGTTCACCTCATGTTGTTGATGTTCACCTCATGTTTTTACTCTTATCCTCATTTTGTTACTGTTCTCTTCATGTTGTTACTGTTCACCTCATGTTGTTACTGCTCACGTCTTGTTGTTACTGTTCACCTCATGTTGTTACTGTTCATCTCATTTTGTTAATATTCACCTAATGTTATTGCTGTTCACCTCATGTTGTTACTGTTCACTTCATGTTATTACTGTTCACTTCCTGTTGTTAATGTTCACCTCATGTTGTTATGATTCACCTCATGTTGTTACTGTTCTCTTCATGTTATTACTGTTCACCTCATGTTGTTAATGTTCACGTCTTGTTGTTACTGTTCACCTCATGTTGTTACTGCTCACCTCATGTTGTTAATGTTCACCTAATGTTTTTATTGTTGTTAATGTTCACCTAATGTTGTTGCTCTTCAACTCATGTTGTTACTGTTCACCTCATGTTGTTGATGTTCACCTCATGTTTTTACTCTTATCCTCATTTTGTTACTGTTCTCTTCATGTTGTTACTGTTCACCTCATGTTGTTACTGCTCACCTCATGTTGTTAATGTTCACCTAATGTTGTTGCTGTTCAACTCATGTTGTTACTGTTCACCTTATATTGTTAATGTTCACCTCATATTGTCGGTTTTCACCTCATGTTGTTACTGTTCACCTCCTCTTGTTAATGTTCACCTCATGTTGTTACTGTTCACCTCATGTTTTTACTGTTCACCTCATGTTGTTACTGTTCACCTCATGTTATTACTGTTCACTTCCTGTTGTTAATGTTCACCTCATGTTGTTATGATTCACCTCATGTTGTTACTGTTCTCTTCATGTTATTACTGTTCACCTCATGTTGTTAATGTTCACGTCTTGTTGTTACTGTTCACCTCATGTTGTTACTGTTCATCTCCTTTTGTTAATATTCACCTAATGTTATTGCTGTTCACCTCATGTTGTTACTGTTCACCTCATGTTGTTAATGTCCACCTCATGTTGTTACTGTTCACCTCATGTTGTTAATGTTCACCTCATGTTGTTATGGTTCACCTCATGTTGTTAATGTCCACCTCATGTTGTTACTGTTCACCTCATGTTGTTATGATTCACCTCATGTTGTAACTGTTAACCTCATGTTGTTACTCTTATCCTCATTTTGTTACTGTTCACTTCATGTTGTAACTGTTCACCTCATGTTGTTACTGCTCACCTCATGTTGTTAATGTTCACCTAATGTTGTTGCTGTTCAACTGATGTTGTTACTGTTCACCTCATGTTGTTACTGTTCACCTCATGTTTTTATTGTTGTTAATGTTCACCTAATGTTGTTGCTCTTCAACTCATGTTATTACTGTTCACCTCATGTTGTTGATGTTCACCTCATGTTTTTACTCTTATCCTCATTTTGTTACTGTTCTCTTCATGTTGTTACTGTTCACCTCATGTTGTTACTGCTCACGTCTTGTTGTTACTGTTCACCTCATGTTGTTACTGTTCATCTCATTTTGTTAATATTCACCTAATGTTATTGCTGTTCACCTCATGTTGTTACTGTTCACCTCATGTTATTACTGTTCACTTCCTGTTGTTAATGTTCACCTCATGTTGTTATGATTCACCTCATGTTGTTACTGTTCTCTTCATGTTATTACTGTTCACCTCATGTTGTTAATGTTCACGTCTTGTTGTTACTGTTCACCTCATGTTGTTACTGCTCACCTCATGTTGTTAATGTTCACCTAATGTTTTTATTGTTGTTAATGTTCTCCTAATGTTGTTGCTCTTCAACTCATGTTGTTACTGTTCACCTCATGTTGTTGATGTTCACCTCATGTTTTTACTCTTATCCTCATTTTGTTACTGTTCTCTTCATGTTGTTACTGTTCACCTCATGTTGTTACTGCTCACCTCATGTTGTTAATGTTCACCTAATGTTGTTGCTGTTCAACTCATGTTGTTACTGTTCACTTCATGTTGTTGATGTTCACCTCATGTTGTTACTCTTATTTTCATTTTGTTACTATTCACTTCATGTTTTTACTGCTCACCTCATGTTGTTAATGTTCACCTAATGTTGTTGCTGTTCAACTCATGTTGTTACTGTTCACCTTATATTGTTAATGTTCACCTCATATTGTCGGTTTTCACCTCATGTTGTTACTGTTCACCTCCTCTTGTTAATGTTCACCTCATGTTGTTACTGTTCACCTCATGTTTTTACTGTTCACCTCATGTTGTTACTGTTCACCTCATGTTATTACTGTTCACCTCCTGTTGTTAATGTTCACCTCATGTTGTTATGATTCACCTCATGTTGTTACTGTTCTCTTCATGTTATTACTGTTCACCTCATGTTGTTAATGTTCACGTCTTGTTGTTACTGTTCACCTCATGTTGTTACTGTTCATCTCATTTTGTTAATATTCACCTAATGTTATTGCTGTTCACCTCATGTTCTTACTGTTCACCTCATGTTGTTAATGTCCACCTCATGTTGTTACTGTTCACCTCATGTTGTTAATGTTCACCTCATGTTGTTATGGTTCACCTCATGTTATTACTGTTCACCTCATGTTATTACTGTTCACCACATGTTGTTACTCTTCACCTCATGTATTTATTGTTCAACTCATGTTGTTATGATTCACCTCATGTTGTAACTGTTAACCTCATGTTGTTACTCTTATCCTCATTTTGTTACTGTTCACTTCATGTTGTAACTGTTCACCTCATGTTGTTACTGCTCACCTCATGTTGTTAATGTTCACCTAATGTTGTTGCTGTTCAATTCATGTTGTTACTGTTCACCTCATGTTGTTGATGTTCACCTCATGTTTTTACTCTTATCCTCATTTTGTTACTGTTCTCTTCATGTTGTTACTGTTCACCTCATGTTGTTACTGCTCACGTCTTGTTGTTACTGTTCACCTCATGTTGTTACTGTTCATCTCATTTTGTTAATATTCACCTAATGTTATTGCTGTTCACCTCATGTTGTTACTGTTCACCTCATGTTATTACTGTTCACTTCCTGTTGTTAATGTTCACGTCTTGTTGTTACTGTTCACCTCATGTTGTTACTGCTCACCTCATGTTGTTAATGTTCACCTAATGTTTTTATTGTTGTTAATGTTCTCCTAATGTTGTTGCTCTTCAACTCATGTTGTTACTGTTCACCTCATGTTGTTGATGTTCACCTCATGTTTTTACTCTTATCCTCATTTTGTTACTGTTCTCTTCATGTTGTTACTGTTCACCTCATGTTGTTACTGCTCACCTCATGTTGTTAATGTTCACCTAATGTTGTTGCTGTTCAACTCATGTTGTTACTGTTCACTTCATGTTGTTGATGTTCACCTCATGTTGTTACTCTTATTTTCATTTTGTTACTATTCACTTCATGTTTTTACTGCTCACCTCATGTTGTTAATGTTCACCTAATGTTGTTGCTGTTCAACTCATGTTGTTACTGTTCACCTTATATTGTTAATGTTCACCTCATATTGTCGGTTTTCACCTCATGTTGTTACTGTTCACCTCCTCTTGTTAATGTTCACCTCATGTTGTTACTGTTCACCTCATGTTTTTACTGTTCACCTCATGTTGTTACTGTTCACCTCATGTTATTACTGTTCACCTCCTGTTGTTAATGTTCACCTCATGTTGTTATGATTCACCTCATGTTGTTACTGTTCTCTTCATGTTATTACTGTTCACCTCATGTTGTTAATGTTCACGTCTTGTTGTTACTGTTCACCTCATGTTGTTACTGTTCATCTCATTTTGTTAATATTCACCTAATGTTATTGCTGTTCACCTCATGTTCTTACTGTTCACCTCATGTTGTTAATGTCCACCTCATGTTGTTACTGTTCACCTCATGTTGTTAATGTTCACCTCATGTTGTTATGGTTCACCTCATGTTATTACTGTTCACCTCATGTTATTACTGTTCACCACATGTTGTTACTCTTCACCTCATGTATTTATTGTTCACCTCATGTTGTTATGATTCACCTCATGTTGTAACTGTTAACCTCATGTTGTTACTCTTATCCTCATTTTGTTACTGTTCACTTCATGTTGTAACTGTTCACCTCATGTTGTTACTGCTCACCTCATGTTGTTAATGTTCACCTAATGTTGTTGCTGTTCAACTGATGTTGTTACTGTTCACCTCATGTTGTTACTGTTCACCTCATGTTTTTATTGTTGTTAATGTTCACCTAATGTTGTTGCTCTTCAACTCATGTTGTTACTGTTCACCTCATGTTGTTGATGTTCACCTCATGTTTTTACTCTTATCCTCATTTTGTTACTGTTCTCTTCATGTTGTTACTGTTCACCTCATGTTGTTACTGCTCACCTCATGTTGTTAATGTTCACCTAATGTTGTTGCTGTTCAACTCATGTTGTTACTGTTCATTTCATGTTGTTGATGTTCACCTCATGTTGTTACTCTTATTTTCATTTTGTTACTATTCACTTCATGTTGTTACTGTTCACCTCATGTTGTTACTGTTCACCTCATGTTGTTAATGTTCACCTCATGTTTTTACTATTCACCTCCTGTCATTAATGTTCACCTCATGTTGTTATGGTTCACCTCATCTTGTTACTTTTCATCTCATGTTATTACTGTTCACCTCATGTTGTTAATGTTCATGTCTTGTTGTTACTGTTCACCTCATGTTTTTATTGTTCACCTCATGTTTTTATTGTTCAACTCATGTTATTACTGTTCACCTCATGTAATTACTGTTCACCTCGTGTTGTTACTGTTCACTTCATGTTGTTATGGTTCAGCTCATGTTGTTACTGTTCACCTCGTGTTGTTCCTGTTCACCTCATGATGTTAATGTTCACCTCTTGTTGTTACTGTTCACCTCATGTTGTTAATGTTCACATCATGTTGTTACTCTTATCCTCATTTTGTTACTGTTCACTTCATGTTGTTACTGTTCACCTCATGTTGTTACTGCTCACCTCATGTTGTTAATGTTCACCTAATGTTGTTGCTGTTCAACTCATGTTGTTACTGTTCACCTCATATTGTTAATGTTCACCTCATATTGTCGGTTTTCACCTCATGTTGTTACTGTTCACCTCCTCTTGTTAATGTTCACCTCATGTTGTTACTGTTCACCTCATGTTTTTACTGTTCACCTCATGTTGTTACTGTTCACCCCATGTTATTACTGTTCACCTCCTGTTGTTAATGTTCACCTCATGTTGTTATGATTCACCTCATGTTGTTACTGTTCTCTTCGTGTTATTACTGTTCACCTCATGTTGTTAATGTTCACGTCTTGTTGTTACTGTTCACCTCATGTTGTTACTGTTCATCTCATTTTGTTAATATTCACCTAATGTTATTGCTGTTCACCTCATGTTGTTACTGTTCACCTCATGTTGTTAATGTCCACCTCATGTTGTTACTGTTCACCTCATGTTGTTAATGTTCACCTCATGTTGTTATGGTTCACCTCATGTTGTTACTGTTCTCTTCATGTTATTACTGTTCACCTCATGTTGTTACTGGTTCACCTATTTGTGTTACTGTTCACCTCATGTTGTTACTGTCCATCTCATTTTGTTAATATTCAACTAATGTTTTTGCTGTTCACCTCATGTTGTTACTGTTCACCTCATGTTGTTAATGTTCACCTCATGTTATTACTGTTCACCATATATTATTACTGTTCACCTCATGTTGTTAATGTTCACCTCATGTTGTTATTCTTATCCTCATTTTGTTACTGTTCACATCATGTTGTTACTGTTCACCTCATGTTGTTAAAGTTCACCTCATGTTGTCGTTGTTCACCTCATGTTGTTACTGTTCACCTCCTGTTGTTAATGTTCACCTCATGTTGTTATGGTTCACCTCATGTTGTTACTGTTCACCTCATCTTATTACTGTTCACCTCATGTTGTTAATGTTCACCTCAAGTTGTTACTGTTCACCTCATGTTGTTAGTGTTCACCTTATGTTTTTACTGTTCACCTCATGTTATTACTGTTCACCTCATGTAATTACTGTTCACCTCTTGTTGTTACTGTTCACCTCATGTTGTTAATTATCACCTATTTTTCTTACTGTTCACCTCTTGTTGTTACTGTTCACCTCATGTTCTTACTGTTCACCATATATTATTACTGTTGAGCTCATGTTGTTGCAGTTCACCTCATTATATTACTGTTTACCCCATGTTGTTACTGTTAACCTCATGTTATTACTGTTAACCTCATGTTATTACTGTTCACCTCAAGTTTCTACTGTTAACCAAATGTTGTTAATGTTCACCTCATGTTGTTACTGTTCACCTCTTGTTGTTGTTGTTCACCTCATGTTGTTACTGTTCACCTCATGTTGTTAATGTTCACCTCTTATTGTTGCTGTTCAACTCATGTTTTTACTGTTCACCTCATGTTGTTGATGTTCACCTCATGTTGTCGTTGTTCACCGCATGTTGTTTCTGTTCACCTCATGTTCATACTGTTCACCATATATTATTACTGTTGACTTCATGTTGTTGCAGTTCACCTCATTATATTACTGTTGACCTCAAGTTTCTACTGTTAACCACATGTTGTTAATGTTCACCTCATGTTGTTACTCTTCACCTCATGTTTTTATTGTTCACCTCATGTTATTACTGTTCACCTCATGTAATTACTGTTCACCTCATGTTGTTACTGTTCACCTCTTCTTGTTGTTGTTCACCTCGTGTTGTTACTGTTCACCTCATGTTGTTAATGTTCACCTCTTGTTGTTGTTGTTCACCTCGTGTTGTTACTGTTCACCTCATGTTGTTAATGTTCACCTCATGTTGTCGGTTTTCACCTCATGTTGTTACTGTTCACCTGGTGTTGTTACTGTTCACCTCATGTTGTAAATGTTCACCTCTTGTTGTTACTGTTCACCTCATGTTGTTAATGTTCACCTCATGTTGTCGGTTTTCACCTCATGTTGTTACTGTTCACCTCCTGTTGTGAATGTTCACCTCATGTTGTTACTGTTCACCTCATGTTTTTACTGTTCACCTCATGTTTTTACTGTTCACCTCATGTTATTACTGTTCACCTCATTTAATTACTGTTCACCTCGTGTTGTTACTGTTCACCTCATGTAGTTAATTTTCACCTCTTGTTGTTACTGTTCATCTCATTTTGTTAATATTCACCTAATGTTATTGCTGCTCACCTCATGTTGTTACTGTTCACCTCATGTTGTTAATTTTCACCTCATGTTATTACTGTTCACCATATATTATTACTGTTGACCTCATGTTGTTGCAGTTCACTTCATTATATTACAGTTCACCTCATTTAATTAGTGTTCACCTCATTTAATTATCTTTCACCTCGTGTTGTTACTGTTCACCTCATGTAGTTAATGTTCACCTCTTGTTGTTACTGTTCATCTCATTTTGTTAATATTCACCTGATGTTATTGCTGCTCACCACATGTTGTTACTGTTCACCTCATGTTGTTAATGTTCACCTCATGTTATTACTGTTCACCATATGTTATTACTGTTCACCTCATGTTATTATTCTTATCCTCATTTTGTTACTGTTCACTTCATGTTGTTACTGTTCACCTCATGTTGTTGATGTTCACCTCATGTTGTTATTCTTATCCTCATTTTGTTACTGTTCACTTCATGTTGTTACTGTTCACCTCATGTTGTTGATGTTCACCTCATGTTGTCGTTGTTCACCTCATGGTGTTTCTGTTCACCTCATGTTCATACTGTTCACCATATATTATTACTGTTGACCTCATGTTGTTGCAGTTCACCTCATTATATTAATGTTGACCTCAAGTTTCTACTGTTAACCACATGTTGTTAATGTTCACCTCATGTTGTTACTCTTCACCTCATGTTATTGTTGTTCACCTAATGTTTTTAGTGTTCATCTCAAGTTGTTACTGTTAACCTTGTGTTGTTACTGTTCACCTCGTGGTTTTACTGTTCACCTCATGTTTTTACTGCTCACCTCATGTTGTTACTGTTCACTTCATGATTTTACTGTTCACCTCGTGTTGTTGTTCACCTCATGTTCTTGTTGTTCACCTCTTGTTGTTGCTGTTCACCTCATGTTGTCGTTTTTCCATCATCTTTGTTTTTTTTTATATCATGTGGTTACTGTTCACCTCATGTTGTTGATGTTCACCTCATGGTTTTACTGTTCACCTCATGTTTTTACTGTTCACCTCATGTTGTTACTGTTCACCTCATGGTTTTACTGTTCACCTCATGTTCTTGTTGTTCACCTCTTGTTGTTGCTGTTCACCTCATGTTGTTGTTTTTCCATCATCTTTGTTTTTTTTTATTTCATGTTGTTACTGTTCACCTCAGGTTGTTAATGTTCACCTCAAGGGAAGGCCATCATGACAGTTGACTTGTTAGAGGTGTGACCAGCAGAGATGTCACTTCCTCTGAGGAGAACAATCCCACACTGCTTACTGTCTTCCTTCTTGTCTCAGCCCTGACAGAAATAGCAGCAGTCGGGTTGGAGTCGACCTGAGCAGCTGCTCTAGCAGACAGTCAGAGATGGAGGCTGAGATATGGAGGAGCTGCAGAGAGAGAAGAGAAGAAAACCCACCTCAGGTTTTTGAGTGAAGCTTTATCACCGTGGGGATTGGGAACCACGGTGATACAACCCTATAAAGGAGCTGTACAAAAACCTCCTCCCATTGAAACCAGTGATCAGACAGCTGGAGGCTACCTGGGACCACCTGGTGGAGCAGAACCACCATCTGATGGAGTATAAGATGTCAGGACTCTCATAGAAGTTCACATGGAGAAAATCAGCTGGAATAAAATTCTGAACATGTTTTCATTTCACATGTGGAACTTTGGGACGCTTCTTTTACTGATCCTGACAAAAAGCTAAAAGAAAGTTTGGAGAGGATGAAGTTCTTTCAGAACGTCTGAACCTTCTTCATCCTCTGGATCATTGGATTATTAATGCAGAGATTCTAGAAGGTTCTGTGTCTTTTTGGTGGAGAAGACATTCAGTGTGATACTGGAAATCCAGCTTTCTTTGGAGAGGGAACAAAACTCACTGTTTTGGGTAAGTCTGAGTTTTTACTACATCAAACTCACAGTATCTCAACTGATGGTGTGAAAATGAAGGAATCAACTCCTGATGAAATATTGATCTGGGTTGAAAACACTGTGATCCACTGATCCTGCTTACTTTGGCCCAGGAACCAAAACTGACAGTTTTAGGTAAACATTTAATTGCATTGCTGTTATGTCAGATATCACACTGATTCAGAAACTCAGAATCGGCAGAACCCTGGAAAAATCATCCAGATAGAGAAACAGTTTCACAATGGGAATTTCTGCATCCTGTTAGTACTGAAGAAAACTTTGGTAAAAGAGAAAAATTGACTTTTTTGGGTTAGTCAGTGAGGAAAATTTAACACATATAACAGACTTTGTAATTGGATTAGCACATTAAAGCTGATGATGTAGATCAGGTTTAAGCCTGGCTGTTTAAGATCAGCGGAGCTGAAGGATATTGATGTTGGTTCAAGCGATGTGCGTCTTATGAAGCTTATTTTGGTCCGGGAACCAAACTGACTGTTGTAGGTGAGTAAAACGTTAAAGATTCCTCTGGTTAACCAGTAATACAAGTGAAGTTTACATGAACTGGTTTAAACAAGAGAGCAGCACAGTGAATGTTTGTGGTTCCACTTAACAATTAGGCTAACTGTAAAAAGTGTTTATAATTAGTTTATAATTAGTTTATTTACTAGGTTGTGAGATCTTGATGAATCATTGACAGTATGATAGCTCTTGCTTGCCAAAAAGAGGGCTCAAATTTGTCTGCACTTTCAGGCCTCAGATTACATCTTCTTGTTCTTAAGCAGCATCTTCAGCATCTGTTTTTCTCTGTATCGAGTCTTCCTCCGTTCATTTTGATGTTCATCAGATTCAAACCATCTCCACTATAACTACCATGCCCTAACTTGATCTTGCCAAATAGTGAACCTGCATTGATTTGTGAAAACTGTGTAATAAGTTGCTGATAGTTGATTATTAAATGTATGTTAGCTTTTTTTTTGCAGTATTTTTGGTAGACACCCCTCAAATATTATTCTGTTTTACTGTTATATGTGTTATTTTTAGGCGTTTTAAAGACATTTGAGGTACTGTAAAGCTCAAACTGCTCCGTGATGGTTAATCTCATGCTCTTAAAGTGACTTGAAGTCTGACGTTTAATAGTTTGGTGCGACTGATATGTCAGTGTATTTATTATTTTACATATAAGTTTTTAGTTCATCTGATTCAAAGAGTCGGAGCGTTTGAGTCTAGTGCTGAAAGATTAGCCGTGTATCAGTGTGAACAAATACTTTCCCGCTGACTTTGGCAGCGGCACCAGACTGACAGTGTTGGGTTACTGCATTATACATGTACATATTATACATTATAAAGATTTATCCTCATCTTTTGGCTTTTATCACTTGAAAAACCTGCTGTTTCAATCCTCATGTATTTAATAGGCAAATACAAAACACAAGGTGTATGATTTGATATGAATTTCTCTACCCTGTGGGAGTGAGACAGCAATGTGTGGTTCAGGAACCAGAGCTAAAATCAGTAAAAGCGTGACTAATGATATTTATGATGGTTCTTTGTCATTTGGGAGGCAAATCCTGTAAACTGACTTTACACTCACTTTAGATTATATTATCATTATTATCATTATTATTATTATTTATTGTAATATTCCTTTGGCGATGATGGATGGGCTTTGAAATGTGTAGAATTTGTCTGAATTTGAATTCTGTGCCTTTAACAGAATACATGGATTTATGAAAACAAACAACACGCTAGATGTCACAAAGAACGTATAGTCTCGCCACACACGGGGGGAAAACGATGTGCGTTAATTATGCTCTGCCAAAGTTTGATTTGATTTTACTGTTATATATTTTTTACTATATATTTGTATATTTATTTATTCAAATTCTTTTTAAAAATTTTATCATGATTTGTCTGTTTGTTAGCAAGATAGTCAAACGAACGTATTTGTGTGAAAGTCTTACCCAGAGGTTGGTCTTTTGGGGGCTTCAGATGGACGTGACGTATAACATCATCGCAATGACGTCTTTATTAACAATAAGCCATAAATAAACTCTTAGAGTCTGATGATTACACTGGCAAACAAATTTCTTGTTTCATTGACGAAAAATTAAAAAAAAGGCAGGTTAAGAGCAGTGACGCATTTCCACCTTGTGGTGGAAATGTTGACACATAAACGGATATATAGCGCTTCGAAGTTGATCAAAAAATGATAAATAATAGTAATAATACATTTTATTTGTAACGCACTTTACATTTAGATCAAATCTCAAAGTGCTAAATACTGAGAGAGCTTGATGGAGGTTTGGTAGATTAAGAGGCTGACAGTAACGCATTAATGAATGGACCAATCGGCATGAAATCGTCCTAACTAAAGCAATCGAATTGATTCTGAACACTATTTGTGTGTGTGTGTGTCTGTGAGTGTGTGTGCGTGTAGGTGTGTTTGTGTGTGTAGGTGTGTGTGTGTGTGTAGGTGGGTTCGTCTGTGTTAGGTGTGTGTCTGTTTGTGTGTGTGTGTAGGTGTGTGTGTGTGTGCGTGTGTATGTATGTATCTGTTTGTGTGTGCGGGTATGTGTGTGTGTGTGTGTAGGTGTGTGTGTGTGTTTGATGTTCTAAACAAACACAGTTCAAAATTGTTGAACAAATAAAATGTTTTTCATGTACCTGCTACGTTTAAAAAGAATGAGGAACTGTGTTCTTGTCTTCATGGTGTCTCCATTCTTCTGTTAAAATGCCACATTGTCACAAACACACCGGTTTGCTGTCTCGAACAGATTTAAAGGTGCAGTGTGTGAAAATTAATGAGGATATCCTTTTTTTTGTAGAAATGGGGTTCAAGAATAATAACTATTTTTTCATTAGTGTGTTTCGACATTATCTTAAAAAAGCCCTTTTCATCTACTGAGGGGGTGAGTTCTATTCCAGGAATTAATGAATAAGATGTTTCTGGCTCTCAGTAGATGTGTGACGGCCATATGAGGGTTATAGGTCCGGGGCTGACGGGGGCTCAGTTGGTAGAGCAGTTGACTCCACTGGTTCCACTGTTCAGTGGTTCGATCCCAGGCCCCTGCAGTCCAAACGTCTGTCCAACTGTCCTTGAGTAAAACACTGAACCCCGAGTTGCTCCCAGTGACTTCTCCATCGGCGTGCGAATGGTTACCGATCCTGACGCCTTGCATGGCGGCCTCTATCATCACTATGTGAATGTTTGTATGATGATGTATGAACATGTAAAGTGCTTTGAGGCGTCGAGCAGACTAGAAAGGCGCTATGTAAGTATGGCCCATTTCGGTCCGCTTGGAAACGTTCGGGCCGAGAAAGGTCTTTGGGGTCCCAGCATGACTCTCAACCCATATTTTGACAAGCAGTGAATCATTTCTGTCAATTAGAACAGGAAAAACTCAACAAGTTTGGAACCTGGCTGCCAAGGAGAGTGAAAACACAAATACCCGACTCGTAACCACCGGTGGGTCGTCCTCCGGCCAAAGGTTGGCCAGGGTGAGAGGATTTCCCTCCGGTGGTTATCAGAACCTTCTGCGACTGGATGGTCAGTTGGCGTACAAGCCTTTGGGGGTGACGGTTTGAAGATGCAAACTTAACGGTGCCGCCCCACCGGACCCAGTTGCGCCCTGTGGCTGTGGAGCGAGTTCCGCGTCTTCTCTCATCCTTTAGAGAGACTGGGCAGGGTCCCTATTTGTGATCTGACACGTGGCCTTTGACCTTTCTTCTTACAGAGTACATCATTGTGGAACCTCTCATGCCTTGATTTATGTCCTTCCAGAAACAGACGTTCATCCACCGACGGTTAAAGTGCTCCCACCTTCGCTAAAAGTGTGTGGAGATCAGAAAGACAAGAGGAGGAAGACCTTAGTTTGTCTGATTAGTGGATTCTACCCGGACCACGTCCGCGTGTCCTGGCAGATCGACGGCGGCATCGTCTCAGATGGCGTGGCGACGGACAACGCCGCCCGGCGACAAACGGGAGACAAGTTTTACACGATCACAAGCAGGCTGAGGGTTCCGGCAAAGGATTGGTTCAAACCCGGCACTGCATTCAGATGCACTGTCAGCTTCTTCAACGGGACGTCTGTCCAGGATTATGCAGATTCAGTCTACGGAAAAGGAGGTCCGTTCACCAGAACCTCTTGATTGACACGATTTGATCTCATATGAAAGATGTAAATAATCACCTGTCCTTGTCTTATTCTCCTCTCATCCAAAGACGTCCTGACCAGAGGTAAATGTCTCACTGAACGCATCAGCTCTAGTCACACAGTTTATTCTCGGACCGCACTCAGTGGAACCGGGCTCTTCATCGGGCCTAACCCAGCCCTTCTAGGAATCCGTTGATGGAGTGAAAGACATTTCATCCCTTGTGTCTTAGTAGGGATGTTTTTATCTTTTCACTTTGCTTTGAGTTTTTATTTTTATATCATTTTGGCAGTGATGAGGTAAAACCTTTCAAGTCTAGAATTTCAGATCTAGAATTGCCTATAATATGTAAATAATTCACTGTTTAAACAAAATTGTTTCTCGTATCACGTTAAAGACAAAAATGTCCCCATTTACAAAAAATACAAATATATATGTAAAATTAATTTTTAATTTATTGAATCAGGACTGATAATATATATTTATTTTTTATATATATATATATATATATATATATATATATATATATATATACTATTAATACATGATCTTTAATAACGTATATTTATTGTATAAGTGTTTTGAAAAAAGAGACGTATATCCTCTGAGGTAATGAAAGGGATTTTTTTTTTCTGAAAATAAAAGGTTATTTCTAATGATTGACACACAATTCACTTTTTAGTTATTAAAAAGTAATCAGTTTTTATGTACTTTTATCACTTTAAAATGAATGATGTAAACAAATTGGTATAAAAAGAATAAAACGTAATAATATTAGTTAGTTATAATCGGTATTAATGTCGGTTTTAAGTCAATGAAAGTGTAAAATAATCTTAATATTTATTATTTTCTGGCATTTTGCAGAAGGGAACATTTTATATCGTCTGAGGTGAATAAAGCGATTGTTTGGTTTTTTTTACCAATATCTAAAACTGAAGAAAAATGTGAAAAAATAATTATTTCTTATTAGTATTATTATAAATCATTGAACCACACGGTGTAAACAATGTGAAGTTTGAATGATTAAAATCCTGAAGATGGATCCATTCTTTTTGAACAGGGTTTAAAACATGAAGTCAGCTAATGGACAAAATATTAATAATACACAATGTTTCATGGCGGGTTAAAGAAGCGGACAGTCATGTCCCGAAAGAGGTCATGAGTTGAGACGCGAGGGTGATTGGGTTTGTCCCTGCTCCTCTCTTTGATCTTTTTAGTAGCTGTCTCAGCATCCTGTTGACAAACAAGACAACAAACAGCTCAAAAACCTCCTGCTTTCATCTTTTCTGCTCCTCCTGCAGAGAAGTATCTGAGAATCACGCAGGCCGCCAAACTCTTCTACAGCCTCTTCATCGTGAAGAGCAGCGTCTACGGAGCCTTTGTGCTGATTCTGCTGTGGCGGCTTCAGGTCGGTTCTCGAAAATTCGACCATCGATCAATTTTTTTCAATTTTCAACTTTTCATCAATTCTAAATCCTATAATGTATCAATAATTCACTCTGTAAACAAAATGTATTCTCATTACATGTTAAGGACAAAAATGTCCCCGTTGAAACCCTTTAAAACAGTCATTTTGATTGAGGAACAAAAAGTTATTCCATGTTGTTTGGCTTTTATTCTGACATCTCAGATTAAAAAATGTTGTTTTTACATATTTATATCATGCTCCCTTTCAGGTGTACTATTCTAAATTACAAATGTATTATTATTATTATTATTATAAAACTTCTGGGGACTAAATTTAAATCACGAAAGTGTACTTAGATCATTAAAAGTGTAAGATTAGTCAAACATCTAGTTTACACCTGAGTACTATTTTGTAAAGAAGTATTTGATAGTAGCAGTAAAGTATTTAATCAAAAGAGTAAGTTCATCTAGAAGTAAAGTTTCATAATGAGGTGTTAAAATACTTTTTTATCAAATCTTTTCTCAGTCAAAAGTTTAAGTGCAAGAATAATTGTACTTGAGTATAATTTGTGTTTACTTCTGTCAAGAACATAAAATAAATACTATGAGAATACTCTCGGTATAAAAGAAATATGCAGATAGCACAATTGAATAAACACCTTTTTTGGTGAGGGAAAATGTGGAGATTAAAAACAAAGAATAACAACAACCTTAAAACTCCTTTCAGGTACGGTACCAAAGTATTTTTACTTTTTCTCTGAACTGGGTTTTAGTATGAGCGCATGAGGGAGCTGACGAGTCTCTGTTCTGTTTCAGGGTTCCGCTGGGAAGACTCTGAGCGCTCAGACCTGAACAGGTGCATGCTGGGAGATCAACAACGCTGGTTGGTTTCTGTTATGTGCTTTGGTTCATTTTTATTCATTACTCAATTGGAATAATTGCTAGAATCCAAAAACATGGTTCTGCATTTGAATAAATCTCTGCAATAAGAATTCTGTAAAAAGTGTTTTTGAGTCATTTGTTTATTTTCCTTCTTAATAAAAGAAATATTCCAGTGGAACTCATCGCTCCTGTTCCTTCATTTCCTTTCCTTGTTCAAATTCCACCTGAGGCCAATTCTGGTTCCCATCGTTCTTGTGGCTTCTCAGAGTCCAGAAACATGCAATACAGTTGAACTGGTGTCATTAAGGGCAGCAAGGACGTTCTGGGTTCAAAGGTTCTAGAGACATCTTTCTATCAGATCCAGTATTTCATTCATTTGTGCTGCAGTAGCTCTTCTGTGGGATCAGACAACATGCGCTTCAACCCTGTCGCCGGTCAACCCATCCCTCCTCTGACCCATTTGGTAGGTTCTAACCAAAAGACCGGCAGTTCTGGAGATGCTCTGACCAACAGGGTCCAAATCACAATTTATACCTGTTAAAGTCATTTTTTGTTGTCAAGGAAAAACAACAAAATTATGCAAAATGTATGTTCAAAACATGCTGGATAAATAATCCTAAGTATTATTATAATTACAATTATAATTATAATAAGGAATAATAACAATAACATAATAATTATAATAATACATTTTAAGAAAAGCAAAATAATAGTAAGAATACATGTTAATTAATAATTAAAATAAATATTAATAGTAATTGTAATCATGAAAATAATTTTAATGAAACATTTGATTCACAGGCGCCTTTGAATACAAATAAATAAATAGTTCATTAAAACTAGCAGGACAAACAAACAGAGACGCTCGTCTGTCTCTTCTTACATTCTCCTCCTAAAGGTTTTTATTTTGAACGCCGTCAGCAGGAAATGTGAGAATGTGAGTGGAGTACTGAACAACAACAACAGGAAGCATCGCTCCCGTCTGTGAGCAGAAGGAGGTCAGAGCTGTTGTTGCCGAGGAGCTGAAACCCTCAGAGGAGGAAACAGCGACAGCAGACGGGAGGATGTGGTGGGCAGACGCTCTCAGTGCTGATGATGCAGGTGCGGCCTCCCACCTCCCCACAACCGCCCTGCACCTGCTCCTCTGCAACTACCTCCTCACCCTGCTCCTCTGCAACCACCTCCTCACCCTGTTCCTCTGCAACCACCTCCTCACCCTGTTCCTCTGCAACCACCTCCTCACCCTGCTCCTCTGCAACCACCTCCTCACCCTGCTCCTCTGCAACCACCTCCTCACCCTGTTCCTCTGTAACCACCTCCTCACCCTGTTCCTCTGCAACCACCTCCTCACCCTGCTCCTCTGCAACCACCTCCTCACCCTGCTCCTCTGCAACCACCTCCTCACCCTGCTCCTCTGCAACCACCTCCTCACCCTGCTCCTCTGCAACCATCTTTCAAAAACATATATATGTGTATACATCCGTACATATACTCTATACTATATTTATGTATTACATATAGTCGGTTTGGTCTCGTTTTGTTTTTTGTATTATTTATTATATAACCAAAATCATCAAACGTGTGTAGGGAAAGATTCTTCTGCTGAGAAGCAGAAAAGGGAACAAAAACCTCAACATTATTCTTAAGCAAAGCAAGTAAACATTGACTAAGTTCTTATTTACCATCACTGCTCATTAAAAGTATGTTTCCAGGCTTGACTGAGGGACTCGTTCTACTTCGGCTGACTTTTAACTCGAAAACACGTTTGTGCTCTCTGGAGTCACGTAAACAGGAAGCAGTGAGGCTGAAGCAGGTGTGACGGTTTAGTACCAACAGGAAATGGTGTCTGTCCACGACATTATATGACTGATTTCATAGGAATGATGACACGGTATCCTCTGGAGGATCACTTACAAGATCAGCCATAACATTAAAACCACCTGCCTAACATTGTATCAGTCCATCTCTTGCCCTCAAAACATTTTTCTGCTGGTCTGAGACAGACAATAAGTTTTGAGTGTTTTTATCGAAATGTATTGAATCTTTTGTAAGCCATGAATAACAGGTGTCATTATCTGCTGATGTTAGAAAACGTCCTTAATGAGGGGCCTTCATGTTTAATCTGGAGGGTTTTATGATTTTATGATTGAAATGATACTTATGGAGCTTTCACCATAAAAGCATATTCATATGTAGATTCAGGCTGGGATCTGTATCTAGCATGTGAATAAGGTCTTATAACAACTTCCTGTTTCATGGCAAAACATTTAAATCGACTGTTTTGAGAAAACCTGATAAACTTCTGTCCTTAAAGAGGAGCAATGTGTAAAATTTAGTGACATCTAGTGGTCAAGTTCCATATTTCAACCCATATTACACCTGCGCTCACCCCTCTCTGTAACCTTCAACTGTCAGAATGATGTCATCAAGTACCCTGTTAAGTGATGAGGTTCCTTTAGAATAATATATTTAAATAGAACGTAATTAGTTACTTGTTCTTTTAAACTATAAGCATCGACATTTTTTCTGATATCTGAGCAGCAGGGTAAAAGTAGTGACATCATAGTGACCGGCCCCCCGCGACCCCAGAACAGGATAAGCGCTGAAGTGCCCATTCTATATTTGAATTACAGTGAAGACAATCATTTAAATGCATGTCATGTCATCAGTGAGATGTCACAAGTCCAGCTGCAGGATCTAGAGACCCTTTGGGTGAGACGGATTGGATCAGCATCAACAGATTCAAACCACCAGCAGCTTTAATCGAAATATTACTTTTATTATCAAATAATTAACAGTGCAGCGCAAAAATGTAACCTTTCATCAGTGAAATGCCAAAATATAGATTAAAAAAAGAAAGAGCAGTAGAGACGGAAGGATATTCTTGGATATACATGATCAAAAATCCTTTTCATGACAATAATCCTCTAGAGAATAGAGAACCTGTACGGCAGGTCCAGTGAGTAAATAACTCATTTTAATCATGTTAACATTTGACTTCATCACATTCGACGGAACCCACAGGTTTACACGAGCCGTTTATAGGCTCCAGTTTAACGTTTCCATATTCAGTGTTTGATGCAGGAGTGTGAGAAAAGACGGCAAACTCCCGCTTCACAGCATTTCCATCGATCGGCCCTTTTTTTTCATCTCCCTCCTGAATTAGTGGTTTTGGTAGCTGCAGTAGTGTGGAAGCCTGGAGTCGTCATAGTGGCGATTGTTTATTTATTGCCAGTATCTCGAGATAACGAGTTCATAACAGTTAGTAAATTCAAACGAATATACAATTAAATAGAAGCAATAAAGAACCATTTTTGGTGATTGATGAGAGGGAACTTTCAGCAGAGTGCAATGTGTCAAATTGGATTAACTGACGAATTTCAACAATGCAAATTCAAAATCATATAAAAATATATTTTCACTATAACATCACTCAAGTTTAAGGAATAATAATAATCCACCAATATATGGGTTGGTTTTTGTGAGGCTGCACTGCAAGTGTCACGTCCATCTTGCACTTTGTTGACTGTCCCAACTCTTTGCAGATGGTCCCTTCTCTTTGTAAGGGGTCATGCTCTTTATATATGATCCCTGCTCTCTGAGGATGATTATTTGTAAACAGTCCCTGCGCTTTAATGACAGCCCTGATGTTTGAACATGGTCCCTGCTATTTTTAAATTGTCCCTGCTTTTTATAGATGGTCCCTGATATTTGTAGATGGTCCCTGCTGTATCCTTGACAGTCCTGTTCTTATACGATGGTCCCTGCTACTAGAAGATGGTCCCTGCTATTTGTAGATGGGAGCTACTATTTGTAGCTGGTCCCTGTTATTTGTAGATGGTACATGCTATTTGTAGATGGTCCCTGCTATTTGTAGATAGGAGCTACTATTTGTAGCTGGTCCCTGTTATTTGTAGATGGTACATGCTATTTGTAGATGGGAGCTACTATTTGTAGATGGTCCCTGCTGTCCCTGGTCCCTGCTGTATCTTTGACAGTCCTGTTCTTATACGATGGTCCCTGCTACTAGAAGATAGTCCCTGCTATTTGTAGATGGGAGCTACTATTTGTAGATGGTCCCGCTATTTGTAGATGGTACCTGCTATTTGTAGATGGTCCCTGCTATTTGTAGATAGGAGCTACTATTTGTAGCTGGTCCCTGTTATTTGTAGATGGTACATGCTATTTGTAGATGGGAGCTACTATTTGTAGATGGTCCCTGCTGTCCCTGGTCCCTGCTGTATCTTTGACAGTCCTGTTCTTATACGATGGTCCCTGCTACTAGAAGATAGTCCCTGCTATTTGTAGATGGGAGCTACTATTTATAGATGGTCCCGCTATTTGTAGACTGTCCCTGCTATTTGTAGATAGTCCCTATTGAGCTGACAGTAGCACATAGAAACTGATCTTTTCCACCTCACTATGATACAAAGAAGGTGTATTCGTGTTTCGACAATTTCTTGCTTCAGTATTATTGAGCCAGGAACTTTGAACCTGTGAATGTGTTTCCGATTTTACCTGTAAAGTTGCATCTTCACTAGTTTTCTTCGTAAATGACGCGGACTGAGCTGATTCATTGATCGATAACGAAAAACTCATTGATCTGATATTGCATCTTAAATCAGTTGCTACAGTTTTGAATGTGACATCTACTCATGCAGCTACGAGACTCCTGATCTCTGATGAGCACAAGAAAATAAAAACAATAAACCACCTTTTGTTTTCTCACAATAACAACATTAAATGAATAATCGCCATCAGGACCGCTTTTGGCTTCCACACAGCAGTTGAAGAACGGAAGCTTTTTCTGAAGCCGTTGCTCCTCCGCCCTCCCGTCCATCCCAGAGTCTCTGATCCCTCAGCATCTTCAGCCGAGTCGACCAAGCCTGTCGTTCTTCTGCGAATACCTGGTGCAGCTGGCACAGCAGAAACTGGAGTAGTACGGGTTGGAGCACAGTCGGGCGTAAACTATCAGCTCACAGTTGGCGAGATCCGGCTGGTCCATGCATTCAGGCGGTAGATCAGAACCTGCAACAGCACAGTTTAAAGAGTCTGTTACAATGTATACTATATTCAAATAACTCATTTAAATACTGGAGGGTAACTGAGTGGACCTCCTTCAAATACCTCAACTCTAAAATTCTGAGGCTTTTTCATGGCACATTTGCAAACCTTCAACCCTGTTTCCAGCAGTTTCTGTATAACCAACAAAAAAAAAGTAACAAATAAATCCTGAATACAGACTCTTAAATTTCGTAAATACATTTTTTTGTAGTTTAAACAGCTTTAGAAATAAAAACTAAATTGTGTATTTTCTACTTCTTTCCTCCAGTGCCAACAGGATTTAACTAAAGCTAAAGGTTTTGTTTTGAATATTGGATTTACTCCAAACCCGAAAAAAAGAAATTGTCATGGATCTGTATAAAGGGACTCCTTACTCATTCAGGACTTTTTATTAAATGAAAAGAATTAAAAAGGAAACTGCTGAGCTGATTTATTCAAAGCCTCATGAAGGAGTAAGGGAAGAAAAACATGTAATATTTTACTGATGTTCTCCTGCTCTGGTTCCTAGGAAGGAGAACTAGGACCACATTAAAATATAAAACAAATCTAATATTCGAGAATAAAGTCGTAATTTTGAAACTCGCAAAACGCATCAACGCACGATGTATGCTTTTGTCATCCACTGTCTTAGTTATTGTGCTGTACCACACACACAAACACACACACACACACAAACATACACACACACAGCCTCCGATACACGTCCCTCTCTTAGTGAAGTAGTCAGATTACTTTAAGATCACTCTTAATGGTAATTATGCCTTCATCTACCTTATGTTACAGCTAATTCCATAATTGCATCTCCTGCTCCACAAAAGTGACGTTTTCCTTCAGGTCTGTCCACTTCTTTCTTCAGAACAAACCCAGTTTCTCAGACAGCATTTTCAAAGTTCTGATACTTAAGCTCAGCTTGTGTTTATGTGCCAAAAAATTAAATTGTAATGGGTTATCACACTTATATTTTTATTGAAGTATAACTTGACAAGGAGCTTCACGTTCCATTGATTAGCCTAAAACTACGACTTTGTGACTTATGAAATTATGACTTTATTCTTGAAATATTCCAACTGTATTCTCGTAAAATTCAGACTTTACTCTTGTAAAATTACATATTTGCTCTCGTAAAATTCCGACTTTGTTCATGTAAGATTACGAATGCCTTCTCGTAATATTACAACTTTTGTTTCGTAAAATCACAACTTTTTTATCGTAAAATTACAACTTTTTTATCGAAAAGTTACAACTTTAATCTGGAAATCTCAAATTATTTTACTAACCTAAAATGATAAAGGGTCGTTTCCAGGAGGCGTGGCTTGATCTAGGCCCGAAGTGTACGATGTTGTGATTTATTAAATGTCTTCTCACCTTGCTGTGTGTCTTTAGTCACTCTGACCTCGGCCATGGCGCTCACAGAGTAGATGCCGGTGTAAGCGTTACAGGTGTAGGTGCCCTCGTCTGAAGGCTTCACATTATTCAAGATCAGGCTGCCGTCAGAAGACATCATGATGTTACGACCGTCTGGACGCACCGGTACGCCGTTTCTATGGTTAGAGAGGAGAACATATAGAGAGACTGTTGTGACCTGTGACCTTTGAGAACCAGATCGTACGGGTATTAGCTGAAAGTTGCCGTGTGTTCTTAACTAGAATAAGTACTTTAATTTGCTTTTATCATACAATGTTCTTAAAAATGCAGTCAGTAGCCGCGTGTGGGAAAGAGGTGAAGAGGTGAGTGCAGGCAGGGTGGAGAAGAGTTTCAGGAGTTATCGGTGACAGAAGAAAAGCAGCAGGAGTGAAGGGAAAGGTTTACAAGACGGTGATGAGGGCACCTCTGCTGGATGGATTAGAGACAGTGGCTCTGACCAAAGGACCTGAGGCAGAGATGAATGCCTCAGGATGTACAGGATTAGAAACAAGGTAAGACGTCTTGGAGAAAAAGTCAGAGAAGCCGGATTGAGATGGTTTGGACCCGTGAAGAGGAGGGATAGTGGTTCTATTGGTAGAGGGATGCTGGAGATGGAGCTGCCAGTCAGGAGAAACAGAGGAAAACCAAAGAGGAGGTTTCTGGATGTGGTGAAAGAGGACATTTAGTTGGTTGGTCTGACAGAGGAGGATGAAGGGGACTGGGTAAAATGGACACAGATTACACAGAATAACTGATGTCGTATCACTACTGGATTCATGAGTTCTGAACAATAAAACAATTTTAATAAAACAGATTTCACCCCTGAATTTCCTTAAAAATATTTTGTAAAAATTGTTAATTTTATTTGTGTGAACATCACAATTTCTAATTTACTCCAAACCAAGACTTCAGTGTTGTCCCTCTCTGATGCAATTATTCTGGGGATTTTAGTCTGTTAGTAATAGATTACTACCTGGACCAGCCGATGTTGACGTTGTCTCCTGACACCACACAGGGCAGCATGGCGGTGTGGCCTTCAGACACCTGGATGTTGTTAGGAGCTGTGGTGATCCTCAGGTCCGCTGAACAACAGAACCACAAGGTGGTGAATCTTTAGGTGCAATGTTTGGTATATATACAAAATCGGTTATGTGCAATTTATGTTTTGTTTTGGTTGGCTGGTTCTGATTGGTTCGTGTGCGATATGTTCTGTTACAGCTGTGGATGCATCAAGATTCAGAGGAATTTGAATCCGAGGCAAGTATCCCTCCAGGGACCATAAAGTATCTTCTATGGTATCGTAAGAATGGGTTGAGATTCCTGAGTAAATCTGGCTATGGATAATTTTTTAGCCCTACAAATCCCAGAAACACCGTCTTCAAGAGGGTGTGTCATATTCAGACTGCAGTCTTCAGTTAAAGCAGTATTTTGGGTGCAATTACGGGGAAAAACACATAGAACCTACTGATATCTGTTGCATTTAGCTGTTCAAACTGTGTAATTGTGATGATAGAAAACGGATGTAAACAGCTGCATGTTGTGTGTTAATGTGGAGGGAGAAGACGTGCGTGAAGCTCACCGTGGACTCTGAGCTGAAGCTGTTTCTGCTCCAGCTGCTGAGGGGTGGAGGCCGTGCACATGTAAACACCAGAGTCCTCGGACGCCAGGGAGTCGATGGTCAGCGTGCCGTCTGAATGTTGTTTATACCTGCAGGAAAGCAGCGTTCAGTCAACCATCAACAACAGACTGTGAGAAAGCTTCACAGAAAAACCTGCGTTATATTCATTATACACGCCTCTTCGTCATCGTCACGTGACTTGACATCAACATTACGCTCAAGATCAAACTTGTATGGTTGATACGCTTTGACCAAGATACAGCAAAAATGTGTTGAGCTGTAATGACCTTATCCTACAGGTGAATCCAGAATGACCATCATGGATCACAGTAATATGGTGACGTCTGAACCCGGCGGCTCATAAACCAGTAGAGAAGAAATATGATTACCTGGAGTTATCGGGGATACGGCCATCTCTCGTCCACTGAATGTGAACAGACTGAAGCGATGAGGGAGGCAGAATCTTACAGGGAAGTCTGGCTGTTTGTCCTGATCGCATCTCCAGCAGCGAAGAACCCGAGCGCTCGATACTGAACCTGAGAGGAGTAGTAAAAAGCTGACGTCAGCGAATGCCGGCACCTTCATGTGTGTAACCTGCATCAGACAGGACAGATGTGAGAGTGTTTTTTGTAGGACAGAGAGCTTGATCTCACCGGGGGAAAGGACCGTCTCTGGGCAGGGAGGTGGGATTCAGCGGTGACGATCCCTCTGTGAGGCACATAAGATCGTGAGAACAATCCTGTCATCGTTCACTCACATAATGTCACGTTGGCAGATCAGGCGTAAAGACAGGACAACTTCTCAAGATCAGCAATTTCTGACGCAATCTGTGACTTCATCTATGACATTGGGGCTTCAATCTCTCCAACTGGATTCGAAGCATGGCAGACTAATTGGGGTTAAAGTTGGTCAAATTAAGGTTTTTGACCGAATCTGGCTCCAACTAGCCAATTACATAAGGAGGGATGTTCTCCTAAAGTCTTCTTAGAGAACCCTGACTTTATCAGACAAACTACTTCCTGTATATAGCGGTGCAACTTTGGACTACTCTGATTATAACGTCGGAGTCTCCTTAAAACTCTTTTTTTTTCCTATAATCAAGTTAGATTATGTGTACAATTTGTGGGATACGCTCCAGACAAAAATGACCAATCACCGAAGACAACATTATTCAGTGGAAACCAGTCATTGACTTTCTGTAACAACTTATTCTGTACAGGCTTACAGGGGGTTTGAAGAAAGCTGACAAAGGACAAGAGGTGGATTACATCCTACACAATTGGGGTCACCCATGTAACACACAGAGACCATGCAAACTCAACATAGAAAGGCTCTGGGTTTATTTTAAGCTTGGTATGTGTGCTACTGCATAGTGTAACTTAATGCATCGTAGCCTAACGTAACCTAGGCAACCTTAGCAACCTAATATAATCTGATGTAACCTAACGTAACCTAATGTACCCTAAAGTAACTAAACGTAACATAATATTCCTAACGAACCTAATGTAACCTAATGCAACCTAACTTGACCAAATTTAACCTAATGCAACCTAACGTAAACAAAAGTTAAGTACTGTAAACTAATGCAACCTAAGGTAACCTTTATGTAAAATAATGTAACTTAACATAACCTAATTTAACCAAACATGAGAAAAGGTAAATAAACATAACCGAAAGTAACAAAATGTAACATATTGTAACCTAATGCAACCTAACATAAGCTGATGTAACGTGATGCAGCCTGGCGTAACTTAATGTCAAGCAAACATAAACTAATGTAACCTAATATAGCATAATTTAACCTAACATAACCTAATATAATGTAATGTAACCTAGCGTAACCTAGGGTAACCAAATGCAACCTATCATAACCTAATGTAACATAACGTAATGTAACATAATTCAATCTAACTTATTGCCACGTAATGTAACGTAATGTAACCTAAAATATGTAACTAATGTAACTAAATGTAGCCTAATTTAACCTAGTGCAACCTTATTTAACCTAATGCAACCTAACGTTACCTAAGGTAACGTAAGTTAACATAAAGGAGCAGGGAATGTAACTAAACTAAACCTAATGCAACCTAACATTACATTGTTTCTAGCTGACAGCCAGTTGACTCGATCGGAGTTTTATTAAATAAGATAGAATAACGGAAAATGTTGATGGGCCTTGCTTTAAGAGAGCAATCATACCTGGATCTGCTTCGAAATCTTCTCAACTCTTCCTCAGCCCAAGGAACAATTATTTATAAAGTTTAATCAAAATCATTGGACAGCTCGGACAAACAAACAAACAAACAAACAAACAAGCACAGCTAACCAGAGACCGTCCTGTAACGCTCGCTGATGGAGGAAATGAGTTTATTCCATGCAGGTGATGCTGCATTACCTGTGACAGACAGGTGAATGTAGCGGTGGTCTCTCTCCCGCTCCCGAGTAGCCACACACAAGAACCACCCAGAGTCCAGCTTAGTGAGAGGACCTACCAGCAGGGAACCATTGGGCTGCTGGTGATGCCTAAAGAAAATAGAGGAGAAGAAAACTCTCACTCTCACACAAAGAACAATTAGAGGCAAACATTATGAGTTGATGAATCAAATAAATGCACCATTACTCTATTTATTTAATATATCTGTGTTAGCATTGTAGACCTGGTCCACTTAAGCAAGTTTTAAAGGGGCAACCTGTAAAGTTTTGGGGTATCTGTGTGAATTAATAGAATAGAACATTCATTCATTTCAATGTTAGCCACAGTAAGTCCTTAATGTCTACAATGACCTCTTCTGGTCAAACTGAACACCTGATCTAGAGAGAGATTTTCCCTTTTTTAGGTTGAAGTGGCAGAGACAATGAATAAACTCTTCATCTCTAAAAAAAAATGAAGAAGAGAAGATGAATAAGTTCTAAGAAAAACAAGCACAAAGACCAGACTCATGAAACTGTTGAGAGGTAAACTGTTGGGGTTCTATCAGTCTGCCCCACTCGGGGATCACCGTTCAGAAGGGGAGGGGCCCCCTTGCAGGGCCCCTCCCCTGGCATCCTCTCCCTCAGCTCCTGCCAGCTTTATTTCCTCCTTGGCGAGGTGACAGGACCAGTTCTCAATCGGCCTGAAAAGTTTGGGCAGCAGCAGAGAGCTTTGCATTGCCCCTGTTTGAAGACGCAAGATTTTCTTACTGGGTTCTATGGGCGGAGGGTTAGTTTGAGTTTGAGTTTGAGTTTGATCAGTTTAGAATTCACCTAAAGCGGTGAAATGTTGGATATACACGGCTGTTAGTCACACATAGATCTCAAGATCCAGTGAAGAATCGAAGAAGAGCCGAGGTGAACTAATGTCCAGACATGACACACCACAGAGAAGCCAGATGAGGAGAAGGTGGCTCCAGAGTCTGAGTTGAAGAAACTCAAACCAACCTCGGGTTAAGGAGAAACCTGAAAGTATGTTAGCTTCAAATTAATAATGATGTTGACTTTTTAATATCACTTTTAGGTGAAATTAGTTCTCTACATCCGACACATTACAAAGGAGCAGTGTGCCGCCCCTGTGTGCCGCCGAGGGAATAAGTTGGGGTTCAGGGTCCTGCTCAGGATACCCCTGACATGTGAACATATCTAGAGGGACAGTCTGGGGATCAAGCTGCCCATCTTCAAAATGGGGGTGCGACCTCTCAACCTCCTGAGCTACAGCTCTCTCATATTTATTTTAAAATAAACCCAGCTTTGAGACAAGGTAATAATAATAAAATAATAATACATTTAATTTATAATGCACTTTACATTTGGATCAAATCTCAAAATGCTACAAAGTAAAAGCAGATAAAAGTATCAATAAAAAATAAAATAACAACTATATAAAAACATGGCCAAAAAGCTGTAATGTTAATTAAAGTTAGAGGTTCTGCTAAAAAGGAAAGTTTTACGTCCTTTTTTAAATGTGTCAGTCATCTGTGGAGCCCTCAGATGGTCAGGGAGGGCATTCTGTTGTCTTTATGCTTCTCATGTTTTATTCTTAATCAAATGAAAGTTGACCAGATTACGTTAACTAATGCAGTCAAATTGGTTGAACATAATCTAATTATTTTAGTCCATTTTAATATCATTATTAAATTATTTCTAACTTAACTCAGTAATTCAGTGGAAATTGCTCACATGAGTGTATTCATTGAATGTAACTGCTGACCTGTGGGTTGAGAGGGGGATTCCATCTCGTCTCCACTCCACTGTGACGGTGGAGGAGGGTGGTGGAGTGACTCGGCAGGGCAGAACAACCGTCTGACCGACGAGAGCTTCCACAGCGGACGGGTCATTTTTATCGATGGTGACTCCTTCCAGGGTCAGGCTGAGGACACAGGAGAGGAGCCAAGGATGGACGGAAGGAAAGAGAGAAAGAAAAAAGGAGGAGAATATTGAAGGGAGCTGAAAGAGTCACTTTATGCTCCACTGTTGGTTTTTGGATTAGTCGTCACCAAAGCAAGCATAAAGAAAGCCCACGACCCGGCTTCATCAGAGAGAGAGAGAGAGAGAGAGAGAGAGAGAGAGAGAAGAAACCCACACAACACATCACACAACACACCCACACAAACATCACACAATAACAAAACTACATATTCTGTTTTACAAACAGAGAACCCAAAGTCCAATAAGGGGAATTATCTCTTTTTTTCTCACAACAGGAAAAGAATTGATGCCATAAAAATAAAAACATATTTGCACAAGGCAAATATATATATTTTCCTACGAGGGAAGTATCTTGTTCCCACAATAAAAATAACCTTGTTCCCACAGCCAAATATTTTCTTCCTGCAACATTAATATCGTGGTCCCACAAGATAAAAAAAACTTTTTCCACAAGGTGAATCCCTTCAAAATACTTTCCCAATAAGATAAATCAAAGATTTTATCACAATATAATATTATGTGTGCAGAAAATATTATTTTCCCACAAGACAATAATGTGCCGCAAAATAATATGTTCCCACAAGATAATAAAATGTCGAACAAAATATTATGTTCCCACAAGATAATAACATGTGCGCACAAAATATCATGTTCCCACAAGATAATAACATGTGCGCACAAAATATCATGTTCCCACAAGATAATAACGTGTGCGCACAAAATATTATGTTCCCGCAAGATAATAACTTGTGTGCACAAAATAATAAAGTGTTCCTCATGAAAACAAGAAAAAAATGTTGGTTCCCACCAAATACATATCTTGTTCCCACAAAACAAAAACCAACTGCACACAAGTTTTAAAACAAAAAACCTCCTTATGGGACTTTAGGGGTTCTAGTGCGACTGTGAAAACTTGAAGATTATTTAGACAGAGTTGATTGACAGCAGGAAGCAGTTTCCCCCGACAGACAGCTGAACCCGTGATGAAGCTGGTGGACACAACTACACAGACGTGAGGTGAGGAAGGACAGGTGTTTAGTGATGACAGACGTACAACAACAAGACGTGATTCATCACAGCAGAACCTTTATTAGTTTGATCTAATGACATCAAGGTGACACAAAGGTCAAAGGTGACAGCGACCACACAGACAGCAGATAGCAGGAGCAAAGACAACTGAGACAGAAGCATCAGAACGGTCCATTCAGGTTCAGCGTGAGGTTCTCATCTTCATCGCACCTCTCTACTAGAAGGTGCTGCTACCTAAGCAACAGTCTGTGCAGCTGCAGCAGGAGCAGAGGGGGGTGGGCTTCACCAAGCAGGCGTTTAGATTACATCACCATCACCAGAGGAGCGTGAGAGGACTCACTGTACACATACGCTTGTATAAAATCAAGATCAATACAGGAAATATACTGTTTATAATTAAAAGCAAAAATGTTTTTTGTAACCCTTGTGCCTCATCGGGGGACATTTGTTGACTTATGACTTTTTTTTCTCAAACAATTTGGCAGTTAGAATCTTTTTCATCCATGGATGCAGGAATATGTCAAAAGATTCACACACTAAACAAATTTGTTCCTCACAGCATGTTGGGGACAAAAATGTCCCCAGTCTGACTGATTTGCATCCAAGGAAGAAAAAGAGAAAATCAAGAATGGCATGTTGTTAGTTTTCATTCTGGTTTTGATTTTAAAATAGTAATTGTTAAGAATATTTCAGGGGGGTTTCAAGTAGGGGACATTTTATGTCATTTAAGGAGGTAAATGAGTTGTTTTTTTTAGCTAATCATTGACAACCAAAGATCGTATTAGGAAATAATTATTAAAAAATACTTAAATTTTTGTTTTGTCATTTAAAAACAAGGGGCATCATGTAAATAAAGATGAATTTAAAGGGTTAAAATCCTGAAAATCAATTAATATTTAGTTTGTTATGATCAGGATTGATGTTGGCTATATAGGAGAGTTGTAAATAATTGTTTTTAATATTAATATTTAATTGTAGTTTTAATAGGTGGATGTTTATGTCCTCAAAGGGGATGAGAGGGAATCTTAAAATGAAGCACAAGGATTAATATTGAGTTTTCGACGTGTAACTTTGGGAGGTTTTCACCTCGAACCACAGCGCTACACCAACCTACGATTCAAGTGATTGGTGTGTCTGTGGATGATGGTTCAATTCCCTTCAGCTCACTCTTTGCCCCACCCATTGGTGCTCCTCCGGCGGGGTAGGAAGGCTGTTAAGAGCATTCTAAGGCCGGTAGAAGTGGGACTGGGGCCTGAAGTGAGCTTTTCAGCGTGCTCCCTGGGTCTTCAGGGTCTTACCTCGCCGCTGGACCAGCATGCTGTGCAGCAGTATCAGGGAAAGGTCGGCGGGGGCGTAGATGGATTCTGCCTCTGTGGGCATGTGTGGCGGCACTAGTGGCCTGTCTGCTGGCGCCGCTGGCTGAGCCTCCCTGGACAGTGAAAATGCGGGCCATGTTGTGAGACCCTCCACCAGTCGACCCTACGGAGGTGGATCCACCCGCTCTCGATCTTCCTTCTGATGCGGCACCGGCTCTAGATGGGGTGCGTCCAGCGCTGGGTTCTCTTTTAGGGGTTGGCTCTCCGGTGGGATAAGCAGGGCCCTGCTGGACCTGCTGGCCCGGTGCAGGAGCCTGGCAGGCCCTCTGACACTCATCCCTGGTCATGAAGTTGTTGCTGTTGCCGTGGCAACTACCGTACCAGAAGTGCTTACACTTGGATGTGATGACGTCGTAGTGGTAGCGCGGTATCCATTGGCTGCAGGAGCCGGCAGCGCGAGGCAGCGAGCAGATGGAGCGTTCAACTGCAACAGGAGAGACGGTTATTACCAACAGTCTTTGTATTTCTAGACTTTTGCACAAGTTCTCCTCATCCAATGTTGAAAATGTCAACGGTTTAAAAAGCCAGTGAGCCGACCATTGACTGGAATGAACCTGAAACATCTCAAACAATTCTAGATGTATATTCAATAGACAGGCGTGGAGAAGAGCTGGACAGGTTTTCAGGTAGATCCAGTCGCAGACTTCTCCCAGCCCTGGGGAGGGTATGTCCTGTCTTAATGTCTGTCTAGTTTCATTTAAAGGTTAGTACCATTTAGCCATATCTCTTTGAATAGATAGAATATCATATCTATTTCTATGTCTTAATGTTAAATTTGCTGAAAATAAGAATATTTATTTTCAATTAGCTACACTTTTATATCCACATGGGGCGGGTCCACTTCTATGGAGGCTGCCATGTTGTGTCGCCATTTTTGTACAATAGCCTGGAATGGACAAACTGAAAACTGGTTCTGGAGGAAGATTTTTCCCATTTATTAGGTTAAATTGGCAGAAAGATCCCGCGGCGGGGACAACCGTTATGCTCAAGGGACCAATATCACCGGTATGCCATAACTGGCTGGGGCTCGGATTGGAGTAACCCACAGTGACTGCAAACTCTACAATGTGGAACAAATAATGATATTCGTTATCTTACACGTGAGAGTTGACGAATATTCTTTACAGAGTAATAGGGAGGAGAGGGAGGAGAGGGAGGAGAGGGAGGAGAGGGAGGAGAGGGAAGAGAGGGAGGAGAGGGAGGAGAGGGAGGAGAGGGAGGAGAGGGAGGAGTGAGCTGAGGTTATGTGGAACTTCACTGCAAGATCCCACTAAATTTGACAAACTGCTCCTTTAAGAACAATCTCATTCTTCGTCTTCCAAATCCACAACTCAACATTAAATTTACAGAGTACAAAGCAACAACGACTTATTCATCATCCTTTTCTTGTTCTTTATTGGTTATAAGAAGGAAAGCATTTTTTATTTGTTTTCAGCCACTCCGATCTAAAAACATGAAAATCCAACCATGTCTCCACGGAAGAAGACCCGCACCCCCGCACCCCCGCACCCCCGCCCTGGAGGTATAAAGGGGCTTTTTGTATTTAATGTATTCCCAAAATCTGACTCTCTTACTTTGGTTGGGTGGGTCGAGGCAGCCCTCGCCGTTGGGACCTCCTGCAGGGGTGGTACGGTCATAGCAGCACCCATAGGTGGTGGTGCGGCACTGCACTGCATTCTCCGTGGGAAGAGGAGCAGCCTGAGGAAAAAACACTCATTAGAAGAAACAGGCAAGAAGAAAGAAGAAAGTTTTTATACATATACAGTGTAAAAATGATCTGAAACAAATCAGAAATTGTTTTTAACATTAAAGATATGACTGTAGCTTCTCGTTCGGTTAGGATCCGTCATGAATCGGTTCACGGCCCAATTCTAATCTTATAAATCGGTTGACTGAAACTCCTTGGCTAATTCTTCATTCTCCACCCTCAACGAGAGACAGCGACGAGTAACGTCAGCATGTCGTCGTTCACTAAAACATCCGGCCTTGATGGTGTGCACTCCGCCGAGGCGGATGCCATTCTGGCGGTGACGCAGAATCCGGCACAACACCTGCAGTTGTATATCATTTTTCTGTAAATAAAGTCCCACATTGCAAACCCGGGCTAGAGTGTGCCGCTAACTCTAAAGTTAGAAAAGTATATATATATAAAAGTATATAGATATGTATGCATAAATAAATAAATACAAATGTGTCTGTGTGTGTATATATACAGTATATACATATATATATATATATAAACCACTAAGCCACAGCCTGCTTTGACTGGAGACTAGGTGCTATTTCTTTTCTACGCTCTCATTCTTGACAGACATTATATCTCACATACAAACGTTCTCTGTGTTTTGATGGTTTCACTCCTATATAGAGAAAAAAAAAACGTATGTTTACTTACAGTGGGAGCAGCGACCACATGCTCCATGCAGCCCTCCTTGTTGGGGCCCTGAGCCGTCGTCAGTCCGTCTCGGCAGCAGCCGTACCTGACACATGAAGAAGACGGGAGCCAGGGTAAACAATAAAACACAAAGTTTGTGACCAAAATAGTCAAACTGGCCAATTTTTAACGATTCTAAACAGAACCTTTTCTGCACTTAGTGAGAGTCATGCATGACACCAAACAACCTTCGGTTGGAGCGGTTGCTAAATGTGAATCCCAGACAAAGCCTCTAAAACCCAATACATGTATTGGGTTTTAGAGGCTTTGGGTAGTGAAGAGTCGGACCCGAATACCTGGACTGAATGCAGGACGGCTGGACAGGAGCGGGGACCACTGGGCAGCCCAAACCCTGGGGCCCCCCAGCTGAAGTCCGTCCGTCTGGGCAGCAGCCGTAATACGAATGGCTGCAGTGGAGGGTCGGGACTGAGTTGTGAGGGTCCTGGACCGTGTTTGTTTGGGACGGATCCGCCTCTGGTCGGTGGGCTGAGAGGAAACCAATCAGGAGGATGATTGACATGTACACACAGAACACCCTCGCCGTTCTTCGTTATAACAGAAGAATACGTGAGGCGTTGAACAATTTCACGTTCTGTTTACGTCACCGTGGAGAGTAAAAACCAAAGAGGACAGAGTAAGAAAAAGATCTGCTGGGGAATACACCCTTACACCTACATATAAATAAACAAAAACAAAATGCTTGTATAGGAACATAAAGGAGGAGACAAAGGGGAATTCCTGTGAACGGAATAAAAAGAACAAACAACACCTCAAACTTGAAATTCCTGACCGCTGGGTCGGTTATGGGGAATGCTGGAAAAACCACAGCCAGCACTGTCACACTCCAGTGCCTCTAAAATATTTTAATCACGCTGACAGTGTCCCTGGACCCCTGAGAACATGTCCATCAGGCCCGGATAATTAGTGCTGGGACAAGGGCTGGATGGGGAGGGGGGGCGGGGGCTGCTGGGGACAAAGTGACAAGAGTTATATCAGGTGGTGGGCGGGGGCGTAGGGGAGCTGCAGGGAAGCAATTATTAGGGTTCCATCACATCTACTTTCTTTGCTTTCTTTGGTCCAAAAAAAAAAAAGGTTTATATCACATAACTCTTGATGTTATTTATTATCTAGTAGATTTTGTTCGGAGGGGTTTCGTAGCTTTGACCCGCATTTAGGGCCAGAAATTTGTCGGACAGGTTATTCCAAGGAGTAAAAATAAAGACAAGGAGCTAGCTAAGGGCTCTATAGCCGCCGCGCTGAGGATTTTTATATGGCATTAAATCGACACCCCACATGAAGACCCACCAGGAAGGAGATCTCTGTTTTTCCCAGTAGCTGTGCAGGAGGACCGGCAACTTGAGTTCATGGTTCCGGAGCTTTTTGGTAAATGAATTTTAGTTTCAGAAGCAGATATTGGGAAATGAAAAATCCAAATATCTTAGAAATAGAAAATAGAAATACAAAAATAAAAAATTGAATATAAGATGTATTTCCTATCAATGACCAAAAAAGGGATGAGATTTTTTTTTTTTTGTTTAAATAGTTCGATAACTATACTAACTGACTAGAAACTAGCATAGCGTACTCAGGATCCTCAGGTAAAAGTGCATTTCACTGCAGAAAGACGGACAGACCTTATAAATACATTTATCTTATAACCTTGGGAGTTGAAATTTAATAAAATATAATCTAATCATTCTTAATAATTTTCATTAAAAAAAGAAAAAAAAAAGTTTTGGTTTTGAGCTATGCTCCAGAAACCCGATGGACAGACAGAACTCATCTTTTTATCCCCATCCTCACAGTGTTTATACACACAGATCCAGAACAGAGCGTTGAGGAAAACTGATGACAAACCAGAGATTTGCGTGGGTGAACTCAGATAACCTCCGTGCTGCTGATGTGGACAGACCATAATGTATGTGAGACACTGTGAGGTGGAGTCAGACCTGTTGTGTTGGTGGGCAGGAAGGGCTGGAAGGCAGTGTGTGTCTTGTCGTGTCCTCGAGGGTCCTGGATGCTGGGGACCTCTGCGCAAAGATCAGAGTAGAACAAACACAGAACGATGAGTCGGAGCTAAACAATGACTCCTCCTTTTTCTGCGGCTGCCGTCAGGTGCGCCTCCACCCAGGAGCTCCGCCTGCTCACCCTGTGGGCTGTAGCAGGGCTGGCTGTTACAGCGCTCCACTGCCGAGGGTTTGGGGTGGGCGTTACATCGATCCACTGGGTACAGGTTCATCTCTTTGTCTGAGCAGATCACCTGCCGGTCCCGTGAGCCGGCGCCGCAGCTCCTGGAGCACTGGAGGGAAAAACGGAGGGAGATTACAACCAAATAACAGCCTGAAACGGAAATCACAGTTTATCCGCAGCAGCTGTCCTCACCAGGCCCCACTCTCCAACGCGCCAGCTGATCTGCGTTGGGCAGGCCGCCACCTCGCAGGGTCGGACCGCTGTAGGGCGGAGCAAAGCGCTGCAGGACGTCTCCTTCAGCCTCATTCCTGCTGAGCCCACACAGGTGATCTCCCTGGTCTGCTGCCCTGAGCCACAGGTAACCGAGCACTGCCAACACAGCGGCACACATTCACAGCACAGAAAACACCCGCTCCTGTGTGTGGGATAAACTATAAGACTCCAATCAAGTCCGATCCAGACTAAAATGTGTCGCTTGGGTTTGTCATTCTATCCTGCAGGTTTTTCCTCTGGCCTCCACAGAGAGTTCCTGTTTCGGCTTACAGGGCGTCCTCTTCTATAAACACCAACATTCTTTTAACTCTCACTGTTGATGCCTGAGAATAATCACTATTTATCACATTTATCAATATTTGATGTAAAAATAGAAAAAAAAACATTCAAAAAAAAAAGTAAATCAATGAAAGGATAGATATAGGATTGTTTTTGTGCTTCATTCTTCAGCAGCAGTGGAACCTTTTTTAAGAAGAAAAATCTATATTAAAGAAAAAACATTGAACTTAACCAGAGCAACAAACAAAAATATGTTCTACACACAAAAATCAGATTTTTGCGTTTCTTATTATCAATACGCGCACAAAATAACAACATCTGCTGAGAAATTCTTTCTCATCTGCTCTATCATGGAGCTCAAAACCATTAAAAAATATCATCATCATAGGACACTTTTCCAAATTCTCCCTAATTACATTAAATTATTGAACCCATTTCCATTCCCTGTCGTGAAGGGGCGGGATATTGGTCTGGATATCACCTATTAGATTTTAAGATTTTGATCTGATCTGGATTGAGAGGTGGATCCAGACCCAAAGGGTTCTGGGCCAATATTTGAATAAATTTATTTTTTTAAAGACGTTACAAATTTCTGATTGATAAGCAATCTAAACACATTAATTATGAATCTAAACCCAAAATCTCATCATCATATCATATAACAATATCATAAGTCATAATTACATTTGTGTCTTGTTTTTTTTTTTGCTTTAATGAATACAGTGTAAATATGCATAACAATATTAGATGTAACTTTGATTTTTAAATTATTTAAGTATTATTTAGTATTAAGTATTATTATTATCATTATTATTATTACTATTATTATTATTATTATTATTATTATTATTATTATTATTATTATTATTTCTGGACTGATTCAAAGTTCGTCCAAGTTCTATGATATAGGGGAAAAAATGTCACATCATAATGATGCACATCATGATTATAATATCAGGCAATGGTCAAATGGTCTGTTTGGGCTTTTTGTTTGGTTATTTGTTTGGTTGGTTGGTTGTTTTTGTTTTTGTTTACATACCAAATGACACAAAAATCTCTGTGATGTCTCCTACAGTCCGCCCGTTTACTCACCGCGCTCCATCTTGTCGCACGATACTCTGCACACTTTTGCATGTTGCAGGTCTGCAGAGTGGGTGGTGCCTCCGCATTGGCGGCACATACGGCGTCCTCCACCACTCGGGGGCCTGAGGCATCATGGGAGACACACTCCACTCTTCGCACCTGGGAGCCTCCGCCACAGGTAACTGAGCAGGCGTTCCACTCGCCTGTTTGCCAGCTGGGAAACCCAACAGGTTGACGAGAGGCAGGAAACACAGATGATGATGACGATGATGATGAAACAAGATTTTTATTATTAATTTAAGCCGTATTGTTTTTATCATTGCGATACTGTGCAGTATAAAATGAATTCTCGAAAGGTGCTTATTATTATATTACACATCAACTAATGGCTTCAGGAGCGATAGAATACCATCTATATCTTCAAGGATTTGGTTGTAAACATTCTTCAGAGGTTCTGATTGGGCAGCTACACAATAAAATCTTTCTAATGAAACGCGTGCCTGTAAAATGATACCTTGTTTTAATGACGCCACTACAAGAGTGAAACTAACAAACCCATGATAATGTTAAATAGAAACGAGGCTTCTGGAGACGTTAGTGTTAAAGAAAATCTAGAACTCTAGACCCCATTTACACCTGCTATTAAAATGTGACTCAGATCCAAACATCTAATCGAGTAGAACTGGATTTCTGTTCTGCTGCCCCTCGTCTGTGGAATGCCCTCCCTGACCATCTGAGGGCTCCACAGACGACTGACTCATTTAAAAAAGGACTTAAAACTTTCCTTTTTAGCAGAACCTATAACTTTAATTAATATTTCTGCTTTTTGGTTAAAGTTTTTTTATAGTTATTATCTTATTTTTTATTGATGCTTTTATCTGCTTTTATTTTGCAGCACTTTGAGATTTGATCCAAATGTAAACTGCATTATAAATTAAATGTATTAATATTATTATTATTAGAACGGGTGTCAGCGTAACATGTATGTGGTCAGGTGGTTTTTAGATCTTTGGCCTTTACGAGAAAAAAATTCATTCTAAAAAGCTTCTTTGCTCTTAGGACAACATTGCGAAAATGATCCTCATGTATAATGACCCATAAAAATACTGCAGGATGTCACTCTGCTGTATACAATGTTATAGAAGGAGATTGTTTTGATCTCTGACAGGAATCAGGACGCAAATTGGACGGACAGCTAAAATAATTTTCCTCAAAATATGAGAGTTTTAAGCTTCGGCTACGAAACTTCTACATCTCCCTGTAGAAGTGTAAAATACTTACAAATAACTTTTATAAACAGATAAAGAGTCAATGATAAATGCGAGTTAAAAAAAACAGATCATTTCGTTTGGATGGATGACGTCTGACCCTAATCTGGAATTTTCCAGTCTGTTAGTATAGTGTGTTAAAGGTGCAGTCTGTAGAACCTAGGAGTATCAATGGGTGTCTAACTCCTTTATGCAGATGATCTACTGCAATATAGGCGTATCATTTATCCGGAAGAGAGGTCCCCGTACTGCAACTCACTGGGAATGCATGGGGATATTTTTGTTTTACGTTCATCAAATTTACAAGAGAGAACATAATCAGATTTAATAGAGATTCTCACAAACTCACAAAACCGCAGAAAACTATTCATTTGCAGAGTTAGCTTTGGAGGAGAAAGATTTGATATGAATTATTGACGAGCGCGTATGGAGTAAATACCAGGTGTGATGAGGAGATTCAATGATTTATGGTTGGGATAATGTATCTGGATATTAATTCCAGGTGTAAATGGGATTTAAAAGTCACTCACAGCTGAAAGACAGCAAGTATTAGTGGTTTCCTGGTTAGTATTAACAGACAGTGATTACTAGAAGCAGACTGAGAGTGAGGGTCCGTATTCACCAAACATCCTGAGTAGCTCCTAACTTTCTGATGTAGGCGTAGATCTTAAGAAAAGTTTTTTAGGAGAACTAAAGACTCTAAAAGTAGCTCCTAAAACAACGTTATACCAAAATAGCTGCATGTATTTGCAGTAGAAGTTACAGATATTGAATTCTCGCAGACCTCTCCGAAAGGTTTCGTCTACTTCCGCATCCGACAACAAGACGTTTGACGTTTCAAGATTCCAAATGGTGATATTCTTTTGCGTCACGGCATTAAGCAAATCTCTTACTTGAGTTGTACGTGGCGCCGTTTGTAAAAGCAACCTTTTGCAAGATTTATCTCCAAAAGTTGAATGGAAATTTAAATGTTAAATTTAAATTTAAATCTAAATCTAGATGTTTAGTGGCAAGGGCGATACCAAGTGAAGCAGTGGCCCAGGACCAGTTCTAAAACCGTCTTGGTGGAAAAGGAGTTGCATTTACAGTACGTAGAAGCGGTTTTCTTCATCAAAATGTTCTTTTGGTCCTTCCACTGACATCAGTGTATATTTGCATTTAGGTCCAACATTCAGATATAACATTTAGGAGCTTTTTATTTATCAAATAATTTAAATATAATACATAATCCCGCCACTAACAGGTTACAAATGAGTGTACTTCTAGTGCTGGTTGTGTCAGAAAAGACATCCAGCGTAAAAACTTATGCTAAATATACATGCTGAACCTGATTTCCAAACTAGAACCATTACGGCTTGGTTTAACAAATTCCATCACTGGTACAGTTACCAGTGGAAACCAGTGGGGCACCAGTGGAAACTATGGACGGAAACAGATGATCCACTGTGGTGATCCCAAGAGGGAACAACCCAAAGACAAAGAAAAAGAGTCAATTATGATATATACATTATAAATAAAGTTGATTCAAATGACCCAAATTTGGAGAAAAAAAATTGGAGTAATGCTTGAGAAATAAAGGTGTGAAAACTTTTGGAGACAAAGCTGCGTATAGTGTTGGAAATACTGAACCAACTTTTTCCAAAATCAATTCAGTTCTTCCTCGCACTAAGTTCTATGCCAGTAAAAAATGTGAAAATTCCTGTTGAAATTATTTTTGAGTTATTGCGCTAACATAAGAGATCTGAAGGGGACGCAGGCGCCGTGGACAAGACGGCTGCGATGAAGATGCGTTGAAGATGCTATAATATCTCCGACTTTTTGGAAATATAAATAAGAGTATTCAGTTTTTTTTATTATTACATTTATATAAATTGAGTAATTCTCTGTCTATGTCTTCTGTAATAATTCCGTAAAGTAGACCAGCGTAACGGAGATAGCCCAAATCACAAAATTACAGTTTGATGAAACATGGCATCACCATAGCAACGGGGTCAACCCTTCCTTTTCTCTCAGCTTAAGAGTTCTCCTCAGGAAAAGTTCCTCTCATCAGCTCTGGGAGCCGGTCTGATGAGGAAGCTCTACTCAGGAGATCTCCTCCCGGTGAGACGAGATGCTTTGTGAATACGACCCTGGTATGTAAACAAAAGGTCAGCGAGCTCACATTAAATGTGTTTCAATCTCTTCAGCGCACACGCACCGTCTATGGAGGTCCATCCCTCTTTCTATTGAGGGATAATGAGGGTGCAGTTAGTGTCACCCAAGCATCATAAACATCTCAGGTTTCTGAGCAGCAGCATCAAAGACAAGAAGCAGGAAATACCAGAGAGTCAGTGAAGCCCCTAGATCTTTACTAGAAAAACCACTGCTGCTGTGTCCCAGTCCCCAACACCCACTGCATCATGACCTTTGACCTGCAACACAACAGCTCCTCTACCAGACAGACACGGATAGATGTACAGTTTCCTAAAGCACTCAGGCAGCAGCAGAGCTCAGGGATCAGATCCAGGTTAAAAGGAGGAGGAGGTCTGAAGGGAATCTGCCTTCAGACCTCAACTCAACTAGGTCTCCCTGGAGGGAGCGTTCAGTGTCCAAGAAAAACCCCTTCTGCCTCAATTCATCACACTTCACTCACATCCACCTCGAGGACACAAATGACCTCATCTTCTAACTGCCATTAATATTATCACTACTTTTATATTCTATATTAAAATAATTTTTTTTAAATTTCCCTTTCACTGACATAAGCTTTGTTTTCAGCTAACATCAGTCCAGATCAAATCTATTCAATCTTGATTTGTTTACAGGATTATACTCCTCTAAATAGCACTTTATTCACTCGATGCCCCAGCTTTTTTATCATGAAAAATAAAAGAGTAACCAGGTCACTCTTTTAATTACTTCTTTTAAAGATTTTACGTTTCACTTTGGATTGTTTTTTCTGTCTTTTTGTTGGTAGATTAGCAAAAACATGGGAAAAAGAATTGATTGATTTGCATGAAATTGAACCCAAAGGTAAGTTTTGGCATATTCCAAAGATGATTAAATGTTGGTAATTTTATGTGATGACCTCACAAAGTGACGTCATAATAAAGTAATCTTAGCAATTGCAAGAAAGGATTTTTTTGTGTTTTTCTAATTATTTTTTTCTTTTTAATAAAAAAAATAGGGGAATTAATGATTCACATGACATTTTTGTTCAGTATTAGAATAAAAATAAATCTTTCACTACCTTAAAGGTTATAAAATGTTCCCTTCCTGGAAGGGATTTGTAAGGAAATGTTATTTATTAATGGTATATTAAAAGTTTACTGACTTAACGGTTTTCGCTAACATCGGTGCTGATCGTAACTATTAAACACTCAACTATTTTCCTTTTTTTTTTCATCTTTGAAATGCTTCCAACAGTGGAGAACAGCACCTTCACATAGAAACAGGTGAAAACAAAAAATATTTAAGCTAAGATGCCAGCATGAAAGCCAGTGTGATCAAAAATTGTAATTTTTATGATCGACAATGGGGGCGTTTCTGTATTCAACATGCTACAGGGAACACTTATGGGAATAATTGATATATTCAAGGATAGGAGGTAGACATATCCTTTCCAGGACTGACCCTGATCAAAATGATAACAAAATCGAAAGTGAAAAGACAAAAATGTCCCGGGTGAGGCTGGAGGGTTTAATGGTTAAAATAAGAGCTGGATATGAGCTGGAGTGTTGACCCACGACTTTGGTCAGCCCCAATGGAGGAACAAGCTTTGCTAAAACACAGATGCTCTAGTCAAACACATCAAGGAGGGGGGGGGGGGGTGTGTGAGGGACCAATCAACCTTTTAGACGGCAGCAGCTTCAGACGTTTTGTCCTGCAGGTGTGAAAACTATGGTGCATGCTGGGGAAAGCAGTGAGAATAGGTTAGATCTCCCCCTATGTTTGAGGCTACCTAGACTTCTACTGCGACCACAGATCCTGGGTTACCTGATTACAGAGTCTGTGAGTCTTTGTGAGGGTCTCCACAACTGTGGTGGATACAGGTACGCCATCCTTTCAGACAGTCATAATAACCAACAACAGTCAAAAAAGCTGCTAGGAAAGTTCATTCCTGGTACTTTAGCAGATTTTTGAACACAAAAAAGTAGCGTTGACTTTCAGTTGCCTGTTTGTAGTAAAAACTACTGAACTCTGAATGATTTTGACTTTTGAAAAAGTTCAGCCAGAAGGTACTTAAATGTTTTTTCACCAGTCTGATTTACCTGCGGATGTCTGGGCAGGGTTGGGGGTTGCATGTCCGGTTGGTCTGTGGCCTCGGCAGAGATGCACAGAGGTAGTCTGGGTAGGCCTCGTTATCAACGGTGCAGAAAACCAGACGAGATTGGTAACCTGATGGAAAAAGAGGAGAAAGATTGTTTTATTTTTACCAGAACTTAAGGGTAAGCAGGTACTGGCCGGCAAAGGGTTAATTTTAGACTCCGACCTAATCCACAGTCTCTGCTGCAGGCAGACCAGGATCCAAAGCTCCAGTAGTAGCCCTCTCTGGAGCGTCCATTAGGAAGATAAAATTCATACTCCACTCCTTGGTTTGGCTCCTGGCTGATGAGCTGAGGGGAAAAATGAGAAAGATTTAAACTCTATTCATTGAAAGTGAGATTATTTACCGAGGGCTATCGGTCTGCCTCAGATTCTGAGACCAGATTCTACAACCGCTGTTGTCCCGAGCGACTTACTCATGACTGAAGTCAGATTTCCTCAAAAACACACTGTGTTTATTCACAATCCCATCAGGTTGAATCCTAACATTTTTCTATGACTCCACAATCTCTCCAAACTCGCCAATATTTGCATCGCCTCACTGACGCAAATGTCAGCGGGGATAATTTTGGGACCGCAAACCGGCGAATACACAGGAATGATGCATACAATGTTTCCATCTACTATTATTATTTTGCAAAAGAAAATCCAGTGTGCAGAGGAAAGATGAAACTTCTGAGAGGATTCATCTCAGCGGGTCAGTGAAGGCTGCACAGCGCCACACGGGCAGAACCTTTCCCTGGGAAATTCAGAGCCGATTGCGTAGCACCGCTGCTGAGGGAATGCACCTGTTATAGTACAGGTAAAGCCCCGAGAGGGTATTCACCCCGCACAAGCCAAGTTAAAACCCCGGGGGCTAAATGCCCTGATGCCACCAGTTTACCCTGAACTGTTCCAGCGTTCAGGTCTTCCCGATTTTACCTTTCCTTAAAGGCGAGGTTTAATTCTCTCTTGCTTTTTCTTGAGCTAACTAATGACAATGATCCCCCATTTTTCATTATTGACAAACTTCTCACAACAAGAAACAGCTTATTTATGTTCTTCTTCATTGCTTTAAAGGCAAAGTTCTTCTTCATCGACTTCCTGCCACTTCATCTTGAATGCAATCCCTGGAGCTAGTGTTGAGTTTGTCAGGTTCTGGGCCACTGAACAAACAAAGCAGCACAACAATGTGGCTTCCGTTTAAGAGGAGTCTGAGATGTCAGACCATGACTCCCTTCCATACTAGTGGCTCCTCAAGGAGGTGATCAGGATGTGTTTGCGGGGGGTTCAGGTAGAAGCCGGATGAAAGGGGAAAGAAAACCGACATCTATCTTCATCACCGGCCAAGAGCTCATGAAGAGGCAGTCAATAGACTAACCAGATGATAAGAATGCAGAATGCTCCGGATCATGATATGATTGACAGGCCATTTCCAGACAACAGCGGAACAGTGTGAGACAGAGACCCTCCTCTTATAGGTCGGCATCGCAAGCAGGACATCAACAGGAATCCCCAAGTTAAAACCAATGAAGCAGGATGTGACATCATCCCTTCAGAGTTATCATTTTTTTGATTTTCATGTCATTTTGTTCCTATTTTTCTTCTTTTTTTTTTCATAAAAAAAGTATGAATGAAAACAGTAATAAATGACATCGGAACCTTTTAAAAGATCCGGTTGTAAAGCTGATAAAAGACAGAAGGTATGTCTACATGTTGGATGTTCAGTTTTACCTCAACAACCAGCGGTTCAGTGGTGGGGCCGCGGCCGATGATGGTCTCAGGGACGTTTTCTCCCTCCGCCCCTCGCTGATAGTACAGCATGGTTCCGGCGATGGGTGTCACCCTGGAGAACTCAATCACCCAGTGGCCGTTGAGGTAGTACTCACCACGCAGGTTCTTGATGGCTGAGGTTAGAGGTTGCAGTCAGTGTTCAGGTTCAGTCAGAAAACGTACAACATCTCATTGGCTACTTGGTCGAAACTCTCACCAAGGTAGTTTCGTGTGGCCACGGTTTCTCTGATGCTGATGGTGGTGGCGCCAACAGGGATGATGAACATCTGGTTGTAGCCTGAGATGAAAAAGAGACATCCGATAAATTCGGACTGGAGAAACCGACTCCTTTGACCAATCTCTTTCTGGTACCTCAATGAAAGACAAGGAATATGAAATATGTCTGGTTGTAAAGATGTGGAGCGTACCAGTCGGCAGGTCCCTTATAGTGAAGCTGTTCTTGACCCGGTTGCAGGACTGTCCGTTACCTCCACACTGCAGGCATGGGTCCTCCTGCTGAGGAGACTCCAGCATGTTGTCACAGCCCAGACGCTGAAGACGGAAAGATAATGGAAATATTTCATCAGCGTAAAATTGAATAGTACGAGAGTAAGACTGTTATCGTCTTAGAGATGTAGGTTAAGACATTTAAGTTGTATTTTTAACCTTCCTACTGTCTTCAGGTCAAATTTGACCCAATCTCTCTAATACTGAAAATGTTTGACCACTACTTTCATGGCATTGTTTTTCATTTAAATGCATTTTCATAACATCTATGGTGGCCTGGGAACAGAACTGATGTCATTATTAAATGGTGTCCCCCAGGGCTCAATCACTGGCCCCTTCCTCTTTAACATTGCCATGCTGCCACTGGATCATTTTATAAACAGGTTTAGACAAGTAGCCAACATAATTCTATAAGAAATAGTAACATTTAAGGGTTAATATGAAGTTTTGAATGTAAAACTTATTATGTGAACTTTAAGTAATTATTAAGTAACCTCATGGTAATACCGTTACTTTTACTTCAGTAAATGATATGAAGGCTTTCATAAGCGTCTTTATTTGACAAGCTATTTTGACATTTTAGGATAGACGCCTTCAACAAAATAAGATCAACACTAAAACCTAATGTGCTCATTAAAAAACTGTTCAACAAGTGCTGCGTCAGCATAACGAGTCTAGTCACGGTCCAAAACAGTGTGCCAACTCAAGGGCCAAACTTGTATAACATCTGATTTAGCTTTAACAAGGTTCCGGAGATCTGTAGGAGCACAATTAGTGTGCAAACTGCAATCCAAACACCAAAGAAGAAAAGCTGGAGGTTAAAAATGTGACCGTTTAAAAGAGTCAAGAATGAGGCGTGAGAAGAGAGAGTGCTTCGGGAGGCTGCTGCCCACAGACGAGGTTCTGGGTTATATTTACATGAGAAAGGAACTGAAGTGTGACTTTACAACAAGTCGATCCTTGTGCGTCACCCCACCCAGCTTTACTCACATCCTCCAGGACAAGACGCTCCTCTTCTTTAAAGTGCCATTAATTATTATACTTTTTTTTTTACCAATATAAGTTGGTAAAATAACTATCAAATAATAATTTATTCTCAGGATTTTAAATATCACTTTGTTTACGTAATGACCCCATTTTTCACAATGATAAAAATCGTATTTTCCATTTACCAAATGTTAGGTGGATTATCTGATTTTGTCATTAACACAGTGATGAATATGGGAGAGATTGACAATCCACCGATTTAGATGTATTTTTTAAAGAGGATATCAAATGATCTCTTCTATAAACTACTATAATATATGGCTTTATACATATTGATGTGTTTTTACACTTTTACTGACTCATTGATTTTATCATCAGATAAACATCAGTCCTGATTCTAACTGTTAAAAGTTTCATTTTCATTGATTTTTTTTTTCTCCGACGCCAGTTCAATTAAAAAAAATTTAATTAATAGGATTTATAATAGGAGGATTAATAGGAGGAGACATTTTTGTCCTTAACATGCTCTGAGGAAGAATTTTATTTACAAGTGAACAACTGACACATTATGAGATCTGAGGTTGAACTTAAATCCCTCCAAATATAGACAATAACAAAACCTTTAAGAGACTGGCACCTCCTAAGCAAAATTATTTTAAAAAGTGTGAAAACATTATCCTGATAGTGAGACACGAGAGGTCACGCTATTTCTCTGGCTGTGTCCGCTCTTGGTACTGAAGCGGGGATGTAGATCAGAAGCAGGTGACCTTTGACCTCGACTTAATGGACAGACTAATCCTGTCATACTGTATTATTAGAGCAGCCACCCCCAGGGCAGAGGGCGGGGTCAGCCTCAGAGCACGCCATTGTACATATAATTAAATGAATGCAGCACGAAACCTCCTCTGTTGACGATGCATGCTGGGTAAAATGTTCAGCACATATTTGATAGTTCGCTTTTTTACACAGAAATAGGTGGATCTCAAAAATTTAAACTTGATGTGTTTCATGTTTTCATATTATTTCTACGAACAATCTCTTGTGTATTCATTTCCTGTGCAGCTTACCTTACAAACTCCATCCACACAAACATCCCTCCTCCCAGGATGGCAGTGGGTCCCGTCCACCACGGCGCTGCGGTGACGGTAGAAGAAGTTCTCTCCTCTCGGCATGCAGTTCAGCTCACAGGGGTTCTCAGCTATCAGGGATTCAGTTTAGGAGAAAGATCGATTCATCTCCCAGTTTGATGCAGAATACCTGCTCTTTCACTCTGTTTCACTTTACCTCCATAATACGGGAGCCACTTGTAGCGTTTCCCCTGGAAGTCAGTCCCGTCAAAGTCGGCGCACTGCTCCTCACGGAAATCCTTGGATCCCTCGGGACAGTCCTGAAAGGAGCAGAGGGCGGCAGCAGAGCAAATAATCATTACCCTAGTCCTCCTAAAGTCCTCCTAAAGGCAGAGATGGTCCTAATATATCAGTGTGTACAATGGAATATGATATTTATGAGTATATTTTTGGACACACGGAAAACTGACTCAAGAGAGGACTTTTAGGTTGAAGTGGCTGGAAGGCAATGAAGAAATGCTTCAACTCTAAAAACCGATGAAGAAGAAGAAGATGGCCGAAAGACCGATTTGATCGGAATGAAAATGCCACCTCCAGGGGTCGTGCTCACTGCGCCTTCTCGCCTCCAATATCAAAGTGATGTCATCACTAGACAGGCTACTTGATGACATCATTGACGCCTAAAGTCAGCCGTACATTCTTTGATTGGGAGGGGTGGGCTGATGTTGCAATCTGTAACTTTGCCGCTATGCGTAAATATTTAGTAATGATATGTTGATTAACTTTGCTATTAAATATCATTCATTATTTTTACAGCCAGATATATGGTTTTATCAGGTCTGATGACATCAGAGGTGTTATAACCATTTAATAATAGAAGTAGCCTTGACCTGGAGAAGAGGTCATCAGGGGGCACTAACCTTACTAAAGTTAAACTTAAACTTAATGGACAGGGTTTCTTTGTTTATCTCTAAAGTTTTAGAGATATCTGCTTACTTATGGTTGATGTATTTTATGGATACATGCTATGTGTTTGATAGATTTAATCAGACTTGTCAGTTTCAATTCTTTTGGCTCTGAGCTCAGCTTTGAATGCAATCCTGTTGGATTGGCTTAAAAACTGGGAGGGGCATTCAAGGAACTGCTTTTCAGTGGTTGAAAACCTACTTATCAAGTAGGACTTTGTCAATAACCAGTGAACCCCTTTGACCTGTGGTATCCCACAGGGCTCTGTCCTTGGCCCTTTAGTGTTTAGCATATAGCTATATGTTGGCACTGGGCCATATTAAAAAAACCCTGACGATGATGATGATGATGATGATGATGATGATGATGATGATGATGATGATGATGATGATGATGATGATGATGATGATGATGATGATGATGATGATGATGATGATGATGAAGTTGATAAGCATGATTATTATTATTGTTATATTACAAGTAGAAACCTTCTGCCTTCATTGATCTCAGTGTTAGTTCCTTTAAACTGTTTGTTTGTGGCTTTGCTATCTGTGATCTCCATTCACTGGTACCAATCATCCTGGGCCAGTATCTTTCCCAATGTCTCTTCATCATGAAGACTGCACGGAGTCAAACCACAACTTCTCACTGAAAACTCAAATCTGTCAATGTGCTGATTTTGAAAATGTTCGAGAGGTATGCGTATCAAAATAGCAAAGAAGATTTACGATGTGTTTGTTTACCTGGATGTTGCAGGAGCGGTAAGACTTCTCTGGGCCCACGCAGTTGTGTCCTCCATCGGTTCTGTGCAAAATAAAGATTCAATATGAGATTGATTCGGTGACTCATTCATGAACTCTGATGAAGAAACAAAAAAATAAACGTCATCTCTAATATTTTCCTTGTTGTTTTTCTGTGAAACTCTAAGAGCTGATGGTAAGATATGACTAACGTTCTATTACGTAGGACTTATGATGCTAAAGTTGACAGAGGATATATGAATCTGCTGAGTTTCAAAGAGCGACCAAAATGAATTTAAGTATTAAACTGTTATAAAGCTACTGGACATTTTAGAATCACATCAATCTGAAGTGACGGAAAACCTCATCTAGGTTGAACCATGCTACACATGTCTGCTTAGAACATGTGACACAACCAGCCAACCAACCAACCAGTCCACCAGTTAATCACCCAGCCAGCCGGTCCACTAACAAACCAGACAACCAACCACCGAACCATCTAGTCATCAACCAACCCGACAACCAACCAACTGATCAACCAACCAACCAACTAACCAGTTATCAACAAACCCACCAACAAACCAGTTTATCAACCAACCAATCAACCAACCAGTCAATCAATCAACCGTCCAACCAATCAACACACCAGTCAATCAACAAACCTACCCAACCAACCAACCAACCAGTAAACCACCCAGGCCACAAACTGGGTGGCACAGAAACACAACAGAGAGCAAGTAACCAACCACTCAGCCAACCATCAAGGCCGAAAAGAAAACTTTTAATAGGAGCGTAAACTGATTTAGATTTTAGATTTTTTAAGTATTAGGTTGTCACTTCAAGGGTTGAAGGCGGTTCTGTCATCACCCTTGTTTGTCTATCTGTTTGTTTGTTTGTCCACAAGATCAGTCCTCAAGAATGTGTCAGCGGGTTTTAGTTAAACTAGGAGTCTAGAGGAACCGGCACATACACACTTAACTAGACCGTTGAGAACTTTGAGTTCTTCACTTTCATGGGTAAATTCATGGGAGAGCGTCCTTTAAGGAAAAACATTAGTTTTGTGAGTAATCACCGCGGTAAAAATCCCTTTGGGGTTATCGTTGTAATGACTAGGTGAGTTTCTAGAGAACATACAGCGACTACAGCTCAGACTGCCTGCGAAAGAGCATTAATAACAAGTCTGAGCTCTCATACGAAGGGGCGTTCCAGTTTAATCCGTGCACGAAGCCTCCGCATCATCGCCGCGTCTGATAACTCCTCCTCAGAAGGTACCCACCCTCAAGATACGCTCACACTGCCAGCACACCTGAACCGAAGTCAAGACATGTCCAAATGCTCAGTGAAAACATCCAGCCTTCAACTTTCACCTGGGAGTGGAAAATAAATACTCGGCGCATCAAACAGTATTTAACAGTCGAAATTATACACTTACAGACACTTCAAGCGTTTTTCCTGCCAACATCAGATCCACTGCTACCTTCAGAAAATGAGTTAACCCTTTGGACTCCGAGGTACTGCTGGTATGACCCTCAGCCTTCACGTACTAGATGCTCAACATCCAAATGTATCATCAGCACATCTTCATCGGCCACACAGAAGCCAAAGACATGCAGGGTTAGGAGCCGTTGTTAGGACGGAGGTCTTATACTGTTCTGCCAAGAGAACATTCTCCAAATATCTCATGGCTTTGCTTCTAGTCTGAGTGTGGACCAACCAGAGACTTAAATATACTAAAGGAAGAAGACATAGTTTGAGTATATTTGGTCACTGAGTTTACGCACATGTAAGTAGGTTTGACATGAACCCAGAACAAAGCCCAAACTGTAATATGGGCCACCTTAAATATAGAATTAAGGTGGCCCAACTATAACACGATTAAGTATTAGGGCCACATGAACTAAAAATGTAAAAAAAAGAAAGAATAAAGTCATAATATTATGAGGTCAAACGTCATCATTTCATGAGATTAAAGTAACGATATTATGACATTAATGTCAAAATTCCAGTCTGTGAATTAGAGAATGTCGCCAGTGTCAGAATGAGGATGTTGTAAAAGTTTGCTTCTTTCTTAATTTTGATCCTTTGTTTAAACATAATACTACAAAATGCATTATTATATAAAATAACGGAAAAAATGTAACTTTTCAAACAAACACATATTTCTGTGTTGTTCTCTCAATTTTAGTTGTGTACCTCATCTCACAGGCTTTACAGCAGCTATGCAAATTATACCATTATACTATGTGAAACAGTCCAGGTTCATTCAGTGAAAACGTCCAGGTTCACACAGTGAAACAGTCCAGGTTCAAACAGTAAAACAGTCCAGGTTCATTCAGTGAAAACATCCAGGTTCATACAGTAAAACAGTCCAGGTTCATTCAGTGAAAACGTCCAGGTTCATACAGTAAAACAGTCCAGGTTCTTTCAGTGAAAACGTCCAGGTTCACACAGGGAGACTGTCCAGGTTCACACAGTGAGACTGTCCAGGTTCACACAGTGAAACAGTCCAGGTGCATACAGTGAAACAGTCCAGGTGCATACAGTGAAACAGTCCAGGTTCAAACAGTAAAACAGTCCAGATTCATACAGTGAAACAGTCCAGGTTCATTCAGTGAAAACATCCAGGTTCATACAGTAAAACAGTCCAGGTTCATTCAGTGAAAACGTCCAGGTTCATACAGTAAAACAGTCCAGGTTCTTTCAGTGAAAACGTCCAGGTTCACACAGGGAGACTGTCCAGGTTCACACAGTGAGACTGTCCAGGTTCACACAGTGAAACAGTCCAGGTGCATACAGTGAAACAGTCCAGGTGCATACAGTGAAACAGCCAAGTTTCATACAGTGAAACAGTCCAGGTTCACACAGTGAGACTGTCCAGGTTCACACAGTGAAACATTCCAGGTTCATACAGGGAAACAGTCCAGGTTCATCTCAGTGAGACCATATTGTAAATGCTTGTTTTGTCTGCATATTCTGAATGAAGGCATTTATAGCTGGAGGCTTTTATAATTAACACTAGGGATGGAGTTGAGGTGAGTTGGATCCAAAATCAAAAACATGTCGAAACGTAAACAGTTTGACTAAAAGAGAGGCGTAGGTGAAGATAAAAGTAATCGGGCCTGCCATGTTTATCATGTTAACCCATGACAAAATGACCAATTTAACCCCACATTCAAGACTTAACACTGTGAGGTCAAGATATTTTATACTAAAATCCATGTTGGGCAGAGTGGGAGTTCCTGTGAAGCACTCAATGAGTCAACAGCCGTCTAATGACAGTGTTTAAAGGTCTGATCCAGGAGAAACCTGGCAGACATGATATGGCAACTCATGGGATGATGAGGTAGCATACAATCAGCTCGAGAGGGGAGACAGACTGAGTGTACGGACATGTTGAATCCCAACATGGAAAAGCATCAACAGACTGATTAACGGGTCAGTCATCGCCTCCCTGCCCTCGTCTATCAGAGCCAACCTCACTCTGCACAGGCTGGTTCTGTTTCGGTGAAAATTCAAAGTGGAAAACAAACCATTCCGTTGCTCATAAGTGGAACACAATGTCTATTAAGGTTAATGTGAACTCTGTTTGGACTTGTTGAAGAGGCAGATCTGCCCGATGCTGGAATATTTCCATTATAATACTTGATATTTCTCCTCCACCACTATTCAACGAGTAACTGTGATGTGGTACTTTTTACAGCGATACATTTGTTGGACATGTGTACGGATTCAAATTTATCCAGCCCCCGCAACCCTGAACAGGGGTTATCCATCATTCATTCATTCTTTATGGATAAATAATGAATGAATGAAAATTTAGGACATATAATAAGCTTGTAAACCCCATTTTTAAAGGTGCAGTGTGGGAAAAATTTACCAGCATCTACAGGTGAAGTTCCAGATTGAGACCTAAGTAGAACTCTAGCTCAACCCTCCCTCTCCAAGAATCTGCTGTGGCCTTCAAGTGTCAAAAAAAGAATCAATCTTGTTCCATCAACTTCATCATTCATTAGTCTCAGCAGAGTCATTAGCCACCACCACCAGTATCCGCACTCCAAGGAGAGCCTGCTGCTGCTCAAGGATGATATCCTTCAATCCCCATCTCCCTGAAGAGTTTGAGTGACAAAGACTTCCTGATGGACAACTTAGGAACATGAACATTCATTTTTTAAATCATTCTTTGTGTCTCTTTGTTTCAATATGACAAATACATCGACTACACGGGGGAAAGTAAATCTGATATTGCTCTTTCATCAATCAATCATTTTTATCAAACGTAGAAAGAAAAGATTTTTTTTTAAAAACCCTCTTTCAACCAAATTCAAAGAAGAGGCTTTTTAGTTCAAGATTTCTGATTTTTTCAAACCTCTTCTAAAGTCTAAAAATGGCACGCACAGGGATTTAGAGTTCATTTGATCCTCTATAACAGCCCTTTGAATATCCCAGGTCTCCTCCCTGCAGTCTGTTCTGTGTGTGTAAGACAAACCCACTTCTTTGTGACTTCAAGGCATTCTTCAAATTCAGGGTACAATCTCTGCCTGCTTTATTAACACAGGGATTATACGTGCGTACATGTGCACAGGCATGTTCATGTAGGTGCAGTAAAAATAGATATATATGCTGGAGAGGTACCTGTGAGTGATACAGCTCCTGGTTCTCAGGGTCACGCCGCTCCCACAGCTGCGGCTGCATTCTCCATAAGGACTCCATGAGTCCCAGTGATCCACACTGGGCACCTGAAGACACACGTCAAAACAACACCGGCGTTAGAAGCAGAAGCTTTTTAAATGAACTATCCAAAGCAACATAAATGATGAGTAAGAAATCTCCTATTCCATGGCGAAGAGCATTGTTTAACATGATTGACAGCTCCAGCGCAGAGACAGACCGATGACTCATGCATGCGACTCGAGTAGTTCCTGTTTCGGTTCTTCTCTGGGAGTTCTTACCATCAGCGCTGGAGTCAGGAACAGCTGGAGGATTAGCAGAGGCAGCACCATTTTCACTCTTTCCTGGAAGTCGAGAAGGGGGAATAAAAAGCCAATTAGTCACTGTGACTAATCGAGGCAATAACATGTTGAACATCAACTCAGAGGAAGAGCGAGAAGAGTTCAGAGCGGAGATGATGCACAGGCAACCAGAGCACAAACTGTACAAACTGTCGCAATAAAAGTCAAATGAGAGCTCAAAAAGTAAAAATAATTTAAAAAAGAAATCATCACTTGGAGAAGGTGCTGCATGTGCTACAACACAACAGAAGTGTTTCCAGAGGACACTTTACAGTGAAGCACACGTCCGAGCTATAATGTTATTGTTTTTGCTGTATTTTGACATTGGGTCACGTCATTCATTTTGATGGATGAACGACTCTTCTGCTGTGTTGTGGCTTTTGCAGAGTGCTTTCTTAATGTGTTGTGTCGTGCTACTAGGTGCTTTTAAAATCTGTAAGATGTGACTCAGACACATAAACGCATGAGAACAACGTCACGCCCCAGTCCTACCGCCTCTCCAGAACGCTCCATTTATACACAACGCTAATGTGTTGACACGCAACTTCAACCTCCACATCCCAGCCTCATCCCCACAGAACATCAAAACATCATCAGCCTCAACAGAGTCATCAGCCGCCGCCACCAGAGCCGTGTTTAACCTGCTGCAGATGCCCTTCACCTTCACAATCTCCCTGTAGAGTTTCAGGGGCCGTTCACATGGCAACAGTTTTGCGTTTTGGCCTTTCAGTTTCATGGCGGCGGCGTTTTCCAGGCCTGAGAATGTAAAGAGTTCAGGGATGAAGATGGCAACGAGCTTTATGCCCCCTTGGGGAGGAGGGACAGGATGCATTGAAGGTTTCTTTGCCCCCTGAGGGAGCAAGAAAGGGAGTTGGTTGTTCCAACCGGTGGACAAGGCTGCCAAACAACAGCGGACAGGCATGATGTCAGAGGGGTGACGTCTGACAGGAGGAAGACAAACATGTCAGCAAGTCTGATCTCTAACACAAACACTCACTGCAACAAAAAACCCAAATTGAGCAATTTTCCAGGGCGTTGGTAATCTGAGAGAGTTCTCTCCTGTCTGCAACAACAGAGAGGGTAGCAAGGATAATTCCTCACGCTGACGCCCCCACTATTAACTTTTTTCATCATCAAGTCACCTGCGGATTTAAATAGAAAGAAAGAAATACTTTTCCCAGGTAAGGTAAGACATTTGTGCCAGAGATTGCGTATTATATGTAAATTCCCAAGAGGATGATTTCAAATGTCTTGTTTTGCTCTAGAAAAAGTTAATTATTCATTTTTTTTATCTGTAACCTCTAAAGCTGGTCAGGGTCGCAGATCAGATGAAGACTTTCCCAACCAACACTGGACAAGAGGCTGGGAACATGCTGGACATTTCAGGTCACCTGTATTTGATGTTTTTGGACTGTGAGGGGGAAGCTGGAAAACCCAGAGAAAACTCAACACAGGGAGAAAATGCAAAAATCTAAACAGAAAGGCCCAAATGCCAGGGACGGACTAGAACGCAGAACCTAGAACCGCTACTTCTAGAAATTGTATTTAATTCACATTGAATGAAAAAGTATGAAATCTGTTCATCTGAAAACGTTCACCTTAAATGTTTGAACACCTTTAGTTCCTGGATTCTCTCGTGTCTTCTGACTGAAATAGTTTTTATTGAAGCTCCACGGATGCGTTCATGTCAGCGCTGAAAATTGTATTTTGTATATTGTAAATGGTTCCTTAAGGTCCAGCTATGAATAAGTGTTTTGGAGGGTGGTCCACAGCGGCAAACACACGTTAACTTAAGAATGCAAATACATAAAACACGAGCAAATAAAGAAAACAACTTCATCAATTTGACACCACACACTCGCTGCGAAGGCCACAACACAATGGAAGTGTTTACGGAGGACATTTTAAGGTGAAGCACTAACGCATGCGTTTTTTTTATACGTCATTTATTGAACAAAAATCAGATATAATACACAAACTTTTCTTGATATTTTAATCTGCTGTCTTAGCTTCGCTTAACTTCTGGCTGGTGCGGTCATGTGACACAGAATAACACGTTAATCAACATCGTGAACACAGCAAATGATGCTATTTTGTTGCAGCTTTGGGTAAAACGTCCGTTAGAGTCATTATTAAGTTTATTGGTTGTATAGGAATGTTGACTTAGGCTTGATAATAAGTCACATGACCACACGACCCGGAATTTAGGCAAAGCTATCAAGGCAGATAAGAATATCAAGAATTGTTTGTGTATTATATCTGTTGTATTCACTAAACGCGGGATTACAAAAGCACATCTGGGGATGCCACACTTTTAAATGTCCTCCGTAAACACTTACCTTGTGTCGTAGCTTTTGCGGGGCGCTTGTGTTGGCGAATTGATGAAGATGTTTTCTTTACTTGCTAGTGTTTAATCTATTAAAATGCGTTTTCTTATGTTGCGGTTTGTGAGCCACCGTCAGCAAACGTAGTTTTGGTATCAAACTTTTGAAATCAAAAAAAATGGATGGTTTTAAAGGACAAGTTCACTCAAAAAATAAAATGAAGTCACAATCTACTCACCAAAACGCTTAAAGCTAAAGACCTGGAGAAAATTTTGAATTGTTTTCAAGAAACATCCAAGTCTTTAGGAGATTCCAAACTGATTTGTAAAGACATCATTTAAACTCCTTTAAGCTGTAAAATCCACTGTAAGCCCAAAAGCTAAAAGCGCTAGCGTGAATTCTGGATGAGGGAAGCTCCAACATAGCCGAGATCAAAGAACGATCTGTGCTGCAGCTGCAGGAACAAGCCTGTCTAACATCTGATTTTCCTTTCTTGTGTGAGCACTGAGGCAAGCAAAGATCATCGGCTCTCGTTTACTGGTTCGCGTTGGTGACTTTATCAGATGAGGTTCCAAACGTCGTAGAGGCTGCAGTGACTTCGTCTCCTGGGGTCTTGGACTGTAAAACAGTGTGCGGCCATTTAATGTTTGTTTTCTGCGGTCATTTATGAGAAAGATGAAAAGGTGTTTTTCTTTCAGGGTCGCCGCAGCGGATCATTTGTTGCCGTCCATAGTTGCCGCTGACTTACAGTACCAGGGAATATATTTGTTAACCCGAGCCCCGACTGATCTGGTTTGGAAATTTTGGCATATGTGAATGAAAAAGCTCTAGAAATGTTCTGTTGACCACAAAAACGCTACAAACAATTCCCATACTCAGCCGATTATACACTAACAAAAACATAGTGATGAATATTATATTCCATCTACTTCAAGAGGTACCCAAAATGTTAAGAACTAAACCATCAAAAACAGCAACTCCTCACATCTGCGGCGCTGGAGCCAGTTCAGGGTTTACGTTATTGCAGTGGGTAAATGACTTGAAAGTTGTGTAATCAAACGTGGAGCAGTTGAAAAGATTTGTGAGCTTCCTGCATGAGCTAATAAAGAGTCCAACCTGAGGCGATAACACTTCACGCTGACTAATTTACAAGCAGTGATTCGTGTTCTGCTCTCTGTGTGAGGCATGACTCCGTCACCAAGGCCACTGGAGGGAAGCGTTTACATTTTCATGAACACTCAATGATCAATCAATGAACCTCGCTTCAGGCTACTTATTATCAGCCGACAGCCTGAGTGAGCAGCTCTCAGGCAAACAGTCCAGGTTCACACAGGGAAACAGTCCAGGCTCTTACAGTGAAACAGTCCAGGTTTACACAGTGAAACAGTCCAGGTTCACACAGGGTAACAGTCCAGGTTCACACAGGGAAACAGTCCAGGTTTTTACAGGGAAACAGTCCAGGTTCACACAAGGAAACAGTCCAGGTTCACACAGGGAAACAGTCCAGTCTCTTAAAATAAAACAGTCCAGGTTCTCACAGTGAAACAGTCCAGGTTCATGCAGTAAAACAGTCCAGGTTCTCACAGTGAAACAGTCCAGGTTCATGCAGTGAAACAGTCCAGGTTCTTACAGTGAAACAGTCCAGCTTCTAACAGTGAAACAGTCCAGGTTCTTACAGTGAAACAGTCCAGGTTTTTACAGGGAAACAGTCCAGGTTCTAACAGTGAAACAGTCCAGGTTCTTACAGTGAAACAGTCCAGGTTTTTACAGGGAAACAGTCCAGGTTCAAACAGTAAAACAGTCCAGGTTCATACAGTGAAACAGTCCAGGTTCTAACAGTGAAACAGTCCAGGTTCTTACAGTGAAACAGTCCAGGTTCTTACAGTGAAACAGTCCAGGTTTTTATAGGGAACCAGTCCAGGTTCATACAGTAAAACAGCCCAGGTTCATACAGTGAAACAGTCCAGGTTCTAACAGTGAAACAGTCCAGGTTCATACAGTGAAACAGTCCAGGTTTATACAGTTAAACAGTCCAGGTTCATGCAGTAAAACAGTCCAGGTTCTCACAGTGAAACAGTCCAGGTTCATGCAGTGAAACAGTCCAGGTTCTTACAGTGAAACAGTCCAGGTTTTTACAGGGAAACAGTCCAGCTTCTAACAGTGAAACCGTCCAGGTTCTTACAGTGAAACAGTCCAGGTTTTTACAGGGAAACAGTCCAGGTTCTAACAGTGAAACAATCCAGGTTCTTAGAGTCAAACCGTATCAAACAAAACAATAAACATAACTACTGTGGATTAATTCATTTGAGTATTTGTATTTACAGTTCCCAGTCCAAGAACACAGTGATTGTACATAGAGCTGGTGTTATTGATAGAATTTAACACATTTAACCCATAAGTAAACTCATCTTAAGAAATATATCTGAATCTAGGAGAAATATTTTGTACAACCACTTAACATAATAAAATCAAGTAAATTCAACTATTCTATAATGTTATGGTCTCAAACATGAATCTAGTCCCTCAGAGAAGTTAACAGAATGAATATTAATGTGTATTATATTTAGTTGATTTCTATCATAGTCTGTCAAGAAAACACAAAACGATTCTAAATAAAATCTATCAACTATAATGAGAGGTCCGCTGTGAACGTGTGAGGAGTACAAAGTACAGATATTCATGTTTAAATGTAGGGAATAAAAGAAAAAAGTTGTCAGAAAAAATAAAAACTCATGTAAAGTAAGTTGTTGTTGTTTTTTTAATTCTACTGCAGAATGAGTACTTTTAACACGTTTGGGCCATTTTTCAGATAATATTCAAAGTCCAGAAAGGTTCTGAATGCAGGTATATTACTGATAGAGGAGTATTAGTACTTTATGCTCAAGTAAAGGATCTTAATACTTCGTTCACCACTGCGCACATTCCCAGCGCAACTAAAACATGACCTCTTCTGGGAAAATAAATAAAATATATATATATATACATGTAGTGAGAACAAACCCGACATGAGAGGAAGATCCCAGCCACCGTTTGGATCCGATTACTCGGTCACTCACCCGGATTGGTGCTTTTAACGGCGCTTTGTTGGGGTCCAGCAGCGGAACACCGGTACAGCCGGCTGGTTTCTCTCTGGAGGCGCGTCTGCTGAGATCTGCGGAGTTCTGGATCTGACGGGGACGAACAGGATGTGTGTGTGTCTCCCTCTCTCGACTGTCCTACAGGAACCCGGCCAGGAGAAGAGAAAGTCCCGTTTGTCTGACCTCCTCCTGCGTCATCAGCGCGCTATTTAACCGGCAGCTCCTCCGGCCCGGTACCAGCCCCCCCCCCCCCCCCCGTTACCCAGAGGGTCTGGTCTGTCATTTCACTATGTAAAAATAAAACCTCACCCTCTCCCAGCTCCACACACACCTGAGAAAAACATCAACCATGACTCTTTGTAAACACTGCAGGCTATAATCTGCTTTTATTTTGAATGGACGTCTTATTAAACCCTACTTTTCAGTTTTAATTCAATTTAACTTAAAGAAACCCAGACCCATTTTCTCCATAAAGGAAAATGATGGGAAACACAAAATAAAAAATAAACCAAATAGAATGCTTCTTTTTGACAAGGATCGTCTGCATTAGTGGACATAAGTAAATAGATTTAAATCAAGGATAAAGCTTGAAGGGAACCACTCATGCCATCTGAAAGGTTCGGCGGGTTCGGGTTCAAGAATCCGCGACCGGGCTCCCGAACACCTGCGTGTGATATGAGTCTTTCATGTCTTAGACATTCTTAACTTTTCACATTTTTCAAAAATGATATTTGACACTTGAGGCTTACTTCCTGTTTTCAGCAGGCGGCGCTATCACTGAAACTGATTCTCTTCAGTCATAAGTCTTCGGCCCAGAACTCTTATTCAACATGTTACACTTGGGACGGATTGGACAAAATGGTTAACGTTGAAAAGGTAACGCAAACAAGCTTCCGGCGCAAACTGACTCGACTTAAACCTTTAATGTCCTCACCAGCAAGAACATAAAAGCCTTTCTGTGCATTGTCGGTTTCTTTTTGGCATTTATTAAGATTTCGCGGTTTTATCAAGTTACAAAAGTCTTCAGTAAGTCCAGACATGCCTCAAAATATCACCCTACTTTTCCTTAATGTATAATAAATTAATATCCATGGTTAATGCATATTCTGTGACCCCTTAGCCCAGTGGTGTCCCCCAGGGCTCCATCCTTGCACCACTGCTGTTTAGCATATATATATGTATATATACGTATATATATGTATATACATATATGTACATATATATGTATATATAAGTATATATATATGTATATTGCCACTGGGTCATATTGTGAACCGGTTCAAGAACATTTTTCAACAAGAAAATAGTGACTGAAAATGTTTAATTAAAGGGTTAATTAAAACACATTTTTGTTGGTCCTGTCAACAAACATGCAAAGCTTTTGGCTTAGAGGCCTTCATCAGAGCATGAGAGGAAAACGGACGTTCCCCGCAGGTCATTTATATTCATTACAATAAAATATGTTCAATTTAATTTCTACAGACGTTGCTGTCGGCATGTCTGCAGAATTTTTAAGACGGGCTTTCGGTTTTACTGTTTTTCGTCAGATGCCTTTCAGCATCATGGACTAAATCCAGGTTCTCTTTCTTGGTGCTATTTCTGGATTGTGTCCCTGAACATGTCCCCAAGTTTGTTATAAACTCATTTGGGTGTGGATTTTTTTTTTTGTTTCCCCAAGGACTGTTTGAAGTGGGCACAGAAAATGTTTGTACGTGGTTTAAAATAAAATTAAAAAAAAAACAACAAACTTAAACAAAAGCACTTGAACCTAAACATTGATTTAACCATAAAACAGTTTAATTACAGAACTCGAAAAATGTTATGTGTAATTTATCCTGACTGGATGGGTTATTTATACTCAAGAATTGCCTGAACATCTCTGAGAACAATGGAGGTAAAATAAAGAAGTCTGAATAACTTTAAATGAGCAATTTGACAATTTCATTCCTGCGAAAGGTCATAATTAAAATCCCGTTGGTTCAACTTCATTGCGATCATGTTGGGTGTTCTAAACTAACTGAGTTAGTTTAATCTATCTCATTGGATCTGTTTAAATAAAGGGTGAGTTAGAATTATTTAAAAGAATACATACAAATTATTACTTTATTTTCTTAAGAGGATTTGTTTTATTCATATTCTGGGGTGTGGTTAGAAGCTTCACCTCACAACGGGAAGGTTCTGGGTTTGAATAACGACCCCGGACATTTCACCGTGGAGTTTGTTTGCACTCCCACTCTCTAATAAAATAATGAACGCGACTATTGTTGATTTATTCATTTGAGCAATTGTATTTACAGCGCAGCGTCCAAAAACATAGCGGATCTCAAATGAGCTAAAATTCTGAATTAAGTTTACAATTACAAAAAAATACACTTCACGATATAAGTCAACCCAATTAAAGGAATACATCTTAATGTAGGAGAAGTTCTATTGTGCAACCGCTTGACGTAACAGACGTTGAACCGGATTGAATGTTTATTTGGGTTCATATGTTTTTGTTTGACTTTCATCTCATTTTGTAAGTAGATAATTATTGGGACGCAGGGCTCAAAACTAAAACATAACATTTATTTACGCTGCGCTCTCAAGTAACCAATAACACAGTGGCTCTCAGAGGAATCTGACAGCAGATCTGGACGTGCGATTATTTTGGGTTTTAAAGAGGAAACCACCGCGGCCACCACCAAAGCGGTGTTTAAACTTCCTCCCTTCTGTTTCCAAAAAAGATTTTAGCCCTCCCCTCATCGCCTCTGTGGTTCCAAACATCCCCCAAACCCCCAACTACCGAAAGTGTGTGAGGTAATATAGTTGTTGGCGCGTATAAAAATGCATGACGGCTGCGGTGTGTACTTTTCCACACGCACTACATTAAATCTCCTTTTAAACAGCAGGTTTGTTGACCCGGTTACACTTAAAGAAAATCTTCCTTTGAAGCCGGACTGAATTATCTTATTATCCAAATTTAAATCAAACCACATCATAAGAAGTTATGAGCTAGGATTAGTTAAAGCAAAAGGCAAGCTGAGCAAATATACTCATCATCTAGGAAAAACAGAAGGTCCGATCAACATGTTTTCATAGGACGCGCCAACTTTACCATTAATTTAACCCTTTTGTCTCACCGAACAGCAAAAACTGGACTGTTAAAACTTCAAAACAATTTAGTTTAGAGTTTATTTTCAACTCCCCCGAGTGTAATTCTAACACTTTCACATTCTAGAAGTGTTGAGTGTCGGAGTTGATTGGCCGAGTTGATTTCAACTTTATCCAACACCTCACAGCTGTAATTAAGCTCCGCCCACAAAAAAAAAACAGAGGATGGGAAAGTGGAGGAGTCCCTTTGCACGAAGGCGTTGAGAGTCACAGCTGCTATAACTAATGTTCTCTGAGTGAAAAGACTCCCTCTCCGCCGAGTTCCATACCCCTCATGTCATGGAGTGGTATTAGGAAAGATTTCTGTGTTTGTGGAACAGGTAGCTGGATGGGACGATCATCTAGGTGTGATAGAGAACCTTGCTTGAACTTGCTGGCGTCTACCTTAAACGTATAGTTTTGGGAGGAAGTCGGAGTACCGACAGAGATCTCTTCTATGTGCTTTTAGATTTCTGGTGAGGATTTATTTACATGTTTTGCCAGGACCGTGTAGTCAAACTCTTACGACTGTATATTGAGCAGTGGAAAAGTTTTTGCTCATTCCACTCCATTATCCTCACCTTTCACAAATGCTCAGTCCGAATGACCGGATTCACCTTCTGGCACAATGATTGATAACAGCTGCACCCGTTCAGGGAGCCTCATCATCAAATCGCTGTCCCACCTGCATGATTAGATCATCACCATCAGCTGCTGTCTTTAAATATGGCTCTTCCTCCATTCCTCTAGTTCTTGCATGCTGCTGGTTTGCTCCGTTCCTTATCTCCACCTAGTCCTTGCAAATCCATCAGCCTCAACATTCATCAGCCTCAGCCGAGTCATCAGCCACCATCACCAGTACCACCATCACCATCTTTTTCTTCATTCTCAATCTTCTCTACCTGAACTATATTCATGCAGTTTATTCTGATATCACACCTATCACACACATGGAGGGAACAATGAAATGATCCACTTGTTTAATGAAGGTCCGTGTCTAAGACACAGAGATGGGATCACTTTCCTTTCCGATAAACAAATGGTGAATCTCAGTTTTATTTATATCGTGCCACTCACAACAAATGTACTTTCAGGAAGGAAAAGGTCTAGATGGGACACTTTGTTTGTTCCACTCAGGCCCAACAATTCCAGGAGCAAGAAGTAAGAGACAGAAACCTCATGAGGATCACAAGAGAGAGAGAGAGAGAGAGAGAGAGAGAGAGAGAGAGAGAGAGGAAACCCACACAGCACATCACACCCACACAAACATCACACAACACACCCACACAAACATCACACAACACACCCACACAAACATCACACAACACACCCACACAAACATCACACAACAGAGAGAGAGCTGAGAGACAGAGAGAGATTTAGATAAAGGATTAGTTTCTTCTTTATATTCTTCTTTATATTTTGTGGATAGATGTGAGAATGGATATCTACATGATGGAAAAGGTTACTTTCTCTTTAAATTTAACTAAAATAACTAAAATAAAGACATTTTCAAAAAAAAAAGTGTCTGTATTTATTTATTCTGTGAGTCTGATGTTCAAAAGCACAGAAACAAATTGACTGCACTTCACCATACTTCTTCCGTCTTCTTATTCTCATTATTAAGTTTCTCTTCCATACCATTGTTTCGCCAGCACATGTGCAACACAGGAGGAATGTAGATTATTCACAATCGGATAGGAAGTTGTCATAAAGTAGCTCCAATGTCCACGATCTGCCCCAAACATCATATGTGGGATAAAAGTTGCAGACCGACTGGCAACATGAAAAATATGTCCTTCGCTATAAACAAGTAAATTACTTTGTATTGGCTGTCTTTGCTACATTCTGCTTTTTACTGTGGAATATTAGCAACACATTGACATAAACTTTATAAAAAATAACAAGATATGATGAGAATAATGTTGTTATTCAGGCCATGCATTAGAGAGGAAATATAAAAAAGAGTCGACAGCATCAAACTGATGAAGGTGGAACGTCTGGGCCAGCCATACTTTTTAATGAAATGTTAAATATTTTGTTATCAACTCCACAGTATTATCAAAGTATCAAAACTTTGAAAAGAATGTGAAAGAAATTGAGTGGGAAATAGCCAGACAGACTTCTCTTCTTCTCTTTTGGAATCTTCTCTTTTGTGGAGCAGATGATGACGACTTTATTATCAACTTTATAATGGTTCTTAATTTATTTATTTTTCCCCACAAAATGATAACTTCCTCTTAAAATTGGGATTTTCTTAATTTTGACTTTATTCTTGAAATATTTTAACTTTCTTATATTTCTCTTTTTTTCGAATTAAAAGCTTTTCTCATAAAAATGACGTTTTCTCATAAAAACAATTTTTTTTTCTTTTTTTCTGACATAGTTGCAACATTTCCATAGCAAAATAAAAAATGTTCTGCTTAAATTACATCTTCTTTTTTTTCAAACTTCAAACAGTCTTGATTTTCAGTCTCGCAAAACAAGGACTTTTTTATTTGATCAATTTAAATTTATCCTCCAATGATTACAAATTCCTTCATTTAGACTTTATTCTCTGAATATTATGTCTTTATAATTTTGAAGTTATGACTTAATTCTCATAAATATAACCTTTTAATTGCATGATTCTAACTTTTTCTCTCTTTCCATTTTCCCCTTATTTTCTTGAAATTGCGACTTAATTCTCACAAAATTATAATTTTCTTGACTTTCGATTGAATTCTAATAATACTTTTAATATTACGACTTATATTTATTTACTTATAATCATTTAATTACAAATTTATTCTAGGAATATAATGACTCAATTCATGAAATGTTTTTTTTTTTTTTAATCTGGCCAAAATACTCCATCTTGGGTTATTTTATACTGTACTTTTGCTACTACAGTATTTATACTGTATATGAACTGTAGTTTTGGTATTACAGTATATATACTGTAGTTTTGTTATTACAGTATATATACAGTATATATACTGTAGTTTTGTTCCTACAGTACATATACTGTATATATTCTGTAGTTTTGTTACTACAGTATATATACTGTAGTTTTGTTATTACAGTATATATACTGTATATATAATCAGTCACCCCACCACACTGTGTCTATATATAACTTCATAAAACACATTCAGAACTCTTGTTTTAAGTTAAACCAGACATAGTAGAAAACACACTCAAAGGCGTTCAAATTCAATCAGCACATTTAATTGTTGTTGAATTAAATCCCGTCAAACTGCAGCTTCAGGTTTTTTTTTGACCGGAACGTCGGGATTGCTTTATAGGGAAACACGAATAACATACATTAAGCCTAATTTCCCTCCCTCTTCTGTTTTTGTACATCCTGTCAGCTGGTTTGGAGGGGAACGGGTAATCAGGTGTTTCTAACAGTTTTAATCTGAGGAGACTAAACATAGGTGCCCACCCACTTCTGCTGGTCATGAAGGTCTAAAAATAAAATCTGAACAGGGTTCAACACAGCCCAGCTTCCCAGCGTGTTCTTGTTTTAACTATAGAAACATAATGCCTCGAGTGCAATCTCTGGAAAAAACGTTTTTCAACCAGATTCCACATTTTCCACTTGCTCAGACGTCCAGTTTGGATTCCTGGTCATTAAAATCTATACCATGGCTTTTAAAAAGGAGCCTTCAACCACAGGATTTAAGTTAACTTTCAATTTACTGAGCTTTACGTCCATCCCTGTAGGATCTAAAACGTATACATGCCGGGAGAAAAAAATACAACCTTGGTAGGTTAAAGAAAACTTCTGTTCCCAGTTTAGCCTTCATGCCCACCCAGTATTTAGGAATCCTGGGTTTTTCCATCCTTGTTCTCCCCAGGACGTCAACCCACGCCAGATCACATCCACCTCTGGTCACGTCTCCAGCCGTCTTTGAGAGCCTTCACAGCTGCCGACTGAGCTTCTGCGCCTGCCTCTCCTTTGCATTAAAGGCATATTTCGTGTCCTGTAGCTGTTCAATAATCTCCTTGGCCTCCTTCATCTCCGCAGCGAGCTGGTTATACTTCTCCGCCAGCTCCTGGTTCTCTCTCCGGAGCTCCACCACCAGATGGCTCAGCTCCTCGCTCTGCTTCCCACAGTGCAGCTTCAGCTGCTCCATCTCGGCGAGGGTCTCCTCCATATGCGTCACCAGGCTCTCCAGCTTCTCCTTAGACATCTCCGAAAGGTTTTTTTTCTTCACCGGTCCTGAGTTTGGTCCCTGTTCAGCTGCGTTCAGTGTCTCGTCTGGAGTGATTATTGAAGTCTTACATGTGTGACTCGGAGCTGATCTCCCTCTCTGCACATTAATCCCCTTACAGAGCTATCCTGGGAAACCTCTAACCCACATCTGAGTCACACACTGTCTCCTACCTCAATCCCTCCATACAGAGGACATCACTTTACCTCAGTTCACTCCTGTATCTACTACTTGTCACTGAACGAGCGTTAATAATAATGTTAATAATAAAAATTTATCACGTTACACAGTACATACAGTACGTACAGTACATACAGTACATACAGTACATAAAGTACATACAGTATATACAGTACATACAGTATATACAGTACATACAGTATATACAGTACATACAGTACATACAGTATATACAGTACATACAGTACATACAGTATATACAGTACATACAGTACATACAGTACATACAGTATATACAGTACATACAGTACGTACAGTACATACAGTATATACAGTACATACAGTACATACAGTATATACAGTACATACAGTATATACAGTACATACAGTACATACAGTACATACAGTATATACAGTACATACAGTATATACAGTACATACAGTACATACAGTACATACAGTACGTACAGTACATACAGTATATACAGTACATACAGTACGTACAGTACATACAGTACATACAGTACATACAGTACATAAAGTACAACGTCGGGAAATTTAAATCTGCATTTAACCCAACCCCTGACGGAGCAGTGGGCGGCCCCTGTGAAGCGTCTGGGTTTCTGGGTCTTGCTCAAGGACCCACTGCATGTGGGGCCGAGGCTGGGCCCGGACCCTGGCCTCCCGGACACTGGCCTCCTGGACCCTGGCCTCCGACGACTGCTCTACCCACTGAGCTGAATGAACTGACTATAGTCCTGGTCTATTGTCCCCGACAGCAAGAAGATATCCCCGAAAAGTCCCCAATCCCCTTCCTTGTTCAAGCAAACCCCCTGTTTGCTTGAACAACAAAGATGTGAAGTTATTTTTTGATAGAAAAAAAAGCTCTCCAAAGTGAGTAAAATATTAACCGTTAGATTACAATATGGGCAGAATATGGTATAAACTAGATAGATCTGGTGGAGTCCATTCATCCGCACCAAATCAGATCTAAATCGAATCAATGATTGAGAAATAATGGCCAAAAAAAGGTTTTGAGCTAAAGTTCCCCCTAGTGTCGGAAAATATACAACCGACCGTTCTCAAAATCAATCCAGTGCCTCCTCGCACTAAGGTCTATGAATGAGTCTTTGATGCATGTTCCGAAAACAGTGTTTTTCGTACAGAAGCTCCCCCTAGCGAGTAAAATATAAACTAATCAAGGAAACACGATGTTTACAAGATAAATCTCCTCTAGTTGATTCATTTGCACCTAATTTGCACAAAATAGAAACAATGCTTGAGAATTTATTGTCCAAAAAGCAATAAAGTTCCCCCTATAGTATCGGAACTATACAACCAATCATTCCCAAAATCAATGAGGTTCCTCCTCTCACTAAGGTCCATTTGGGTATAACATTTTAAATTGTTCAATGAAATAGTTTCTGAATTATGTCCAGAAAACTGTTTGTTGTTTTTGTTGGAAAAAGTTTCCCCTAGTGAGTAAAATATGAACTACTAGAGTAAAATATGATATTCTGGAGTTTATTCATATGCACCGAATTTGGACTAAATCAAACCAACTGTTAGGAAGTCATGTCCTAAAAATTATCCGTGAAATTGTTTTCGAGTTATCGCCTTAATACGAAGAATCTGCGGCGGACGCTTTTACAATTCCGTAATATATCCGGCTTTTCAGAGGTCTAATGTTGTCTCATCCGCAAAGAAAGAAACAAACCGAAATAGGAGAGTCAAACAGCCCAAACAGCTCGGAGTGCAGGTTGTAATCTAATCTCAAGGTGGCTGGAGAGAGACGCCAGAGAAGCCTCGTGGAATTAACTCTGTAGTTGTTGATTGGCTGACGTACTGCGTTCTCCTGCCAGAAAGAGGCCTCACAGAGGGATTGTTAGGTAAGTCACAGTATGACTGTCATGGAGTGTCACTGTCCCGGCCTGCTAGGCAAAACAGTCCCCATGGTGACAGTCGGGGCATCCGACACTCCTGGCAAAGTGCCACCTACGCCCGTCAGCAGGCTGGCATGGGGTGTGATGAGTGCAGAATGCCACCAGCAAAGCATGGCTGAGGAATTTCCACAACATTCCCACCATCTGTAGACATGCATTGTGTAAATTCCCGGGAGGGTTTGCTCACTGATAATCAGCGCAGAGGATGCAGGAGAAACAACTGAGCTGTGAAGGCATGGGAGATAAAGACCTCCAGATGTTTGACCCCTTGACCTCTGTGTGCAGGACCAAAAATAAAAGAAATATCACTATAAAAGTAAAACTACACATGATCTGTAATAGTTGGCCTGTCAGAAAGTCTTCAGACTCTCCGGGGAGATTGTGACCCAACTCTTTTGTTCAGGACTGTAGCCGGGCTGACTGAGAGGAAGAGTTCTATTGAGCCCCGTATCCCAGGAACCCTTAGTAGCGATGACTTCATGAGTTTCTTTAATGACAAAATTATAAGTATTAGGGACAAAATCCGCAACCTCCTGCCTTCAAACGGTTGTAATTTACACCCCGGGGCTATGGTCTTAGAAATAACGGCTAGACGTAGAGCACTATAAACTTAAAGTGAAGCACATTGAATATAAGATAGATCTCCTTGAGTTGATTCGTATGCACTAAATTATGGACTAAACTGGGGAAAATGACACTATTTTGACATCTTCCTGGACGGCTATTTCGTTTTCAACATTTAGAACAGCCTATGAAAGTGAAACGTTTTTTTTAATTGGACCTTCATTTAATCAGGAAAATGAACCCACTGAGATCAAGGATGTATTTCCCAAGTGAGACAAGTCCAAGAAAAACAGCAACAGATGTCATAATTTACACAAGTAATCGCAGGACAGTATACAAATACTTGATAATATAACCTGATTGAACTCCTCAAATTAAATGTCAAGTTATTTCCACAGAATTTTTTCATTTAAAAAAAAAAAAAAAGAAGCTAGCTAAATCGTGTAAATTAAGAACTATTCGATCAAAATAGGGGTAAAATATGTACATGTATACAACGAAATAGCCGTCCAGGAAGATATCAAAATAGTGTCATTTTTGCCAGTTTACCCGGTGAAAGCAATGATGGTATTTTATCTCCATACTTTTTCGTCCATATTTTCTCGATCGTTGGTTCGTTCTAGTCCATAATTTAGTGCGTAGATGTCCCCGAGTCGATTCCGGTGATTTTGGACAAAATTCTGACTAAATCTGACCAACGGTTCCCCCTAGTTTCAGAAATGTGATACCGACCATTCCCAAAATCAATGCAGTTCTTCCTCACACTTAGGGGGAAGTGGGTAAAGAGATTGAAAATGATCCATGATATAGTTTTTTGAGTTATCGTGTTGACACGAAAGTTCTGCAGCGGGTGCAGACACAACTTTTCTCGTATACAGAACATAAAACATTAAAACGTGCAGTTAGTGGGATTATAATCAAATATTCAAATGAATCAGGTACAACCTCATACAAGAACAACACAGATTTTCACAGCTTTTCCATTCTTTAGCAAAACTGTGGTCATGTAAACGGGCCTTTTACTTTCATAGAGGCGGTGACTAGTTGATGTCAGACTTGCGGCTCGACAATGAAGATAACAAATGTAATAAAAATGCCACCGCTGGCTAGTAGAACTAGCATTTCACATGCCAAGCTACAAACTGCCGGCTTTTGCAGACATCTTTGAGGGGGCGTGTCTCCCGTAATGTATGTATGGTGGCATTGCCTGGTTTACTTCCAGGCAACTGGTGTCTCTTTCTCCCTCTCTCTCTCTCTCTCTCTCTCATTTCTTTTTACTCTCAAATCAGATGTAATTTGAAAATTCCCTTCGACAGGCCCGATTAAGGAGGCGATGAGCGCGGATCGGGTCTTGGAGTAAGACATCAACAGGGAACAGAAAGTCCACTACACGAGTTAGAACACATTAGGGTTGATGTGTTAAAAGTTAAATCGGTTCTGATTGGGTGGCATCAGACACTGTGAGGGAAAACCGCATCGCACAGATTGCCACAAGCTTAAGAATAAGTGCATCCATCTGTTTTCTGTAAACACTTATCCTGTTCAAGCTGACACTGGGTGAGAGGCGGGGGGAAAACATCCTGAACAAGTCGCCAGTTCATCACGGGACAACCGGCCATTCATTCACGCTCACATTCACACATGTGGGCAATTTGAAGTCTAAAATGAATCTCCAGAATCTTTCACATCTGTCACACCAGCTCAGCGTCAACCTGCTTTCATCTGCGGGGAGAACAGGGCGCCAACGGAGAACCTGCCACACCGTCTGGTGTTCTGTGGCGAACACCAATCCAGCTGCATGGTGCTGGGCTGTGAGCAAAAGGTCCAACTACTGTAGAGGACATTGGGTCCTCATGCCACGCTCATTGAGTCGGGTTCTGATTGATCTCCTGGTACCTCCTCCATCTCTTGAGGCTGTGCTGGGAGACACAGCAAACCTTCTAGCGTTGGCACGAACGGATGTTCCAACCTGGAGGAGCCGGACTACCTGTGAAACTTGAATGTTCTGCAGGCACCGCCTCATTAACCGTAAACTGACTGACTTACAGGTCCCTGATTCAGTGTAATTCTATTTATCTATTTATGCTCTGGTGATTACGAGAATAATTAAGACATTTCTATCAGAAATCTTCCAACACTATATGTTACTGAGCTGTGAAACTTTTTTCAGTCATTTACCCCGTTTGAATTATTTCCTCAGCCAAGTGTCACCTGACCAATTCAAAGCTTTTCTGTTGAGAAGGAACGTCTTTATGAAGACATTTTGTATTCTATCATTGTGCGATTACCATTGAGTGACACAATCTTGTTGTGTCTGTTTTTCTTCTTGTTCTTTCTTCAGGGCGTTAGACTTGTTGCAGCAGGTTCAAGGAGTTCTAGGAATTTCTGATTAATTTCCCATCCGTCATTTTTTCTTCCCACTCACTTAGTTTTTTATATAATCTAAAACGATAAAATTACTTTCCGCTTAATTTGTTTTGGGTTTTTTTGCATGACAGATATTTTCCAAACTGCTATTTTAACCCATGCAGTACCGCATACTACCGCTAGGGGTATTATCTTTGTACTTCATCCACATCCACACTTCATCCCTTCTAGCAGCACGTGTGTATTCTCAAGAACTTGTGCAGCTGTTTAAGATCAGGTGCGCAATCATGCTTCTATCTTAACAGCTTAAAAAAAAAGATGGGAAAAAAATATGGAGTCATTTTTGATAATTTCCTTTTAACATTTTAAAACAAGTCCCCATTATATTTGGCAGTTCAGAAGAATTTGGTTTTCTATGAAGATCCAAAAATGTTTTGCAGACTAATAAAGTTGACTGGACTTTCCCACAAGATGGTGTTAAGAATATGATGGGTGAACTGTTCTTTTAAATCTGAACCACACACAGGTTGACAAAAAAATCTGCGAAACAAACAAGCATCTTACGTTTTTTTATTTATTTATTAAAAAAACCCAAAATCTGAATTGAATACAGTTGCATAACAAAAAAACCTTTTTGAACAAATATTTCTGCTTGTTCCATTTTTCTTATCTTGCAGGCGTGAAACCATAACATATCAATCAGTGCAACTGGTCCTGCCCGGTCAGGGAGGAGTCATATACATCAGTCACCTACACCCCAGATGTGTCACCTACATCAGGGATGTACATGAGGAGCCAGAGTCTGGGTGCTTCAACATCCCACATTTTGTTTCCCAAAAAGTTTCCCAAATTCAAGTTTCAAATCAAACTACGCGTACAACTCCCATCATTCATCGGAAGTTTTCTTCAACACACACGCACAGACTTTGTGAAAAGATTTGACTTTGCTGATCAGTCAAGTTTAAACATTTAGCCAAATGTTTTTCTTCTGCATATCTGGAAATAAACACGACAGTGCTTGTGTGTCGTCAAAATCCTTAAGTTTGATGTAGCATAGTTGCAGACAGCACCGGGCGAGCGTCCAAAGGTTCAGCACTCGTGATTATGAAATCACAGGTTACAATCCTTGGACAGATGGAGAGAATTAAATGTCAGTCAGTCGGATGGGGAGAGTGGAAAAAAAAAATAATAATTTCTGTCCCACAGTAACAACTTCTACGGAGGAAATGCCGTTTAGCAAGGCACTGAACCTCCGACTGCTCCGGCTGAACTGGTCAGTTCGTGACTGACGCGTTCGGCAGGTCTCGGGTGACAGTGTGTGAACGTTCGCTTCCTCTGCCGGCGATGAACTTTTATGCCACTGAGGGCAAATATTCGGGGCTGAAGACGGTGACATCTCAGCAAAACACACGGCGCCATTCTTGACACGACACACATTTCCACTCTTTTCCAGAGAGGACGATCCAAAACATCCTGTGGGGCGTGACCATTTTAGTTTTCGTGAGTCTTATGTGAGGAACGCGTCTTGACCATTCTGTGCAGCGGTGTGGAAAGCAGGTCTGGTGAGCGACTGCTCAGGCCCAATCAAACGACACCTTCACTAACCGTCCGTTGGTTGGATGAAGGCTTTCTACTTTGGGGTTTAGTTGTTGGGAATGAAGATGGAAGATCAAAGTCTTAAGTGAAAACCAGCTCTCTTTGCTCATCGGTGACCACTGAGATGACCCCTGAGATGACCCCTGGGGTGACCCCGAGCGAGGCACCTGTGCAGCCGTTGAGGGCTGTGGTCGTACAGCAGTGGGACGCTCACAGGGTGACGCAAACAAGGATCACGTGACCCCTTGTTCGGCTTCCCCGCCTAGACAACGGTTGACCAGTCCCACTAACTTCTCAGTTTGGATGGAGTCTGAGAATGCTGGTCTAGGATTTGAAGATGAGGTCCCAGGTCGACCGAGAAATGTCACTTTTTAAAAAAAAAAAAGGAATTAAAAATTGAAAACAGCTTTCCAAAGTAAAATCTTCCTTGATGTTGGAAAAGAAAGGCAGAGCAAATCAACATATGTCCCGTCTTCATGACTTCTGTGGAGGGGGGTGTGGGAGTGGGAGGCGACCCCGCGTCACTCTTTGTTCCCCGTCTGCGGGGGGCTGCTCATGTGTCGTCGGCTGGAGGGCTGTGGTGGCAGCGTCCTGCTATATGTAGAACTGGTGTAGCGCCAGCTTGTCCATGAAGGGCTGTACCAAGTTCTCTGTGGCGAAGTAGAAGAGCAGGCCGAAAAAGATGGAGATGGGCAGAGCGGGGAGCGCTTTCTTGAAGATGGCGAGGAGGAGGAGGGTCAGACACAGGCCCTGTGGGAGCAGAAAGCAGAAAAGTGGCACATTAAGTGGTTATATGACACAAAAAATCCCCTCAGCTTTCTTCACACGAGGCCAGATGAAATTGCGGTGATGCCAAAATAAGCTGCTGTGGTCACTCACAATCAGGATGGCCACGAAGCAGGCCAGTGTGGTGTTCCAGTCGCCGCTGGCTGTCGCCGAGGCCTTCCCCACCAGCATGCTGTAGAAGATGAAATCTCCCAGTCCCAGCTTGACGCCCCCTGAGAACACCACATTCAGGGTGGAGTCAATTAAAAACATGCCATCCACTTTTGTCCCACTCCGTCTGACCCCAGGGAAAAAGTGTCCTCGACTGTAATTACTGTACAAACAAGGGATCCAAACCCGTATTTACAGAGGCTTTACGTTCAAATGGACCCCGAATAGCACGGATACGAAACCCAGCAATTGCCATGAATAGGCGCTTTCTAACCGTACGTATAGGCCGCCTCTACATACGCACTAATTTCACAGGAAGAGAAGCACATGAAACTTTCCCAAAATGTTTTATGTGCTCCGAGAATGGGAACAAGACAGATGATGATGATGATGATGATGATTACACGGTGGGGAGGGAGTCGGACAATCTGGGGATTGACTCAAGGAGTTCGGCCTCATATTCGGGTTTGGCGGTCAATTAAAAATGGTCAGAATAGAGTCTGTGACGGGCAGGATGTATGCGGATGACGTGACGCAGAAGAAGAGGCTTAATTTATTCGCACACGATCATACAAGTAGAGAAAAGCAGTCAGAACTGATTAGATGTTGGAATCTTAAAAGAGATTAAGCACTTAATTATAACAAGCATGAAATCCTCACTGCCACAGCTGCATTTCATTTAAGACCGATCTTCAGAAAGAAGATATTCGTGCGGATGGAAGTTATTTGAGTTGCATTTCAGAATTTCAATTCCAGGCCTGGCATGAGGAAAAACTAAAGAAAGTTTTAAAAAAATATATAAAAACTTAAAAATAAAAATATTAGATCGACTTTTCTCTAGAAATTTCAACTTTTTCTCAAGATTAAATATATATATATATGAAAAAAATATTCCTCCTCAATTTCTTCTCATGCGTTGGCCCTGATACTCTGTCGTACAATTCTGGTTCCTTGCATATGGAAGATTTTGAATGTTGTATTTTTATAAAAAGATTAAGAAATGTTTTAATTCCCATAACTAGTGTCGGTCTCTCTCCAGTGCATTAGAGCTGTGTACATAAAGTTTAGTGTTTAGAGTTATGCCCCAGACATCTGACAGTGCCTTGAAACAACAATTTTAGTGGTTCGGCGCTACACAAATACAACTGACATGTGCAAACGTAACTCAAATCTTTATACCGCTCCAATCGCACCATATCCGATGCATTACTCAACCGTCACTCTGTGGAGTCACAGATGCGTTTCAAAACCAAACCTTAGCGTATTCGAGTTCACCGAATTATCCCTCCACTTCATCATTAACATCCTGCAGACGTCCAGACATGTGACGTTTGGAGAATCACAACTCTGATAGGCTTCCTTTTCATGCGTGATGCAAAACCGTATAAATCTACACAAAGTTTTCTTCATCAAGGCCCGAGTTTGTTCCAGACTCCTCCCCCTCTGAACCTGAAGCAGAGCCGTCAGATGTGGCCGTGTCCCTTTCTCCCTTTGTCTACTGATATTGAACCTGGAATATTTTGTATAGCTTCATGACAGGAGAGGACTGTTAGGATTATTGGACCTAACTGCATATATATATATATATATATATATATATATATATAATTCCCCCTGTAAACCTCTGATGTCCATCCGGAGCAAAAGCATCATAACACTAAACTCATGTTGGCTAGATGCTGGTGAATACTCACTCTCCTCCTCGTCGTCTTCAGCGGGAGGACGCGCTGAGGGCATATTCTGAATCTCCTGTCTGGTTTGTTCGGTGGACTGGAGCTCCCCCAATTGGTGCTGCTGCTCGTTAACCCAGTTGGAGCTGAAGCCTCCGTCGTCCTGCGACAGATTGGAGGCCGCCGGAGACGCCACCGCTGGAGACGAGAGATAAGGAGTCAGACTTTGCATCACCTGCACTGTTTGAAGGGACAACAGCAGCTAAATTTCCCGTTTATCCCGTTTTAACATTTCAGCTGAAAATGGGGAAAAGTGTATGAGTTTTTCTTTATTTACGACTATAAAAGTTTTGGCGCCCAGCTCACCCTCCTGACCTTCTTGGGCCTCCTGTTGAGTCGGTGCTGCTTCTCTGGAGTTCCTTTTCGGCCACTCCGTGTCGGCCATGTTGACGAGCCACACCATTGTAGCTGAGGAAGAGATGAGAGGGTAAAACCGTTTAATCTCTCTGAACCTGCTCCCTTCCACTGTGACCCTGAAGTACGTGTCTATAAACGTTGAATCTTTGAAGGTCTGGGATTGGTTTGATTTTGCCGAGTGGAACTCAGAGATAAAACAGGAGAGATGGAAGAAATCAAAGAGGTTTTGTTTAATGGAGACATGAACCGAATCAGATGCTGCTAAATTTGACAGAAGTTTTTACGACTTCTGGTGAATTTGGCATCGACTTTGTATGGGAGGGAACCGCGGGAATAATACGCGTCACACTCGGAGTGAAAACAGCTCAAGAAAAGGGCGGTTCTGGCTAAAATGAGAGTCCCCATTTTTTTTAAGATCACGATTCTCCCAACGCTTTATTTATCTATGTTTTTTATTTTGTTGCACTCAACCGTGATATATGATTACAACCCGAACTGTAGTAGTTTAACCTCCGGTATATTAAGACGCCACTTAACACTTCAGCATGCCGTGATCTAACGCCACGCTCTTTTCGACCGAGGGAGAAACGATCCGGCGCTTACTTTGCAGCAGCTTATGTTATGAATTCAATTTGAGATTTGTCACGTCTGAATCTAGATCGGGAGATCGAGACACGGCAATCTGAGTGACAATCCCTCGGGGGGTGTTGGAATGCAGGGAACCATTTCCACAACGTTGCGCGGTGTCTGACTTTATGTGACTAATAAAGGATGAATCATTATTTCATTATATTACCATTAATCTCCCTCGATCTGAAAGTGCTGGCAAAGCTGATTTATGAGCGCTGATAGGATCAGAGGTGTCACAGTGTTGAAAGATATCCAAATGTGGGTTGAAGCCTCAAAGCCTTCTTAAGCTCAGTTTTGTTCATGCTATTTAGAGCAGGTTAACTGACATCTGACATCTAATCACACGTGAAGCATTCCCATGAAGTGCATCGACGCACTGAATGGGGTTGAAGTGCCGAGCCGAAGGTGAGATCAGCTGACGTGCCTAATTGATCTCAAGTGTCGTTAAATTTATTCTATACAGTATTTTATTGCCCTTTCTCCATTTCTGCCCAACAAGAGGTTGACGTGTGTGAAAGAAGTGTCTGCCTTACAAGAGTAGATGAGCGCTGGAAAGATGGGCTCGTTCCTCTCCTGAGCCGTTTCCACCAGAATCCTCAGAGGGCCTTTGGGACAGAGCACCGCTAACAGATCTGAGTGAAGAGAAAAAACCAGAGGAGTGATGAGGGGGCTCTGTGAAAGACCAAAGACAGCAGCCTGACATGACATCTGTGATAACACCATGCAAGTACCGAAGGGGTTTCTGGCACCAGCAGAAAGAAGGGCTGGTAACTCGAAAGTGAAGCTCATTAAAAGACCCAAGCTCCCTTTGTTGTTCTCTTATGGCTTTAGTTGCATATAAAAAGAAATGTGTGTGCTTAATTTCCCAGAATCACAAAAGAGCTAAAATGTATTTACACTGAATTTCATTTCTTCCCTGGAAAAATGCCTCAACAACTTCTTTCTTTCTTTCCCCTCTGTCCTGCAGGACGGCTCAAAACTCTACAACACGAGTCAGCGTTCACTCTTTCACATACAATCGTACGGGGGCGACAGAGGCTGCCATGCAGGGACCCAGATTACACGATTACACATGTTTAGGGTCTGGAAACTAACAGCGCGGGGACCCTTTTGAGATGCAAGGAGTTTTCATTATACGTCTTTAACACGCCCAAAAACTCAAGAAACTTTGCAGAAGCACCAGTCATGAAAAAAACTTACATATATTATGGGTCGCAGCAAAAGGCGTGGCAAAATGGCTCCACAGCGCCGCCTAGAATAACAGACCCCCGGACACTGTTTCACCCGTGTCTATAGTCGGATCTGCCCCCAACTTGGATAAAATTCACACTCTAAAGACGCTTGAATAAAAAGAAAATCAGCTTTTGTCATTGTGCCACCTGGTGGCAACAAGAAATTATATGTTTCTACAATTTGATGCACTTCTACAAGCCCGCTAAGAAATTATGGAGGCCATTACAAGCTTTTGATGTCATGAAAGATGTGAATTTTGTCCAACGATGTGACCGTAGCGGCTTTTGAGGTTGGACATGCACAAAAAGTAACAAAAATTGGGTCACCAGTCGAGAGAATCTGTGTGGGGTTAAAGGGGCATTGTGAAATGAGTTCATAGAGCACAGCAATTTCATTCAGAAAAGAAACCCCCACCGTGTTTCACCTAGAAATATGAAACTTGATACACGTGTGTACAAAAAGGCCTCTTCAATCTGTGTGCTAAACTCCACAGGAAGTCCACAGGAAGTCAAGCCATCCTGAACGTTGCATTAATTATTTTTGAAATTTAGGAGTGTTTGTATTTTAACAAAATCGTTCTGGACATTTGATCCGTTAAACATGAAATACGGTGAAAATAATCTTGAAGAATGGTTTTCAAAAAGGTTTTTTCATTAACTTGAAAGATGTGGCCACATCAAATCGAATCTTGATGCTTTGCCGTACTACGCGTGCGCTCATAACATCACTCTCTATTGTCCAGTCTGTCCCAAACCTCACATTTTGGACCTTGAAGACGTCCATGGTGGGACTCTGAACCTGGAGTACGGTTGCAAGAGTCCGTTGAACGCTGTTTGCAGCTTTAATTACCTTTGGTTTTTTAATCCCTGAGCGGAACCAGACAACTGATAACTTTTTGTGAAATCTTCAAAGGTGTAGCGGTGAAGAACTTAAAAGCATGGAGATGTCAAAATAGAGGAGAGAGGGATATCTACCGTAGACAGATATGACTGCTAATATGAGCCAGGCGGTCCACTCGGGCAGGTACTTGATGAAAACTAGAGCCATGAGGGCGCTGATCATGATGAGGTAGGCCTGCTGGAGCCGAAGCGGTCCATCCCAGTGAATACAAATCATGCCCACCACTCCGAAGTTCCAAATTATTAGCGCCAGGGTGATATGGTCAATGGCCAGGTTGTAGGTCTTAAAAACCTCCCTGTTGGACAAAGGAGAGACAATTTGACAGGTTGACATTCATGACAATCTGTGGGAACCTGGTAAAATGAGAGGGAAAAAAAGAAGATGCTTACTTGAGGTAGATGTAGGAGAAGAAGAAGAGCAGGAGGAGGGAGGACACGAAGAGCCAGGCTAGGATGACCTGCAAAGTCATGGGAATTAATGTACAATGCGCTTTCAAGAAATCCGTACATGCAAAAACTTGCCACTAGTCTTTGTTTGAAACAACCAGTTTGGGTGCGTCCAGAACCGAGGGCATTACGACGACTATTATAGACCCTGTTCAGATCCGGTATAAACATCCAGACATCGTCCTGGGTGATCTGCTCACAAGTGAACATCTCGGTTTATTTACTAGACTTTGTTAACTCTGAGTGAATAAACTCAGTAGTAAACAAATGACCCACCGCATGCGGCCCATTAGAGAAGGGGGGTGGGTGGAAATGACACCCCTAAATAGAAGGAATCCATTTTCATAGTAGGTACAGCCATGAAAATGTCCCACTGTAACTCCATGAAAGAGATCCGGTGAGTAATGGGATGAATGTTACTAGTTACACCCGCGCTCAGCTTGAATGCTGTTTGAACACGACCGGGACCGCGGTGAGACGTGACGTGTTGAAGCACGTACCTTGTAGCAGCGGTACTTGTACAACAGCACCAGCACCAGCGTCATGGCGATGATCATTGTGATCATGATGATGGCGTTCAGGATGGAGTTGACTGCTCTCTGTGCCACGGTTTCCGTGTCTTCGGGGAAGGGGGTGTAAATCCTGGGGATGACATTCAAAATCGTCAAGAAATGTTTGATAAATACAGGAAGTAAGAGGACGATGGGTGATGTGGGGGTTTTTTCATATATGTTCTGTGTGCGTTAGTGAGCCGCGTTGGATGCTTGATGGTTTTTCCCCTGGGCCAGACACACAGTCCCTAATGATTTTGAACCTGTCTTCATGCTAAGTGGGTAGGATGTTGTCTCTATGCTATGTACTGTGTTGGCTCCACCTGGTGGCACAGAGGCCTCACTGCTTTGACACGGTCCAATGAGAATTAGAACACTCACAATCTCTGCCCGTCATTCCTGGTGTAAAAGCTGACGGACTTTATGGTTGTCACGACGACGACCATGCAGAGTGTCACGGGAACAAACAGCATAATAACGTGCTTGGCCCCGTATTTCAAGGTTAACTCTTCGTCCTCGTCTTCCTCCGTCTCCACCACACGCGGGGGCTGTGCGGCGGGCGGCTGTCCGTTCTGTTCTGGTCCGCTACCATTGCCTTCTCCTCCTCCAGCTCCTGAGCCCCCTCTGGATCGTGGTCTGTTCGCTGTGGCCTCCTGCGGCTGCTGGGTGGGCTCAGTGGCCATGTTGGTCTCCTGCAGGTCCTTTGGCACGGGAGAAGAATCAAGAGTTTGTGTTACAGGTGTGACATTTCAAAAACAGTATTCCTACAATCATGACACAGACACAGACACACACACACACACACACACACACAACTTAAAGGAACTGTTCATCCGACAGTTTAAATTTGATTTAAATGCGTGAATCATTCGTGGAACTACGCAGCGAAGCAGCGTTGCAACATTCTCCTAAAGAACTGAAGTAAGTGTCGACACGTGTAGCAGCTTGTTCATCTTCCTCAGATGGGTGTGCACTACAGTTTTAGCTCAGAGGCTACAGTGAAGATGTAATCTTTAAAATGATGAAGTTAAAAATGAGGTGTTGTTTGAGAGTAACATGAGCACGGTGGTCAGTAAATGACAAATGATTACTTCACTCTGGCTGAGGAGGAATCCCTCGGCATCCTTGTTGTGGATCAAATCATCTGATGGGAGGTTATAAAGGAGTTCAGGTATCTCACAACGTCTCCCCGATATGACATCATGTAAGCACGGATTCTTCCGATAAGGGACAAAACATGGCCCGCTTAGAAATGTCTCATTTATGTCACGAATGATATAGTTTATCAGTACCTTCTAAAGTGGTCTAAGGAAGGACAACTGCTGATGGACAGACACTAAACCCGGCTGTTATCTGATCATCCATCTTTGTTTTTACATGAACTAAGTCTGTTTCTCATAACAAAGCTGAGCCCTTTGGCAACGATCCTGAGAACCGGTCTTATCGGGACATGTGGAAAAAAAGCATGTGGCGGCCCAGACGTGAAGCCATTCCACCAGGTCCTTCCAGATAAACCTGGGAATAGTGACAGCTGCTCCTGCTCCTTCTCGCTTCTAGGCCCGTAATCAGGATTCTTGTCAAAAGTTAGGATTAGAAACTCATTCACGAAAAGAAAAAATGTGAAACACATCATATCTCACTTCCTTCATGCAAAAATCTGTCTTTGGATCCGTTTTACATGTGGTGCTGTAAGATTTTAACTCCAGCACATACTGAATGTGCCATTAAATAAATTAAATTTATTTAATGGCCCCCTCACTGGAGTCCAACAAAACACATAGAGGTGAGGAAGTACCAACTCCTGTTCATCACATAAAACATTATAAACCTTGTTATCATACCCTGTGTTAAGAATAGAAACACATCTATCTAGTGGAACTATGGATATGTTCTCTCTAACAAAATGTAAGAGACACAAATGACGTGTTTTGCCGTCTTTGAGACCGGACTAACATTAACGAGAACCGTTTTTATGTGGTTATCAAAACATTTGCCAACCCCTTGCATGTGGAGACAGTAAAGCAGGACTTTGACTTCTTGTCTGGGGAGGCTCCGCCCGTATCTACAGTAAAAGCCAAATGCAGACAGTAAAGCAGCACGCTAACATTCTCAATGTTTTTAATGATTCTTGGAGCCTCTTTGGTTTCGCATCGACATGCTTCCACTGGCCCAGATCTTACATAACAACAAAATAAGTTGCCATAACTATGCAGACGACACACGCATTTACATAACGCAATCGCCGGGGCTCGTTAGTTCAGTACAGGCACTGAGTGCGTGCATTGAACGAGTCCAACATTGGATGTGCCGGGATTCCTTCAGCTGAACAAAGACCAAACTGAGGTCATAGTTCTTGCAGCTTAAGAGGAAAGATTAAAGGTTAAGAGTTCACCTTCTATCTGTGATTTTAAATTAAGACCAAACCAGAAATCTTGGTGCAGTCATGGACTCTGACCCGAGTTCTGACAGCCATATTAACGCCATTACAAAAACCGCCCGCAATCACCTGAAGAATACAGCAAGAATTAGAGAACTGATGACTCAGTAGGATCCTGAAAAACTAGTCGACGCATTTATCTTCAGCCGATATGACTACTGTATCGCCGTCTTAACTGGTCTTCCTAAAGAATCCTAAGAATATATGGATCGGACAACTGCAGCTGGTTTGGAACGCTGATGCTAGAGTCCTCACTAAGACCAAGAAAGTGGATCTCAGTCCAGTTCTGAGGTCTCTACACGGGCTTCCCGTCTCTGAGAGAACTGATTACAAAATGCTGCTGCTAGTTTACAAAACACTAAACGGGTTGGGACCAAAATACATTTCTGATCTTCTGCTCTGTTCTGAACCATCCAATGTGGATGCAATGTGCTGTAAAAATAAAGTTGCCTTGCGAATCATACCCTTCCAGATTTTTTTATTAAAAACATAACCATCCATAACCATTTTTATACGAGAGCCCAAATGTAATCAAGCTTAAGCGACACAAGCTCCGTAACTGTGTGTGGCGTCACATACTGACTACGAAACGGATGTCTCTGTCATCACTTAACCATAAAACCCTGTGTTGCACCCAACAGGAAGTGTTTGCTAATCATCAGCCAATAGATCAACACTGATAGACGAACTGTAGGAGCCACAATGATGCATTCTTTCATACTCACCATATTGTTTTCAAAATCTTCTGTATTGTTCGCCATGGTTGGCTCGGCAGAAGCTTATCCTCACATGCAAAGCAAGTTATTGCGATCTGATGAAAGAGAGAAGGGGGTAATATTATGACTTATTGGAAGAGAATTGGTGTAACAAAGGCATGGGAGGGACACAGCACCGAATCCAAATTAGGTTTGTAAAGTTACGAGCGCCAGCTGTAATGCAGGAAATAAAGACCGATTTCAGTGCATTACAGATTTTTAAATGTATAAAACACAGGGACAATGAGCATCTTGAGTTATTATAAATTAAATGTATTATTATTACTATTATTATTATTATTATTCCAGAAAACATTTTAAAATTATACTTGCATCCCCGCCTTATGCACATTTAAAGAGTTTCTAAGTCCTTCCCCTCTGCACATGTGGTTCGGTGCATTTTAAAGACCTGCCAAATAATCCCATCCCAGGGTTCTATTCTCATTGGGAAATTCCCTGTTTTACCAGTTATGTGGAGGAAAAACAAAGAAGGGATTTTGTATGACAAAGATGAAGACTTTGGAAGATACCCAATGCTGATTATTACCATTGGCCAAAAAATTTAAATTATTTATTTTCACAGAACAATGGGGTTTTTCAAAAAAGCAGAACATTATCGTAAGTATGCAACTGCAACAACTTCCAAGAATAAGCAAACCATGGCAATTTCAACAGCTCTTCTCGTTTTCAATTTCGATAACAATCTTGAAAAATTGTCAAAGGAAAAAGAGGTATGAGGTATGAGTTAATCTCAAAACCGTATAAATATCAGTAAATATCAGCATTACATAATGTTAAATAAGATTACAAGACAATAATGAATGAGAAACATGAACTATTATACTAATAATGTCAGTCAGAGAATGAGGAAAAATAAAATAAAATGCTGTAAAAACATGACTTTGATGTAATTCTAATTTTTCATTAAGACAGCTTCTTAAAAAAATATTTGTACATTTGTGGCCCTGAATGAAAAATCTCTTGAACTGGAAAATTGGGCTATTTGTTAGTAGTACAGGCTGGAATGCAATAATATTTTTCACTGTCTCCCAGCCCCTTACATTGAAGACGCACTAAATGAGACGAACTGAGTAAAGTCAGGAGGGATTTAAAATGAATAATGACATGAACAACAACCCTTTCAAAGATTCATATATATTTATATACAAGTCATACTTGAGTTCTTATCTACAAATTTTACAGAATTGTACTTTGCTCAAGTATCTTCATTTCATGCTGCTTTATACTTCTACGACATCTAGAAGGGAAATATTGTACGATCTACTGCCCTACATTTGTCTGACATCTATGGTTACTACTTACTTTCCAGTTTAGAAATATTCAGACCATTCCCCTTCAGTGCAAAATGTGGATCTCCAAAAGTGTTGATTTGGCTTGTCTATGATAAACTTGAAGGGTTACGTGTTTCTCAATGGGTCGGGAAGAATTTCATCGACTTATATATTCAATTATTTTCAAATCCTGTTGCCTGGAGGTCATCTGGAAAATTTCACAAAGCTGAAAACATGCTGATTTGAAGAAAAGTTGACTTCTCAGAGAAACTGGGTTGTTATGAAACAGTAATGTGAAAAAATATCCATGATTATCTTACAGATTGAATTACTCAACATCATAAGAAATTAGATTACACCAACCTTTAACGTCTAGAGCAGTTAAATTAAACACGATGCATAATGAGTACTTCTGACAAATCATAATTTCACTAAGTAGATTTATGGATGCAATACTATATAATGTAGTGGAGTTATCACATGGTGGAATTAGTTACTTGAACTCATGGAAAGGATCTGATTTGATCCACCAATTGTCTTATGCATTTTAAATATAAACTAAATTTCTGCTTGTAACATTAACGTTGAGGAAGTGTTAAATCTGTAACGTTCAAGCCAGCAAGGAAATTATATTACCAGTTAATAATTAAACGTAAAATCTTGCTATAGTTAGATTTGACTTGGTTACTTACTAAGATAGCGGGTAGTCATCTACAATTACTTCTGTGCCATTATCATGTTATTGTCTTAAATGATGCATAATAATACAAATAGAGGCCTTTTATTACAAACCAAGGGCTAAAAAGGCTAGTTAGCAAAAATGTCAGAACGACAATGAACGCAGCGGCCGTGCTAGGCTACACATGATATATAACTTCGGTACCTTGGACTGAATGTAGTACCTGAATAGAAAATAAATACATTTACCTACTTTGGAAAATAATTATTCTGCGTGTTTCTGCGTGCTGATGGAGTCCCAAGTAGGGTTTAAAGCCCGGGTACTTTCTCCTCTTTGTTGTTCCTGCCTTCACACGGAGCAACCGGGCCGTTAGAGGGACATACTTCCTGTACTCGCGCATTTAGCGATCGAAACATGTTGTGAGTGTTGTGTGTAGTTTTTATTTTCGTTTCGCTATGATACTATTGATGTTCTAATTCACTAACATTTTATAGGTATCTTTTAATACAGATGTTATTATTTTATAAAATGTAAACAAAAATATGAATCTCTAAAGGTAATCTCATTGAAAAGATCGCTTGAGGTATTTTCGTAAAAAAATATTAATTATTTTATTTCCGCCGTTGCGATTTGAATAAACATAATTTTATCATAATTAACTCAGAATGAATGTTGTATGCCTTGAGCTCCAACCCACCGATCGTTTAAAAAAACATTAAAGAAGAAGAAAAGTTGGTGAATTGTTCTTCCGGTGTCAACGGTCAACTCGTCCGTGCGGAGAATAGGGTTCAAGAAAATCAACCGAAACCAACTCAAGATATATTAAAATCATGGTTAGTACGTTAAAATGCAATCGTTAAAGCATATATCGATTGCATAGATGTAGACTCTCTCCGGCCATAGTCGTTTTTTTCATTTTAAGTAGAACAGGTGTCTGGTTATGCTACATACTATTTGCTAACGTTAGCATGTTGGTGAGGGTCCGATAGCTGCAATGAAACCCGCTGACCACACAAACAAAACTGGTTTGATTCTGACCAGCCTCTATAACTATATTATTTAACATTTGTTCATCGATAATTCGTTTTTTTCAATGATAGCTCACATGCAGCTTATTTACACAACCTATTTCAGCTTGAGGCTCAGGCTTGTTGTGTGTTTGACCAGTCTTTTATTCTGTATGAGTTCGGCGAACTATTTAGTGTTTTCTTTTTTTTTCTTTAAATATCTGCAGGCTAGTGCAATTACTACCATAAAAGAATGACGTATAAGAAATATAAATCTTGGATAAATAAATGAAAGAGCACTGAATTCACCCCAAAGGGAAATGTTGGTGTTACAGCAGCACACAAAATACTCAATGGACAAAAATAGAAACCTGGAATAAAATGTGAGTGAAAGAAAGAATAATAAAAAACTACTGCAAAACAAGGATAATGCAAATGCAAGTTGAGATGTATTTACAGGAGATTGACCAGAATGTGTTCGTATAAATGTATAAATTTGAATTATGTTACTGTGGAGCCTCTGTAGTCCAATGAAGACAGTTAACCGTTATTATTTAGCATTTCCTTAAATACTATGTCTTCACAGCAAGTCACTGCAAACCATTTTAAAAAATCAGGTTATTCAGTTTATATTCTCCTAATATTAAAGCAAATGAATGTGAACAGTTGCATGATTGTAAACAAGCGACTAAAAGCGGAGTTGAACGAACGTTGTGTACAACTGTATTACTCTTAAAGGTCTTCATGTCTTCCCTTCTCTGACGCTGATGTTTCACATTACATTGATTTTTCTTGTGCTAAATGAAAAGTATGATCCTCCATGTTTCTATTTTATTTTTATTTAAAATTGAGTCATAAGTAATAAGTTTACTTACATTGAAGCTTTAGCTTTACTGAATAACAAATACAATTGCAAAGCAAATTGAGGTTCCTATATACCTACAGGACCCTCAACTCTTGACAGGATACTCACCACGGTAGCAGCATTTTGACACATTTTGAATGCTGCCGTAGATTCTTGGATAGGGAGCCGAGGTTAATTTCATGTTGCGTTCTGGAACCTCATTCTCTACATCTGGAATAACTCTTCAGTGGCTGTAATTATGTGATATAATATTCTTTCCAAAGTTATTTGAACCACAGTCTAACAATGCGTGGCTGACTAATTTTTTGTTGCCTTTTTATTATTTTTTCAGTCCCACACCATCCTGCTCGTACAGCCCACCAAAAGACCGGAGGGAAGGACATACGCAGATTACGAATCTGTAAACGAGTGCATGGAAGGTAACACGATATTACCCTGTGCTCTGTTCTTCTCAAGGACTATCGCGATGCTACGGTGACATATAATCACATCCGTAGTCCTATTTAGTTTACACGTAGAAGCAGTCGCTGCTTCAGCAGAACTGTGCTGTATGTCCGTTGCCACACAAATAAGAGACTCGACATGCACTTAAAAAATAAACCTGATTGCAATCAAGTATGTGAACTAACCAAACTCTGTTTCTTACGTATAATAATTGTTATTTATTGTGCCCATTATGCCTTTTTCTTATCCTGGGCTTTATATGTTGTAGAAAGATGCACATATCTTAAAATTGATACTACATGAGCAGTTAAAGAGGAATCCCACATGTCCTGGAAAATGTACCAATTTTTTTAGTCATGGACAACGCAAGGGAATCAACGAATACGTAAAATGTCATGGAAAAGCTTCAGTATTCCAGGATAATAGTTTGTCCTACTTCTGCCTCTCTGCTTTGTGAGTGAACTCAAACGGTTTAGAAGGTTTGAGGAGGAGTAGTCGGTTCTCATGGAGTATAATGGAACTTTTAATCCAAACTGGACAGACTCAGGTGTTCATTCTACCTGCCAGCGGTTCACAAATCCTCTAATCCGAGATCCTGGTTAACATTTAAGGGTTGCAAGTCGATCAAATTTCTTTGATATAGCACCTTTCAAACGAATCACACGCAATTCAAAATGCTTTACAGCTTAACTGAAAAACGACATAGGAAATATGGGAGGAAATAAAGCAAAAATAGACTTGGAGATTTATGAATAATAATATATGAGTAGGTAAAAATAAAAGAGAATTAAAAAAACGATGAAATTGTGATTTAAAAAAAAAGAGATTACAATAATAAAATACAACAAAATTGAGTTTCTTTAAAAAAACGTCTAAAATAAGATAATTTAGGAACAATATAATATTTAATCTAAATGGAAGCAATACAATATATATAAAACAGAGCAAATAAAGATAAAAACGAATAAATAGAATAAGCTTAAGCCGTAGATTTATAATAATAAACTGCGTTAAAGCCAGACTGAAAAGATATCTGCCTAAGAGTGTTTCTGTCAGGGAGTTAGAAATGTATTTTCAGTTCATTACGATACTATGTCTGTACAAAAACCATTATCAATATTGGCCATAAACCCGTAATCCTGTGTTTTAGAGGATCAGAGTAGTCTTAGGTAACTGTACTGGGACAACAAAAATACAGTTTAGCATTTGAACCAGAAGTGTGAGAGAAGCAGTGTGTATAATATATAGAATATGAAAAAGCTACGGTACGAACGGTGATTTACAGTAACGCACGTTTCAAATGTGTGTTGTCCTCTAATTACAGGAGTGAGTGACAATGTCAGGATGACAGATTCAAGATAGAGTGCAAGGAAGACCCCGAGCTCAGGGACTGGCTAGGGAAGTATCGGGAGATGTTCAAAGGGCTCTTTGAAGGTTTTGCAGGAAGTCTTTGGATGCTGGTAATATGGGCATGGCAGCACTTAAGAGTCATTCAGGGCGGAAAAGGTCAGGAGGTCACGTTTGCTGCACAATAAAACAGAGAGAGAAGAAGGAATCCTTGAAAAGACACAGGAGAGGGAAGTAGGTGACCAAGAGCCGTAAACAACCCGTGTGCTTAAGGATCATAACAAAGTGTCCAGCGCAGTGAGTCTGACAAACTGTAGGAGCTGGAGCGTCACTGAAAAACAATCTAAAGAAAAAGAGTGGGAACTCAGTTCAAACACACAAATAAAGACAAATTGTGGCATTCGTTTTTCCCTCAAAGAGTTAAAAACTAAAAGAACCAGAACGCCAGTCTTGACCAACAATTGATTCAGTTGATAAGGTGACCTACTCAGAATTGTGCTGGACTCGGTTTACGTTCATCTACTTGGAGGTTTTATGGTTCTCTGCTCTTCACAATCTGTTTTTTGTGGAAAATAGTTATGAAACGCATTTTTTTGAAAAATGGCCAATGAACATGATCTCGGATTATACTGAAGATTATATTGTCAGTCTGAGATTGGAGACAATCCCCTCTCTCGATCTGTGAGCGAGCTAGAGAGGGGCTTCTCTCACTCCATCCAACTTTTACATCCCGCAGTCATGGGGGTGGGCACGAAACCACGACAAACGTTGGAACCTCAGGTTCGAACAGCTGCAGAAGAGCCAATGTTTGTGGTCTGATTCATTCATTTAGCATCATCTAGACTACGGATGAGTCAAAGGGAGAGTTAACACGTTCACCGGCAACGTTCCACCTTCATCAGCAGAGTTTCATTCAACGGCGTTCCTTCTGTCTTTTATAGTTTACCCGTTCATGTAGATACTTCTATAAACAGGTTTTAAACTGCAGCATCATGTAAGCCCTGCGTGTGTCTGTCCCCTCCACAGGAGTCTGTAAGATGTATGAAGAACACCTGAAGAGAATGAATCCCAACAGTCCCTCGATAACGTACGACATCAGCCAGCTGTTCGATTTCATCGATGACCTGGCTGACCTCAGCTGTCTAGTGTAAGTCTGACAAGGACACAAACGCCTGACCTGACCCATGTCTTCAATATTTAAAAAGATGCATCTCACAGTCCAATGATATTGTAACTATGACCATCATGCTTAGTAGTTAATTAATCAAAAGGAATGATATACATCATTACATGGGTGATCGGGCCTTCTGTTCTGCTGCCCCTCGTCTGTGGAATACCCTCCCTGACCATCTCAGGGCTCCACAGACGACTGACACATTTAAAACTTTCCTTTTTAGCAAAACTTATAACTTTAATTAACATTGCTGCTTTTTGGTCAAGTTTTTATATAGTTATTATTTTATTTTTTATTGATGATTTTATCTGCTTTTACTTTGTAGCACTTTGAGATTTGATCCAAATGTAAAGTGAATTATAAATTAAATGTATTATTATTATTATTATTATTACTTTTCGTGAAAAGCACAGAACAATGTTAACATTGGATGTTGGTCTATGGAAAGATTGGCAACTTCTTTTATTTGCCATGCATTCTTAAAACAAAGTTCAATGTTTGTGTAATTCTAACCGTAAAACTAACCTAATTTAAAAAATTATATATATATAATAAATATGACTTCAAAACTGAAGAAAAGACAAATCTCTCTGCCACACAAAACTCTTCAGATCATCTGAAGACGGTCTACTGATTCACGTATTTTTGTTTGTAGATGATAAATAAGATGCACACAAAAAGTCTGCGTTTCAATCAAACTGTATTCATAGAGTAAATCTTCGTAGACCTTTCAAACAATGTCGGTGCCTTCCAAGGCAAAGATAAATGAAGCAAAAGTAAAGAAAAAAGATTTTAAAACTGCTGAGCGGCTGTAGAGACTAATGTAGGCCATTTAGAGCCGTAAAAACCTCAACAAGAAAATATGTGCTGTTAAGAAAGGGAAAAAATAAATACCACAAACAAGAAGATAAAAGGAGAACCAGGGTATAGAATGGAGTTAGATGTAATGTAAATGTAAAAGCAATAAATAAAATGGGCATTAAAGCAGAATAAATAAGAGACTATCATTGGAATGTTATAGTATTTATATTTATTCAATGTTTCAATGATAGTCGTGCAAAACTGTATTTGGAGAAAGGAGCCGGGAAATGATTTAAAGGTGAATACATTTTTTGTTTGTTTATTGTTTGTTTGTTTTTTTCCCCATGCTGCTTCAGGTATCGTGCAGATACGCAGACATACCAGCCTTACAACAAAGACTGGATAAAGGAGAAGATCTACGTTCTGCTCCGCCGTCAGGCCCAGCAGTCCTCCAAGTGAGGCCTCAGACGACAGAAGAGCCGACTTTACTATCATTTATCTGTAACTTTTGTTCAAACCGTTGAAGTTGTTTGAAAATGTTTGGTTTAAAAATGTTTGTTTCTCACGGACGGAGGTGCATTTTATATTTTAAAGTTTGAATTAAGAATAAAGTTTTCTTTCCGTAACCAAAGTTTCTGAATTGAATGTTTTCTTTGCTCCTAAAGCCTTTAAAGTTTCAGCTTTTTTTTTTTTCCTTCCGCTGTTTTTCCCCTTTTCTGTCAGACATTGAGATTATATGTGCTTTTGTTTTCTTTCTTTCAAACTTTCTCAAGTTTGGTTTCAGCTATGAAATTTGACTTTGCTGTTGGAAAAATGGTGAATCGCCACAATTCCTTCCATGATGTTTTTTTTTTTAATTCATTTTTGACTTTTTCTGTCTTGACCCTCCTTTTCTGATTGTTTAATAAAAATCATTTTTTAAATAACTTTTACTGTACCAGCCATCAACTATAGTACGAAGCTACTTGAGCTAAAATTCTTCACAAAAAAAAAACAACATTAAATGCCCCAATTATCTTAACATCTGTATAATTATATCGCTTTGTGTTAACGTACAGAGTCACATTTAATTCAGTGTTTTTCTATCATGTTGACTCGATGTAAATAAATAAATTAACCTTGTCTGATTACATTAAATAAATGCGAAATTATACACCAAAGTTGTTTGTTGAATTAAATATGATGGGAACTTCAAAATTAAGATAATGTGTTAAAGTGTTTATGATCCAAGACGATTACATGGAGGTTCTTCTGTCAGTGAGTCATCATGATAGAAAAAGACTTAATTAAATGTGACTCTTCACACTGACTCCATGTGATGGAATGGAATTAAAAAGTTGTTTTTTTTCTGTGACATTGTCCCACACCGAGTAATTTAGAGAGTCCAGCCATGCCAGGGAAGGAAAGGAAAGTTATCGAAGTCTTAAAGGTGCAGTGTGTCATATTTAGTGACGGATTATGTAAAAGTTCCGGTTTGGAACTTATGGTGGACCTCGGCTCGGTCCTCCCACCCTCAGGAATCTTTAAGGCCATCAGTGCCAGTGACCTCCTAAAGTCGATTTTCATGTTATGAGGTTCCTGATAGCTATATTTTTAATTGTGTTTTATTTGTTCAGTAAAACTAGAGGTTAGTGGCGTAAGTTATGTTTATCAGTGAACATTTCTTTCATTCTAGGCGTTTGATAAACAAAATCGTGGGGCAGCCAAAACCGATTCTTCATGTTCTTCTTGTTGGTTTTTAAAAAGTGAAGAGATTCTTCGTCGTCTTTTCGCCTACCTAACCTAAAAACATGAAAAGTCCTCCCCGCAGCCAGTCTTCAGTTTGTCCATTCTGGGCTACTGTACAAACATGGAGAGTACCCAGACAAGAGGCCCCGCCCCCTCTGGAGATGTGACACACTCATTTTAAACTAATATTTAAAAAGAAGAAATGGTAGATCCTCATTTTCAGTTGATTATACACTAATAATTTTTTTTTTTTATTAGTGTATAATCAACTGAAAATGAAAAATTTGACACGGTACACCTTTAAACTAGATTTAACCTTGTTTCCTTTTAAACGATTGTAGGAAAATCTTGACAGATTTCTGGCCTTTTGAAATGAACGTGCTTTTCTGTGCATTCATTCTCTTCCGCTTATTCCGTATCGGGTCGAGGTGACAGCAGGCTAGGAAGGGAATTCCAGACAATCCCTCTCCCCAGCAACACTACCCAGCTCATCCTAGGGCATTTGGAGGCGTTCCCAGACCAGACACTAGCCCCTCCAGTGAGTTCTGGGTCTACTTCTGGGTCTCCTCCCAGTTGGAGGTGCCCGAAAAAGCTGGACAGGGAGGCGTTCTGGAGGAATACTGATCAGATGTTGAACCTACCTCATCTCTAAGGGTGGGCCCAGCCACCCTTTTGAAGGACGCTCATTTCACCCACGTTAGTATCCGTGACCACATTCTTTCGGTCATTTTTAATGGACCGATAAATTGAGAGCTTTGCCTCAGATATTGAAAGATTAAATCTAAGGGTATACTTTTCTCTGGTTCCATACATATTTTCTCCAGCCAGCCTCCTGGTACTGAGATACTGAGGATGTCAATTTTCTCTGCTGTGCTTCCCCTCATTTATCACTCAATACTGCTGCAATCAAGCCGCCGGTAAATATGGATTTGTATTTGTCTTTTCACTGCAAAAGTAGAATATCTACAATTTCAAGGCACTTTCAGAATAGATGCCATTTTGGCAGAATCAGAAACAATTTTTCTTAATATTTTTTGACATTTTTCACTCAAATATGGAACGTTTGAACAAGTAAGTTAATTTTCTTGATCTTTTGAAAAAACAGAAGTTTCCTTTTTCATCCTGTTTCCTGGTTTATAGCCAGCCTTTCTGTTTTTATCACATAGGAATCCACGATGACATGAGTTTGTTAAACTTGTGTCATCGTGGAGTTTATAAGTCCCGTTATAAACTTCATTAGTTAAAAATGGGGACTTCATTGTAAACTCATGAAGTCCCATAGTGCAGATTTTCCGGTAATTTCTTGTTTATTTGTTATTTACCAATTTTCCTTTTAGGAGAAATATGTCTGGGTCCTTTAAGGTAAAGATGTAAAATATTATCCTCCTCTTCATTTGTTTGTTTTGTTGTTTAATACATCAGTTTTTTTCTATTATGCTGTTTTTTTTCTCCTTCTTGAACAATTTGTTGCTGTCTGAATTGTTTTGCACATTTCAGACAGCAACTTTCCTCTCCTTTTGCACGTCTAACTTTATTTCTTCCCCTGATCGTCTCATTACATGATTTACTTTTCTTCACCGCTTCTCCCTCAAGATTATAGAAAGTGTGACCCAGGACTGCAGTTTACTTTTTTATGTTCCACTCTTTTCCTCTTTCAATGATTCCCTGATGAAATCACTATTTTATTGCCCTTTTCTCACTCTTTTCCCCTGAACAGCAAGAAAGTCAAGCTAACGATTACAATAGCTGTTACAGATTTTCCATCTTCTACTGGTTTCCTTTCTTTCTGTCCATTTCACTTCTCATGGTCTCACTCTTTTCTTCTGTGGTTCTCACTCTTCCTCCTAAAACAGCAAAGAAAGTGAAATTAAGTTCACTTGATTTTGATGGTCACACTCTCATTTTATCTCTATTTCCCCCTTTTTTCTCATAGATGGTGAAACTAAGGATTGTATATTGGTTTGCACATTTCCTACCTTTCATTAGTTTCCCTTTTCTTTCCATTTCCTTTGTTTTCTCCAGATGTTATCACTATTTTATTCTCTTTTCCTCACCCCTTGTCCTTCATTTTCCATCGTTTCATTTTATCCTGATTCTCTCACACTTTTATTCTGTTTGTCCCACTTTTTCTCCATCGACAGCTTAGAAACAGAGGATCTTAATTTCCTTTGCACATTTTTGTTTCTTCCATTAGTTTCCTCATTTGACCTCCGAGCTTCCTGCTCCCCCTTTCTTCTTCAACAGCCTAGGAGGCACAACTCATGATTGCATTGTGCTTTATATATTTTCAATTTTTCCCTGCAAGTTTCACCTCTTTCTGACCTTCTAATTCCACTTTAACCTCCTGTTTTCACTGTTCCGTCCCTTTTTTCACAGCTAATGATTGTAATTCGTTTTGCACATTTGCTTTATTCCATTAGTTGCCTCTTCCCGTCCTCGACACTTCATTATTGACGTGGTATTTTACACCCTTTCCTCACCCCTCTCTCGTAGTGCGTCTAATGACCGTCATTTGTTTTGCAGTCTCGCACATTATAAATTCTCCCTTTTGGCGCAAAACAGCGGCAAATTAGCGCGTCTCCGATTATGGATTCTGCGCACCTCTCCCTGGGATGCTGTTTTCCAGTTTTCCAAAATTCAGGGGACGGAGAGAAAAATCAATAAATGGCAGGAGAAACATGTGGCTGAGGCTGAGGCTGAGGATGAGGATGAGGATGAGGATGAGGGATCTCCTCTGCGGGGTGACGTGAGGTGCGCGTCTGCCGCCTGGCGGTGCGCAGAGGACGGCCGGTCCTCTTCAGATCCGCGCTTCCTGTCGTCGTTTTCTCCACCTTTGTGTTGTGATCGGCTCTCCTAGACTGTTTCTCACACCCGCCCCCCTCCCCTTCTCCCTCCACACCCCACCCCACCCTACCCTCCCCCCTCTCCTCCCTCCTTTTAGCATCTGAAAGGAGCGCTGAGTGAGGATCGATGGCGCAGAGGCCCGCCTGACAGGACAATAAACCACAAAGAAGGGGTGAGTTTTTTTCTTCCTCTCGCTTGTGTTTTTTGTGAATTGCAGAATTACTCTGATGGCACAACGAGGAGGGAGGCTGTCTGCGTGGAAATGATGTTTAACGCAAGGCGTCTTTTGTTAGCGCGGCGTGATTTACAGCAGCTGCCCGGAGTCTCATGATGGGAAATTAAAACAAATAAAATAAATTCAAATTCAAATCGGGATAACAGCGGAGCGGACCCGGCTCTCCATCCTTCATCATTCGTTTCACCTTACGTAACCTACAAATGCATCCGCGGAGCGCGGATCCATCAGCATGCACTTGCTGGAGGAGGGTCGTTCCAGGATCTCATTGCGGTACCTTGAGGCTGTTAATGCGGTGGTCGTGCTGTAAACAGACTCATCCCGGCCGGATATGCGTTTTAAGGGACCTCCTCTGGATGCTGATGCCTTTCTCCTCGTGGCGTTCTGCAGCCACGAAGAGGAGGACACAAGGCATTTCATGTCTGTGAGAGCCACAACAATAGCTTTGCTCCTCAGCCTCAGGCAGGATCAATATGGTCCAGAGATGTGGTGCTATTATTTGCTCCAGAAGTCTCCTCATCCTCAGCCGGAACTGAATCACATATTGATCTTACGTCTAAGCGCTGAGATGAGGCTATGTTTTGGCTTGTGGTAACCTCAAGTGACCTGACAGCATGTGGTGTCTGTGCCTCCCCCCCTCCACCCTTTACATCCAGCCTCCCCACCGGCTTCCAGCACCCTGAGGACGCAGCGATGCAGAGGGAGGACCCGTCTCCGTCTGGCCGCCTCGGCTTGGCATCCCTCCGCCTACAGACAACGAATCCCGGCCACGACTTCCCATGAGGCCACCAGCAGAACTCAGCTCGCCCGCTCTTTATGGGGGCTCTCACATATGAAGTAGGTCCGTGTTGGGGTCCGTCCTTGGGTCAGGTTGTTTGGCGTGTTTTTCTCTGAAGCTGGAGTTTGGAGGACAACTGTCTCAATCATTCATCTGTAGCTGCTCAAACTGTTCAGGGTTGATGGGCATGTAGTTTCACACAGCAGTTCACACCTGCTGGCAAATTAGACTCACGCACTTCCGCCGTGTCACATGTTCTCGCACTGTGGGAGGAAGATGGAGAACCAGAGCAAAACACGGAGAGAACAGGCGAACTCCACCCAGGAAGGCCCGAAGGCCAGCGGTGGATTTGAACCCTCTTACTGTGTTACCATCTGAACCACCGCGCTGCTTCGCATCACTCCATCATCGAGTCCTTAAAATGTTTTATCTCGTCATCCTTGGGTTTGAATACACTCTCACCTCCTCTGACCTTTAACCCTCTGGAGTCCGAGGCCACATTGAAATGAACCCGAACCCGCAGCCTTTATGAACCACTTAAAATAATGCTCAACATGCCGGTGTTTGATAGCACAACATGATGTTTCCTCTCTCCACTGGCTGTATCTGCATACTGAACCCAAAAACACGAACCTCATAGCTGAGGTCAGGGGTCAGAGGTGGGGGTCAGGAACCTCTACAGTCACATAATGGGATAGATTGTAGACCATCCAGTCATTTTCAGTCAGTCTCTCGTGTTTCCTCAGATGAGAAATACGTCTCTAAATTTTTATAGATCCAGCAATTGAGTAATAACCGAAATCTCAATCTTCTACAAACACTGTTTAAAGCAGGTATTCAAAAAGCACCAGGAGAGAATGTCAAACTGAACGGAGTGCGACTCAGTAGAGTTTATTCTTCTGCAAAAGATGAACAGTCTGACTCAGTTTGTGGGCGTGGCTTCCCCGGGTCACTTCTCCACACATCTTACGGGAAACTGGTTAAAGCTGTGATGCCAGTAGGTGTGATTCTCCCACGATTCCCTGAACGCACCGTCCATCTGCATCAAGGACAGAGAGACTGTAGGTGATTATTATACCTGCATCTTCATCGTATGTCTGTCCACGGCTCATAGTGGGTAAACTGAGGCAGAGGATGAGAGTCAGTCATTTTCACTGAATGTATTTTTAACCCGACCCCTACAGACTCTAACCTGATCATGTGACCTCGTAGCCTTTATAGTTTAGACTTGATTAATCTCTGAGAGTGAGTGAGGACAGAGGGACGGAGTCCATGATATATATATATATATATATTGCTGCAGAGTTTAATTGTGTTTACTTGTATGAATGTCAGTTGGGTTAGGCTCAAGCCCCATAACCCTGAATAGGATAAGCGGTTACGTATAATGAATGAACAGTAGTTGGGTTCTGGGCCCCACTGGGTCCAGTTCTACGGTCCTTTGGTTACAAGTTTTTCTGGAAACCTTTTCAGTGGATTTGGGAAAATTATGATAAATGTTTCCACAGAGACAGAAAAACCAGACACAGTCAGACAGAAAACCTCCACAGAGGACGCACAACTTCCTCATGATGTAATCTCATCTGGTGACACACTGTTGACAGACTAGTGACTGTCTGGGAACTGACTGTTGACACACTGGTGACAGAATGTTGACACACTTGTGACAGTCTGATGACTGACTGCTGACTGTCTGGGAACTGACCCGTGACTGACTGTTGACACACTGCCGACAGACTGGTGAATGTCTGGGAACTGACTGGTGAGAGACTGTTGACTGTCTGGTGACTGACTGTTGACACACTGATGACAGACAGTTTACACACTTGTGACAGTCTGATGACTGTCTGCTGACTGTCTGGGAACTGACTAGTGACTGACTAGTGACTGACTAGTGACTGACTGTTGAAACACTGGTGACAGACTGGTCAATGTCTGGGAACTGACTGCTGACTGTCTGGGAACTGACTAGGGACTGACTGGTGACTGTCTGGGAACTGACTGGTGAACTGACTGGTGACTGACTGTTGACACACTGATAACTGACTGGATGACACACTGGTGAAACACTGGTGACAGACTGGTGACCGTCTGGGAACTGACTGGTGACAGACTGGTGACTGTCTGGGAACTGACTGGTGACTGACTGTTGACACACTGATAACTGAGTGGATGACACACTGGCGACAGACTGGTGACCGTCTGGGGACTGACTGTTGACTGTCTGGTGACCGACTGTTGACACCCTGGTGACAGACAGTTTACACATTGATGACAGACTGTTGAAATACTGGTGGAAGACTGGTGACTGGCTGAGAAGTGACTGGTGACTGACTGTTGACACACTGGTGACAGTCTGATGCATGTCTGGTGACTGACTGGTGACTATCTGGGAACTGAATAGTAACTGACTGTTGACACACTGGTGACAGACTGGTGAATGTCTGGGAACTGACTGCTGACTGTCTGGGAACAAGACTGGGGACTGTCTGGGAACTGACTGGTGACTGACTGCTGACACACTGTCGACACACTGGTGAATGTCTGGGAACTGACTGGTGACAGACTGGTGACTGTCTGGTGACAGACTGTTGACACACTGGTGACAGACAGTTTACACACTTGTGACAGACTGGTGACTGTCTGAGAACTGACTGTCGACTGACTGTTGACACACTGGTGACTGTCTGATGACTGTCTGATGACTGTCTGGTGACTGACTGTTGACTATCTGGGAACTGACTAGTGACTGACTGTTGACCCACTGGTGACTGTCTGGTGACTGACTGTTGACTATCTGGGAACTGACTAGTGACTGACTGTTGACACACTGGTGACAGACTGGTGAATGTCTGGGAACTGACTGGGGACTGACTTGTGACTGTCTGGGAACTGACTAGTGACTGACTGTTGACACACTGGTGACAGACTGGTGACTGACTGCTGACTGTCTGGGAACTGACTGTTGACTGACTGCTGACACACTGTCGACAGACTGGTGACAGACAGTTTACACACTTGTGACAGACTGGTGACTGTCTGAGAACTGACTGTCGACTGACTGTTGACACACTGGTGACTGTCTGATGACTGTCTGGTGACTGACTGTTGACTATCTGGGAACTGACTAGTGACTGACTGTTGACACACTGGTGACAGACTGGTGACTGACTGTTGACTATCTGGGAACTGACTAGTGACTGACTGTTGACACACTGGTGACAGACTGGTGAATGTCTGGGAACTGACTAGGGACTGACTGGTGACTGTCTGGGAACTGACTGGTGACTGACTGTTGACACACCGATAACTGACTGGATGACACACTGGTGAAACACTGGTGACAGACTGGTGACTGTCTGGGGACTGACTGTTGACTGTCTGGTGACTGTCTGGGGACTGACTGGTGACTCTCTGGTGACTGTCTGGTGACTGACTGGTGACTGACTGGTGACTGTCTGGGGACTGACTGTTGACTGTCCGATGACTGTCTGGGGACTGACTGTTGACTGTCTGATGACTGTCTGATGACTGTCTGATGACTGTCTGATGACTGTCTGGTGACTGACTGGTGACTATCTGGGAACTGACTAGTGACTGACTGGTGACTTTCTGGGAACTGACTGGTGAACTGACTGGTGACTGACTGTTGACACCCTGGTGACAGACAGTTTACACACTGGTGACAGACTGTTGAAACACTGGTGGCAGACTGGTGACTGTCTGAGAACTGACTGTCGACTGACTGTTGACACACTGGTGACTGTCTGATGACTGTCTGGTGACTGACTGTTGACTATCTGGGAACTGACTTGTGAACTGATTGGTGACTGACTGTTGACACACTGATAACTGACTGGATGACACACTGGTGAAACACTGGTGACAGACTGATGACTGTCTGATGACTGTCTGGTGACTGACTGGTGACTATCTGGGAACTGACTAGTGACTGACTGTTGACACACTAGTGACAGACTGGTGAATGTCTGGGAACTGACTGGGGACTGACTGGTGACTGTCTGGGAACTGACTAGGGACTGACTGGTGACTGTCTGGGAACTGACTGGTGAACTGACTGGTGACTGACTGTTGACACACTGATAACTGACTGGATGACACACTGGTGAAACACTGGTGACAGACTGGTGACTGTCTGATGACTGTCTGGTGACTGACTGGTGACTATCTGGGAACTGACTAGTGACTGACTGTTGACACACTAGTGACAGACTGGTGAATGTCTGGGAACTGACTGGGGACTGACTGGTGACTGTCTGGGAACTGACTAGGGACTGACTGGTGACTGTCTAGGAACTGACTGGTGAACTGACTGTTGACACACTGGTGACAGTCTGATGCATGTCTGGTGACTGACTGGTGACTATCTGGGAACTGAATAGTAACTGACTGTTGACACACTGGTGACAGACTGGTGAATGTCTGGGAACTGACTGCTGACTGTCTGGGAACAAGACTGGGGACTGTCTGGGAACTGACTGGTGAGAGACTGTTGACTGTCTGGTGACAGACTGTTGACACACTGGTGACAGACAGTTTACACACTTGTGACAGACTGGTGACTGTCTGAGAACTGACTGTCGACTGACTGTTGACACACTGGTGACTGTCTGATGACTGTCTGATGACTGTCTGGTGACTGACTGTTGACTTTCTGGGAACTGACTAGTGACTGACTGTTGACACACTGGTGACTGTCTGGTGACTGACTGTTGACTATCTGGGAACTGACTAGTGACTGACTGTTGACACACTGGTGACAGACTGGTGAATGTCTGGGAACTGACTGGGGACTGACTTGTGACTGTCTGGGAACTGACTAGTGACTGACTGTTGACACACTGGTGACAGACTGGTGACTGACTGCTGACTGTCTGGGAACTGACTGTTGACTGACTGCTGACACACTGTCGACAGACTGGTGAATGTCTGGGAACTGACTGGTGAGAGACTGTTGACTGTCTGGTGACAGACTGTTGACACACTGGTGACAGACAGTTTACACACTTGTGACAGACTGGTGTCTGTCTGAGAACTGACTGTCGACTGACTGTTGACACACTGGTGACTGTCTGATGACTGTCTGGTGACTGACTGTTGACTATCTGGGAACTGACTAGTGACTGACTGTTGACACACTGGTGACAGACTGGTGACTGACTGTTGACTATCTGGGAACTGACTAGTGACTGACTGTTGACACACTGGTGACAGACTGGTGAATGTCTGGGAACTGACTGGGGACTGACTGGTGACTGTCTTGGAACTGACTGGTGACTGACTGTTGACACACCGATAACTGACTGGATGACACACTGGTGAAACACTGGTGACAGACTGGTGACTGTCTGGGGACTGACTGTTGACTGTCTGGTGACTGTCTGGGGACTGACTGGTGACTCTCTGGTGACTGTCTGGTGACTGACTGGTGACTGACTGGTGACTGTCTGGGGACTGACTGTTGACTGTCTGATGACTGTCTGGGGACTGACTGTTGACTGTCTGATGACTCTCTGATGACTGTCTGATGACTGTCTGATGACTGTCTGGTGACTGACTGGTGACTATCTGGGAACTGACTAGTGACTGACTGGTGACTTTCTGGGAACTGACTGGTGAACTGACTGGTGACTGACTGTTGACACCCTGGTGACAGACAGTTTACACACTGGTGACAGACTGTTGAAACACTGGTGGCAGACTGGTGACTGTCTGAGAACTGACTGTCGACTGACTGTTGACACACTGGTGACTGTCTGATGACTGTCTGGTGACTGACTGTTGACTATCTGGGAACTGACTTGTGAACTGATTGGTGACTGACTGTTGACACACGGATAACTGACTGGATGACACACTGGTGAAACACTGGTGACAGACTGATGACTGTCTGATGACTGTCTGGTGACTGACTGGTGACTATCTGGGAACTGAATAGTGACTGACTGTTGACACACTAGTGACAGACTGGTTAATGTCTGGGAACTGACTGGGGACTGACTGGTGACTGTCTGGGAACTGACTAGGGACTGACTGGTGACTGTCTGGGAACTGACTGGTGAACTGACTGGTGACTGACTGTTGACACACTGATAACTGACTGGATGACACACTGGTGAAACACTGGTGACAGACTGGTGACTGTCTGATGACTGTCTGGTGACTGACTGGTGACTATCTGGGAACTGACTAGTGACTGACTGTTGACACACTAGTGACAGACTGGTGAATGTCTGGGAACTGACTGGGGACTGACTGGTGACTGTCTGGGAACTGACTAGGGACTGACTGGTGACTGACCGGTGACTGTCTGTTGACTGACTGGTGACTGACTGTTGACTGTCTGGTGACTGACCGGTGACTGTCTGTTGACTGTCTGATGACTGTCTGATGACTGTCTGATGACTGACTGTTGACTGTCTGTTGACTGTCTGTTGACTGTCTGGTGACTGACTGATGACTGTCTGATGACTGTCTGATGACTGTCTGATGACTGACTGTTGACTGTCTGTTGACTGTCTGTTGACTGTCTGGTGACTGACTGATGACTGTCTGGTGACTGTCTGGTGACTGACATTAAGTCATATAGAGATTAACTGATGCTGATGGTTCTGAGGCTGATTGATCCGTCATCATAACAGTATAATGAAGTAATACATTAGTAATAAACTCTTAAGTAGACGTTTATCGTGTGATTGCATTTGTCCTCCTCTTCCTCATAGTTGACATGGAGGATGAAGATGGGACTTGTCTACTTGATGTTTTGTGGTAAGTTGTCTGATTCTTCAAGATGAAAACTGTCCCGTAGTAATGTAATAATAGTAATGTAATTAAGTACTTTTACTCAAGTACTGCGTTCAAGTACAAATTTGAGGTATTTGTACTTTTTACTTGAGTTTTCTGATTACAATTATTCATACCCTTCATTGTACTGCACAGTGAGTACTTTTACTTTTTTCATTCCGGTACATTCAGCTGATAATATTTTATGTCTTTTACTAATAGGAGGTTTTGAATGTTTGACTTTTAGCAAAGTATTTGTAACAGCGCGGTTTTAGAGATTATGTTGAAGCGAAGGTTCGGAATATTTCATCCACCAAACCCCGCAGATAATCAAATCAAATTAACCCGACTTTGTCCTCGCTTGACATGCTACTTTATTATCAGGTGTTAATATTTTCCAGTGTTTACCTGATTTAAACCTCCTCGTCTTCACAGTGACCCTCAAGCCCTGAACGACTTCCTTCATGGGACCAACGAGGTAACATCTCATTCTTAAGTAGATGGAAAATCAATTGTGTAGATGGGGAATTCTGCGTTCTTGGCTCTCTGCCGTGTGAGACGGGCGGAGGAGTGACTCCGTGAGCTCAACCTCAAACGCTCTGATTTCATCCCAGCAGCTGCAGACTGAAGACCTGCTCATTAGCTCGTCCTCTGGGGAGACCTCCCTCTTCGCAGATGCTCCGGTGAGTCTCTGGATCCACCCTCCAGAGAATTTGTTTTTCTCTCCTTCTGTGCTAAAAACGACTTCCTGTTGACTCCTGTTCACACAGTTCTCCCCTCCTTCTCACTCCCCCTCCTGGATCCTCTTGTCTGACCTCTCTGTCTGTCTCCCACTGTTTCTCCCCCCCAGAGTCCCGTCTCCCTGCTGGGAGATGGAAGGGATTCCCCAGACACGCCTCCACCTGGGTGTGTGGATCTGTCCTTCCTGGAGGAGGCCCTCCTGTCATCGCCGGAGGCTGGGGAAGATGCACTGGTGGTGCAGGGTGGAACACCGGAAGAGGCTGACTTTGAGGCCAAAAAGGGAGAAGTGGAGGAGGCGGAGGAGGCAGAGGTGGCGTGTGATATCCTCCAGCAGAGCCTGCAGGAGGCTGAGATCACGGAGCAGACCATGGCTCTGGAGGCGGGTCTGGCCCAACCCGGGGACAGCTTGTCTCTGTACTCACCAGTCCCTCTTCTCTCTCCACCAAACTTACCATTCATACCCAAGTCTGTGACCTTACCCGTGACCCCAGCGCTGCCCAGAGACACCCAAGCAGCGGTGGAGCCCCCCCAGCCCTCCCTCCTGGCAGTCGGACCTGGCTGCCCTTCTCTAAAGCCCGCTGCCCCTCCTCATCTCATGGGGCTCCTGCCTGGAAATGTGTTTCCTGCTGCCCCACCAGAGACCTCCTTCTCCCTGAGTCCTGCCCAGGGATCCAGTATGATCATCCACAAGGCTCTTCCCAGTGTGACAAGTCGTCCTCTTATCAACCCGACCCTCAGAGCAGCAGCGGCGCCTGGAATCGTCCTGCAACGCACCCCTCTTCCCATCCAACCCAAACTCCCCATCAGCATTCAGCCCAGACTGGTCCAAATCAGCCCCAAACTTCCTGGGTCAAAACAGACTCCAGGTCTTACATTTGTCCCTGGGACTGCTTCACAGAATATTTTACTCTCCCAGCCTCCAGGCCAGAAACCATCAGCGCCGCCACCGCAGTCCACCCAGCAGCTCCCCAAACCGGTCAGCCTGCAGCTGGTCAACCAGGGCGGCTCCTTCGTGCTCCAGCCTCAGGGACTCTTCCAAGGCCAAAACCAGTTCCTTCTTCCAGGCCAGTGCCCTGTTACTATCTCCCAGCCAACCAGCGCAGCCCGCTCAATGCTGACCGCCGGTCACCAAGGTCCCTCGATCCACAGCCTGACCTCCGCCTCCGGGCAGCTGGTAGACGGCTCTCAGATCCTAACTGTGCCCCAAAGACAGCTGAACTTCAGCCCGGTCTTCACCACCCCCACAGGGCAGCTAGCGCTCCGTCAGGCCACCGTGCTTTCAGGACCCCTGCAGCTACAGTCGGCGTCTCCTGCTGTCTTCCAGATGCAGGCACAGCTGGCCGGAACATACACTCCGGGGGGACAGGGGCAGCGGGCCACCCTGGTCCACAGCCCTGCTCTCGGAAACCACATAACTTTGATCAACAGTTCAGGGATGCTCCCCCAGGATCTCACTTCCATCTCAATTGTTAACGGCCCCTCGGTGGTTCAGGGGTTGCCCTTTGCTGCCCAGGCGCCGGCTCCTCAGGCGGGAGTGACGGAAGCACAGCTCAGCCTCCAGCAGGCCTCCGTGGTTCTTCTTCCAGAACGAGCCGTCCAAGAGGAAAGGCCCGCCTCGGAGGAGGCCTTCCACCAGCTCCCGCAGGTGAGATGCCTCCTCCCTCAGAGGATGGAGGTCAGATCCTCACACCCTGTTAGTGCCTCCTCCAAGGAAGTTGTTTTATACCTTTTTTTTGCCTCTTTGTTAGCAAAAGTACAGAAAATGAATGGACGTATTGGAGGTAGGCTTTGGCATATCCTAGAGACGCTAAAACTTTGGTGAAGTAACGGCATGACCTCAGGCCGTGACGTCATAATAACGCTTTTGTAACAATTGCGGGATAGGGAACGTTTTTGGTTGAAAACTCTGTCAATAATTACTACATTGCTACAGATTCCTACATCAGATCTAGTACCGGATCTTGACCAGGAAGTAGCTTTAATAATGTAATTTGTTGTTTTTAAAGGCCTATTTTTTTTTAAAGATCGCCAAAATTCTATTGTAGATATATTAATATGACCTTTTGTGAGCAGGTAGTTCATTTACAGTAGATTGTATATTCCAAGGAATAACATAAATAGTAAAAATACTAAAAACTAAGTACATACTTAAGTGTTATTGAATTGATAAACGGTCGATTTCCACGTTCTTCTCACATGATCATAAACTGCATCTTGAGTAAAACACTACCAAAGGTTCGTAAGGATATCAATTTAAATACAAAGGGGAACTTTGTTATTTAGAGGGGTTCAGTATATTTCCCTAAATGTAGCAAACTTATAGATTCTGATCACAGTAAGGTCCACCTCAGGTTCTGTTGGGAGGTTTCTGCTCTCCTGCTAGTTTCATGCTGCTGACATCTGACAGGCTGAGGATCTTTTACTTGACGCTCCAGGGTCAGAGGTCAATATCAGAATTTTTACGCATCTTCTTTACCACGTATTCATGTGTTTTTTATCAAAATGTATATCAATATTTAAGCTACGCAGATCTTTCCTTCATTTGTCATGAAACTCAATCCACGTGTGGAGAGGTAAACACTGATTTTTCATTCTTCAAATATCACACCTGAAGTCCTATGAGTTGTCCTGGTGCTTGAAACGGGTCACTCAAAGTCTGAAGTTCAGACATTTAGGGTTATATTTCCATAGAATAGAAGATCAATATATAGTGGATGCCTTAAATGTTATTTAGAATAATGTCTGTCGCTGTGTTTTTACCAAATGTTAGAGATGATATGGACTGAATGATAATTTCATACCATTCATGAAACGCAGTTATATTTGAGCAAATGAAACATTTAATTCCAATTCAACCATTTTCCTCATGGAAAATAGATTTTTTTTTTGTTTTTTGTGTAAAATATTTTTACTTAAAGGCATTGAATAAAAAAACTAGAATATGTCAGGAATTCAAAGTATAGGCTAAAAAGTTTCTTACAGCACGTTGAGGACAAAAATATTCTCATTGAAACCCATTAAAAACTGAAATTGTTGATCATACTGGCCTCAAAGAAAAGAAATCATATATTCTATGTTTGACATTCTTCAAAACTGTTTTTACAGTTTTTCTATCCCAAGGTGTTTGGGTTTTTTTTGCAATTGTTTGGCACGACAGGTAAAAGCATGCCGTCCTGAATCTATTTGATAGTTGCGATCAGGACTGATGTTTACATAAAATCTTTGAATCAATGAAGGTGTAAACTTTCAAACGTTCAATTTTGTCTTCTAAGGAAGTGAAAGGTTTTGTTTTCATCTAAAACTCAATAAAATGGTACAATGCATCTAAATCATATTATTGTCATTTTCCAAATACATGCTGTCCTAAAATAAAAATCCTGTAAACTAGTTACCATCAGATTGTATTTAGTTAGAATCCTTAAATCAGTAAAAGAGTCAAATAATATTAATATATTATATTTTCAAGCAGTTTGGTATAGAAAAGGACAACAACAAAAAAATCTACTTCCTGAACTAAATCAATGTTATTCCTAATCATTGACAAGTTACTGTGTTAATTACAATAATAATACTAATCCACTTAGCATTTAGTTCATGGATTAAATGATGATTTCATTTAAAAAAAAAGAAGAGGCATCAGGAAAAACAAGACGGCATTTAAAAGGGATCAAAATCCAGGAAATAGATAATCATTTAATATTTATGGTCAGGAGCGATGTTAGTCAAAACCATGACCGGAATTCAATACCAGCCCAGAGCTAAAACGCTAGAACACCTGAAAAAGTATTAGTTTTACATTTAAAGGATGTTTATTTTCTCCTCCCTCCCGCAGGCCTACGGTCGTGCCCTCCAGCAAGTGTCGGTGCAGCCCACCTCTGCACGCCTGCAGCCCCCCTCTCCCCCTGTAGTCCCAGTCCTGCGTTCTCCTGAACCGCCTCTGGTCCCCGACCCAGCGGGGGAGATCCCGAAACTTCTGATGCCACCGGCAGACTTGACCCAGGTAGCGGAGGAGGTGACCCACGCCATGAATCAGAACGAGGCCTTTATGCAGCACCTGCAACAGGTGAGAGCTTCAAACCCTCCTGAACGTCTCTGCTTCTTCCCTGACGGTGGAAAATGTTTGAGCAGGTTTACGTTTAAATGTGTAGTGTCTGAATTTTAGTGACATCTAGTGACGAGGTTTAAACGGCACCTCAGCTCACCCCACCCTATCTAAGAATCTACGGCGACCTTCAAGTGTCCCAATGATGTCATCCAGTATCCCGTCATGTGAGGAGGGTCTGTTAGGTAGATGAAAACCTATTTAGTTATTTATTCTGATGAAAGCGTAGATGTCTGATAGTCAATGGTAGCGTTGGCGGTCGGCGCCGGTCGGGGAGGAAGAGGAGAACCCGATTTTTGACAAATGGTGGGTCATATTTATTATTTAGTACCAGAAAAACCAACAGAGGGTGAAACGGTTCACCTTTTCAGCTTTCCCTTAATTGTGTGCACTTTTAAGTGAACAAAATGTAAAATGTATTTTTTTTTAATTCATTTTGCATGAATTCTGAAAAAATGATTTAAACACACAGTACGTAAAGTGTGTCGTCTTCTTTATTCCACCACAGCAAGCACTTAGTTCTCCCATCGACCCGGAATTGTTGGTCGGGGCGCTGCCAGTGGTGCCGATGGAGTCGCTCGCCCCCTCAGTCCCCGGTGAGAGAGAGAGCCCGCCTCAGACACTCACAGTCTCTGGTCAGGACACCTGCACTGAAATGTCGGACCAGTGTGTCGAGGCTTCTCCGCTACCCTCGGACCCGGCCAACCACACCCCACTGATCTGCTCCTCCTCTCCCATTCCCCACACGGAAAGACCAACTTCCACGAGTTTCTCCCCCACAGCTGGGTCTCAGATCCCTCCACCCGGACCGGAGAGTTCGGTCGCCATTCCTCAACCTTGCATAGAGCCTCAAGTCCAGTACCAGGTCCCCCAGCAGCTCCAGGTCCCACAGGCCTTATTTTCCCAGAGCCAGGTACAGATTCAGGCGTCTGTCTCAAAGCCTCTGGTCCAGGTCCAGGACCAGCCTCAGTCCTCAGTCAGCACTTCGGTCCACAGCAGTCTCTCTCCTCTGCATGTCCCCGTGCCTCAGCAGCAGCCCGACCTCACGGCCGCTGGTCTCTCTGACGAAGGAGAAAACCCCGCTGTCCAACAGCACACACACAAAAGTGAGTGTCACCTGAAGTCTCACAGCAGAGCCCATCAGGACAATCCAGCCCCTCCCCCTCTGACATCATCACCTCTGTGCGCCTCCTCAGAGCCAACCGCTGCCTTGGTTTTGGAGAGTAAATCCCTCACTCTGGACGTCCACCCACCTTCCCCTGCAGCCCCAGGTGTCCCGGTCCAGGGGATCCCACCTCCCAGAGATTGTATCCCTACGGAGCTGAGCCGGCTGACCAGCACCAAGGTGAGGAGAAGATCCGTTCACTCTAAGAACTGATCATTTAATAAAACATGCTTTTTAAATAAGAGCATATTGGTAAATATCCAACATCAAAGAATAGAATTGAATAAATATATTGATTTATTTTTAGCTGATCATAATTATTTATTCATCTTATTTTTATTTTTTTTTAACTTATTTGTTTAAATTGTATTTAATTGTATTATTTATTTCTCAATTTGTGGCTACAACTTGGGATTATTTTCATTGGCATATATTATAATAAGATTAATTCTGGTACAAAAAAATGTCAGTTAAAGTGTAAAAAAAAATTTCCCAAAAACTCCGGAGATATTTAAATTATAATCAATATTATAACAGTAGTAGTTAACAGTTGTAGTAACAGTCAGTAGTAGTTTTGACATTTTCTTAAATGGAGAACTAATACTAGATTTTAATGAAAACGTGTCACAGCTAAAGGGAGTATTATGTATATATGGCTCCCCCTAGTGGATGTAGGTGGTATTTGCAGCCAAAATTCCTCTCTGGGGTTAAATATGTCACTTCGGTAGATTTTGGGTCTGGAGAGTCCGTTTGTCCCTATTCCTATAAAGACAATGTAGAATAACTAGAATTTTTTGTTTTTTTTTATATCAAATTTGATGCAGAAGTTTTCAAAGAGATTCTGAGTTGATTCACTGATTGTTTTTTTCTTCATGGTGTTTATATGATATAATGATTTTAGAGAAGAAGAAAAAGTCACGCGCGGATGGAAATATTTGTATTTTATTGTTTAGTCCCAGTTTACTCTCACATACTAACAGGTACACAGAAACTGAAAATAAGTTAATGCAGGTTTAGGTGTATTTGCAGGGATCTGCAAATACACCTATTAGTTTCGTAGCTCTTCTATGTTTATTTTGGGGATGTAACTAAGTAGGGTTTAACTTAAAATAATCAATATTTGTGTTAGTTATATAAGTAAAATCAATACATTTAGTCAAAGATGATATTGAAACAATCTGCTTGCTAAGTCATTTATTAATCATTTCAGATCAAATTATAAATTACACGACTCAAACAGATATTACAGATTACAGATTACTCCGATATTCAGCCTCGTCTCCATCCTCTGACCGAACCTTGACTCTTCTTTCCCGCTGCCAGCAGGCCGGTCGTGTGGAGCAGCAGAGGGAGGAGCGGCTCACACCAGCAATGCGCCGGCAGAGGTGAGAGAGCAGCAAAGCATGATGGGTGAAAAAACGTCACTCGAGTTTAGACTCAATGTTTCACAGTTCATTCACATCGACGTCTCGTCCTGTTCGTCTGTGTGTTAAAAACAATTCTTTTTACCGGAACCAAAACTCATCAGTCTTAAACTGAGTCCCTCAGGAAACGTCTTCTTATCTTATTATATATCAATGAGATATATTCTTGTTCTTCTTATTATTATCAGAAAAATAGAAACTAAGAACATGACATCGGACTCTTTGAGATCTGAATCTTTAAACTCTATAATTAACTCTATAAAGCATCAGGGTTCAGTCATGTGACCCACAGCAGCAGGATCTACGTCCCGCGTGTGTTTCGTTAATTAGATCCCCTGTGAAACGACGACTCTCTAGGAACTCTAAGACATGCAGGAGGCTCCTTTAACCACGTTAAAACGGTTACAAGAATGTGGATATTTAATGTGTAATAAGGTTTAGAGAATGTTCACAATAACATAGAATAATAATAATAATAATAATAATAATAATAATAATAATAATAATAATAATAACCCTCTTTATCCAGATCAAGAGGATAAATCTAAAGTATATTCAGAGTGGATCTGGATAAAGGGGTGCATTTCTTTCAACATCAGGAGAAACCTGACGACAGCTACATCATATGAAAAAGGTTATATGCAAAATTTGCATAAATCTTTGCGTGTGTTTTATGCTAAAAAGTATCTTACCCCTTCCATCTGTAAATAAAAGGATAAACATTTAGACACGTTCGCTGCATCAAGAAACGTCTGCTTACTAAATGTCTTCTTTTTTTTTCCCATCAAAGTAAGTAGATCTGCAGAAACCATCCTTAACTTATTCCATCCATGGCTGATAGGATGAAGAATAATGAGTGGATTCAATATAGGTGTTGTGTGAGATCCGGTTGTATTATCAGCACCATGGGTGATCGGGCCTTCTGTTCTGCTGCCCCTCGTCTGTGGAATGCACTCCCTGACCATCTGAGGGCTCCACAGACGACTGACACATTTAAAAAAGGACTTAAAACTTTCCTAAAACAACTGGACTCATGGTTGAGAAGTCACCGAGGAGAAACTGTGTTTTTCACAAAAAGACCCTCCTAATGAGTAAAATATGAACTGTTATTGTGAAATAAAAAAACAAACAAAATATATATATATATATCTATATATATATATATATAGATATATACTAGATTTATGTGCTTGTGTAGACTTGTATCAGCCAAATTGGACATAATCTGACGTGTTGTTGGGTAAAAAAAACCTGTTTTTAAAAAACCCTAGTGGGCGAAATATGAACCGTTATAGTAAAATATGACAAATCCAGACAGATGTCCTTGAGACAGTTCAGATGAGGTACATTTGGAGTAAATTGGACCTACGGTAAGGAAGTTAAGTCTAAAACATGAACCTCCCTCAGTGATCAAAATATAACAATAATAATAATAATAATAATAATAATAATACTCGATAGATCAAAGGAGTACATTCACACACACACAAACAAATCCAACGCTTGAGAAAATGTGGCCGGAAAAACTTCGGCTTATCCTTTTTTTATGCACCTGGCTTCAAAATAGAAGTGCAAAGTACTCTTTTGTCAGAACCACCATCAGAACCAGCATCAGGATTACCTTCATGCAGAACCACTGACACGTGATTGCTTTTGGATCACCGGATCAGACTCAGTAACTCAGACTGCTCATCGTGTCCTGCAGGTTCCAGCAGCGGATTTGTTCGGATCACGGAGCGGTCCAGAACCCCTTCACCGGCCCGGCCTTCTCCACGATGAAGGACGCCGTCAGACGCCTGCTGCCGTACCACAGCTGCGCCGGTCACCTGACCACTCAGGAGGACTTCAACTTAGGTGGGTGATCTCAGGCTGATTATTGTCCCAACCATCTGCTGTGGTTCTACAGAACCAGACAGCAGCAGAACTCATATTAGGTAATAAACCACAGACGTGCTGCAATTATAACCTGCTTTAAAAAAAGACCGGTGGATGTGTGCCCCTCTGATGATGGGTGGGGCTACATCTGAGGCGGAGGAGGTGAACCGGCGAGGGAAGACGACTTCCTGAACAAAAGGAGGAGAAAGAAAATCCCGTTACAGACGTTTGTTTCCGACGTCTCTTTGTCCTCAGTCTTCCTCACGGACGCCACGACCTCTGGATGATGTCATTGTCATGTGTGGGACGGCGCCTCATTCAGCCAGAGCGTCCTGGCGTGGCTGCTCAACCAGACCCGCAGGTTCTCATTGGGTTTTAGGACTGGACTCAAATAGGGTTTATTTTGTTAACTATAATATTAAAACAAACAAAACCAAAATGGAATGTCGCAGAAAATCATTAAAGCAATCATTTATTTTGCACAAAAGATTCTCCCAGATAGAATCTATTGTGGAAACGATTCCACAAAATCTTTTCTGTCACCATCATCACCATTACCATCATCATCATCCTGATCATCAAGACCATCATCATCCTCATCATGACTATCATCATCATCATCCTGACCACCAAGACCATCATCATCCTCATCATAACTATCACCATCATCCTCATCATGACTATCATCAGAATCATCATGTTCATCAACATCATCATCATCATCCTCATCATGACCATCATCCTCATCACCCTGATCATCAAGACAATCATCATCCTCATCATGATTATCATCATCATCCTGATCATCAAGACCATCATCATCCTCATCATAACTATCATCATCATCCTCATCATGACTATCATCAGAATCATCATGTTCATCATCTTCATCCTCATCATGACCATCATCATCATCCTGATCATCATCATCCTGATAATGACTATCATCATCATCCTGATCATCAAGACTATCATCATCCTCATCATGACTATCATCAGAATCATCATGTTCATCATCTTCATCCTCATCATGACCATCATCATCATCCTGATCATCATCATCCTGATAATGACTATCATCATCATCCTGATCATCAAGACTATCATCATCCTCATCATGACTATCATCTTCATCCTGATCAGCAAGACCATCATCATCATCATCATCATCATAACTATCATCAGAATCATCATCCTGATCATCAACATCATCATCCTCATCATGACCATCATCATCATCACCATCATCATCATCATCATCACCATCATCATCCTCATCATGACCATCATCATCATCATCACCATCATCATCATCATCATCATCATCATCATCATCAACATCACCAACATATCCATCCTTTTCATTCAATGGCGTCTTCAGCAGTTTGGTTTCTTGTGCTTCACGGAGTCAGAGATCCTACCGGCCCGCCTCATCCACCACCGCAAGGAGGTGGAGCATGAGGCGGAGGACGGGTCCAGATGAGCAGAACTAGGTCGGGTAGTTTAAGCCAGAGGAAATTCTGGTGGAGGCAGAGAGCGGTTCTTATGTTCAGATCGGTCACCTGCCTAACTGAACCATCTGGTACCCGGTTCTGTCAGGGGGTCTGGAGATCTGAAAGAGTCTCGCAGATCCGAACTGATTCTCACACCTTTAATGGATGAGAAGCCCGACTAATTACCTAATTCAGATAATAACTAGAATGATCAAAATAATGGATTCACTTCAACGGATTACTTGTAGAAATGTTAACCTGAGGAAAAAAAGCTGATGCTGAATAATCCCGCTCTGTGACCTCACACGTATCTTATAGACGTCTTCTCTGTGGGAAGGACCTCGCCTGAGAAGGTCCGTTATTCTGTCCGTAACTGAAACGAGCTAAAATTACACAGGATAAAAACTAATCAAAATAAATAAAAATGGCTGACAATATTAACACGAGACTCCATGCTGGTAATTCCAGCTTTCGAGCACGCCGATGCCCCCCCCCCCCCCCCCCCCCCCCCCCCCACACCTTGGAGTCTGGATACTGGTGGTGGCGGCTGATGATTCTGCTGAAGCTTTTAAATGATGCAGTTGATGGATCTGTGAGGACCGGGCGGAGATAGGGAGGTGGAGGTGGAGGCAGGCGTGTACCAGCACCATAAAGGAACTACAGATTTGAAATGACAGTAAGATGATGATGAGGCCAGTGATGAAGGTGTGTCACCAAGACACAGGTGTGGTCGGATGATGTCACGCCTCGGAGCGCGGAGAGACAAATGGCAGAAGAGTGGGTGTGAAAGGTGGTATAAGAACTCAACCTCGGCCTGAGTGTACAAGGAGATAGTCTTCATCAGGCTTCATTTATACAACCTATTATAAGACAGAGAAGAGGTTCTCACTGATCGGGTCAGAATTTGAACGGTGCCCCTAGATTTGTCAATAACACTGACCCAGTCTTCAGGTAGGATGTAATGATTTGACTCGTGTGGCGATGATGTTTGTCTCCTCACAGTGGACCAGGAGTTTGACACCGTGTCGGGTTTCCTACTGAAGCGCACCAAGGACATGGTCAACAAGTACAGGCAGCTGCTGGTCCGAGAGGCCCAGGTGAGACCCGGTTCTTCCTCGGCACCGGCACACATTAGTTCTCATCTAGTCTGAATAGTCTAGTCTGGTGTTTCTTTGATAGTCGCGTGTCTGGAGGAAGATTAAAGGCACAGGAAGTTGTTGTTTTTTTTGTCGTGAGTTTATCGTGAGTTTAATGAAGTCAGAACTCCCTGATTAAAATCAGAACTCTTCCATCTCAGTTCTATCCTCAGATTTCTTCTACATGTTCATTTTTTATAAATATACTGAAGAGAATTAGGGCCAACTCATTTTTTTTGTTACTCTGACATGAAAGTCATTATTATTCTAACTTTCTTTGCTGACTTCAATTCATCAAACTTTTTTTCTTGCACTGATGGTGGAGCCTCCACTTCTTTAGATGATTTATTTATGAGAAATCTTTTTCTCCAGTGTGTTTGCAGCAGACAGATAAAGCTGTGTGTGTGTGTGTGTGTGTGTGTGTGTGTGTGTGTGTGTGTGTGTGTGTGTGTGTGTGTGTGTGTGTGTGTGTGTGTGTGTGTGTGTGTGTGTGTGTGTGGGTGTCGGGGGATATGAAATGGTCTCCACAGCAGGAGAGTCCGTCTGCAGAGATGGTGATGCTGGAGCGTCTTTTCCTGCAGGCTGAGCGATGTGCTTTAGCAGAGGACAGACGGAGAGTCCGAAGAGACCCAGGTCAGTGTCACAGCAGCACACACCATCACCATCATCACCATCATCATCATCAACATCATTAACATCATCATCATATCATTAACTAACATCATCATCTTAACATCATCATCATATCCATCATCTCCATCATCACCATCATCAACATCATCATTAACATCATCATCATTAACATCATTAACATCATCATCATATCCATCATCACCATCATTAACATCACCAACATATCATCATCATTATCATCATCATCACCTTCATCAATGTCACCATCATCATTAACATCACCAACATATCATCATCATCATTATCATCATCATCCTCATTAACATCATCATCTTAACATCATCATCATATCCATCATCACCATCATCATCATTAACATTATCATCATCATTAACATCACCAACATATCCATCATCATTATCATCATCACCATCATCATCATTAACATCATTATCATTATCATCATCACCATCATCATCATTAACATCACCAACATATCCATCATCATTATCATTATCATCATCACCATCATCATCATTAACATCACCAACATATCCATCATCATTATCATTATCATCATCACCATCATCATCATCATCATTAACATCACTAACATATCCATCACCACCATCACCATCATCATCATTAACATCATTATCATTATCATCATCACCATCATCATCATCATTAACATCACCAACATATCCATCATCATTATCATCATCACCATCATCATCATCATTAACATCACTAACATATCCATAGTCGTTATCATTATCATCATCACCATTATCACATCATCATCATCCTGATCATCATCAACATCATCATCCTCATCATGACCATCACCATAATCAACATTTTCATCAACATTATCATCATACTCATCATGACCATCACCATAATCATTATCTTCATCGACATCCTCATCATCATCATGACCACCATGACATCATAGATATGATGTGGCCGTCTGCTATTCTCTTCTATGTTTTTTTAAATTCCAGCACTGAGATTCGGTCAGTGACTCCGGCTTTCCTTAATTAAAAGAGATGAAGAGTGTTTCCTCCTAACCCGCTCTGAGCTGTAATTACTCTGAGGAAATGTGGAGCGGGGGTCGTGCTGAGAGTGACTCCGCATGATGACGAGAAAATTACACGCGAGAGGCTCCGAGTAAATTAAAGCGCCGCTGTTGTGTTAATTTAGACGTGCTGACAGAGGAAGGAGGATCCTGGAGAAAGTTGAACGTCAGCCGCTAACATAGAATCAAATAATAATTATAGACATTTATCATTTAAAGGACATGTGATGCTGAGTCTCTAGGCGTCAGGTTGAAACAAAAATGGCCGATTCTCATCCTCTGCTGTATTTTATCCGCCGCGTGCCGACATACGACGGGCCCGCAGGTACGACCGATGTTCTGAATGGACCTCCAGAGACTTAAGACGGGACAATACTGCAGACATTTACGTCCAGCGCCATGTCCCCCAACATGGGGGACATGTTGGGGTCTCTGCTTGCATTGATGTGTTTCTCTCCCGCGGAACAACGCTCAAAGATCCTACAGACTGTAAACACATCATTGCAGGATTCAATGAAGGATGTGGGATCATGTCTTTAATGACTTCTGTAGGGAAAGTGGTTTTTATAATTCTGAACATTAAACATGTCTGCGTTGATCAAAGGGTACCGGGGTACCGCGGTACCGGGGTCCATTATTTACGGTTGAAAACAGTTTTTAGGACCTCTGTCTGAGGAGAAAAGCTGCGGTTCTGCTCCAGAAATGTTGGTAGAACTCTTCCTTCGAGAACGACGACCTTTTCATTCAAACACCTTCTTTTTTTTAAATCTCCTCCACCCGTCCAGAATCAAAGTTCTGCTGTCTGCAGACGTTTGGGTTTGTAGTGATGATGCTTCTTTCTCAAAGTCTGAATGCGTTTGTCTTGTGTTGATTTCAGAGTCCTTCGTGACGGCCTTGGCTACATCCTCGTCTTCCCCCCAGGGTGCCCAGTCCTCCCGTCCCTCCCACCTCTACTCCTCCGGCAGCCCCTGCTCTCCCCCAGCCTGGACCCGACTGTCTGACCGGCCCCCCGGACTGAAGACGTACCGCTCCAGCTCCCGCGGGGCTCTCAGGCTCACCATCAAGCAGGAGTCTGGATCTCGCAAGGTGGTCCACAACTCCGCCTGTGACCCCGGCCTGAAGAGGGACTACATGGGCCAGCTGACAAACGGAGGCGGAGCCGGGAATGAGTGCCACTCTCATGCGACCAATGGCGGCCCCCAGAAACCTCAGCCTGAGGAGGAGGTCCTTAACGGAGCTCTGCCTGGCGACTCTGCAGAGGAAGTCCCGCAGACCGTACCAAATTCCAAAACAAAAGCCCCGAACCCTCTTTCTATGCCAGAACCACAGGCCGGTAGCCTTGAGTTATTTCCCCGAGATGTCAGCGCTCCAAAACTGAAATGCTACAGGTTGGACGTGTCGCCTCGGGCGGAGCAGCGGTTCAGCCCGCCTCCTCCGGCCCTCCAAGAAGACAACATGCTCAGTGAACATCTGCAGAGCGCCATCGACAGCATCCTGGAACTTCAGCGCCTGCAGGGTCCTACTGTAGCCGCCACCAGGGCCGCGGCGGGGCCTTCGCTGGACCAGGCTGTCACCAGCATCCTGGAGGGACACCTGTGAGGTAACCAACAGAACCCAGACGGGGATGAAACAGGAAGTTGACCCCCCCCCCTTGAACAAGAAGAGGTCTGCTTCCTGGGTTTTTGGAGATTACTTTTAAGAAAACTGATTGTTTGAGAGGATTAAAAGGCACTATGGAGAGAAGACGCAGACCGAGGCACTATCTACAGTCCCCTAGGTGTTAGATACTTCATTTTGATGTGCGTTTGTGCAAAAAAAAAATCTATTTGAATAGGAGCTCTATTGTTTCTGTGGTAGTTGAGTCATTCAGAGGTTTACGACACTGCTGTGACCTTCATCAGCATATAGTATATAAGTAATAGTGAGGAAAAAGAAAAACGTGGAGTAGACTGAGATTATTCAATAGTTTTTTATAAGATTTCTTTCGGAAACCACGTGAAGTTTCTTTTGCATAGTGCCAAGCTTCCTTCCAGGGTATTTATTTTGATAATCTGTGCCAACTGTGTTTTCAGATGAGTTGCATTGAGAAAGGCAGTGTGTGTGCGTGCGTGCGTGTGTGTGTGTGTGTGTGTGTGAGCGTGCTTTTATTTGGTGGATCTAAAGAGAGCGTGTGTGGAAACATTGCATCCTGCGATGGGACGTTACACAAAAACCCCCCCGCAGGCTCCTTCATCTCGGCTTATCGAATGAAACTCCAAAGAATTTGTGACATCCTGAAAACACCAGCAAACGTCCATGTTGTGACTCCGCCCACAAACTGGAGTCCGTCTGTCGTCCTAGAAGCAGAAAGAACCCGAAGGGAACTACAACAAAAAAAAAAACACACGCTGTTTATCTTCTCATGCTGGAGTCTGACTGTGAAATATTAATAATGATTTTTTCATCCTTTGTGTCTAAACGTTGAAGCAATAATGAGTCGGAATGTGAGGAGGGGTGAAAACCAAGATTGTTCTTCAGGAATGTGAGACTCCTTGTCTGGTTAAGAAACTGTGTTTGGAGGGTCACTTAAAGGTGCAGTGCGTGTAATCCAGGGCCGTCTGTCGGCTGTGTTGTTCTTACCTTAACTTAAAAAGAACCAGAACCAGGCGATCCTTCTGTTTTATATGTCTGAACCCGACCCGAGTCAGACACAGGCAATACCAGCTAAAGCTTGGTGTTCAAAGGTTGGTGTTCAAAAACATCAAAGATCAAACATACATGACATGAGATCGGAGTCTTACCATCGGCCAACGGCGACGAAACGAAACGTTGAGTCCCGGAACGGTTTTCAAGAGTTCCGAACTTTCCTGGTGAAAAGTTTCGCCTGTCGTCCTCCACGGTTTCAGCTCGGCTACTACCTTGAAAGCCTCTTGTCATACTGGCTATCATGACAAAGCCCGACTTCGGTTATCCCTGATTTGGATTTTAAATAATTTTGACTCTCGAAGGCCACCGTATATTCTCCGTTTGGGGGGGCTGAGCTGAGTTTGATATCTGGAACTTCACCATTATGTGACACAAAATTTGACACACTGCACCTTTAAAGGATTCTGATGGAAAGTCTGATCAAGTTCCGTAACACACAGAACATTTCTGCAGCTTCATAGGAAAACAACGTGCCTAAAAATATGTATCTTATTATTTATTTGTTCTTTTTATTACCTTTTCAGGCTCGTGTGATTTATTATTTTTAATGTGAGTTTGGTCGACATTCACCAATGATAGAGTTTCATGTTCACTTTTTGAAACAAGTCCCCATAGATCTCCACGTTCTAAACTTCACTCTGTTCCTCTATGAGGACATAAATGTCCTCGTCTGTAAACGGCCGTAGAATATTATGTTTTAAAATCATTCGACACTTTCGTTAGAGGACATGAAACTTTTTTCCTCCTCAAACTGATCAAATATTTTGAGATTATTTATTTTCACGGTTTTATTTTAAGATATATATCTAGCACAGGATGTATTTAGCCATCGTGCCAAACAATGGAAAGTAAAAAAATCTTAAGATTGAGAAATGGAAAAACAATACTAAGATGTCCGAATGAAGGCCTCAAACAGGGAAAACATAGTTTTTGTTTGTTTTTTTCCCTCTGATGCCAGTCGAGTCTATTATTGCAGATTTCAACGGGGACATTTTTGCTCTTAACATGCTGTGAGGAACATTATTGACTTATTATAGGATCTGAGGATGTAATTCAAGAATTGTAAAAAAAAATTTAATTTAAATAAAAAACAATTCAAAAACAATTCAAAAGTGAAAAGACAAAAATGTCCCTATTGAGTCATGCGGGTTTAAGAGGAAGCTGCAGAACTGGTTTACTATGAAGCTCCAGAAAATGTTCTGTGGACTAAGACACTTCACCGGACCTCCATAAGCACGAGCGTGACCACACAGAGAGTCTTTGGGTGGGTGGGAGGCTGTAGGTGGGGCATAAATGATCCAGTTTGGGACTTTAAAGACTAAAACTGCAGCCGCTCTCCGTGACCAAAATCTGTCCAGCGCCTCTCTGCATCACCCAACAGCCTTTGACCAAAAACTAGAGGAATTATCCGCTTCATTCAAAATCCTCTTCATTTAGTAAATCCTCGGTTTGAAGCCCGTCTTGAGATTTATTTCTACGCGACATCTTACGTTAACGTGACAATCTTATCTGTCTGTGTCGAAATTCCCTTTGTGGAAAAAAAAAATAACCGCAAGGTCATCTAAAATTCTCTGATGGATTTTACTCTGAAGGTAGAAAAAAAATAAATATGAAAGCCGATTTGAATGTGAAGAAATTGAAAATCTTCTTCCAAATTTCAGATTTGAAAAAAAAATGTTTAGAATCTGCCTTATTGTTAATTCTTTATACCTTTAAGGAAATAGAAATTAACCAGTCCCTTCTGGAGGTTTGGGGGGCTAAAATCAAACGGGCCTTATTGTGTCTTTAATTGTTTGTTCTCTTAAGTATAAAGTTTTTTTTTTGTGTGTCGAACAGAAGGAGTTATAATATGCAGTAGTTGAATGAAATTCTCTGCAGTAGTACGTGGGGTTTGATATTGTGGGGAACACACCGATACCGTTCTCATGTATGTGCTGAAAAATAAAGCGCTACCGCTCGCACCCAGTTAGCCTAGCTTAGCATAAGGGCTGGAAGCTAACAGTGAACATGGCTCTATCCTAAGGATACGAAGTATTCTCCCTGGAGGACTGCCAGTCATTTACTGTTTTCTGCTATGGTAAACTAAACATCCACTTAAATTCACCAGATTTAATGTTTCGGCTGGTTGTACAATGTGACATCTTTCGCCATTTATGGCACAGTAAAATCCTTCGTACGGATGCGTCTTATGTCAATTTCGACAGAAGAAGTCAATTGTGTTTGATGACATTGATCAGCCGTAACATTAAAACCACTTACCAGTTCTAAAATGGTGGCGATTTAGCGAAGATTACATCCGAAACTCAATATTCGAAAATTAAGTACACTTTATTTATAGGGGCATGCTAATTTTAAGCTAAAGGCTTAGCATAGAAATCTAAATATAATTTGTCTAAAGGTTATCATATTCCCACATGTTGATAGAGGTGCTATCTGTTATGCTATGCTAAACTAAATAGCTATTGAACGCAATCCAAATGTTTACTGTCCCAAGGTTTTTAGATTCCCCAATAAATATGTCTGCAAAAAACATAAGTTACACGTTTGAAAATATAAGGCACTCATTTTCGATAGAGGCACGCTAGCTGCTAAATGGCTAGTTGTGATAATGTGTTTCCAAACTACATGGTTACATCTGTGTAGAGGGTCTCAAAATGGTAATAAACACAAAACTCAATGTGTTTACATAGCATAAAGATGGCAAATAATTAGCGTGCTTCTCAAAAACATTTGTACTTTCAAATGTGAGTACATTAATAATAATTAATGGGTGGATATAAGATTTGAACAGCGTGGAGCCAACTTTCCCTCTTGTAACCATTTAGCTTAGCATTAAAACGGCAAGCAGTTAGGGTGCGTTTATGTGAATATTATGTTAAATGTTTATATTTCCAAAAGCATTGAGAGTTTTAGAACTCATTTTTGGATGTTGTATTCTTTGAACAGTATTAATAAAGTCATCTTTCCTACCAGTAGCGGTCTAGCATAGCATAGTAGAGCATAGCATCAAGACGGCAAACAGACTGCATCTATCGAATGCGTTTAAATTTTCAAAAATGTTAACATGAGTTTTAGAGCTCATATCTGGATATTTTACTCTTTGCACAGTATTGTTATCTTTCCTACCAGTAGCTGGCTAACTTAGCATAGCTTAAAGACAGCAAAACAACTAGCGTGCCTCTATCAAATGTTTTTTTTTCATTTTGAAAAGCGTTAAGTGAGTTTTAGAGCTCATATCTGGATGTCGTACTCTTTGGGACAGTATGAAATTATTTCTCCTACCAAAAGTTAGCTAGCTTAGCCTATAGACTCCCAATGGCTTGCAGGTTACTATCAAAAATGTTTATACGTTCAAAGGAAACTTTCAGATCTGTTCAGAGGCAGATGTAAGCTTCGAACATTATGAAACAAAGGTTACCACCATTAGCCGTTTTAGCTTATCATAGCATGAGGATGCTAAATGCCTATAATGTAAACTTTACGGTGCTAATGTGAGCTGAATGCTGAACATACATGAGCGGTATCAAATGTTCTTAGAAATATTCGCAACAATTTCCCAAACTGTGTCAAAAACGTTTGGTCCCGCCCTCAGAGGTTTTCAGAAATGCAGTAACGATGTCAGTGTCTCACAGGATTGCACTCCTTATCCAGCTCAGTTTAAAGGGATATTCCACCAAACATGTGGAATGGTGGAATCCCTTTGAATGAAACCGCCTTGTTTGTTGTCGCCGTCTGCAGTGTCGAACACTGATCATGCGGACCAGGATTCATCTGCATGTCCAGCCATTTCCTGTTATTTATTTAAATCACTGTTAATTATTTATCTTGACTGAACTGTGAAACCAGTGGAGCTTCATAACTTTACAATAATTCAACTCCCGGATACAAAAACATTTGACTGACAGATTGTTCTGATGCCAAAATCAAGAGGCCTTAATTCAGCAAAACTAGATTGTAAAAAAGAAAAAAAGAAACCGAAAAAAACAACAAGACTCCATCGATGTGAAAGTCACGAGTGATTCGTAGGAGATGTAACACTTTTCTACTCATTTTTACAGACTATTTATTAAACTGTGATTTTGTAAGAAATTAAAAACGTGAATGTGGTTGTGTCTGTTTTTCCACGTGTTCAACAAAATGTGCCGCAAATATTTCATTTTTTTTTTTTTTTATTTATTCACATTTCAGGAAACAAAGACAAAACAGGAAATTAATTTTGCAAAGAGGGGGTTCAGTTTGAAAGAATTTTCAGTCACAATAGAGTTGGAATCTTGGCTGTGTGAATTCTGTCAATGACGTCGTAGTGAAACTGTTGTTTAATGGGGGTTTGTGGCCCGCCGCCGCGACTCCCGTCAGGTGTGGGGATTAAGAGGTGCATTAAAACATGCGCCATGGAGGGGCCCCAACCGTCCGGAGCATCAGCCGCGGGACGGGATCATCATGAGATCAAATATTTATCCAACTCTACTGCAGTCAGTATTTCCTTCCGATGGCCAAAGAAAAACTTCTCATCAGGCTTCTGGGAAACTCGTCCATCAAATGGCGATGGACGGGAAACGAGAATAAGGCGGAGCCTAAATAATTTAAAGTCTTATTAAAATGACCCCCTCTCTGCCAAGCAAATCATTCTGGGTCTATAAAAGCTGCCAACCTGCAGGAGGGGAGACGGGTGAGTTAGATTGGGGGGGACATTAAGAGCAGGTTGGAGCTTTTACTAAAAAGTTTTTTGTTTTTTTTTTACATTTTAAGATTTTACATTATTTTACATTTCAATATAAAAAATATGGAATCTCATGTTGTCAGGATTGAAGTAGTGCTTGTCTCCATTTTCCACTCAAGCAGTTCACTCATGATCCAGGAGGCAACCTCACGCCATCATCAACTCCAGAGTGGTGACATCACAGCCGCCACGCGTCGGCGGCAGCGTCACTTTCCCTCTGAAAAAATATTTGGCTATTAAAATGTACATATCCGACCAGCACCTCGGCGGCTGTAGGAGAGTTCAGTTTCCTGTCCTGGCCCGACAATCAGTTGAGTTTGATCGGCAAGTCGGCTCCGTACTTGCGGAGGAACTTGCTGTGGTTGTGGTCGACGGACCAGAGGGGAGGGAGGTGATGCGGCTTCATGTTGGTGAGGAAGTGCTGCCTCCAGCGGCGCTCCAGATCCATCAGACCCTGCAGGCCCTGCTCGGCGTGGGCTTGGACCACCTTCAGACCGTGAGGAACGTACGCCTCGTTAAATATCCTTCAGAGGAGAGAGGAGTGGAAAAAGCAGGCGTGTGAATCCATTAGGTGTGTCTCTCATCACAGGCAGAACATTTATAGAAGACACAGTATTGCAACACTTTCACTTTGAGTGGATTCCAGAGCAGATCGATAAAAGATGGAACCGTCAAGAGGAAGTGAACCATAAATGAGGAAAATGAAGTAAAGGGAGGGATGGAGGAGCTGAATATGACAGAAATACTACAGAAAACTACAAATAGGAGGGTTCAGACACCACAACCAGGAGATAGTATTAGCAGAGGACGGCAAAGCTAGCGCTAAATTAATGCCACAGAAACGCCGACCAACACTAGACTTAAGTTTTTCATATACTTCCAGTTCCAGTTGGAAAACCTTAACTAAAAGTAATATCTCCTACCTTTCATTGTTAATAATCATTTATAAACAATTTTGGATCATCAGGAAAAAGGCAGAAGGCTGAAAACAGGCGGATGTTACGAAAAATAAACACGACCAGGACAAAAGGTCTTTCAGATTAATCTACTCTTCCGAATAAAGCGCTTTCATTTCATTTCAGTAACATTGACAAGCATTAATGCAACCAAAAACATCTAATGCAAAAGAAAAAAAAAAGCAAGAGTGTTGCTGGATAGATGGGTGAGTTGAGGGACCAATGCTGCTAAACTACCGACATACGACAAAGAGAGAACTCCTCATCGAGATCTAGTGGTCTGCACACACTTCAGTGACTCAGTCTCTTCTCCGAAGTTTCCTCTAGGTGACTTGGCCTGTCAAAGTTTTTATAATGGTCCACCAATTAAATGTAGAGGTATAATTCTGTATACTGGCCCCCATCCAGTTTTTGACTATTTCAAAAGAGAATGATTTTTTCTTAACACACAGGCCTAAAACTAACCAGGAGGCCAAAGACGTTTGGACTCTTGTTCACCTGCTTTGATTCAGATGAATGGGACTAAATACCTGCAGTGAACTCACCTGGTCTCCAGTCCTGCAGCCTGCTGCAGCACCTCGCTCGTAAGCTCCTCATCCTCAGTTGTGTTGAGGAAACCCTTGATCAAAGTCTGCAGCTCCCCTCGCCGCTGCTCCGGCAGTCCGTCCCCGGCGGTGAGCAGAGCCCGGGCCGCCGAGCGGACCCGCCGCCGGTCCGAGTCTTCAAGCAGGCGAACGCCTTCCTCGCAGCCCTGGGGGGCGGCGAAGTCCTCAGAGAGCTGCTGCTTCAGGAAGCCGTCATGCACGTTTGAGGCAGCGTGGCAGCTGGTACAGAGCAGCAGGATGTCGTGGGAGTTGTGGTCCTTCATCTCAATGGGAAAATGGCGCCTGTACTCGTGTGGCACAATGTTTTTCCTGTGGAACCAGAGGAAAATATAATATAAGCTTCTGTTGTTGGCTTTAAATGTGCAATGGGTAAAACGTAGAGGAATGTAGTGGTGACGTTGCTGCTTCTGTTTGATCGTCACTGGAAATCATCGCACCACTGAACAAAAACCTGATCATTAATCAATGAAAAGTCGCCATGCTTGACTTCCCTCCACAGAAAACTTTCAGAAAACAGAATTTGGTTCAAATGAACCAAAGTGTCACACCTGATGTAGGAATCTGCTTTGCCACAGACCACACAGAGATTCTCCTTAGCAGTGAGATAATAGTCCTGCTGGGAGTCGGGACGTCCTGCTGGCTCAAACAGAAGCCTCACAACAAACGGATCTTCACTCTGTAGCACTGACACACAAACACAACAGGTTAAAGGGATTTTAACAGTGTAGGGACGTCAGGGCCTTCTCGGCTCGCCCACACATCGTCAGAAAAATAAAAATTAAAAGCATAAATCAGTTAACATTTTAATTGAGACTACATGTATTTGAATAGTTTCATAGTTTTTAACCAATCAGATTTCAAGGCTGACATTTAGGGCGGGTTCTTTGACAGGACAGGCCATTCTTAAAGGGCCCAGAAACTCGTTGGGCGTGTTCAGACTCGTACTGCATCATTATCATGCTAGATTTGGTCTCTTTCCAGCTCCTGCAGAGCATTCATTTTACACAAATTAAAAATAATTGATGGCCTGTCAGCAATGGCCTCCATGCCATAAGAAAAGGAATTTATAAATGGAACTGCTATGCACCAGTGTCCTCCAGGGCCGCCTTATTGGACTACTTCTGAAGAAAGAAAGGAGGACAAAGTCTATACAGATGAGGAGCAGCTTTGGTGACACTAATTTCTCAGTAACTTTAAATGCTGTCGATTGTTGCTGGCTGAAGGTGTTTGCTGGTGTTCGTGTGAATGATGTCCAGATTCATGGGTCTGACGGTACCAGTACTCCTGATGGCATGTATGTTTAAGCACCTTGTTACATTAGATAAATATTAGTCTCTTTGACTATGGGATGGTTATGTAGGACTACAGCAGCACGTGTCCACAGTGTCACTATATCCGTACTTGAGGGCAGTGTAATTGCTATAGTGCTGAAGGTCCAGGTGTAAAACCCTCGGCCCACCACTGGATTCTGATGACCAAATCAGTAAAACAATCTGATCTATGTGCTGCTTTGATTGATTGTTCAGTCATGAAGGACGCAAGGTAATTTCTACAAGCGTGAAATACTAAAGATCCACATCACGGTGCATTTCACTGGTGAAAGACAGTTTCAAGTGGTTTCCTGTTCATTTCAGGCCTATTAAAAAAATGTGCATACATTTATAAGAAATGTTTTATCAGGGGATATGACATTATTTCTGGGATGTGCCAAAAAGTTACAAAGCTCCATTCCCCTGATGGGGGGCTTAACCTGTTTGTGTATGACCACAGAAACTATTTTTAATTTCTTTAAATAATCCCAAAAATTCATTTCACTTCAGTAACTTTGGTTGTTTTTTGTAGGAAATGTAATTTGCATTGGAAACCACAAAAAACAGTAATTAGTCAGAACAAGCAAACCTATTCCAAGGCACAACACTTGAGATGTGATTGAAGCTACCTCTGGGTAAATTTCATGAAAACAGGACCATTAATCTTTCTGGAATCTTGCAAACAAACAAAAAGACCCAACCAAGGTAAAAACATAACCTCCTTGATGGAGGTAAAACAAATAAGATAAAAAAGCTTTAAAAAAGGGCAAAAGTCCATTTCATCTTGACAACTGGAACCATTTCAGTTATTAAGACGTTTTCTGTAGGAACTTGTGAAAATATCTGAGTTATGCTTGGTTGACTGATGAACACATCCCATTTAATAACATCAGTAAATGTACTCCTGCACAGTGAAGCAGCTTCATGCCACATTGAGTCAAATTGTCTTCAATGTTCTTTCCTTCCTGTTAACTTGATGGTTTCACTATACGTAAATATTAAAGGTTGGCCCTCTGGACTGGTCCCACTGAGGCCGGTTCATGTATGTAACCCCTTTCCTATCATCCACATCTCATACTCGAAGCCAAAGTGACCCCTGGGGGACATAAAACAGTGTGACATTGTATATATAATCACCAAGGAGTTTTCCTGTGTACCTCCTATTCCTTTATCTAGGTACCATTTGGCTTTCTTCTTGTCGCAGGTGCACAGAGGCTGGCCATCTGGGGCGTGGAGGAAGCAGTTATCATAGAGCGGAGACTTCCTGTGACACATATGGGGGGGGGGGGGGGGTTGGTCATAAAAGTCAATACATTCATTGAAACGTTTCTCAAAAAAGTCATAATGTATTATTATTATTATTATTATTAAAAATGTCCTTCCTCACCTGGCGGAGTAGCCCACCCCCAGTGGTTTCCTCTTGGTATTCCTTCGAGGGTCTGGGACTTGCTGATCTCCAGACTCCGGGCTTTCATAATTGGGTGGTTTCCGCGTCCTCCGCTTCCTCTCTCCATCAGCAGCCGTGTCATCACCGTCTCCTCGGCCCCTGAAGGGGACGTCCACCAGACCCTGGCAGCGGGCGGCCAGCTCAGCGTAAGAGCTCCCGCTGGAAGTAGCGGGCCCGGCTTCAGAACCGAGGCCCAGGAGATGGAGGAAGAGAGCCACGGACACTTGGGCATCTCTGGCAGCGTAAGTCACCTGGAGGTTACCAGAGGGTAAATCTGAGGATAAGGGGTTGTAAAGTGGGTGGAGCCACAGCTCCCCTATCAGAAGTCAACAATCCCACCCCTTTAAACAGTAATTAGTTTGGAAATTAAACGATGAACACGCCGGGATAAGACGACCGTTTTGTCATCCATGATGGTCTGTAAAGATTCAGCTGTCGGATTAGACGATAAATCTCACTACAAGTCTGATCCTAACTCAAGTCAAGTCTTGTGATGGGATGATCGGGTCAATCAGGACTATCGGAGGTCAGGAGCAATTTGAAAAAAATAAAATAAATAAAAATCTGGCACATGAGTCTTTTCTGACTGAAGTCGTGGAGCATCCCATATGTGACACAGTGTGGTTCTGGTCACATCGGCCCAATGCAGGTCACTTCCTGTTTGTGCTAAAATAGAGTAATCTGAACCGGAAATAAATCAGAGCCATATTTACATTGTGAAGTGATGTTATATTATGAACCCCCACCTGTTCGAGCGTCAGGTGATCTGCTTCCCAGTCACTGCAGCGCAGATCCAGAGATTTATCCAAACACACGTTCAACAGATCTGCAGCCAGAGACTTCAGACTCAGGCCATTACTCAACGGAGCTAGTCTGAAAGTAAAGACAGAAAATCAACCAGAAATTCACAAGAGGAAAAAAAAAAAAAACACAATGTGAGCAAAATAAATGAAGTCTAATGTTTTGAGCACAAGAACATCAAACAACCAAGACTCTACCTCTGTCTTAAAGCAAGGAAGCGCAGATCAACCGTACAGGACATGGACAGACCGTGGTCACGCGTCAGACGCTTTCCATCTTCATAGCAACCGACGCCAACCTTCAAAATATGAGGGTCACGGAGGATCTCCATCAAACCGACAGGCAATAGCTGCTGCCTGCTATGAAAAGCCTGAAGTCTCACGAGGACGCACCGACCCGTGTACGTGGCCATCTGTAAGAGTGAGACCGAAGACGCCCTGCCTTTGACAGACACCTGCAACTCAAAGACAAGCAGGGTCAGGAGACAAATCACAGGAAATGGAGAAAAGGAGGATGTTTAAAGGAAATTTCCAACCGTCTGACAATCTTTGATGATTATTAGGTTCATGCAAAACGAATTATGCAGCAATTTAATATTATATAAGACTTCAAATAAATCACTTTTTGTTCCCAGTTAATCCTGGAGGTTCACCCCAAACTGAAAATTCAGTCATTAATCAACAACCCCTATTGGAAAGTCAGGTAAAGTTTGGAATCCCCGGGTCATTGGGCCTGGACAGTGCCCAATGCCTGGACAGTGCCTGGACAGTGCCGCTTCCCCAGGCCGTGGACTGAGTGCCTGCTGGGCCTGTGACCGTCAATGCTTCCACACTCCGACACAAAGACAAACTTCCAAGTGACCTTTTGTTTGTAGTTTTACAGAGTATATATTTGAATAAAATTTCGAACCAGGCTGGCAGGATATTCAATGAGCATAAATCTGTCATTATTGAGTGGTGAGCAGAGATGTGATATAGGTGACCATCTAGAACTTCACCACTAGATGTCACCTATTACACACCGCCCCTTAAAGAGGCTGCTGCAATATTGCACTGCTGTGGAGCTCCTGATGTATTATTATTCAACAAAACATGATTTTCCATCAACATAAGGGTAAGAAGATACTGAGTGAATTCTCATTTGTGTGAACCGCTCCTTTAAACCAAATGCAAGGATTTTCAACGCTTCATTAGCAAAGAATCAGTGTCATCTCCAACTACAGGAAGACGCTAAATGATTGTGGGTAGATATTTCCTTTCCATGAATGAAAACATGCAAAAGGTGTTTCTTACGGCGTTTGTCTTTACCCATTCACAGTCAAGCCCAAGCACAGGGTAAACTGCCAACTCTGTCTGCATCAGCGGCCACAGCTGCTGCCACTCCTCCTCACAGCTCACCATCCATGGTTTCACAACCAGCAGCTGCTCAGGAGGGGGCATCGGCGTGGGAGGAGCCAGATCTGTGGTCCGACACTCCACGGCCTTCAACTCCTCTTCAAGCGATGGAGGGTTGGTGGCATGATGACACTCAGGGGCTGGAGCCGTCTTCTCCACAGGACACAGGGCTTCCACAGGACGAGCCACCTTCTGGATGGAAGGCAGCTTCTTTTTTGTTTGGTAAAAACGCCATAAGAGCAACCCGCCTAAGGTTGCACCCAGCACCGTGGTGATGACGGCAGTGACATGCCCTCGATGAGCCATGCTGAATGGTGATCGTCAGCTGGCTAAGATGAACTAACCTAGAGCCAGACACACATCAGTTGGCAGGCCGGCATGTCCTCAGAGCTTTGAGGTGGATAGAGAACAAGATATTTTACCTTTCTGGTGTCAGTGGGATCCAAAGTAAACCTGACTCTGTTCCTGGGATCCTGGCAAGGACTGCATCTCTCTAGATTGAAAAAAAAGAAAAGAAAAAAGGTAACATAACAGACCCTGCCTTCATAGACAAACAGGGAAACTATTTTAATATTGTAAATTTACACATTTGTTAATGTGTAAGTTTGAAGGAGTACCTCTTCGAAATATTATATTAATGCATTTAATAGTGTTTGTTTCAGTATATAATAAATAAGATGTTTAAGGGAGAAGTCCTTGAAAAACTTTAGATGTCAACTATTTTATCCGAGCATCAGTAAGGTTTTAGAAATGTAAACATTGAGGCACTGGACTGTAAAAAATGATCCACGGCCTTAAACTTCCACTTTGCTGGAAATATTGTATAATACTGGGTTATCTGGAAATTCCAATGGTTGTTATCAAACTACGTATCTGGGAGAACCCAGTGTGCCCACTTGGCTGGCTCCTCATTTCTCCTGTTGTTGAGGGGTGCCTCAGGGTTCCATTTTAGGTACACTTCTTTTATGTCAACAATCACCATCAGTTGTGCAAACCCTTGAATTCAGTCGCCTTCTGATGTTTAGTCTCATTTAGTGCAATTTTAACTGGTGTTAAAGGCTGACAAATTCCAGTTCTTGCTAATTTCAAACGGCAAAAGAATAAACATCTAATCTTCCCTAAAGCTCAACAGCTTAAGGAGTTAAAATTCAAATAGTCAAACTATACAAGTATTTAGGTATTTATATTGATCAGTTATTAGCAACTACTTATGAGGGTCTTATCCTCAAACTGAAACTCAAAGAAGGTTTCTGCGTTCAGAATAAATCCTGTTCCTCCCAGCAAGAAAACATCTGTTCTCTGCTATTTTTATGGCGTCTGACTGACTGGGGCATTAAGGTAAACTCACTGGAAGGAACGTGCTCAGACTGACTAAACCACTTACTTTTAACAAACACCTGTATGCCATTCCAGTGTTTCTACGCCTCTCTGTTACTATACTGTGAGCCGATACATACCAACCGCCTTTTGAACATATTTAAATCACACATAAAAAAAATCAAATTGCTCGTAGCAGTGAAACACCAGAAGCTGACGATACCCGAGTATTCCTATTTTGACTGACCAGTTATTAATGTATGATTGTCCTTGACATCTTAAGTTATCTCTTAGACCAAAACTGGCAGGTTATGTTTTGTGTGAACTCATTATCACCTGAAAATAGAAACACTCAACAAACAGCCAGTTTCCTGTGTAATTCTGAACCCAGCGTGGAAAGATAATAACAATAATAATAATACATTTAATTTATAATGCACTTTACATTTGGATCAAAAGATGAAGACACATTTTCTTTACTTTAAAAATGTGTGTCAGTGATTTTATTCACATGTAATTCATTATTTTAAAAATTAAAGGGTTTTCTAAATATATATACAGTGGGAAATTATGGAAGTGTATTATATTCAGCTAAAAAAAATAAAAATAAGTGGCCCTGTTTTTCCTGAATTAACGACTTCATTCATCGTCATTAAATAATGAGATAACAAAGTCGTTAATTCAGAAAAACAGAGCCCGATTTTTCTGAATTAAAAACTTCATCATCATCATCAAAATCATCCTGAAATGTGGTGCATAGAAATATAACATTGAAACAAAAACAGACACACATGGTTAATTTCCTGCAGCTGAAACAGGATATTAACGGAAGTTGTAAATATTGGTTCAAAGGCTCAGAGAAACCGACACTCAAACTAAATACAGAAATCACTGAGTGACTTTAATCTCAGATTCTAACTTTAAGGCTCATGTCTGACATGTCACATTAAAAGGCGTTCACCATTTGAAGCATATCTCCGAAATGAGGACATTTGTCTATCTGTGCACATGCTTTTATCACCAGCGGCTTAGGTGACTTGAATTATTACTTTCCCAGTCTACCAATGAATATTATAAATCAGTGACAAATTATTCAGGAATTCTGCTGCTGAACTGCTGAAAGAGAATCGGGAACATTTTAGTTTAATACTTCTTTATTTAATGACATTTTACATTTGAGATTTCTATTTATTACATTGATCTTCATTCTATTTTACTATTCTATTAACTGTCTTGATATGTATCCATTTCTTTTTAATCTCTTAACGACTAATTGTCTAGTGGTGTGCATTGGTCTCCACATCCGTTTAATAAAATAAATTGTTGTAATCATGCTCTAAATGACACAAACGTTGTTTAAAAGTTGCTATGTAAATTAAGCTTAATTGATTGATTGACTGGGTAACTGACCCTTCCCCATTGAACTGTCATTTAGTCATAGCTAACTCACTTAAAGCTAAACAAGCGCATAACTATCTGTATTGACGTAAGAGGTTACAATTCAAAACGCGCCTTGACTTGTAATTAAATGCTTTTTATAAGTAAAACACGGAATTTTAATCGAGTAAAAGAATGTGGTGGGTCACACTAGTTGGTATAACTGCGGTCAAAGGTCATGCTGTGACTTTATCTACTAACTAATGATAACGATTTGGACAACAATACGTTTTGATTCAAAACTAGTCAATAGCACTTTAAGGCTTACCTTAGTTGATTTGTGGTTAAGCTGCTGGTTTCATAGGAGTTAATAAACACTTATCAACTCCAGTGTTTTTCTGTCAATAGCCACTGAAGCTAAATCCACTTCGGAGATGGCCCTAGCATGAAACTTCTGCTAGCGTTGATATCTGCTGCTGTACGGGGGTCTGAAACTAAGTCAGGTTCCCCAAACCCTAAAATCAAGTTTATTTAAGGGAGATATTCGAACAATGTTCGCTGACATTACTGTAGTCGTATTTCCACGTTAATAGAATATAAAACCAGTGTTAGCCTCACAGCTAGCCGGTTAGCATCAACTATGTCTCGTTGTTATTCTAACAGAATACTTCTCTGTATTTGAACAGTGCAGTATCTCTGAGCGCATATAATGTTAATTTCACACTTACCTTTACATTGTTAGGCAACACGCAGCCAGTTTGATACAATCACACACCTGTCTCATGTTAATTAACTCAACCATGACTTCCGGGGTTTATTTGTAAGGACGCAGGAGGAAGCAGGCTGATGACGCGCTCCCGTCACTCTGTAACTCCGCCCCCTGCCGGACAGACGGTGTAAGCGAAGCAGATGCGGCGGTGAAGACTGATGAATTTATAATAGTTTCTGCATAGATTTATAATATATTTAACATTGTCTCTTTTTTCGTTGTTTTATCATTGTTGAAAGTTATGTACTTGGACATATTCTACCATATTGAAAATCTGGCCCCTAAATTCTGTGTGCAATATCCTTATCATTTGAGACTTCCATAAATAAAGGCTTATCTTACACATTCCAACTTCACCCAATAATCTTATTCAAAGGCTACTATCACTTATTTTTGCCCGCACTTATAATTTACAGCTTTTATTTTTCTATTATTTTTAAAAGATATAAAACAACAACAACGGAGTTGTACCTTTAAATAATGACAATAAAGTCCAATTTGATTTCTTTTTAAGATTAACTGAAAAAAAAGCCATGTTGCGCCGCTGTTTGTACAGTTACATCGAACAAAGTGAACACAGGTTCCACAGAGGATTTCTCACATTTTAAGTCTAAGATGGCAGAGAGTCAATAAAGAAAACTCTCCGCCTCTAAAAACCAACGAAGGAGTGAGGGAAAGATCTGTTGTTGGATAACTCGTTTGTTTATAAAACGCTTAGTTTAAAATATTGACGACCAAGCATTATTAGCATGCAAAAAAAGCTAGCTACCAGTAGCAAGAAATTAATATATAACGCAGGACAAATAATATAATTTTCTTTATCTTATGTCTAAACATTGACATATATTTTGGCAGAATAAATAACTTTATGATATTCCTAAATGCATCTAAAGGAGCCTCATCACTTGACTGGATGTTGGATGAGGTCGTATACTTTGAAACCATTTCTAACACTCAAAGGTCACTGTAGATTCTTGGACAGGGAGGGGTGAGCTGAGGTGTGATATAGGTGGCGCTCTTCAACTTAACTGCTAGATGTCACTGTTTGTTCGATATCAACTGATTTAAGATGAAAACGTATGATTAAAGAGTTTCCATTATTGATCGACGCGTCAGATTCTGCTTCAATCAAGGTCGCAAACGTGCAGAAACGGCATTAGACGTAACATTAAGGTCATTCCTCGCCATTTACAGAGAAGCAAGGTTGTAACTTTACAGGAGAGTTCTCCTCAGTGGTGCTGAGACTTTAAACTTCATAAGTATCTAGAAAACACCAGAGGTGCAAATTAGACGAACAGCTCATTATTGCAGACTTGGTTCATAATGTCCTGTCATAGCTTGACGAAATAAATAGTATTAAAAAAACAATTGTTTCTCACAGTCCAAGGTGAAATCGCCCAAATCGCCTGGCTGGTCTGGCATCAGTCGAAAAGAAAGATGTTTCATTAAAAACCTATATATAAAAAGAAGGAGCAAACTCTCCAATGAAAGACGAAAGAACCGGCGACAGTTTGTAATCTTTTGCTTGATGACTGATCTTTTCAACTGTAGTCATAACAACCAGGTAAAACACCTGTTTTATTAGCAGCATGAAAATCAGTTCACCAAGAACACAGATCACAGTTTTCCTCTACCAGCATCAATTTATTCAATATTTTAGCTTCGACTGAAGAGAAGTGGAATAAAATGAAATAACAAAATGGAAAAATAGATCAGATAGTAGCTCATATTCACAGGTTTGATTTTAAAAAAGAAATAAAAACATGACAAAGAAATCCGACTGTGAGAGATGAGGCCACTTTATCTCCCTGTAGTTTTCTGCTGAACGAGGTCAAAGAGGGTCAGCGAACGCGTCCTCTCTCTCACCCACCGCAGCGCCAATGGTGACAAGGCCATGGTGATCACCTGTGGGGTCATTTCATCTACATGTGCAAAATTTCAAAAGGAAAAAAAGTAGAAATCAACCAGTTTAAAAAAAAATAGCCTAACAAGTGGAGACAGAGCTGAGGACTCATCCTAACGTGTTAAATAAAAATTAAAAACAAAAATCAAGAAAAAACCTAGAATGACCACGGAGACAGAAGATAAAACGTTAAGCAGTGAAATACTAAAAACTGAGCTCTCAGGTAAGAGAGGCAACCAGCCGGGACACCACCACCGCTGCTAGGTCCACTTTGATTGTTGCTGCAACGACACCCTTTTTATTTACAGCGAGATTCTTTGTATCCGATCACAGGATTCAAGAGAGACGGGAAATAAATTCTTCAAAAAACAAAACGATAAAAACAAATAAAGGTAAAGCAGCTGTCCCTTCACAAAAATCTCTGTACGTCACAATAAAAATGAGCACTGCCGTGAGCTGCGTGTACAGTATAGATTCTTTACACTTTTATATATATATTTATGCATAATATATGGTCATTTCTCGTATACATGAACTCATGGTAGCTAGCGTGTGCCTTTGGCACGATTACTTACAACTCTTCTGTTAAGATTTCAAAGCTATTTAAAATATACTTAATGCATAAAAATAAAGATTTTGGCATTTCTCTCACTCTATTCGTCTGATTGGAAGTTATTGTGGAGAACTTCTCGTCTGAAAGAGTTCTCTCAGTGCTGCAGTTCCTCTGCCAAGAGAGGGAGGTCTCATCCGGTCAACAGGTGGCGCTGGGAGCCTGACCAAAGAAAAGGCAGGTGTAGGACGGGAGCCACCGCCCCCGGGTGGGTGAGTTCAGATATTCCACGGGGTAAAAACGACTTGGCGCTCCACAGCAAAAATAAAACAATACAGACAAAGCTAATGAGATGTCTGGGGAGGTGAACCCTCATTAACTGCAAAGCATTTCCCCCCCCCCCCCCCCATCCCTTCACTGCAGAGCAGAGTTCTTCTCCCTGCTGACTCCCTCGGTCCTCTCCAGTCTCCCTCCCGGTTGTTTCCCGCCCTTTGAAGCGAGTCCATTGAAAGCAGAGATGATGAGAGACAGGAGGATGTTCCCCTCTCTTCTTTAGTCGATCACCAGCCTGCTCCCTCAACCTCACCGGCCTCCTTCCTGTCCAGTCTTTTCTGATCTCAGTCCTCAGAGCTGAATCTCAAAGGTTTTATGCAGCTCGCTGGAGAAAGGATTTGTCGGGGAGGGAGTGGTGCGCTGGCGTGAGCGGCTCTCCAAGGCTGCCCACTGGGCCTCGAAGGCATCTTCGGGCGGCTGTGGGGCGGGCTGGGCGGATGGGGAGGGTGAGGCGCGTTGGGTCGGACCAGCCCAGCCGTCGGCGCCGTTGAAGGTCAAACTACCATTGGAAGGCTGGAGGGGAGCGGCGCTGACTACGCTGGACTGCGGCGGCTTGATGAATGGGCTGACCACCTGGGAATCGTGCTGCGGCGTGCTGGAGACTTGAACGGGGAACGGCTGGGATTGTGCGGCTGAGCCAAATACGTTAGCCACCATCTGTGAGGGCGTGATACCGACCACATGCGCGCTGGGCTGAGGAAAGGGCAGCCCGTTCGGAATCGGGTAGGAGGCCGGGGCCGGAGCGTGGAAAGCGGGTTGGCGAGGGGGCAGCATGGGAACTGCAGAGGACATGAACTGGGGGAACGCCACTGGGGGAACGGAGGGAACAGAGACCACAGGCATCGGCGCAGGGGCAGGGAAGTGATGGGTGGGCGGCGAGGCTGCCATGATTGGACTAGGCTGCGGGGCTCGGACAGACTTAGTGACTTCTTCCAACCACCGGTCTGCTTCCGATGGCGTGCGTTTGTGGGAGGGCATCACTGGGGAGGACGAGGGGGGGGGGACTATCACTGGAGCAGGGGATGTCCAGTTATTTCCTGCAAGAAAAACAAACAAAAACGTATCAAACATTTAATAGGGAGAGAAATCAGACGGAATCATCACGCTAAAGAGAAACTTTAATGCCGGAGAAGTTTATTAATGCAAATAACTCAAATCAAAGCTGTTGCTGGTTTAGTGAACTCTACCAACAATAATAATAAAGTTAATGGATTTATAGCTTCTAGAGTTTAAACTGTAGCAAATCTATTTGAATATATGGATTATGATATTTGTTACTATGTTTCTGTTCATGTATAATCAGCTGAAAGTCAATGAAGACGTTTTACTTGGCTCAAGAATATTTTCTCTTCAAAAATAGAATTTCTGTTTTGACAAAAAAAAAATATCTGTGCACAAAATGTCCCACTCCCACCCAGGAACGAGGCACAAAAATATCCCCATAGTAATTAAATCATACTTTTGTTTTTGATGGTCATGATTCCAGCTGAAGATTCTGAATGCAAAATAATAATACTTTTTTTTTTATAACGCACTTTACATTTGGACCAAATCTCAAAGTGCTAAAATAAATAATATGTAAATAATAATAATATGTAAGTAATATGTTGACCTTCAAGGTTTATAATCTCTATCTAGTCATTGATTTACTCACAGACCAAATCCACTTTATTTGTAACATTCAAAAATGTTTTTCACTTCAAATATTCATAAATTCAATTGATTTTGATTAATTCATTAAAATACTTTTCTTCCTTTTTTTTTTTTAAAAACAAATACAGAATTTGTTTGAAATGAAAAAGTACTAAGAGAAGAGATACATATTTTGTAGAAAGGAAACTGTGAATGAACTCCATTGAACACGATCATTTTCACAAAATATGAGCAGAACTGAATTTGGGAGACAGGGTGGAGAAAGTGGAGAGGGTGGAGAGGGTCCAGCTTATTCTAAAGCAACGAGAAGTCAAAACCATACTTTTTTTCATCACTCACTGCCCACTGTGACATGCATACCTGTTAACTGTCAGACTCTCTGGAGAGGGGCTTACCTGGCTGCACTAAGGCCGAGGCCGGAGCCACTGCTGGGGCTTTAGCCCACGGGTTAGTCTCTCGAGCAGGCAGAGCGGGGGGCAAAACTGGGGGGTTAGCAATGGCAGCGGCAGGAACAGAGAAGGCAGGGGCTGTGCCATTCACTACAGCAGATGAGAAACAGAAGCGAGTAAAAGCCGGCTCACGTGTCACATGACACAAAGCTTTTGTTACACATGCACTATACTGACATGCAGTTAATTAGCAGTATTAACCACCATACTAACCATACAGATTAAGTAAATGTTACAAACACGGCCGTCAGGTGTCCGAATGGAGACGACGCACAATGAAAATCCAGGCAGAGCGTGAGCGTCGAATAGCACAGATGTCATATAGTGGTCTTCTGCAGCTACAAGCTCGTTTTCAGTGTAAAAACAAGTTTATAGTTACACTCATTCTAAGTTACAGCTGAGCGAGATATGACCTGAGCGTTACTGGTGCGCCTCACCCCACTGGTGCTCGTGGGAGGGAACGGCAACAAGAGAGAGGGGAAGAATTCTGAGAAATAACGGTAAAAAAAAAAAAGACTAAAAAAGATCTAGGTTCCAGTCCTCAAGGTAGTTTGAAAATTAAAAGGCTCATAATTCAACGGCTAGAGTCATTCAATTTACGACTCCTTCAAAGAGTCATAGTAGACGCATCGTCACCGGTGGAGAATGGAAAGATGCCTTTAACCTTTTCACCAGTGACCCGACTGACTGAGTAAATCTTTGTAAATACAAAGTTTACATGAATTATCCTGGTTCCATGTAGTTGTGAGATTCATGTAGAGGTGTTAGTGTGACAGATGTGGTGTAGATGTAACAGAGCATAATATATAAGGAAATATGTTTGAGTGAATATACCCTGTGGAATAAATGATGCTGTGGCCCAAAACTTCTATCAAATATCCGCCACCAGTCACCCCGGTCTCAACGAGGATCACATCCTCTCCTCCTCCCTGATTGTCATCCCTGTAAGGCGTTTTATACCCAGCTAACACACAGAATTGTGGGTGGTTTTGCGTGAAAGTACCCAGGGCCTAGTATCCTTTCATTCCACTTTTTATGTAGGTGGCAGGTGTGTGTAATATTCAATATTCTCTCGTTCCATAAACCGCATTCAGTGTTCTTGTACTGCTTTCATTCATTTCTTCATTTGTACCTTCTGGGCTTATTTGTAGGGACGATGAAAGTGTTTCAGTTCAAACGGTGCCTTGACAAAGTCCACATAATCAGAATTTTAATATGATTTGACTGGTTGCTGGAAAAGGAGGCAGTGAAATATTGGCACTTAAAGTGATCCTGACTTACTGCATGCACTCAGTGCTGCACAGTCGTCAGGACTGCATCTAATATTACTGTTTGTTTCCTTTTCTCTCCACACCCAGAGGAAGGTGTTAGATGAAACCTGTTTTTAATGACTCTAATCCATTTGAATTGAAGGCCTCTTACTTTTCAACCTACCTTGAATGCCTGGATTCCGACATTTGTACGTCATTTTTTGTGGTCTTAACTCTTCCACTCTGCTTTCCAGCAGTTGTTGGAGTTAATGAAGATGGAGATTTGTTTCAAAAAATACTGCGTTCATATTTCAATTAAGAAGAAAACAATCGTATATGTTGCGAGTCCACATATTCAATGAAACCTGCAGCTGAACAGGAAACACTACTATGCATGCTCTAGGCTGCTGTTCGCGGTAACTCCACCAGAATGTCAAGTTAGCATGAATAAAGAAGTAGTGGGTAGCACTGGTGCTGAATCTCAAAGCAAGGTTCTTGCATGATCTCCTTGTGTTTGCGTTCTCTCCGAGCGCTCAGACTTCTCCTCTCAAGGTCCAAAAACATGCAGGGTTGATCCATTGAAATTGTTCCTCATATGAATGTCAACGTTAAAGGCTGATTTAGAAATGTCTCTTACCGCGGTGGAGTGTGAATTTCATATTAAGCTCATGGCAGATTTGTCTGTTGAAATCGATGCACACCTGTCGACAGCACAGTAACGCCTCAGCTAGATTCTTTCGCCGATGACATGCTGCACACGTGAGGAACGAAAGAATGGGTTAAAGGAGGAGGTTCTGCTGCCGTTACCTGGAGCTACAGGAGACTGTGGGGACGAGACCGGTTTAGGCATCGGTGCTGAAGAGAAGGGGTCCTCCGGGGGTCCACTGAAAGCTGAGGTGATTTGAGTGCACAGTGAACTGATGCTGTCACTTTCTCCTTCTACTTCAGGGACTGGAGGGGGGAGACCATAGAAGCGTTCATAGGAGCAGATTAAAAAAAAGACAACAAAGACGGCATTCAAAGACGGTTAAGATCTCCAACTCACCTGTGTTCTTGATGGGGAAGTCCGATTTGCGCTGCATGTTGGAGGGCAGCTCGTTCATGCGCAGTGACATCTGTCTCTTAAAGGGAGAGGTCTTCTGACTGAGAACGGGAAAGCCTCGGAAGGACCCCTGTCTGGCGATGACGTCGGCCGGTGCGTGTCTGCGTGGTATCGCCTGGGGGCCAAAGGCGGAAACGGAGAGAGGCGGGGAGGATGTTGGGGATGGCGAGGTTCCTATCTGGTGGGCTAAGGAGTTTGTCATGTTGATGGCCGAGTTCCCAGCGACATTCACGTCTGTCTCTGTGGCTGAAGGACAAGAAAGTTCCACAATGAATTAAAGAAGCAATATCAGAAGATGGAATGCAAGTACAAATGAAAAAAAAAAAAGTTTTGACAGATGTAGACAGATTTAGAGACCGTTTTTAGCATCCTGTAGCTGCCTCATGACTTCTTCCCGCTCTGCTGCCTCTGTTGCCGTAGTAACACGAAATGAACCTTCACGAGTGAAAGTGGTTCTGTTGGCATCAAAGGTTGCCGTGACCCCGCACTCCTTTTCCCGTTTCTGCTTCCGCTCCAGACAGGCAGCAAATGCACAACCCACAGCATGACTGAGACGCTCGCCCTGAGAGGAACGACACAAAACAATAACAACAGACCGATGCAGAGATAAACCATTTCTCGACTTGTAACATGGTATGTTAATCCTAAACGTGGAATAAAACACCGTCATCAAAGTATAAACACATTCTAAACACGTCACAAATTAAAAGCATGAGGAAATTCCAAAAGACTCCATTGCAACATCTAAAATTCTTCTGTTATCACGGTATGGATAAAACACAAACGCCAACAAACTTCAGGTTCAAGCCTTTTTCCGGGAGTCGAACAGATCTCACGTAAAAGTGGGACATTTTATGATGGTTCGCCAATGAGAAGATTCTACCTGCATGAAGGCGTTCATGCAAGGCATGGAAGCGTTCTCATTTTTAAATATTAATGGTAAAACGTAATTTTAAGTACAGTTTAAACCAGTACAGATAAGATTTAATACCCATTGTACCATATATACGGTATAATATGGTGTATTTGAAATATATTATAAAAAGGCCTGATATCATTATGAAACGTGTTATATGTTATATCCATGAACTTTAGCTGAAACACCTGAACCCATCCGGTCATGTGTCTTCTTACCGAGTCTTTAACGGCCATGAAACAGTGGCAGATCCAACGTCGCGTGGTGCCGTCCCTGCAGATGTAGGAAAATGCCCTCTCAAAATTGCGATCCGGAGCGCAGAAGGAAACCTTCTCTATTGTCTGGTCCAGGATCAGGTCCTGCAAAAAACATTCTCTGCTCATTATACCGTTGAATGGCTCCAGGACAAGGGACACCTTCATTTGTAGAGTCCATTTCTAGTTGTGCTGTTGGATGCTTCTATTTCTAGAAACTACTACAGTAGTCGTGAAATCTTAAGAGCCACCAGCTCTAGTCACTGGAAACTGTAGTACCCGTTTCTGCCAGTAGGTGCCAGTGTAATCCCTACCATTGACCAAACTCCATTCCTGCAGGTGCACTGGGTGCATATTTCTCCAGAGGTCCTTTTGCAGGTCACTAGACAAGCCTCACTATCATTATTAGGGGCTGGAGCTCAGCAGCTTCTGCCTTTCTTGCTGCCAAATATACTTTCTCTACTCTGGATCAAAGGGGTGTCCGAGCCGAGCAGCAGGAGAACTGAAGGGACCGATTACCTTTGTTTTGTCGTCTACAACGCGAAGACCATCTGCGGACACCCACAACACAGCCCGTACCGGCTTCTTTCCAGCCTGCAAACAGAACACAGGAACAGGAGCGGGTCAGAAACCAGTACAATCTCTCCACGCACCCCCCCCGCCCAAAAAAAAACTTCTCTCTCAGGACCTATTCATAAAAATAAAAAAAAGCCAGTTTACACACACGTACACACACACTCACACACAAAGCACACCTGTGGATAAAGAGAAGGCACCAGGTGAGAGACAAAACAGAAGACACCATTGAGGAATTCTGAGTGTGGGGTTATTCACAAATACCCAAATTGAAACAAAAGAAGAAGGTTGGTGCACTGATGCGGGCGACAGTGGTGGTCCGGGTGGTTAAAAGGATAAAGTGTGTGTCTGTGTGTGTGCACAAAATGGAATGATACATTCACATCCACTGTTCATTGTTCCGTTCTTGATTCATGGAAGAAGTGCTAAAAGGAGAGAGGGAACGACTGTTAATTCAAACACACACACTCACACACACAAAGACACACACAAAGTGCCCCACCCCAACCTAAACCACCCCACCTGATCAAAGACACATGCATCATTGTGTTTGCCTCTAGATTCCCCCCAGTGTGTGCGAGAGTGTGTGTGTCTCTCCCAGCCTTCAAAGTTGATCAAAGAGTGAGGGGTTATGTGAGGAGGAAAAATAATAATAAAGAGACACAATCAGACACAAAGTATTAACTTACTTTTGCAAAGAATCCTTTGAAGAATTTCCTGTCCTGGAATTGGGTGTGGTACAAAAAGGAGGGTGGGGTGGAAGGAGATGAGGGGGAAGGAACAAGGCATAAAAATGTTACCTTGGAAGTCTATAAGTGGTCTGGAGCCTGAAGGAAGGGATTTGATTGGTTGTTGTTTTTATGTTGGAGGTGAAGCTGGGTTATGAGGGAGAAAATGAGCGAGGCCATGGATCAGGAAGTTGAATTTAGTTTCTTTCTTTCTATCTATCTGTCCATCTGTTTGTCTATCTATTCATCTCTGTGTTTCTACAAGTCTCTGTCTGTATGTCTATCCATCTGTCTGCCTGTTTGGATGTATCTCCATCCGTCCGTCCATCTATCAGTCTCTCTGTCTATCCGTCTGCAAGAACCTATCCATTCATCTGTCTGTTTATCCATCAGTATATGTCCCTCTGTCTGTCTGTATGTATCCGTCAGATTGTCCATCTATCCGTCTGTCACTCTATCGTCTGGGCGTTGGTATGGGTGATCGTGTGGGGGTAACCGTTAGTAAACCATATTACTGTTCCCACCAGAGAACTTCAGAAATAATAAGCAACAATCCAACAGACAGAGGAGAGGGCTGACTTTCAAGTGTGTGTCTGTGGAGGGAATAATCCCACAATTCCTCTCCTCTGACTCCTAGACGTAGATGTTGTAATTTCATGGTTCTTCAGCAGACATAGCATGATTCCCAGGAATGGCAGTTGCCCCGCTGAGTCAAACCTGTGATTCAGCGGCTGTCCAGAGTCAGGGGTCAAGTTTAGGTCATTAAAACCAGAGAAAGACACCACAACCAGACCCCAGCTTAATGTTAATCCTCCATCTTTCCCCCCGCTCCCTGGGAGTCTCCTCTCCTCCGCATGAGCTGTGAACAGGAGTGCCACTCTGCTCCTGTTACACAGCTATGGTGGAGACGGCGCTCCCAGCACCAGGTTAATGCATGATTTAACGTGTTAAACAGCAGTGGAGATTCATCTGGG